>JARWLC010000014.1:101019712-102219712 GCA_033318265.1 Phyllotis vaccarum
TAGGAAGGACCTTTGATTTTCTCACTTCTCAGTGGAACATCTGTTGCACAGTTATTTTTATGATTCTGAGACATAGCATCCATATTTTCAAAATAAGGATAATAAAAACTTTTGGCTTATCCTTTAGCTTTCTATGAAATTTATACTAATGTAATTTGTGAGTGGAAAATTGAATACGGGGCTGAAGCCAGTGGGTAACCGTGTTTGCTGGCAAGCCTGTTGCCTGGACTTTAATTTTTGAAACTTACATAGTAGAAGGGAGAGAACGCACATCCATACCATCAATGTGCACATGACACAAAATAAATAAATATAAAAGAACAACAAAACAACTCCCAACACACAAGCTGGGTACTTACATTTTGGAATTCATAACTTACATTCAGCAATCCCAGTACAAAGCGGAGAAATAACAGGAAGGTTCATTGTTGTTTGTTTGCTTTACTGAGGTGAGGTCTCTCTATGCTGCCTAGGCTAGCCTTAAGTTTCTAGGCTTAATTCATCTCCTACTTCAGCCTCTTCAGTGGTTGGGACTACAGGCACATGCTAACTGTGTCCTAATTTTGATTTCAACTTTTAACCATCACTCCACTGAAATCGTCTGTGTTTCTGTTCCCCCCTTTCCTGTGGACTATCAGCTCACCCGTTGTATCCTTATGGGTTTGGCACAATGCTTGCCTCATGACAGGCATGTGGCTCTGACTCTCTGATTACCTTGTGAATCTTTGTGGGAGCCTCATGTGCTATACATTAATATTATCTTAAGTTCACTCAGGAGGAAAGTATGTACAGAAAGGCTAAACATAGTGCTCAAGAACATGTCAGGTATCTCACCACGCAGCTGCAACAGAACCACACTGAGAGTCCTGCTTGCTCATGACGTCAGAGGTTAGCATGTGTGCTAGAACTGAGTGGAGAACCTAGTTCTTTAGATCAGCAGCCAGCACCCTTGTTATTTCCAGAACTCCAACCCCAGCCAGGTGAAACCATGTAGAGAATCCACCTGCTTCTCTGGTCAGTGGCCAACGCTCCCTTCTGACCCTAAACTCTACTACCGTCTCAGCCACCACATGGATATCTTGACTGCTTTTCAGATTAGAGGCTGACAATCTAGCACCCCATCCTTATCTGCCATAGAACCATGTAGCAAGTCAACTTGCTCCTAAGATCAAAAGGCAGCACTCCTGATGACCCTGACACCCCACCAGCCTGCTACCACAGACCACATAGAGATGTCCTGGGCTCATTATGTAAGAGGATAGCAATCCAAGCTAACTCTGTCTCTTTGATATTGCAGAATCACATTGAGCACTAGCTGTGTAAGTGGGTATCTCCCTTGCCCACTTACACAGGTCATCCACTTATGAAGTCAGAGATTGTGTATCTTTTAGCCAAGCTGGTGCGACCTCAGCTGCCCCACTACATACCAGTACTGCTGGTTCCCATGAATAAACTTCAAGCATCACAGATGACCCTGAACCACATAAGCTGGGTTAATTCCAAGCATAGATCAAACTAGTCACCCAATACAGGTGGGTGAGACAGTAAAGCCAAAAAACAACTCCAGATGTAGAAATCCCAACTCAAAAATCCAAAAACAACGTGCCTTTTCTCCAAATGGCCAATCCCATAGTGATGGTCCTTAGTGAGAGCAACTTAGGTGAGATTCCAGACGAAGTGGTCCAAAGAACTATAAATATGTTCAAAGAATTAAAAAAGGACATAAATAGACTTCAAAATTAATCTGTGGAGGACTGGAATAAATTTCAAAATGAATTCCAAGAGAATCCATCTGTACAAACAGCTTGAATAGAATAAAGAAAAATCAATTCAGAATACAAAAATCAGTTCAATAAAGAAGTAGAAATACAGGAGAAAAGCAACTGGATGTGAATAGAAACGAATAGTTAAGCAAGTCAGATTAAAAAACAAATCTCAGTGGAAAATCTCCCCAGTAAAATGGACCATGTAGAGGATAGAATAGCAGGCTGGAAGACAAGCTAAAGGGCTCGATCCTTCAATTAAAAATCAATTAAAAATTAAAGACTTATTCATTTTGTTTTATTATGAGTGCTTGCTTGCACTATGTATGCACACTATGTATATCACATGCATGTCTGCTGCCCAGGGAGGTAGAGGGTACCAGAAGAGGGTATGGATCCCCTGAGCCTGTAGTTACAGATGATTGTAAGCCATCACATGGGTGCTGGGAACTGAATTCATTTCTTCTGCAAGAGCAATGTGTGCTCTTAAAAGCACTGAGCCATCTCTTCAGCCCTTTTGATAATTTTTTGCAAACATATGAATAGGCATGTGAGATCTTTGTGACAATTCCAAATGACCAAATATATATACTACAGGAATAAAGGAAAAAGAAGAATGCTGTACCACAGGCATAGCAAGCACAGAAACTTTATAAATAGGAAACAAGAGCTGGGCAGTGATGGTGCATATCTTTAATCCCAGCACTCGAGAGGCCTGGTCTAAAAAGCAAGTTCCAGGACAGCAAGGGCTAAACTGAGAAGCCCTGTCTTGAAACAAAACAAAACAACAACAAGAAGAAGCCTGAAACATTTTGAAATATATATTTTAAATTATGAAAGGCCACAAGGGTCAACCCAAGACGACCTATACTTGATAAAACTATCAGTCATACCGAAGAAAAAAGAAAAGCTTCCCGTGAGAAAAGCAGGCTAAAGGAATTTATGAGCAGTAAGTCAGCTCAACAGAGGATGCTGGAAGAAATGTCACGGCAAGAAGAGAAAGAAACACAACCAAGAGGCTGCAGATGATGGAATAAATGATTCTAGGACAGTTGTTATGCACGTAAGAACTAAGAAAACACTGAGCACTGTACAACCAACAAGTGACAAGGATTAGTTTGCATATTTCAGTAATAGCTATGAATATTAATGATTTGAACTTCTCAATCAGAAGACACAAACTAGAAGATCTGATTGGAGAATAAGAACACTCTTTTTATGGGTGCTAAGAACCACACTTCAACACCAAAGGTGAGAGCATGAAAAGAGGGATCCAAACAAATGAAACCAAGAGACAGACAGGTCCTGCTATTGTGGTACTTGACTAGTCAGAGAAGATCAAATTCACTTCATAGTGATTGAGGGAACAATGCATCTAGGGACATTAATAGTTGTAAGCATATGAGCACTTAACAGAGGCACATCCAGTTTCATAAAACAAATATTACTAGAGGCAAAGGCACAGACCCAATACAGCAATAGCAAGTGACTTCAATATCCCACCTCACCCAAAGCAGGCTATGCCAAAAAAATAGAGGGACACTAAAATTAACTGATATTATAGATCAAATCTTTCTGACAGAAGTCTACAGATACTCCACCTGAGCAGTACAGATTACACTTTTGTTTAAGAAGCCCATGAAACCATATAAAATAGATCATATATTAGGACAAAAAGCAAATCTTAATGAACATAGGAAAATTGAAATAACTTCTTGCATTTTATCTGACCACAGTAGATTGAAACTAGGAACCAGCTGCAAGAGAAACAGCAGAAATATACAAACTCATAGAGATTAAACAACACACCGTTGAATGATGAATGTGAAACTGAAGAAATAAAGGAAGAAAATTTAAAATTCTTGAATCAAATAAATACAACTAAATCCAATAACACATTAAAAAGATCATCCGCCATGATGAACAGATGATGAACTAGGCTTCATCTAGAGATACAGGGATGGTTCAACATACAAAAGTCTGACAATGTAATACACCCTATAAACAAATTGAAAGAAAAAAAACCCCACATGATCATCTCATCAGATGCTGAAAAAGCCCATGAAAAGATCTAACACCCCTTAATGATAGAAGTCCTGCAGAGATGAAGGATACATATCTGAACATAATAAAAACAATATGCAGCAAGCTGATAGCCAACATCAAATTAAATGGAGAGAAACAGAAAGAAATTCCACTAAAATAAGGGGCAAGATGAGGCTGTTCATTCTCTTCATATCTATTCAATATAGTATTAAAGTTCCAGCCAGATCAAAAAGACAACTAAAGAAGATCAATGGGATACACAGTGGAAAGGAAGAGGTCAAAGTATATATCTATCACTCTTTGCAGATGATATGATATTATCCATAAGTGACCCCCAAAATTCTACCAGGGAACTCCTACAGCTGATAAACACCTTCAGTAAAGTATCTGAATACATGACTAACTAAAAAAAAGTCAGTAGTTTCCTATATGCAAACTGGCTATCTCTGGTGACCAAACAAGATTTCCATTGGAGGGATTGGAACACTGACCCAACCATATAGCCTTCTGTCTGTCCCGTTTATGGGGTGTTCTGGGGTAAGGGTGGTGCAGAGATTGTGGTTCACCCTGAGATCCATGACATGAGAGTAAGTCCTCAGCTGACACTGCCTGAAGTGCCAGGACCCAGAGACCTAGAATAGAATCAAACAGGACTAGAGAAAAAAATGTCAATGTAATGATGCCTAATGATACTCTGCTGTACTCATAGTTTGGTGCTTAGCCCAATAGTCATCAGAGAAGGTTCATTAGGCGACAGATGGAAACAGATGCAGAGACCCACAGTCAAACATTAGGGTGAGTGTGGGGAATCCTGCTGAAGAGAGGGAGGAAGGATTATGGGAACCAGAGGGGCCAAGGACATCACAAGAAAACCCACAGAATCAACTAACCTGGGCTTCCAGGAGCTTACAGAGACTGAACTGATGGCAAGGGACTAACCCAGGCTCTCTGCATATATGTGACAGTTGTATAGCTTGGTCTTCTTGTGGGACTCCTAACTGTGGAAGCAGGAGCTGTCTCTGACTCTTTTGCTGGTTTTGGGGACCCTGTTCCTCATACCGTCTTGCCTAACCTTAATAAAAGGTGAGGTATTTTAGTCTAATTGCAACTTGATATGCTATACTTTATTGATATTTATGGGAGATCTGCCCTTTTCTGAATAGAAATAGAAGAGGAGGCGATGGGGAGGGTGCACATGGAAGGTGAAGGAAGGGACTGGTAGGTAGGTGAAGGAGGGGAAACTGTAGTTGGGATGTAAAATAAATGAATAGATATTAAAACAAAACAACAACAATAACTATATATACATACGTACACCACACATACCCCTAAAGGTATAGAATACTGCTGGTGGTCATATCAGAGGAGCAGCGGGTGGCAGTTAAAGTTCAAGGTGCCAGCCCACCAGGAGGAAACTCTGATGGGTCAATCTTGTTTAGGCAAGGACCTGAGACCTCAGTCCTTGGAATGTCTGTTTCTTCTGCTGGGCCTTTACATGTTTGCTGCTACTGTCTTTCTCTGATATCTGGTATGGTGTGAATGGCTGTGGGGAGATCCCTTTTGCCTATAATGTAGTGTGTTTATCTCATGAAAACTTCCCATTCTACTGGACACTTTTACCTGTGGATAAATATGAAGATGATCTTTTAAGCTGTACTGTCTAAATGATAATAATAGTTTAAATAGAGTTTTAAGTATTAAAAATATAAATAAGGAAGTGTCATACTGCTACAAGGCATGAGTTTCTATTGAGGAAACTGTATAGACTTAATGATTAAGAAAAAAAAATTGAAACTCAGCCCAGCTTACTTAAATTCTTTTAACTTTAATGTTAGGAGATGTGTTCATAGGTTTCAGAGTGCATCACAGATAAAACAAAAGTTTGAAAATAACTCAAAGTTAGACTAAGATGTTTTTGTCACATAGCTTTGAGGTAAAAAACCCAAGAAGATAATCTAAAGTTTTAGAAAGGCACAAAGTTGAATTTGGAACTCTTTAAGGTCAAGGAATAAGAACAAAGGAGCCCACTCATTAGTAGCTGCTGCGTCTTTCTTGCTAAGATTGGTTGATGATAAGAGGTGATGATTACTTATACCAATTTTTGCCCTCCATCTCCTGATATTAAAAACTATTGATGAGTGAGTATGTACTCTAAAGATTTAAAGTAGAGATGACAGATTGTTTTTCATATATAAAGGTTTAGGTTTGTGATTCCATTAATATTTCTTATAAGATTACCTTTCAAGATAAGTAATAAAGTAATTGGCCCTTTCTTTGTAACTGCAAAATGCAGCCTGCCAGTATAAGATCTGACTGAGAAGACCACTTTGCTTGTCTACACTGTTAATCTATAATACCTCACTTGGGTATGAATGTACGTGGGTTCTTGAGATAATTCTTTTCTCACCTGTAATACATAAAATGTTTAATCATGTAAGGAATATGGAGAAATGCTTTTTGTTTGTTTTATATTTATTGTAATCATTCACTTGAAAAAAAGGATGTAACCATATTGTAATTCCCATACTGCCTGAAAGATTTTGCTGGAGTAAATAAGCTATAAGGGATAGAGTTAAAGAGAGCTAAAAATGGATGAGAGGGGGAATATTAGGAATGAATTAGAAGGAAAACATCAAGAATGAGAGAAAAATAAAATCACCAGGAAAATAAAGACTAGAGACTGCAAAAGGAGAATAAAGAGAAGGTCTGAAGGAAACCATCCAGAGAGTGTACAAGTGTCTTTTTCCTTAACCCATCAGATAGAAAACTCTAGTACACATGATGAAGTGGATTTCCTTTTGAGCCCTGTGCAGGGTAGAGTACAATGGAGGTGATCTCAAGAGGGAAGTCTGTAGTTTCTAGTGCTTACATTAAAAAAAAAATCAAAGAAATTCAAATAGATAATTTCACGACGAATCTCAAGGATTTGGAAAAACAAGAACAGAGCAAACCTCAGCAGCAGACATGGAGGATTGATGGATGAGGAGCAGTGCTAAAGGTAACAAAGTCAAACAAACAGAAAGCACGAGGTAAAGAAACTATGCTGCAAATTCAGGAGCACATAAAAAGATCATTCAACTTGATCAAGTACAATTTATTCCAGAGATCCAGGAATGCTTTAATAAGTGTTATAAATTATATAAAAGGAGCCGAGGACAGAAACCACAAGGTCACCTCGATAAAGGTAGAAACATTTTTGGACAAAATCCAGCATTTTTTTTTTTTCTGTTAAAAGCTCTGAAGAAATTTGAAAAGCAAATGACATATCGAACACAATACAGGCTTTATATAACACACACATAACATTGTATTTAAAGTAAGAAAAATGCAAAGCTTCAACAGGAACAAGTAAGCATGTCTACTTAATCCACTCTTATTTGGCATAGTATGATGTGGGAATGTCTTTCTGTATGCTGTGAATATCAATCTTTAAATAAAGGAGCTATTTTGACTCATGACAGGCACAATAAAAAAAGTAGGAGTGGAAATCAGAGCATAGGTAGGAGAAGGGCAGAGTCAGGTTGGATGGAGCCAGCTGCCCAAGAGGAAACATGTAAGGAACACAGGTGAGCCACGGGACACATGGCAGACAGATTAATGAAAATGGGTTGAATTAAGATGAAAGAGCAAGTTAGCAATGTGCCTAAGCCATAGGCCAAACAGCATGAACCTAATATAAGTATCTGAGTCATTTTTGGAGGAAAAGCAGCGGCAGACAGCTAAGAGATCTAGGGTGGCAGGTCGGTGGGTCTGGACCTCTGGCCGCTCGGGACCAGAAACCATATTGTAACAATAGTACTAGAAGTACTAGCTAAAATAATAAGACAAGAGAAAAAAATAAAAGGGGTACAGATAGGAAAGGAAGAAGCCAAGGTATCTCTCCTTGCAGATGATATGATTGTATGCATAGAGATTATAAGGATTCTACCAGAAAACATTTGGAACTGATAAACACTCATTAAATTGGCATGATACAAAAGTAGCACACAGAAGTCATTCACTTTCCTATGCATCAAAGACAAGTAAAATGAAAAAGGAATCATAGAAATAATTTCACTCACAATATTCTAAACAAACTAGAGAATAAACTACGAATGTGAAAGACTTCTATAATGAAAACATTAATTTTTTTCCCTGATTTTTTGAAACAGGGTTTCTCTGTATAGCATCCCCGAACATACTAGCTCTGTAGGCCAGGCTGATTTCAGATTCAAAGAGATCTGCCTGCCTCTGCCTCCCAAGTGTTAGGATTAAAGGTGTGTGCCACCACTTCTTGGCTAATTGTTTTTTTAGATTACATGTTATTTATTGTGTGTCCATGTATATACAAGCCTGTGTGGCAGAGGTGAGCATACTAAAGTTTATGTGTGGTAGCCAAAGCTCAACTTGTAGAAGTCAATTCTTTCTTCCCACTTGTGGGTCCAGGGATCAAACTAAAGCCACCAGGCTTAGCAGTAGGGCACCTCCGCCCACTAAGCCACCCACTGGCCCAATAATGGAAACTTTAAAACACTATCAAAAAAATTGAAAAGGACACCAGAACAGTGGTTCTCAATATTTGGGCCATAACCCCTTGGTATAAAAAGAGCATTTCATGGTGGTCACATGTTAGATATCCTGGATATCAGATAGTTATGTTATTATGCATAACAGTACCAAAATTACAGTTATGAAATAACAACAAAAATAATTTTATGGTTGGGGGTTACCACAACATGAGGAACTGTATTAAAGTGTAACATTTAGGATTAGTATTAGGAAGATTGAGAACCACTGATCTAAAAGATGAACAGGCTTCCCATGTTTTCATAAATTATAAGAACTAAAATGTAAAAATGGTCATTTTACCAAAAGGAACATTAAAGATTCAATGCAATCTCAATAAAAATTCCAGTCACATTTTTCACAGAAATAGAAAAAAACCCAAATTTTGAAATTCTTATGGAAGTACAAGAGACCTTGGATAGCCAAAGCAATCCTGAGCAAAAAGAATACTGCTCAAGGCGTCGTCATATCTGATTTTAAGCTATATTACAAAGCCATACTAATAAAAAAAACCACGGTTTTGGCATAAAACAGGTATGTATATCAACAGAATAGAATATAGGACCCAAGTAGATGGTCCAGTAGATACTAGCAAAAACTTCTTCCAGAGGCCCTAGTTCTGTTTTTACCACCCACGAGGAGCTTACAACCGCCCATAACTCCAGCTTCAAGGGATCTGAAGCTCTTTTCTGGCCTCTGTGAACATTAGTCTTCCCTCTCCCCCTACCCCCTTTTTTCTCTTTCTCTCTCTCTCACACACTTAAAAATATAAATAACTAAAAGCGAAAAATAATTTGTAAAAGAAAAAGAAGAGAAGACCCAGGTAAAAGTCCATGTAACTACAGTAACCTAAATTTTGATCAAGGTGCCAAAAATACATACGCATGGAAAAAGGACAGCTTTTCAAGAGACAGTAAAGGGAAACTGCATGTGCAGAAGGAAAAAGCCTAACTTCTTGTCTTACCGTGTATAAAAATTAATATCAAATTGATCAAGTACCTCAAGACCTAAAACTAGAAATTTTAGAAGAGAAAATAAGAAACACACTTCAAGATACAGGCATAGGTTAGAATTTTTTCAAGTAAGACTCCAATCGCCAAGGAGATGTGACCAATGATAAATAACTTGGATTTTATGAAATTAAAAAGCTTTGTGAAGCTATTAGAAATGTGAACGTGCAGCTCACATAGTGCGAGAAAATGTTTGCTAGCCATATGTCTATCAGAAGCATAGAGTCCAGAATATACTAAAACTCAAAAAACTCAATATTGGATAGGGTGTGGTATCACATGCCTTTAACTCCAACACTTGGAAGGCAGGAGCAGGCAGATCTCTATAAGTTTGAGGCCAGCCTGGTCTCAAATTACAGGCTAGATGAGGCTACACAGAGAGACTCTACCTAAAAAAAAAAAAAAAAAAACCAAATCAAACTAAACCAAACCAAATCAAAACTGAACCAAACCAAAACAAAAAGAACAAAATAGCTTAAGAGCTCTCCAAAGAAGAAAAACATAGCTAATAAGCATTAACAATATTGAATATCATTGGTCATCAGGAAAATGCCTACTTAAAGTACTGAGGTTTAAGCAGGGATGGTACCAAAAGGGCAGAGGAGAGTGGCGAGTTAGTGAGGGTTAATAAAAAATAAGGATGTTTGAAAACTTCCCATGGAAGTCCATTACTTTGTAGGGTCAATAAAAAAAAAAAATACAGTAATTTTTTTTTTTTAAAAGGAGCTTGAACACAGGTGCCCTGAATGGGTAGCAATGCTTTCACAGAAGACATTTATTAAATGAAATATCAGTGCCAGTTATAGGATAATGTCCTATGAGTTATTGGATAGGGAGGCCCCAGATGTTTGCCAAACAAGGCAATTGTCATCGGTCTTGTTGCAAACCAGAACTAAACGGGAAGACATACATTTTGATTATGTGACATAGAGAAATCAAGCTGGAACTGACTTGAAAACTCCCCGCTAGCCAGTGTTCTAGTGCTGAAAGGTGCTACGTGCACAGTTGTAGAGAAAAGCCATTTATGATCTTTATTAGTAGCAAATATTGCATGATACAATGCTGACCTGCTGGTATGACATGTCCACTGGTAAAACAGTAACTTGAAGTTTATGAGGTAACCAAAGACTTGCGTTTGATTTGAGGCCGCTCCATAGGGTGAATTTATGTTTGGCACTGTAAACCTGATCAAAAGCTCATGGTTAAGGCAGGGTGGGTGGGGTCAAAGGCCCTAGAGAGACTCTACTACTGTTGTGTTGATAAGTGGACATGTTATTAACTGGATCTGAGAGCTCAAAGCCTGCCACCTAGTGACACACCTCCTCCAACAAAGCTACACCTCCTAATAGTGCCACCCCCCTATGCATTTAAGCACATGAGTTTATGGGGGCCATTTCTATTCAAACCAGTACATTCCACTCCCTGACTCCATAAGCTTATAGCTATAACATAATGCAGAAATGTATTCAGTTCAGCTTCAAAAATCCTCATCATCTATACTAGTCTCAAATGTAAAAGTCTAAAGTTCAAGGTCTCTTCTGAGATTCATGCAATCTCTAACCATAATCCCTGTGAAAACAAAATAAAAAGGTGACCACATGGTACAGTAAATATATTGACATTCCAAATGGGAGCATGGTGAGAAAATATTAGACCGAAGCAAGACCAAAAACCATCTGGGAAAACTTCAAACCCTGCACCTCCATGTTTGATGTCCAAAGGCTCTTCAGATCTCCAACTCCTTTCAGCTTTGTAGATTGCACCATACTTCTTTCTCAAGGGCCAGATCCACTCCCTGTTAGCAGCCTTCCTCATCAGGTATCTCAAAATCTGGCATCTTCAACATCTTGGGATCTTCAACACAATGCAAACTTCACCTTCACAGCTTCACTCAATGGTCTCTCTAGGCCTCTATGTAGGGACATCCCTAACACAAACCTGATCTCAGTGGCTTTCTTTAGTTACAGGAGGAGATTCTATAATCCTTTCTTTTATCTTGGACTATAAACTCAGAACCACATGGCCAAAGTTGTTGAGTTATGCTGCTTGCTGGAGCAGAAACATGGCCTCTTTATTTAAGTATGTCTTCATCAGCTTTCTGTATCTGATAGTTTCCTTTATTGTTTAAGCATGGCTGTCTTGGACTCACTCTGTAGACTGGACTGGTCTTCACCAGAGACATCCACTTGCTTCTGCCTCTGGAATGCTGGGATTAAAGGTATACACCACCTGACCCAGCCCTAAATTTTTCTTTAGTTCCTTTTCACAAGTCATAAATTTAACTAGGTGGGGTCTTGCCCTGAAGTCATCACACTTCCTTTATTCTATCTAATATCAGGTTATTCTTTTATCTGTTTATATATTTGAACACAAAATATTGTTTCATTCCACTTCTTGGTGCCTCTTTTCTTCTTGAACTGTCCATTTTGTATTTTTACTTGCTCAACTTGCTCCTTTTCATATAGGTTCTTATAAGACTGAACACCAGTAACCACATAATAGAGTCAATAATAGGCTGCTTTGAAATTTCCTCTGCTAAGAGAACTAAATCCTCTTCACTTTAGCTTCTGGGAGACTTTGGACAAGGGCAAAACGTAGCCACACTTCTTGCCAAAATATTGCAAGAACATCTCTATACCACATACTAAAATTCTTCTCTTCTGAAACCTCTTGAGCTAGGCTGCTTGAGTTCAAGTTATCCTCAGCATCACTGTCCTCCATACTCCTATTATTATGGCTCATTAAGTCCCACCTAAAGTGTTAAAGTTCTAATCCAAACTCCCAAAATCTACATTCTTTCAAATAAAAGTATGGTCAGGCTTATTACAGCAATACTCTATCTAGTTCCTGGTACCAATTTGTTTTATAGGGTTTCTATTGTTCTGAAGAGATACCACAATCATAGAAACTCTTATTAAAATATGTTTAATTTGGGTTGGCTTATAGCTCAGAGGTTCTAGTCCATTGTCATCATGGTGGCATGCAGGTATATATAGTGCTGGAGAGGTGGCTGAGAGTTCTACATCTATATCTGAAGGCAGCAGGAAGAGAGTGCCACACCTGGCCTGGATTGAGCATCTGAGACCTCAAAGATTGCTGCATAGTGACACACTTCTTTCACAAAGAAACATCTACTTCAATAAGTCCATATCTCCTCATAGTTTTCCTCCCTGTGACAAAGCATTCAATCATATATGTTAATGGGAATCATTCCTGTTCAAACCACCACCACATGGAAGAAAATTTCAAAGAATAAATAAAAGATATTCTATTAAATTTGATGAGATTAATCTTAATACTCTATTTTCTATAACCTAATATAGTCAAATATTACCTTATCATCTAACAAATTTTAAAATTGAGATATTAAGAAGTGAATGAATAGAACTGGTTAGTTGAAAAGATAAGCAATATTAAAAATGTTCAGCCAAATTAATCAAAAAAAGAGAAAAGACTCAAATAATAACATTAGAGAAGAAAAGAAGACATTGCAAGAAATACCAATGAAATGAATAAAATCATAAGGACATATCTTTAAAAGCTACATCCCACTAGATTGGAAAAGCATAACAGAAATGGATGAGTTCCTAGATTTCCTATGATCTACAAAAGTTAAACCAATATGAGAGAATTAAGTTAAACAGATCTATAACAAGCAATGAAATTGGGTCAGTGATAAAAAAAAAAAGCCCAGGTCCATATGGACTCATTGCAAGATTCTACAGGGCCTTGTAAGAAAAACTATAATCAAAGTTTCTTAAATTATTCTGTAAAATGGAAGGGAAGGGAGGATTCCAAACTCTTTACAAAGCCAATTTACTCAAATACCAAAAGCAGGTAAAAATAATAAAAAGAAAAGTATTTGCCAACTATAGAGCAATCTCTCTGATGAACAAACATAAATGAACAAAATTCTCAACAAAATATTTGCAAACAGAATATCGGCACACAACAAAAATATCATTCATCATGACGAAGTTGGCTCTATACCAGTGGTGCAGGAATTGTGTCATATATGAAAGGTATAGAAATCACATGGCCATTGTAATAGATACAGACATGGTCTTAAATGCCCAGGATGGAGAAAAAAAAATCTCTCAACATAACAAAGGCTATATATGCAAGCCTATTAATATCCTGAACAAGATAAGGGTGTCCATTTTCCACCTGTATTCAATATACAGTCATAGCTAGAGATAAGAAAAGGAAATGAAAGTAAATACAAATAGGAGAAGAAGAATTCAAAGCTTCCCTATTTTCAGATAATATAATTTAGTGCATGAGATAAAGGCTATCAGAAAAACTCCTGGAGTTGATAAGCATTTTCAACAAAGTGGCCAGATACAAAATTAACATAAAAATCAGTTCTAAACAGGACATCCATATCACTCCCTTCAAGGCCCAGTGAAAATGGGGAAGAGAAAGCAGAAAGCATGTAGGATGAAGAAGAGCGCTGTAAAACACTGTCTTCTGGAAATGACATGGTAGTTGCAATCATGAAACATTAGCTGTGGCCATCTGAATAAGGTATGTTTGAGATAAAGCCCATCAACATTCCATCAAAGATAGAGGAGGGACTCATGAGTGTTTACGCCTCCTTAAGGAACAATTGATATTGGGTTTCTGTGGCAGTTGAGTCATTTCCTCAGCGGTGTAGACAGTTGTAAATTGCTTCATCTTCAGTAAGTCAGTAAATAACACTGTACCCATGCTTATGCAGGCAACCTCAATTAAATCCAGCAATTCGCACACATGTGAAAAAAGACATGGAAGCAAAAGCAAGGCTGGTTAAAAAGAAACAAGGAGTTTAGCAGGGTGAGTGAGCAACAGTCACATCAGTGTGAATCTCAGCACAATACAGTATGGGCATATGTGACATAAAAAACCTACATTAAATATTTGCATAAAATTTTCAAAAGTTAACTTAAAAATTATAACACAAAAATATACACACATAAACACCACAGATACATACACACATAGACTCATATACACATGCATATTCATAGATATGTGTGCGGATGAACACATATAAACACATGGATCACATGACCGAGAAATGGAACCTGTACCAAGTAGTGCAGCTCTATCTAGACTAGAGAATGGACTCTTAGCTGGACCAGTAATCACTTACGTGAGCTGTTCCCTGGGCACTCTGTTTCTGAGCTGATTGAATCAAGAATGAAATCTCATAGGTGTTTCCCTGGCATCATGATTTCTATCTCAATTTGCATCTAGAAATGCTGTAATATTAATAAGCCATTTATGAAAACAAGTCTATATTTCCCCTTCTGTTTCTACTTTCTAATTTGGAAACTCTCTGCCCCTGACTATCTTATTTTTGTGATTAGCCATATTCCACTCTCTAACCAAAACTCCCTACCTTTCAGATGAAATAATGTCTAATTATCAATTGGGGCAGACCAACCTTTCTTACCACAAGTAACTATCTTTGGAAATGCTGTATCTATATGTGTAGTAAGAGGTTTCTGGCCTGGACTTTCGGGCCCAGCCTCCAGGTTTAGGCCCACAGACCCACAGACCCACAGACCCACAGAGACCCACAGATGCTTACAATAGTTTTAGGCAGATTGGCCTAAGGCCCAGGCATATAATTTGCTATCTCTTTGCCCTTAATCTAACCCATGACTCTTATCCTGTTCAGCCATGGGGCTCGGTACCTTTTCTCAGAGCAGCATGGCATTCTGCTCTGTTCTGCCTGTTCCTAGAGTCTTCTTAGTCTGGTAGCCCCGCCCACACTTCCTGTCTACCTTTGGCCAATCAGCGCTTTTTATTGAACAAGTGGGTGGGACAATTATTTACAATGGAACAACCAAATCCCCCTACATATCTGTGATAGGTCAAGGACCAGGAAGGAAAGAAGAGAACATGGAATCATACAACAAACTACCAACATTTTACTCTTACTTTTTTTTATTGGCTGCTTTTGTGTGTCAAGCTGACACAAGCTAGAGTCATCAGAGAGCAAGGAGCCTCAGTTGAAGGATACTTCTATGAGATCCAACTGTGAGGCATTTTCTCAATTAATGATCAGTGGAGGAGTGCCCAGTTCACGATGGGTGATGCCATCCCTAGGCTGGTAGTTCTAAGTTCTATAAGAAAGCAGTTTGAGCAAGTAAGGGGGAAGCAAGCCAGTAAGGAACACCCTTCCAAATATAATCCTTGTACAACCACTCTAGAAAGTAGTATGGTGGTTTCTCAGAAAACTGGGAATCAATCTACCCAATGATCCACCAATATCACTCTTGGGCATATACCCAAAGGATGCACATTCTTACTCCAAGGACATTTGCCCAATTATGTTCATGGTGTATTATTTGTAATAGCCAGAAACTGAGAACAACCTAGATGATTCTCAACTGAAGAATGGGTTTTAAAAATGTGATATATTTATACAGTGGAGTACTACTCAGCAGAAAAACAAATGTCATCCTGAAATTTGTGGGTAAATGGGTGGAACTAGAAAAAAATCATCCTGAGTGAGGTAATACATACCCAGAAGGACAAACATTAACCTTCACCCAGCGACTGATGGAAAAAGATGCAGAGATCCACAGCTAAGCACTGGGTTGAGCTCCCAGTACAGGTGAAGAGAGGGAGGAGAGATTATATGAGCAAAGAGGTCAAGATCATGATGAGGAAACCCATAGAGATAGCTGACCTGAGTTATTGGGAGCTCACTGAATCACTGGGGAACCTTCATGGGATCATAGGATGGAACTAGGCCCTCTGAATGTGGATGACAGCTGAAGGGTGTGAGCATTGAATTCTTTCTTAACTCTAGGCCCCAAGTTATAGAAAAACTTTGGGTGACTGTTTAGGCAGACAGATGTTTCTGTCATTTCTAGAGTTTTGGAAGTTGCTTGTAATGCATTTCTTGTTTACTCAGGTAAAATTATATCCTTCTGGGGGGTCTTTGATGGAATTTAAGACTAGATAGTTATAATTATAGTTTCCTTAGTTATAATAGAAAATAAATACAAAACTTTAGACTCACCAAGATGAAATAATTATATATTTTCTCTAATTTTGTCAAATGCAAATGGATTGGATACTGTTAGTGTAATTCTTACTTAATAACTTTTTTATTATATATAGCTTTATATATTAAGGTTAAATAAATGCTTCCTTCTTAATTAAACAAAAGAGGGAAAATGCTGTGGGATAATGCTTTCATACACTGTAAAAATTTATTGCTTCAATTGGTTTAATAAAATGCTGCTTGGTCAGTAGCCAGGCAAGATGTATAGGTAAGGTGACTAAACTAGAAGAATTCTGGGAGAAGGAACAGTAGGGTCTGAAAGATGCTAGCCATCCACCGAGCAAGCAAGACATGTAAAAATGTGATAAGAAGCCACAAGTCATGTGGTAAAACATAAATAGAAATATGGATTAACTTAAAGTGTAAGAATTAGCTAGTATCAAGACTGACCAAGTGGGCAAGCATTTATAGGTAATATTAAGTCTGAGAGGTTGTTCAGAAACTGGTGGGTGGGAGAGAAATGCCTGATTACATTCACTGTTTGCTCCTGATCTATTGGTTGATTGACCAGAATCCTTTTGGTTTACACTTGAATTCTTTCTTAACTCACAAGTATCCTCACCATCTTGCTCTTCTGTCTGTTTCTCCAATGACCTGTGAACTTCAGGATGCAAGGCCTCGGGGTGGGATTTCGACATCCTACCAGCCAGCAACTGTGTAGCTCTGAGCTGCTTGCTCCCTTGTTTGGATGACAGAGTGCTTGAATTCCTGAGCAAGCAGAGCTTCATTTGGACACAGACATTGCTTACTCACATCAATGGGCTTCAACCACAATTTTTATGGTCAAGACAAGACATTAAGAGGTAAGTATAAAGGCCAGTGTGATTTTTAACATATTGCCATGTTTATCCTATACATTGAAAGGAGCGTTTCTTTAAAGAATGTATGCTCTGGGAGAAAGGCACATAGGAGTCATAGTTTCAAACAGCTATACAATCAGAGCAAATAGCATGAAGCCTTAGAACACAGGAAGGGACTTGCAGGATGCTCCTGGTGAAGGGCACACATAATACAGAGTCTGCCATAGATTCTGCAGCATTTCCTCTGTACTGCACTTTTTCCATTTCTTACATGACTTAAAACTTTGGGCATAGTTTTATAACCTTTAAAAATAGTTTTTTTTTTTTAAATAAAAAGAGTACAAGATCCTGGGCCAGTGAAATGGCGAAAGCAGGAAAAGGATCATACTAACGACCTGAGTGTGATTCCTGTGACCCACATGCTGGAAGAGGAGAACGGATTCCATCAAGTCTTTTGACTTGTATACACACAGCTGTGCACATGCACACGTGCAATAATAATACGTTTAAACACATTATAAAGTACAATGTAGGCGGAGTTTACTTATAAGGACACCAATACCAGATAGATATTTATTAAAATATAAACCAACACTCACGGTACAGGTAACAGGTTACAGTAGCACCTGAACAGGGACTGGAGCCTGGATACGGACGATGGGACCCTCTCTCCAACAGCCAGGAACCAGGAAGAGACCATCTCGTGCTTCCGCAGCCCCTTTTCAATGGGCCTTTCCCCCGCCCCCTTCAGGTCGGGGGGCCCGGTGCCCTGTATAAGTGTCTTTTGACCTTATCAGCTGACACCTGAATCCCACAACATCTCCCCCCTTTTTCTAACTAAGAAGGTTCTAAACTAAGACTATGTACAGTAGGAATTATTATGAGGTAGTATCTAGGAGAGGTCAAAGTACAATTGCTAATCAAAGCCTAACTTATATAAGGTACATCTAATAGTTCTAGAATATTGGTAGATAGTAGGGTGTATAGATTATTTTAAAGGGTTAATCTGGGAAAGTGAGAATCTAACACCTGAGTGTTCTTATCTAAGGGATACTAGGGTGAAAACCTTAAACATCTATTCTTCAACCTCTTCAAGACCTGAGAAGGAAGGTGAATTTGTCTGAAAGACAGAAGTATATGGAAGTAGTTACTTCCAAAATTTGGGAGAGGACAGCAACACAGCTACCTGGACAATCACCTCTGGATTTGTGCACCGTTAGAGCATCTATCGGATTGGCTATAGGCCTCTACCCACATATGTAACCCTTCTACCCACTCACACCCTTTCTTACTCATATACACACACACCTGCATGCACCCAATCCTACATACATACTCACACAATCATTCCCTTATATACACAAACTTCTATGTACATACTCATCCCTTATGTACATACAAATACATTCACACATACAGGACACAATTTCATAATGCACCCACCCATTCTACCATGGTTATGCATGTGAGTATACTTACACCTGTACCCACACATACTCCCTCCCTCCAGGGGCTGCACCCACTCAGCATCTACTCATGCCTCTAAGGTGAACACCCTACAGAAGTGTAAGACCAATTTCTCATTTCCTTTTGTTCAAGAATAACACTCTGCCACTGTCTTCACAGGCTAAGAATTTTGACTTTGGACTTTCTTGGTGCTCCTCTTTGTAGTTATGAGGTGTTCAATGTTGTTAAAGAATACTTATATGTATATCCTCTAGGCCTCCCTCCAGGTCAGTATTATCTGGGCCTTATTACAAAGCACCCAATCTGGAATTTTCATTTACAAAAATTATGGCTCTCGGCAGATCTTACTTTCAACATTGTCCTTGAAAGCAGCTTCATTTTGATCTGTAATGTTAGTTTAAAAGTAAAGGGCTTGGTCCTAATGCAACAAGTTACTTTTAATAGATTCTCTTGCACCAGACACTGTGTGTGTGGTGGTGGGTGGTGGGAAGGAGCTTTGGGAAATAAAATATAGTGCATCTCACTTGGACACCTTGTTCTGTGGGCATACAGTCAGAGCTGCATTCAAATAGTATTTTGACTTAACAAAGATGACTCATCAAGTAGTAGGAAAAGGCTTAGAGAGGCTCTCAAGTCCCCCTCCACCTAGTGGCTGAATGACCTTAGGCATGCACTGCCTTTCTCTGGTTTTCAATCTGGTAGGCGATTATCTAGTGCCTTAACCCATGGGGGCTGTGAAAGTTAACTGAGGTAGTAATGGTGGCTTTCTGTCCAGGTGCAGCTCTGGGTCTAGGCAAGCTCTAGAGTTCTGCTGTTCCTGCCGAGGAGTGGCCGCTTTACATTATCACTTAGGTCATTTTTGACTTCTTTAAACCTTTGCTCTTTCAATAACTGTGGAGAAAATTCCTAAACATCCACACCCACAATAATTTTCTCATCTTTTGTTCCCTGAGGATGACTCAGTAAGACAGAAAGTCTGTGCTGAGCACAGTTTTGGAGGAGTGATGACTAAAGGGGAGGGTATAGTTTAGAGGCAGAAATGCTGGGCATGGTGGGATGAAACAAGGTTGTGAACATTGGAGGAGGGAACTTCCGGGTGGACTGATGGCATTAAATCAGGTATCATGGACTTTTCTGAGCTCCCAGGTCCCGAGAGTGCCATATCGAAGCCACATTGGAAGCAGAAGGAGGTGTCCTCGTACTCAATTAAGTATACACTCTCCTTGAGTTCTAAATTGAAAGCTTACCTTCCAGAAAAGAGAGATCTCTTGTCCTTTATTGATGATGTTCCGTTTTGTGTACCAGATGTCTAATGTCCCAACAGGCTCTGAGGGAGGGAGGGGTGAAAGGCACATTTTTACATATATATACAGACACACACACACACACACACACACACACACACAGTAGGAAACCTTTAGAAGTCAATGAATAATTCTGGAAATAGGATTATAAGCAAATCTCAATTTTCACTGCAATCTAGTATTTTCTGTTTTGTTTCATTTAGAAGCAAGCACGTATACCCATGGCACAAAAGAAAAAAACGTATATGCTTTGAAAAAAATTAAAAATATTAAGGAAATTTATTTCTTAACTTATCTTTAAAATATATGAACTCACATTTCATTTGTACTTAGGTTAAAAACTCAAGGTATGTGTGATTATTTCTTTTTTATTGGAATGTGGGGAAGTAAGGAAATAAAGAAAACGAAGTCTTTGTAAGAACACAAAACACAAGTACAAATAGCAAGCCTTATCTTCATCCCAGTCCTCAACTTAGACTGAAGTATGGTTGTCGGTGTAATCTACTTGGAGCAAAGGCTCATCTCATTTACTTAAAAGTCCCAATGCCGAGTACACTATCTAGGATGGAGTAAGTGTTGTTCAGTGATGAATGAACAAGCCAGACAATATTAGTCGTTTGATGTCCAAACACAAGTTGCTCAAATAGAAGAAATAAACACCAAGCTACAACACAATGGTTGAATATAGTAAACTGAGCTGGAGAAAGGCAAATGCACTTGAAAGAGTAATCAACCCCATGCTGTGTGTGCATGTGTTTGTATTTTTTCTCTCTTACTTGCTAGATTTACTTTTAGCCAGGCATACAATCAATACAAATAACCACTGAAGTCAGCTGCTGTCGCTCCAACCCAACTTTGTTCACAGGGAAACTTGGAGTGTGTCTGAGGCGAGGCTGCACTGGGGTTCCTTCGGAAGTAAAATTCCTCTCAATCAGAACAAAATTTCTAGAACAGAAACACCTACTACCTGGATAACAAAAAGCTAAACAGCTAGGGAGAGGTTAACAATGGGGAAAGAGAGGGTAAACCGGGGCAGCCTGTGCCAGTTCCATCTCAAGAGTCTACTGGGCTCTTCTCAGCACCACATTTCCCCAACTTGATAGGATAGGAGATTTAGTGCAGGGGTGGCCAAGGAACTAGGCTATTTACTACAGAACCCTGAGGTATGGTCTTTAAAAATATGCCCTTTATCAGGTTTACACATCTGTCAAATGAAGTTGGTAGCTCTATATCATGGGGGCTATTTTGAGAATTTGGATGAAATGTGCTGCCATGGGGTAAACTGGCAGTAAACTTAGCCATTGATATATATATATATATATATGTATATATATATATATATACATATATATATATATATATATACATACATTTTTTTTTTTTAAATTTGAAAACTGAGTTACTGTGTGTTTAAGAAACTTCCAGTTAGCAGTTATGGAAGTCAGGCTCTGAGCATAGGTCTATTTGATCCTGTAGCCTGGTCTAAGCTTTGCACCAGGCAGTAACTTGATTCTGAAAAAGCTTGTGACTTCTCTATAAAACTCAGATTCTCCATTAAGTGGATATCTTCTCTCTCTCCCTCTCCCCCCACTCTGTCTGTCTGTCTGTCTGTCTGTCTGTCTGTCTCCTAAAACCTTTTCTTCTTTCTCTCTCTTCCCACAAGTGGTAACATTGGCTTTTCAGCAGGAACAACAAGATGAGCAAACTTCCATAAACGTTCCATTCTGAAACGCTTTCAGTTCTTTAGGACATGAAAGAGTGACATGGAAATAGAGCCTGGGACTTGTATTTGAGAGTCCTTGTACAAAGAATTGAAAAGTACAGACAAGTGGCGCTAAGCACTCAGAAGTGAAAGGTAAAGTTTAGACTCTGCTGTCCATGTACATGGTCTCATTGAGCTCCCTTTGATAAAGAAGACTCACATGATGACATCTGTTGCTCATCTGTGGACAAAGAGGCTAGCAAAGACTAGATGGATGAAAGACTCAAAACTGATAACCAGAAAAACTGAGAGCTGAGGCCAGTCTTGCTATCTCCAAAGAGCGTGCTTTTCCCATTGCAGTTTGCCATACTGAATGAACAAAGATCTGTGTTGAACATTCCTCAAATTACATAGTCCAGGCATTGACCATATAAGATTGGGTATGTTCAGTATCAAAACAGCTGACTTGTTCACATCAATAATGCTTTCAGCTAATTATATATTGACAACAAATTTAAAGGCATTGCTCACTAGATAGCGTGTTAAAGATCCAGCACCTAACAAATTATTCCAGACTAGGAATCAAATTCTGCACTTAAACTTCCTATATAAACTCCAGAACAAAAGTAAGGGAAGTTTTAATGTTGCTCTTCAACACAGGACTCAGACTGCCTTCCCTGGATCACCCTCAAAACCTTGTCATTCTCTTGAAAAAATATCAAAATATCAAAAATATCAAAAAAGATCTTCTCCCCAAGAGAAAAAGAAAGAATTTCTTAATACCATATACTTCTCAGCTACTGTCCCCTTCTCTGTCATTCACAGAACTTTTTGGAAAGGGTTGAAAGTTGTTGCTGTCATGGCTCCCTCACTTCCCACACACTCTCAGTCCGTGTTATGTGAAGTCCCTTCCTCCACACACACTGATGGCCTAGCCACAGGCTGTCCCAGTCACCAGGTCTAATGGTCATTTCTCTGCTCTTACGTCACGCACTGCACAACACCCCAAGCCAAGAGGTTGTTTCCTTTCTATTTTTCTGATGCTAAGATTTCTCTGGAGACATGATTATTTGTGAGAAAGTGGTGAGAGAATAAAGTTTTCTGGTTCTCTCATACTGATTCACCCCTCTACTGATGAATTAGAGTAATGATGGGAAAGTGGGTTGTAGGTTATACAGAGAGTGAACCTTTCATAAAGCTCAAAAAAGGAAAGCATGTTGTTTAGAGATACATGGATGAGAAATACACAGGCCAAGGCAGTGCTACTGGTGGGAAGATATGATAGGACTAAGAACATATTGGTAATGTGACAGATTTTAAAACAAGTGTTGAATCTGGAAGTGCTAATGTTGTCCTACTTGTAATGAGATTACAGATGAAAAAGATAGCACAAGAGACCAACAAAAACTAAGACCATGAGATTTCTGAGAACTGCAGCATATTACATGTCTCAAAGGGCCAATCATTCCTTTCTTTACTGCAAGACCTCTAAGGCTGTACATCCCAGACAAAGCACCTCACATCAGACTGCTGTTAACCCAAACTATGAGAGAAATAAAAACAGCAGTTTCCAGTAAAACTCCTTACTTCAGAAAAACAGTGGAAAATTCAACCATTTACCCTTAGCCACATAAACAGGATATCTTGCAAAACATCTTGGCCTTGTGGCTAACCATGGTAAGTTCCTAAGGGTGGAGGGCATAAAGTCCTGGTGGTCCATGGTCTAGAAAGTCCCTGAAAACAGGCCAATGTCCTTGGTCCTTGTGGTAAACTGTGGAAAGTCCTTGAAAGCAAGCCAACTAATGGCAGAACAGATAAACCACCTCCACTCTGCTTCCCCTGTCAAGTTCCCCACTCCCCCAAGAAACACCTTCAGCCCACCAATCCAAAAGCACATTGTACTCAACTTGTGGTTTTTGCTTATAAAAGCTAGCAGTTCCCCAATCCTAACAACTTCTCCACCATCTCGCTGCTGAGTGTGTGAGATAAGTTCCCTGCTGGCTTGTACTGAGCTCCTGCAATAAACCTTGCTTTTGCATTTGGACAACCTTGGTCTGCAGTGGTCTCTCTGGGGGTCGTGCCTTGGGCAGAACATTTGGGGGCTCGTCTGGGATCCCCAGAGACACCAACGAGACCCCCCAAGTGTCTGGAGGTTGCCACTTCTGTGTTGTTGGTAAGTGTGCTCATGTTTGTCTGTGTCTTTGTGTGAGTTTCGTTTTGTGCTGATCGATCAGGTTTCATAACTTGCAAGCTCTCACTGGGGCGAACATGCCCTTACAGTGACCCTGGAGGGGAGAGAGACATCTTAAACCCTGACTTGGGCAAGGGGTCACCTGGCCCTGCGCCGTTTGAGGCCGCCCCTGAAGTGTCTGTTTGGTTCCATCGACCCTTGGTGAAAGGTGACCAGGAACGTCTCCTGGTCATAATGCAATATGTTTGGAGTGTTTTTGGGTACCTTCCCCTTCTGCAGGAAGGGGTGCCACTGTCTCATGTTCCATCCTGGGAAATTGTTGGGGCTTGTTTGTCCAAAGTTTGTTTGTCCATTGTCCTCTTTGTTGTGTCCCTTGTCTTGATCATCCTTTCCTTCTATTCTCACCATCAGCCCTCTCCTACCATGGGGACTAGCCCGTCTACACCCCTAGACTTAACCCTTCCTTGCTCATTGGCAGGATGCTTAAGCTACCTCCAGCAACAATAGTGTGATCATCAAGAAGTGAAGATGGGTCATTTTCTGTTCAGCCAAGTGGCCGACATTCAATGTTGGATGGTCAGTGGGTGGCACTTTTGATGCAGAGACTATCCACTGAGTGGAGGAGACTGTGTTCTGAACACACATTGGCCATCCTGGCCAGTTCCCTATATAGTCACCTGAAGGGGGTTGATAGATGGGCTAGAGGGACCCCTTTCATTGGCTAAGACCTTTTTACCTCCAGATTCTGTCCTGGGCACACGAACGCTAGCTGCTCAAAACTGAAATGAGTTGAAAGAGAAGAGTTCCGTCCTGTCCTTCAAGGTGGAACCTCTGAAACGGAACTTTTCCCACCCCTTATGCCCCTAGGATGCAGCCAACTGCACTGATGGACCTGGCCCCTGCCCCTCAGGTTCAGGGGACAGAAAGGAATCAGGGGCGACCAGCCTATTCCACTCGCAGTCAGAGAGGTGGAACCCCTCAGTCTGACACCACAGTGGCACTCCCACTTAGACCTGCAGGGCCACTGGATGATTTATGAATCAACCCTTCCACTATTGGCCACTTGCTATTAGTGACTTGTATAACTGGAAAGCACAAAATGCCCCCTTTTCAAGAGGTCCCCAAGACTTGGTTAACCTGTTAGAGACTGTTTTGTTCACCCACCAGCCCACATGGGATGACTGTCAGCAACTTCTAGGAGTCTTCTTCATAATGGAAGAAAGAAATTGGGTGTTAGAAAATGCCTGGAAATTAGTTCCTGGCTCCACAGGTGCCCCATTGACAGATCCAGCTTTGATCGCTGGAGCCTTCCCCTCCACCCACCCCAACTGGAACTACAACATGGCAGATGGTAAAAAGAGTCTCTGGGTGTATTGCCAGGCTCTGTTGGTAGGTCTCAAAGTGGCTGCGCACCGGTCCACTAAGCCAAAATTTATGATGTCAGACAGGGGGTAGATGAGAGTCCAGCCACTTACTTAGAATGGCCAATGGGAGCCTTTAGACAATACTCTCCTTATGACCCTGAGTCAGGGAAGGTTCAACAAGCCGTCATTTTAGCCTACGTTAACCAGGCAGCACCAGATATAAAGGCAAAGTTACAGTCTTTAGAAAGATTAGGAGAGAAGACTTTAAGGGATTTAGTAGCAGTGGCGGAGAAAGTTTATAATAAGAGAAAGACTAGAGACCAGAGAGAGGAAAAGAGAGAGAGAGAGAGAGAGAGAGAGAGAGAGAGAGAGAGAGAGAGAGAGAGAGAGAGAGAGAGAGAGAGAGAGAGAGAGGAGAGAGGACAAGAGAGATATAAGAGAAGAACCTGGCCAAGATATTAGGAAGGCAACAAGTTCAGATGGAAAAGATACTCCTGGCTGCTGGGACAAGTGATTGCTGGTCTACTGAAGGCCCTAAACCCAGATCCAAGCTGGGAAAGAATCAATGTGCCTACTGTTAAGAAGGGCATTGGACCAGAGACTGCCCAAAGAACAAGGCTTAGAACCACCCACTGCCACAACCAGGTAGAGACTGCTGTCCCCATCCTTGCCCTGAGAGAAAATGAAAGGGACAGGGCTCGGCTCCCCTCCCCACGCCTAGGGTAACCCTAAAAGTGGAGTGTAAGCCTGTTCAGTTTATGATAGATACAGGGGCAGAAAACTCTGTGCTTCTAACACCAGGAGGCCCCCTGTCGTCAAAACAAACATGGGTGCAGGGTGCCATGGGTACTAAACTCTTCTCTGCTGAAGGAGTCCAAGTGACCCACTCCACGGGGAGCCAGTTCACGACATGCTAACTAACCATCCCCCAGATGAGGAACATAGGTTTCATCAGAGGGCTTCAAAACTCAAGCTCCAGCCAGATCCAGGCCTAGCTCCAAAAGTTTCCCAATGCCTGGGCCGAGACCGGTGGGATGGAACTGGCAAGACATTGCCCTCCCATATTTGTAGAATTAAAAGCAAATGCTGACCTGGTTAAGGTCCACCAGAACCCCATAACATTGCAGGCCAGAGTAGGAATCATACCTCACATCCGGCAACTACTGGAACAATGGGTTTTGCATTCTATACAATCAGCCTGAAACACTCCCTTACTCCCTGTAAAGAAACCCCACTCCAATGATTATTGGCCAGTCCAGGATTTAAGAGAAGTGAATAAAGGAGTGGTTGACATTCACCCCACAGTGCTGAACCCTTATACCTTGCTCAGTACATTGCCACTGGAAAGAAATGGTACACTGTCATAGAACTGAAAGATGCCTTCTTTAGCCTCCCCTTGGCTCCAAGCAGCCAAGCATACTTTTCTTTTGAATGGAATGATCCGGTGATCAGAATCAGCAGACAACTCACCTGGACCTGACTGCCACAAGGATTCAAGAACTCCCTCACCATCTTTGACGAAACATTGCACGAGGACCTTGGTGAGTATCTTACAAAGCACCCCCAAATTACTCTCTTGCGGTACATGGTTGACCTATTGGTGACAGCCGAGATATATGAAGATTGTCTCCTGGGAATGGAGAATTCCTTTAAGGTACTGGGGGATCTGGAGTACCGAGCATCTTCAAAAAAGGCTCAATTGTGCAAACCCCAAGTCACATATAAGGGGGTCAGAGGTGGCTCTCAGAAGCCCGCAAAGAGACTGTGTTCAAAATACTGGTCCCCAGGATAGTGAAACAGTTCAAGAATTCCTGGGAATAGCAGGATAGTGTATAGACTGTGGATACCAAGGTTCACTGAACTGGTGAAGCCTCTATATGAGACCATAAAAGAAGGCCCCCCTATGTGACATAGGGCAAAGAAAGGCAGTCTGGATTTGATTCCCTCAAGTGGAAATTATTAGAGGCCCCTGCCTTAGGATTGCCAAACACCCACAAACCTTCTATTTGTATGTTGATGAGCACCAGGGGGTAGCAAAAGGAGTTCTAGCCCAAACCATCGGGTCCTGGAAAAGACCTATGGTTTACTTGTCAAAAGAATTGGATCTAGTGGTGGCTGGATGGCCACCCTGCCTATGTATCATTGCCGCAGTAGTGCTGCTGGTCAGAGACGCAGATAAACTGACTTTGGGACAGAGTCTTATAATAATGCCCCCCCACCCCACGCACTAGAATCAGTGCTCAAACAACCCCCTGATTGATGGGTGAGCAATGCACGAGTAACCCACTATCAGACACCAATTCTCAACACTGCTAGAATAACCTTTCAGGTAGCTGTGACCCTCAATCCAGCCTCGCTGTTGCCAGAGCCAGATCTGGAAGCCCCCCTCATGACTGCTCTGAGGTACTGGCTCAAGTCCACTGCATAAGTCTAGATTTACAAGACGTTCCACTGTCAGATGCTGAAGTCACCTGGTTCACAGATGAGAGTACCTTCATCAAAGATGGGCACAGGTATGCTGGGGCTGCAGTGACAACAACCTCTGAAGTGGTTTGAGCATCACCCCTACCAACTGGCACCTGAGCACAGAAGGCTGGACTGATTGCCCTAACCAAAGCCCTACAGCTAGACCAAGGTAGAAAAGTGAACGTCTATACAGGATGTGGACAACCTTAAGGAAGAATGAAGGGGTAAAGGCCAGGCCTCTAGCTAGATAAAAAATGACCCCCCCCTCCTCAATGAAATGTTTGCGTGCAAGCCCTTTCAGTAGTGTACAGAGATCTTCGTTCTCATATCCTCCAGCCTTAGGCAAAGAGACAGTCGCATGATAACTTCTGGTCTTATTCCTGGGGTTAACAACTATGGCTCTTAGGTCAATTTCAGCCTCATTTTCATGTTTGTAAGTTGTAAACAATAATAGTTGCTTGGCATTTTTAAATGGTTATAACGTTAGAAATATCATTTTTAGTAATACATGGAAATTATGTAAAACCCAAATGTTGGCACTCATATAGAGTTTTTTGGAACCCAGTCACATCTCTGGCTGATGCGAATGGCTGCGTAGACACTCCAAAACAACTTTTAATAATCACAGAGACTGTATGGTCTAAAAAGCTACAAGTATTAACTTCCTGGACCTGCAGATAAACTGTTTGTAACTCCCAAGCTTCGTGTGATGAAAGGGTTGTTTTCTAAGATGTTAGAATAACTCTAGTATTTAATTATTCCCATCAAACTTAATGGTGATAATAGGTTAGTATAACATATGAATGAATGAATTTTATGGCTTCTCAATGTGAGAAAGGGTGGTTGTAATGAGCACGGAATCTCTCTCTCTTGGGCATCTTTCATTCATCTGTGATGTCACCATGATGAGGTACTTCTCCTGATCCTGTGTAAAGATAAGCATGCCATGCTTCTTTAATTATTTCCCCAAATTAATTGAGGTTAGTAGCACTCAAACCTGTAAACAGAGTGTCACATACATAAAAGAAAGCCTATTTGGAGTGGAGTGTTGCCTGAAATTTCTGGCCTGTTAGGGCCCTGTACGCAGATCAAAGTTCTCCCACCTGAGGTTCCGCAGCCTTGTATAAAATAATTACTCAGAGGCTAATATTAATTGCAAACTGTTTGGTCTTTGGCTCAGTGTTCTTGTTAGCTAGTTCTTGCATCTTAACTCAGCCAATTTTTATTGATCTATGGGTATGTATTGCCACCTGGCTCTGTGGCTTGCCTGTGTCCCATTACATCTTACTTTTTTGGTGGCAGCCTGCAGTGTCTCTGTCTGACTCTGCCCTTCTTTCCCTTTATCTATGTTGGGATTCCCACCTGCTTTAAGATGCCTTGCCACGGGCCAAAACTGTTCCTTTATTAACCAATAATAAATCATATTCACAGCATACAGAAAAACATCCCACATCAGTGGAGCCTTCTGCTAGGTGTTGCGAGTATTGAGTGTGGATACTTTTGAGCTCAAATTCTTAAGTGTTCTTTTACTAGAATGGAAATATGGCTTTGAGTTCTTATAGTCAACACTGCTTTTGATGGATGCTAAATTAGACTATTTCTCAGAAAGTGACAGGATTTTCTTCCTCCTCCTCCTCTTCCTTAGTGGTAATTTTCTGAAAACCATAAAAGGAGTCAGATTTAACACCAAAGCATAGTGAAGAGAACCTTCACTCAGTTGGAACAACACAAATAGCCACACCTGGGCCACCAGGGGACATCATGATCCTCCCAAGTTTAAGAAGCTGAGACCACAGAAAAAGAGCCCTATCATAAATCATTCATAGTTTCAGTGAGTAAAGTAAGTTTTGTATGACTAGACACTTAAAAGGGTTAAAAGGAAGAGGTGCTAATTTTTTTTCACACGTTTAGGTTTACACCAGTTGGTGTTTCAAAAAGAAACTGATGACAGAAAAATGTGACAAAGGATGTAAACCACAGAGCTTAAAGTGAGTACAAGACAACTCACAGAAGCAAGATGTAGACAATGAAAGGAAGTCTACAGGCTGAGGTAAGCCACGCCTCATTTCTCTGAGTGGTGCCCTGTTCCAAACACACCAGCCTCACAGTGACTGGTGGCTTTTTATAGCATCGTAGAGTTACTAGTTTGCCTTGCAGACATTCAAATTTTCCAGGCAAGTACTTAAAATAAAAAAAAATCTTTTTCAATACATCTAAGTAAGTCACTAATTCATGTGTAAATGTCAAGGATTTATAAACCTTGAGTTTCCTGTAGTTTATAGCTTGGACCTACTTAATATAATAATGTAATGTACAGATGTCCAGACTCATATATTATTTTGCAATTGAATATCAAATATGACCCATTTGAAATATCTTATTTGCATTGCGCAAAGAAAATCTAACCCATGAGATATTATTTCTTTTAAAAGATATTTCATACTGGGGAGGGGATTGTGGTACATGCCTTTAATCCCAGCGCTCAAGAGGCTGAGACAGATGATCTCTGAGTTTGAGGCCATCCTGGTCTACAGAGCAAGTTCCAGAACAGCCAGGGCTACACAGGATAACCCTGTTTTGAAACAAATAAACAAACAAACAAATGTTACACTAATTAAAGAGTACAAAGAGAATATCCAGACTACAGAGAGGAATGTGGGTCACTACTGTGATCTTTAGTTGGAAGACTAGTTATTTAATTATCATTTGTAGATAAATCCATCTTAAATATTTTCTTACACGAAGAAATGCAATTATCAAAAGACATGAAGATTATTATTCAAACTCTATACTGAGTGTAATATTCTCATAGTAGGTTATCAAAACTCTCTACAGTCTTGGATGCCACCAACACATCACTGATAAGTGTCATAAGTTACCAAAAGACTATAAAAAGACTGGTTGTGGTAGCACATACCTTTAACTCCAGCACTCAGGAGGGAGAGGCAGGGGGTGGTCTCTGAGTTTGAGGTTATCCTGGTCTATATATTAAGTTTCAGACTAGACAGGACTACATAGTGAGACCTTGCTTCAAAACAAACAACCCCTACCCCCAGTTATTAGGATTCAAAAAGTGCAGCCTAGCCCAACTACAAGGCTGCTTTTCATATATGCATACTCCCAAACTAAGTAACCATACAGATGTTCACATTAGTATTATAAGAATTCCAACTCAGTATGGCAGTGTGCATTTTTAAGCCAAGCAGAAGCAGGCAGATGTCTGTGAGTTCAAGGCCATCCACTTTTAACAGGAAGTTCCAAGCCAGCCAGTTACTATTTGTCTCACAAAACAAAACTCTAGATAGCAAGAAGCAATTGATTATATTTTTGTATTTTTTCTTTGATTTAAATCTACATAAAGTAATAGGGCCTCAGATCTAAGTATGCCTCCAATCTTTGTATAACTGACTTCATGATGGAAACACCATTCAGGCTGTAAAACTCAGCATGTAGACAGCACCACCTGTCAAAACTAAGACAAAGATCTAATCCATCAAAATCCACAGTTATGAGAAAGTCTCTAAATGTACAAACCTTGCTTTTCAGCTTCTGGATAACTATTCTTATAAACTCAGAACATGTGTTTGTGTTTGTGTGTGTGTGTGTGTGTGTGTGTGTGTGTGTGTGTGTGTTTAAAAGCTCACTCTCAAAAAGACTCATGACTACTGGGATCCTGAACACCCACTATAGTCGCTGGCTGGTTAATAAAGATTTTCTAGACATGAGTTGCCCTCCTTTCAGCAGACCAGGCAGACCAACTAGGACAGCCCCCAGGTCTAGACAAAAGGGTCACAAAATGTTCCCCTAAATCCCATCATAGCCCGAGTTTCAGGTAAGCAAGCAAGACCCCTCATGCAAGCCTGACTATCAAAACCCCTCATTAGATCCTCTATCCCATAAGCCTCAATCCCCTAACCTACCCATCCCCTAACCTTAGCTGCTTCCTGAGACACAGCCTCCGGAGAGCCCTATCACAAGAGTGGCTTCCAAAGACACAGGCACCAGAGAGCTCCATGACAAGAGCTTCAGCTGCAGATCTCAACTACCTCCTGAGATATAGATTCCACTGCCTCCAATTTTTCCAAGTGCTTTAACTGCACAAAGAGCACCCAATGGATCAAAAACAGCTCCCTGAAACACAGACAATGCTTGAAGAGATGGGCAGATGCCATTCAACAACAGAAAGAACAATATGACACCATTAGAACTTAGTGGTTCTACAACAGCAAGAATTGAACATCCCAATATAGAAGAATCAGAGGAAAATGACCTTAAAATGTCTTTATAAAGACGATGGAAGCCTATAAAGAGGAAATTAAATAAATAAAAATGCTCCCTTAAGGAAATAGAGACAAAAAACAAGCAAAAAGTTGGAAGAAAACAATCTCTTGAAGAAAGACAAGAGAACCAAGAAAAAGCAAACGAACAGGTGAAGGAAACAGTTAAAGACTTAGACACAAGCTGAGGGAATGCTGGAGACAGAAAATCTGAGTAAATGAACACGAACTACAGATGCAATACAACCAAAAAAATGCAAGAGATAGAAGAAAGAATCAATGGTGTGGAAGATACAATAGAAGAAATAGATTCATCAGTCAAAGGAAACTCTAAAGTAAAAAAATAATAACACAAAATTTCCAGGAAATCTTGGGCACTATGAAAAGACCAAACCTAAGAACAATAGGAATAGAAGAAGGTGAAGAATACCAGCTCAAAGGTACAGAAAATATATTCAACAAAATCATAGAAGAAAACTTTCCCAACCTAAAAAAGTAATGCCTATGAAGATTCAAGAAGCTTACAGAACACCAACTAGACTAGACTCCCTTCCCCCAAGAAAGTCAACTTGCCATATAATAACCAAAGCACTAAACATACAGAATAAAGAAAGAATATCAAGAGCTTCAAAGGAAAAAGGCCAAGTAACTTATAATGGCAAACCCATGAGAATAACACCAGACTTCTCAATGGAGAGTATGAAGGCTAGAAGGCCCTGGGAAGATGTTTTAAGGATGCTAAGAGATCATGGATACCAGCCTAGACTACTATACCCAGAAAAACTCTCATTACTACAGACAGAATAAACAAGATATTTCACGACAAAACCAGATTTAAACAATATCTATCAACAGATCTAGTCTACAGAAAGCACTAGAAGGAAAACTCCAACCTAACAAAGCTAGATGCATCCATGAAGACAGAGCAATAGATAATTCCACAAAAAGAAAGCACACACACACACACACACACACACACACACACACACACACACACACACACACTGCCACCAGAAATAGCAGGAACTAACAATCACTGTTCATTAATATCCTTTAATATCAGTGGACTAAATTTTCCTATAAAAAGACACAGGATAATGCAATGAATATGACAACAAGATTCATATTTCTGCTGCACACAAGAAATACACCTCAACTTCAAAGACAGACATTGGCTCAGAATAAAGGTCGGGAAAAAACTTCCAATCAAATGTACTTAAGAAACAAGCTGGTGTAGCCATCCTAATATCTAACAAAATAAACTTTAAACTAAATTTAATAAAAAGAGATCAGAAAGGACATTACTTATTCATCTCAGAAAAATTCCATCAAGATGAAATCTAAATTCTGAACATTTATGTCCCCAATATAAGGGCATACAATATGTAAAATAAACATTACTAAAGCTTAAGCCACACATTAAATGCAATACACTAATAGTAGGAGACTCCACTCTCACCAATGGATAGATCTACTAGACAGAAACTTAAGAAAAAAAATAAGGGAGCTAACAGATATTATGACTCAAATGGATACACACACACACACACACACACACACACACACACACACACACACACACACAATTCCACCCAAAACACCAAAAAATATACCTTCTCAGTACCCAAGGGAACTTTATCTAAAATTTACGACATATTTGGTCATAAAGCAAATATCAATAGATACAAAAAATAAATAAGGAAGAACCCCTTGTATCCTATAAGATCACCATGGACTAAAGTTAGAAAAGCTTGCAAACTCATAGAAACTGAACATCTCTCAATCAAAACACTTCTATGTCAAGGAAGAAGTAAAGAAATAAATTAAATACTTCCCAGAAGTCAATGAAAATGGATCCACAACATACCCAAACTTATGGGACACAATGAAAGCAGTGATAAGAGGAAAATTCATAGCACTAGGTGCCTATATAAAAAGTCTGGAGAAATCTCACACAAGAGACCTAACAGAACACCTGAAAGCTCCAGAACAAATAGAAGCAAACTCACTCAGAAAGAGTAGACATTAGAAAATAACCAAACTCAGGGCTGAATCAATAAAATTGAAATATAGAGAACAATATAAAGAATCAAGGAATTAAAAAAGTGTTTCTTTAAGGAAGTCAACAAGATAGTCAAACTTTTATTCAAACTAACCAAAAAGCAGAGAAAGAATATTCAAATTAAAGAAAATCAGAAATGAAAAGGGGGACATAACAACAGACACTGAGGAAATCCAGAGGATCATTGGATCATACTTCAAAAACCTGTACTCCACTAAACTGGAAATTAAATCAAGATTAGATAAATGATCTAAATAGACTTATAACACCTAAGGAAATAGAAGCACTTATTAAAAGTCTCCCATGCAGAAAAAGCTCAGGGCCAGATGGTTTCAGCACAAAATTCTACTGTATTTTCAAAGAAGAACCAATACCTATACTTCTCAAATTTTTCCACACAATAGAAACAGAAAGACCATTTTCAAACTCGTTTTATGAGGCTACAGTTACCCTGATACTCAAAACACATAAAGATGCAACAAAGAAAAAGAATTACAGAACAATATCCCTCATGAATATTGATGCAAAAAGTCTCAATAAAGTACTGGCAAATCAAGTTAAAGAACAGAGCAAAAAGCTCATCCACCATGATTAAGTAGGCTTCATCTCAGAGATTCAGGCACGATTGAACATACAAAAAAACTGCCAATGTCATAAATTATATAAACAACCTGAAAGAAAAGAAAACAAACGAAAAACTCCCACTTGATCATCTCATTAGATGCTGAAAAAGCCTTTGACAAAATCCAACAAACCTTCATTATAAAGGTCCTGGAGCGATCAAGTATACAGGGAAAATACCTAAACATAATAAAGGCAATATATAGCAAACCAACAGCCAGCATTAAACTAAATGGAGAGAAACTCAAAGCAATCCTACTAAAATCAGAAACAAGACAAGGCTATCTACTCTCTCCATATCTATTTAATATAGTTCTCAATGTTTTATCTAGAACAATAAGACAATAAAAAGAGACCAAGGGGATACAAATTGGAAAGAAAGAAGTCAAACTATCACTATCTGCAGACGATATGATAGTATACATAAGTGACCCCAAGAATTCTACCAGGGAACTCCTACAGTGAAAAACACCTTCAATGATGTGGCAGAATATAATATTAAATCAAAAAAAATCAATAGCCATCCCATACACAAATGATGAAAGTCTGAAAAATAAATCAGGGAAACATCACCCTTTACAATAGCCACAAATACCATCAGATATCTTGGGGGTAACTCTAACTAAAGAAGTGAAAGATCTGTAGGACAAGAACTTTAAACCACTGAAGAAGATATCAGAAAATAGATCTCCCATGCTTTTCAATAGATAGTATCAAAATAGTAAAAAAAATGGGAATCTTGCCAAAGCAATCTATAGCTTCATTGCAATCCCCATCAAAATCTCAACACATTTTTTTTTTGAAATAATCCTGCTCAATTAAAGAACTTTGGGAAGTATTATCATCCCTGACTTCAAGCTTTACTATAGAGTAACAGTAATAAAAAGGTTGGTACTGGCATAAAAACAGATTTATGGATTAATGGAATCAAACTGAAGATTATGACATTAATCCACACACCTATGAACACCTGATTTTTGACAAAGAGGCCAAAAATATACAATGAAAAAAAAGATAGCATTTTCAACAAATAGTGTTGGCATAACTGGATGGTAGTATGTAGAAGAATGCAAATGGATCCATATTTATCACCCTGCACAAACGCAAGTCCAAGCAGATCAAAGACCTCAACATAAACCCAGTTACAATGAACTAAAAAGAAAGTGGGAAACAGCCTTGAACACATTGGCACGGAATACTACTTTTTAAATATAACACCGGTAGCGCAGACACTAAGAACAATTAATAAATGGGACCTCCTAAATCTCAGAAGCTACTGTAAGACAAAGGGCACAGTCAATAAGACAAAACAACAGCCTACAGAATGGGAAAAGATCTTCACCATCCCTACATCAGACAGACGACTGATCTCTAAAATATACAGAGAATTCTAGAAACCAGAAGTCAAATAACCAAATGATTAAAAAAAATGGGGTACAGGGCTAAATAGGGAATTCTCAACGGAAGAATTTTAAATGGCTGAAAGACACTTAAAGAAAGGAGCTAGGCCCTCCAAGGGCAGGCAATTGTCAATTGGCATGGGCAGTATGTGGAACCTCAAGGGGTGGTATCAGACTGTGTTCCTGTGTTTGGGCTGGCAACTTGGAGCCCATTCCCTACAGAGAATCACCTAACTCAACCTTGACTTTGAGATGAGGAAGTCAGATTTGCCTTGAGTGGATATGCCAAGCTGAACTGACCCACCTCAGGACTTTTTGCCCTTTTAGGGGAGGGGATGTGAGGATGGGAAGGGGGGATGCTGAAGGCTGAAGCCTGAAGGCTGACTGCGAGGGATTGGGAGAAAAGAAGGGAAGGGAAGAAGGGGGATAAATGGATAAAATAGACATTATTTTTATAAAAAATAAAATGAGGGAAAAAGAAAGTTAATAAATAAATAAATAAATAAATAAATAAATAAATAAATAAATAAATAAATAAGTAAAATTAAGCTGAAAATTGTGCAGCACATTTAACCTATGAAACACTAAGGCTTACATATGTCACTGTAGAGTCTCACTGTTCCTTTCATGGCTGGATGATTGACTGGAAGTTGCAGCTTATTGTTGCTATTTAGTATAGTCAGAATGCTGTAATACGTATTGCTGTTCCAGAAAGCACTAATATTCAAAATTCAGACTACAATTCCTAATGAATGGGTATTCTTTTCACATCCTAAAATACAAAGATTGTAATTAAACCATCTTAAAATGGAAACTTCTTATATAAACACAACATAGATTGTTACAAACAAAAGAAAGATGAGGCCAAAAAAAAAAAAAGAAAAAAGAAAAAGAAATTTCTCAGCATCCTTAACTATCAGAGAAATGCAAATGAAAACAACTGAGATACCATCTTACTCCTATCAGAATGGCTAAGATCAAAAAGCACAAATGACAGTTTATGCTGGAGAGGATGTGGAGCAAGGGGAACACTCCTTCATTGCTCGTGGGAATGTAAACTTGTACAGTCACTTTGGGAATCAGTAGAGTACTTCGTCAGAAAACTCCTAATCAATCTACCCAACAATTCAGCAATAGCACTATTGGGCATACACCCTCTTACTCCAGGGACATTAGCTCAACTATGTTCATAGTAGCATTATTGGTAATAGCCAGAGCTTAGAAACAACCCAGATGTCCCTCAACTGAAGAATGGATTAAAAGATTGTGATACATATACACTATGGAGAACTACTCAGCAGAAAAAACAATGACACCCTGAAGTTTTCAGGCAAATGGATGTATCTGGAGAGTATCATGCTGAGTGAGTGAACACAGGCCCAGAAAGATAGACATTGGCATGTAACTCACTCATAAGTGGATTTTAGAAGTGAAGCAAAGGATAACTAGGCTATAATCCACAACTCCTGAGCAGCTAGGTAACAGGATCAACTTAAGAGAGACATCCATAGATCTCCCTGGGAAAGGGGAATAGAGAAGATCTTCTGGGTAAATTGGGATGATGGGGGATGGGGGGAGAGGAGGGTGAGCAAGGGAAGGAGAACATAAGAGAATGAGAGATTGGAGGGCAACAGAGAGGGAGAGCAAAGAAATAGATATTTTGGTAGAGGGAGCCATTTGGGGATTAGAGAGAAACCTGGTGCTAGAGAAACTCTCAAGAACCTACAAGATGGCCCCGGTAGGACTCCAGGCAATAGGGTACCTTAACAGGCCTTCACCTATAATCAAATGAATGACCATCCTAATTGTCATTATAGAACCTTCATCCAGCAACTGATGGAAACAGAAGCAGAGATCCACAGCTAAGCACTGGGTAGAGCTTTGAGTCCATCTGAGGAGGGAAGAGAGGCTATATATGAGCAAAGGGATCAGGATCATAAGGAGGCTTAAACCCATGCCAGATCACCCTTCTGTGGTAAATACTCTACAACAGTATGAAAAGTTCTATACCACGATGCTAATGAACACTTAAAAACAAACCAGAATTTTTGTGATTTGCAAGGGTTGTTACTATAAGGGAGTATTTTCTAGACACAGCTGGGCAGCTGCACAGTCGAATTAACAGCAATTGAGATGACATGTACAAGAGTTATGCAAGTTCAAGCCAGACGAAGTTCTAGCATGGAGAGTGGAGGTGAGTCTGAAGTCCCATTTCCTACTGAGGAGCTATTGGCAATTGGGAAAGGGAGAGTTAGTTTTCTTTAAAGATGTGTGGCTCTTAGAGGGTTGACCACTATCCATTGAAGGCCACACATTAAAGAGTATATGGGAAGCTCAAATAGAACTTTATGGGGGTTTTATAACACAAACAAGAGGGAAGAAGAAGATGTAATTGTGTGGGTTAGATATGAATCTTGTAGGAGTCGGAGGTGGGAGTGAATATGATCAAAATATATTGCACAAAACTCTCAAAGAACTAATAAAATGAGGGAACAACTTGTTAATATGACACATATAACAATTTCTGTTTTAATAAAATGTTTGCTTATATTTTAATGAAATTGTTTTCTCAATAATTATCCACAGGAAAAGCCCATTAATTAGATTAAAAACTTAAACTTGTTATGCTGCTCATACTTCAGGTACAATGGGGCTTCGTTGAGCAGGATGATGTCAAAGGCTCAAAGAGGTGCAATGCAGCATTGGAGAAGAAGGGATCATTGTCATTTATTTCAGGATACTGTCTCCAGAAATTCTTTCAAACTTTTAGTATGGTCTAAACTTTCTAAATTATCATTTATAATTTTCAAAGAACCAAAGAGATAAAAGGTATCAAAGAGATGAGATTAATCACTGGCTACATCCTTGGGGAAATAACAGGTACAGAGCCGGGAAGAACACATTTAACCAGGCTGTAATAAAGCAATGGTCTGACTGATGGCTGGCAGGGCCAGAACCAGCCTCATCTTAAACTTATTAACATCACAGACTTACCTTCCTGAGCAGTTTCTGTGCCCCATACACTGAAAGAGTCTACTCCAAGGAAAATATTTCCTCTTCCAGTCCCTTCTTCTGATTCCTTCCCGTTTTTGTGTTTTTTTTTTTTTTTTTTTTTTTGGCTGGATGCCTACCTTCCTCTGGTGTTTGTGCTTTCAGAGGCTTGCTCCAATCGCTCCAGCTTCCATTAGAAAGATGTAGCTTAGAGGACATCTGAAATTCATATTCTGTAAATGGTTTCAGATCTTGTAGGCCATATCTTCCTTTGGCATCTGTAGCATTAACCTAAAATGAGATGAGATTAGTTTCACTGAGATGCAATGCTTGTGTATTTGTGTATTCTTATAGAGCGGATTGTGTATTGCGATAGTTCAGTACTGGCAGAGTGTATGCTATGACCAAAGCAAGGAGACAAGGCTCCTCTCCCCACAAAACAGTAGGCATGGAGACTAGAGAGATGGCTCAGTGATCAAAGAGCACTGGCTGCTCTTGCAGTGCTGGATTCCATTCCCAGGACTCACACGGCAGCTCACAACACAACTTCATAACTCCAGTTCCTGGGCATCTGATCAGATGCCCTCTTCTGGCCTCTGTAGGCGCCAAACATGCCTGTGATGCTCAGAAATAAATCAGGCATAACAGCCATATACATTAAAAAAGAACCCTGAAAATAATAAGCATTTTCACACTACTCCAACCACTTTGAGGTACATCATTGGCTACTTCCGCTGATTAGGTGTTACTGTGCTAAGGGTGACCCTGTTGTCACTCCTTAAACAACCTCCTCCTTTCTCTCCATCCTCCAAAGGCTCTAGTGACAAATACATGTTCTTACTCATTAAGGCGGTCTTGTAGAACAGAATGGAGTAGCAGAAGAGACAAGGTCTTTAAAGTACCTATTAGTAGCAAGTGGATGTAAAGAGGAAATATCGTGGTGGTACAGTGTATCCTCAGCATGTGCAAAGCTCATATACAGAAAGGATATTAATTTTCAGAAGATTGATTAATTGATTTATGTGTGTGTCTGAGTGTTACACGTGTACCACATGTGTGCAGGAGCTCCCAGGAGGCCAGTCAGAAGAGGGCATCTAGTTCCTTGGAACTGGCATTACATGCAGTTGTAAGTCATCCAGTGTGGATGCTGGGAGCCAGAGCCAGGTTCTCTGCTGTTGAGACATTTCTCCAGCCTGATACAGTGAATTTTAACCTGAACGGGCAATTTAGATAAGATGACCTTTTAAATTCTCAAGATCTACTATTTAACGAGAATAAATAATGTTAAGGTGACTGAATATGAACTGTTAATCTAATATAATAGTTTCCCATTGAAAACATCTCTAGAGCTTAAGAGCCTATCCTATATACTGGGGCTGGAGGGATGGCTCACAGTTTAGAGCACTGGCTACTTTTCCAGAGGACCAGGACTCAATTCCCAGTACCTTCATGGTGGTCACACTGTATCTCTAGTCTCATAGGTGCTCCCTCTTTGGGCTGCCATGGGCAATAGGCAGACATATCACACAGCACAGGCTGGCCTGCAACTCTGCCCTTTCTCTCAGCCTTCAGAGTACTGGGGTTATAGGTATGTGCCATCACACTAAGTTAAAAAATCGATTAGTTTTTAAAGTCATGTGGAGAAATTTCTACTCCATATATACTTAGCATATTGAAATGCATTAGTGTAGGCATAAAACAGGTTTCAGGAAAAAAATATTCATTATGTTCTCGAGTTCCAACTATATGTGGAGCCAATCCTTTTCCATTATCATAAGCCACTGAACTTTACAAAACTGGAGGAATTGTAATTCTATATTTTTTTATTATAAGAAATAGTAGTGCCAGGTTGGGAAATTGGCTCAGCGGGTAAAGTTCCAAGATTTATGTAAATCAATGGAATAGGCATTTGTAATCCCAGGCTTGGAGAGAGCCATAGGGCAGGAGACAGGAGACTGCTGCATGCTAATGGGCCACTCATGAGGTGTTTGCATCTGTGAACAACAAACTCAAACGAGGTGTAATTAAAAGGTGGAGACCGATGGTCAAGGTTGTTCTCCGACCTCCACATGCATGCTATGACACATATGCATGTACTCCCAACACTCCCACACATACAGTGTAGTAACCAATATATTCAACTGCAGTCCTTTCCTTGGGAGTATCTACTTTTATAGAAGCCTTTGAGTACATACTCTAATATTTCTTTCCAATATGTTTTAATGTTAAAAAAAGAATAATGAGAAGGGATAGAAGAATAAGAAATAAACAAATTGTTTATTAAAAATAGGTTTATAAAATCTCATGGCTTAAAATATTCAGAATCAGGGCCTATGAAATAGCTCAGCAGGTAAAGGTACTTCTGTGCAAGCCTTATGACCTGAGTTCTAAACCCAGAACTCACAGAGGCCAGGGGGGACTGACTCCCAAAAGCTGTCCTCAGACCTCCACATATACAGTTTGGCACACATATGCCTGTGAGAACACACACACACACACACACACACACACACACACACACACACACACACACGTAAAACAAAAATTTAAGGGTTTGGAAGTAGTACAGTGGCAGAACACCTGCCTGACACAGGCAAGTCTTAGGTTCAATTCCCAGTACCTCCAAAACCAATCAATAAACTAACCACACCTACTGTATAAAGAAAAGACTTCAAGGATATCATGAATTTGTTTAGTGGGTAAAAGGACTTTCTGACAAGTCTGATGATTTGATTTTCATCTCCAAGATCTCCATGGTGGGACCAACTTCCCTCAGTTGTCCTCTGACCTCTACATGCCTCCCACCTCTTGGATATGGTTCCCCCTTTCTCTCTCTCTCTCTCTCTCTCTCTCTCTCTCTCTCTCTCTCTCTCTCTCTCTCTCTCTCTCTCTCTCACACACACACACACACACACACACCCCACCACCACCACTACCACCACCACAAATAAATAAAATAAACACAAGTAAACAATGAGAATAAAATTCAGGATCAGAGATCAAACTATTTCTTTGTGTGTGTGTGTGTGTGTGTGTGTGTGTGTGTGTGTGTGTGTGTATACTTGTTTATGTGTGTGCATGTGTATTTGGGGCATACACATGTTGTCTTTGCATATGCTTGTATATGTGAGACCAGAGTCACTGTTAGGTGCCTTGCTAAATTGCTTCTGTTTTTTTTTTTTTTTTTCTTTTTGAGAAAAGTTTCTTGTGGGGATATTTTCAAATATAATAAAAACAGCCAGAGATGCCAGAGGAATCTACTCACAGTCAGTCTAGGAGGATTAGACAGTGGTAACTCACACCTTTAATTCCAGCACAGGGAATATTTTGGGAGTGGGGTGACCTACGCCCTTAATCCAATCTGAGTTTGAGGTCATCTTAGTTTACAGAAGGAGTTCCAGGCTCCCAGGCAGGTGGTGGTGTCACACCTTAACTGAGCCAAGAAAGTATTTAAGGCAGATATAGAAAGACAGAGCAGACAGAAAAAGCCAGGAGTGAGGCTGAGGAAGCTGGAAGACAGCTGGGATCTGACTGTAGTGTTTCTTCTCTGATATCTCCGCCTTTCCCAGAAATTTGGCCCTGAGTTTCCTTTATTCGTACAACAGTTTCTCACTAACCTGTCTCTTGCTGACTGAGTGGGACAGCTGACCAGTGCCCTCCAGAGATCTTCCTGTGTGTCAGCACTGGATCACATGCATATGCTGCTGTGCCCCACTTTTTGGTGAGAATTCTGAGGATCCAAAGTCAGGTCCTCACATTTGCTTAAAGAACACTTTACCCACTGACTCATCTCCCGTGCCCCTGTCTTTCTTTTTTTCTTTTTTATTTTTCAAGACAGGGTTTCTCTATTTCATAGCTCTGGCTGTCCTGGAACTCACTCTGTAGACCAGACTGGCCTTGAACACACAGAGCTCTGCCTGCCTCTGCCTCCCAAATACTGGGGTTCTGGGGTTATAGGTATGTGTTACTATTGCCTGGCTTTCTTTCCCTCTTTCGTTTTTTAGGATTAATTCTTAATAATATTAAAAAATTTTACGTACATTGGTGTTTTGCCTGCATGCAGGTCTATATGAGGTGTCAGATCCTTTGGAACTGGAGTTACAGGCAGTTGCGAACTGTCATATGAGTGCTGGGAATTGAACCAGGGTCCCCTGGAAGAGCAGCCACTCTCTCAATCACTGACTGAGCCCTCTCTCCAGACCCTCAAATATTTCTTAATAAACAGAGAAATGGCTCACTGATTAAGAGCACATGCTGCCTTTGTAGAGGACTTAGTTTTGGTCCCAGCATGCATATGGTGGCTCAAAACCATCTGCAACTTTAGTCTTGAGATATGGAGCTCTTTTTTGGCCTCCAGGGGCACAAGGCACACATATATGCAGGGAAACACTTGTACACATAAAAACTTAAAAAAGTAGACAGGCATATACAATTTTTTGATGGATTTCCAATATGTGTCCCCAAGATAAAAGTTCTTAAATTGCCTACACTGATGACATGACAAATCTGTGAAGCATTGTCAAGGGCTCTTCCTGATTTTTTTCCCCCCGACCCTCTAAGAACTATTACCATATTCCAGGACTTGCTGTTAAGAGGCCGATATCTGAGTCGATTGAGCACCACTTGCCCCTCATCTTTCCACTGCAGAACACATCTGCTCTCAGAAGCATTTAGAAAATTGATTCTGATGTCCCATGGAGGAAGAGGCCTCACTGGTAACCAAGACAAACCAAAATGTGCAAGTCAGGCTTTATGATCAGCGATTGCTTTAAGTACTCACACGAACTTTTTAAAATGCTGTTTTCACTTCTCAGCCATTGAAACAATTGCCCTTAGGCCAATCTCACCTTTCCCAAATAGTGGATGTGTTGACTCTACTCACTAGATTAAAGAAAGCCAATATGCCAACGACTGCAAAGGCAGAGGTGGTGAGTAGTGACCACTTCAGGAGAAAAAAAAATGTTAAGAAAATTCAAAGCAAAGCAAAAAATACAGGAAAACCAGAAAAGGACAGGGAAAGATGGTGGTATAGATACAATTAATTTTTAAAGAGACAGAAAGTGGATGAGGTCAAAGGTGAAGAGTAAATAGGTATGCAAACAGCAAAGAGAAATCATAGGAAGAGAAGGAGAGAGAACATTGTGTGTAGGAACTATAGGCAGGACAGACACTCAGATCCGTCCGGATGTTTGCTATTGGGGATGCTTGAGATTGGCCTCTAATTTAGCTAAGACAGTTCTATCATTTACAGATGTGCTGGGACTGCATTACAGTTCGCAGGGATGAGGGCTAGAGGCCAACATTCTTAGAGCAGACACATTTATATCTTGGCACATTGTATGCTCAGTGTGCACAGTGTGGGTAGCCAGTGGGATAAAAGGACACCTGTGACCTCCTGGGACACTCTTCAGTCAGTGGTGTCACTGGCGCCTGTTTTGGTCATGGGAAGAAGTCAGAAACCCTTTATTTCTCTAAAAGGATGAAGTTAAAGGTACCATTCTGCAGCCACCTCTACATGGCCACACCCCAGCCCTCCTTTTACATGCATAAAAATTTGTCTATACCTATTGGTACTTTATCAGCTCCTGCCTTCTTTAAAACAACTACACATAAAAACGAGTTTTAAAATAATTTTCATGTGCCAGTAAATGACAGCTGAAAAACTGCGACATTACCTATGTCCAAGAACGTGAACGTAAATGGAAATGAAGAAGACTTTCCAAGATCATTGATGGCAGTGATACTGACTGTGAACTTGGATTCAGCTAAATCAGAGGTTAGACTGATCCCAAGGTTCAAATGATTACAGTTCTGACAACTGCATTGGTCCTGACAGGTCACATTGTTTGGTCCATTTAACCTGCAACCCAAACACAACTATGTTTAGCAATATACTTTACATGCTGCTTCCTGCAATCACTACAAAAGAACAAAATGGTCTAACATAAAAAAAAATTCAGACACATTTTAAAGCTGGTTTTATTACTAGGATATATACTACTGTGTGGATACTTGAATCTTGTTCTCATGTATAAAACCACGTCTCCTCCTTACCCCCCCCCCCCTTTGGGATATAACTGAAATATTTTTAAATGAATGTTCATGTAGAGGAATATTTGCCTATACTGTTGAATTCCCCACAAACTGGCTGTCATCTTGGCTCCTCAAGGCAGTTCATCCAAAGCCTCATTAAGCATCTGACCACTATTGAATCAAGTATTGTGTGAACTCACAGAGCAGTGGTAAGAAGACTCTAATCCTGGTTCACTGTCTTTTCTATCTCCTGCTCACCTAGGCACAGTTGGATCTGCAATGGAATTATGGGATATACCCCAGGAAGAGAAGCTTCCTATGGCCTCTCTTCTTGTGGACTGTCACCCCGGCCAACTGTATTTTAATATGTAATTCTTCCAAAAAGGAGTCCATTTATGTGTAATGATGCCCAAGGGTATGAGATTGCAAAGGAGATTGGGCTTTACACAACCAGCTTAACCCTATTATAGGGGGACCCAAAGAAAACCTGGAAAAAGAATGTAGGACCAAAATATCAAGCCTTACAGTTTAAATGACTGGGGCAGCTCTCACTGACAGACACTGGGAACAGTATTTAAATTCTAGGTGAGGAATTTATTGCTACTTCTCCTCAGTATATAATTAAAATATTTGATACTGCCAAAAGCCAGACAAGATGGCATATACTCAGAACAGCCACATAGTCCCTGTCTTACTGTAAAGTGTAATGGGTTTTCAGATGAGTATCTTGTCCAGGGTCCCAGGTGCAGGCCACAGTCCCGTTTCTTCCTTTTTGGATGCATGATAGATTTTGAGGTGGCTCTGGAGGAACTATAGAAAGAAAGAGCAAGGCTTGGTGTTTGGAATAGTCTGTAGGTGACATCAAGATCACACGGTTACTATTTGCAGTATATTGTTGATACCTTCCACATGTCCCACACATATAGATGAAGTCATGTTCTAACATGTTCATATTTGCTCCGAAGGCATAAATGTTCTCTAATAATAAAATCAGTAGTGATAACTATTGATCACTTCCTATAGCCTAAGCCCTGTGCCAAGTGTCTTATAGGCAGATCTCAACCAGAGAACTCCATAAAGTTGGTAAGATTTTTTTATGTTATCAAAGAAGAAGCTAAGACTTAGCAAAACATCTTGTCCAGACTATAAAACTATGAAGGGCAGCATCAGAGCTCTAGTTCAGGTGTGGCTGGCAAACCATAAATATACCATCTTTTTTTCTGTAAAGACAAACATATATTATCCCAGGTAGACTCACAATGCCAGAGAAATACTAAGTCACGATAAGAAATTGTAAGCTAGGCTTGGTGGCACCCACCTATAATTCCCTTACTCAGGAGGCTGATGCATGAGAATTGGGAATTCAAAGGACCCCCTGAACTACATGGTTGAACCCTGTTTCAACAAAGAAACAACAACAAACAAATAAAAACAAAGCTCTATGACCAATGACATTTAAACAACAATAATTATCTTTGTCTTCATGTACATGAAATGGGTTGCCAAGATATTATATCACTTGGAGTACTTTGTAAGCAGGCATAGATTACTTCTTATGCATATGATGTTTACACCGTCCATCAGCCAGGTACAGGTCTAGCTGTCTAAACAAAGATATACAAGGCAAGGGGTCTATTTTCAAACAATATATTTTTAAAGAGTATATGAATGTTTTGCCTATGTGTGTGCATCTAGGCACCATTTGTATGCCTGCTGCCCAAAGAGGGCAGAATAAGGTGTCAAATTCCCTGGAACTGGAACTAAGATGGTTATAAACCTCTATGTGGGTGCTGGGAACTGAACCCAGGTCCTGTGTAAGAACAGAATTAGTGGAGGTTTTGAGGAAATAGTTGCAAAACTATTCCATTCTAATACTGTATTGAGACTCCTGTGAAGACAGATGTGCCTTTGGCAAGATTAAAAAAAATGAATACTGTAAAATCTTCCCCATCTCTTCCAGAGATGTAACTAATGGGAGAAATATTATTTTTTTGCCAGTATCCATTACAGATATGCATTCAGTAATGTTCTTTGTGTGGCCTTGGACAAGTTAACATCTTAGCATTTAGTTCTGTCTATTGACTGGGTATAACATTATATAGCTCTTGTGATGCTATTTAATAAAATACTAAATTATTTCTTTTGCCAAAATAATAAACATTTCCTTCTATACATGTATTTGGACATATATACTTCCAGAATAATTGAGGCTAAAGATACATAGAATCATTCAGGGTCCAATCATGTTTAATGGCTTGCTTGCTAGACCCGAAAAGCTATGGGCTGCTGGCTAGAAACTGTAGGCAGGGGTCTGCTGGCTTCCCTGTGCTCATGCAGCAGATACCAGTTGTGACATTTTAGTTCTTTCCTCTTATCAGTTGCCTGGAGGGACAGACTATGCAAGCCAGTAGCATAAAAGAGTTCCTATGGGGTAAACTTGGACTAATGGGGAGTTAGGTAAGTAAAGGCTTTCTCCATTTTCTTGCTGTTGTATTTCCATATGCTTTCCCTGGAAATGACATTAAGTAACTAGTCAGCATTATTTTCTGCCAAGACTATTGCAGCTTAGTAACATCACCACGATGTATCATCATGTCCACATAATGGCATTTCAGTCTACAGACCACATTTGTAACTGTGGTCCTAAGAGATGTTGTCACTTGGTGATGGATGCCATTTTAGCTTAAGTATACTTTATGCTGTTTCCGCAATGGAGAAATTAATGACACTTTTCTAGAACCATCCCAATACTAAATAATACACTAATTGTACTTCCTAGCTTCCTTTTTCATGCTCAGCTCCCTTCTTTGAGTATTAGGATATCAGCTTTGAATTAGGCCAATTTTCAGGAAAGCACTCTAAGTATGGTGGTAGCTTCTTATTAGCCTCTCTACATGTGACAGCCACTCTTCATGGGTGAGTGGAGATGGAAGAACTGCTTTCTGTGCAATAACTGAGGGGAGAGGAGGTGCTCAGCAGCGAGCTGCCAGCCTGGGATGCATGAGTTGGAAGAGACACTCTCTCATCTCTTTAGGAGTTTGTAGCCTTGAACCAGTTTTCTTAAATCAAGACGGTATGGCAATCTATCAGAGAGTAAGCAAATTCTCCCAGTGAGAGAGAAAAGGAAGAAAGAAGAGAAGAAAAAAGAAGGAGGAAGAGGAGGGGAGAGAGAGAAGGTAGGGAGAGGAGGAGAAGGAGGAACAGAGGGAAGGGGGAAGAGGCGGGTAGAGACCGAGTTGCTAATTTGGTTCATTTTCTGGCCTTTTCGCACCAAGATTCTCATGATGCTTTCAAAATAAAATAAAATATGATAGGAGAACAAAGAAGTCGGTCTGGTATTTAGGTTTCTAATTACCTCATGTCTCTCTCTCACACACAGACCCCCACACATACATACACAGTCCACTTCATAAGGGTTCAGAAAGGAATGCTCACCACCAACTGAGATCTCTGCCCCACACACTCGGTACAGACCACTGTTACATTCCAGCTTGCAGGCAAATACAGTCACACCAAGCCGAAGGTCGGTGACTTGAAAAGTGGAGGAGTGACCATAGTGGTCATGGACTTTTTTGCCGGACTTTAAGAGGATTAATTTGTTAGAACCAAACTGACAGCCTCCCTTGGGATTCAAAGAGCAGGAAATATTGGCAGCTGATCCAAGTGCAATCACAGGGGAAGGCTTGACGGTCACCATGCCTCTCTTGCACACATCTGCAGGAAGAGACAAATGTAAAGCTCAGCTAGAAGGAAGACATCCATTTCTAGAAGGAGGGTTTCTTCAATTCCTACGGCAGGGTGAAATTAAATCTCATCAGATCACAGAACTATTAATAACCTACATTGCTCCAGCAGCACTGGTGATGCTGGAGAACAAAAGACAACCATACCAAAATGCATTTGAAGTAAATATATGTTCTCAAAACACTCATGCTATAGTCATAACCACAGCAGGAAAGTAGCAAGAAAGCAACATTGAAAGAACGTTTTGGAATGCAATTTCAAAATCTCTCACATGTAGATTTAACACTAGAGCACTTAAAGGGAACTTTCCAGGCTAAATTACATGTTTACCATTGTCTTTATAATTTAAAATGCTTATTTTAATAATTATATTAAGAAAAAGACAATTTTACAAGACTTTAGGGGCATACTTACACATAATTTCCTCTCTTAATATATCAGTTGTATTAAATGACTATAACCTATAAAACATCATCTTATAATCAAGATAAAATATTTGAGAGTTCAAGTGTGTTTTTAATTGGCATCAGGGGTGAAATGCAGGAGCCAGATGTGGTTCTATGATCCCAGCACTTGGGAGGCTGAGATGAGACACCATGAATTAGAGGAAGGGCATTGCTCTACATTGCCAGAGAATGTACCAAAGAAAGAAACAAATGACAAAGGAGAGCGGGTCCAATAATCTGCACTTTGATATTTCTTCAAGCTGTAGGACCCCGGATGGTATGGTTGAAGTAAAGGATATGTATGTGTCTCTTTTTCATGACTCTTATGGTAGTTACTACAATGAATGCCACCTTGACTTTCCATTAAACCACTTCCAGAAGGCTTTCACTGACATTTTTCAGTGAAAAGAACTACAAAATACAGATTTCTTCTTAATTTCAGATGTCCCCACTGGAAGTCTTTGGGGGGGGGGGATAGTTCTATAATAGGATCAATATGTATCAGGGGGAATTGCCAAAGAAGTTATTTACCTCAAGTAAATGAAATGCTGAATAATCCTTTAAAAGAAAGCACTTATTTTTATTTTCAAAGCTAAATGGAGTCTCTCTCTTAGTTTTCTTCTATGTTTGGTCTTGGTTTCTTTGATTCTTCATTGTAACAGGTCAGAAATCCAAAATCAAACTTTCACTCATAAAGCCAGGAAAATATAGCCACACACACACACACACACGCACGCACACGCACACGCACACGCACACGCACACGCACACACGCACACACACACACGCGTGTGCACATATATATACATATGTATGTGTATGGTAGCTGATTCAGCCATGAATACCCATGTTAAAATACATTTTATTTTTTCTTTATTATTTATGTATGTGTGTGCACACCTGCCACAACACACATATGGAGGCTAGAGTGTGGCCTCATAGAATCAAACTCAAGTGGTCAGGTTTACATAGCAAGTGCCTTTACTTGCTGAGCCACCTTTCTATTTCTAAAATACACTTTCCTGTAAAATTCACTTACATTATGCTTCATGTTTCTTAGCCAGTTTTTTAAGAGTTAATGCATGACTATTTTCTTACATTAATTATTAATTATTAAAATAAATAAGGTAATACATTTATCTATTAAATGTTAAAAAACTGACTACAAAATTCACTTGGCACCCTTATCACAATACGTGGTTCTTTTGTACCTGAGAATTTAAACTGTAATCCCTTCCACAGACTAGTTTACAGAAATAACTTACCTATATGTCCTTTAATTAACAGCCACATGAATAAAAAAAACAGTCCCCAAAAGCATTCTCTAATAGCATGTGCCATGAGTGGTCAACTCCAGAATGCAATTCTCCTTGGAAAAGAAGACAAATTCAATCATGTTAAGTATATTCAGAAAATATCAGAAGTACCACTTTCCGGAACAATTCAAGCACTACTGTTTCAACGTGTTGTTAAGACTGTAAAACTAGGAAACTGAAAAATCATAGCCACTTCCTGCTCCTCATCTCAGTGAACCACCTTGGTTCTGCCATATAGGGATACTCTTTCAGTGATGGGCTGTGATGTACAAGTGTAAGATTCAATGGGAGGAGGGGCTGGGTATCTCATTTTGTTTAGGACGCTGCACTAGCTCCAGAATGGTGTTGGGGAGCAATAGAAAGCCTAAGATGGAGAAATTAGAAACTTCAATGTCTGATGAAGATCTGCTTCTCAGCTCCTAGACAGCACTTCTGAGCTTGCTTTCCTGTGGTATAAAGAGCAAGGCATCTGGGACACTAACCCCATGTACGTGTGTCAAGCTCTAGGATATCATCACCTCCCAAAAGGCTCCATCTGTCCCACTATTGGGGATTAACATGTGGATTTTGAGTGAACACAAATAAAGCAAATTTAAAGTCATTTAAAACTGGGTTTAAATATGAAGTATTTAAGTACTTCATTTTTAAACCCATATGGAAATTACTTAACTGTTTACATTCTACCACATAAAGCTTGGTTTTCCTCCTAAAGGGGCTGCATCATCACAATCAAACAGAGCTTTTGATTGGGGGAGAATTTCTAATCTCAACTTAGCTCTGAAAACAGTAAACTAAAAAGTGGCTTAATACTAGTGTAGTAGCATGAACACTGCATTATATCTTATTCTGCTTATTTTTGCTACATGATGATTGGCATCTTTAATTCATTTTTATTATTGCACTGAAAAGGTTAAAATACACTAGAACGTTAACCAGCAACGAGAAAAACATTGGAGAGATATCAGCCACAAGAAGGTCATTTTTATACTGAACATGGTGGCACAAGTATGCAACCCCAGCACTCAAGAGCCCAAGGCAGGAGTGTCATAGGTTTGAAGCCAGATCTGGCAAACCCCTGTCTCAAAATAACAGCAACAACATGACATCATTTTTGATTTTTGTCTTGGTTAGTTTTATGTCAACTTGACATAAACTAGAGTCATTTGAGGAGAGGGAGTCTCAGTTGAGAAAATGCCCCCATAGGATCTGTCTGCAGGAGACTCTATAGGGGTGTTTTCTTGACTATGATTGGTGTAGGTACTACCAGCTCACTTGGAGCATGGCCACTACTGGGCAGGTAGTTCTGGGGGCTATAAGAAAACAGGCTGAGCAAGTCAGGTGGAGAAAGCCGGCGAACTATTCTTCCATGGTTCCTGCTCTAGTTTTTGCAAAAACTTCTCTCAATGATGGACTGTGATGTACACATGTAAGATGAAATAAACCCTTCCATCTCCAAACTGCTTTTAGTCATAGTGTTTTAACACAGAAATAGAAATCCTAACTAAGAGAGAAATTGGGAAGAGAAGTAGAATATTGCTTTGGCAGATCTGACCATGTTGCTTTAGGGAGGATTGTGGAAGGACTTTGGAACTTTGGACTAGAAAAGTCATTGAGAATCTCGTGTTCAGTCAACTATTGTGGAGCTAAGAAGACAAATGTGGAGGCAGGAAGATGGTGAAGACCTAGCTTGTGAAGTTTCTTTCAGAGAGAAGCAAAGACTATCAGTGTTGTTTGAGTGATACTTTGAATTAATAACCTGTAAGGTATTGTTGATTATTAGTTAGAGATGTGTTACATTTGTCTATGCTGTGGAACATTTGCTTAATGGTGCAAAGATGTGTTGCCTTCTTTTATGTTGCATTTGTTTAGCTCTGTGAAGCTCTGTTACTGTGTCTGTATAAAACACTTGGTCGGTTTAATAAAGAGATGAATGGCCAGTAGCCAGGCAGGAGAAAGATAGCCAGGGCTGGCAGGCAAAGAGAATAAATAGAAAGAGAAATCTGAGAAAAAGGGAGCAAGATGAAGAAATGAGAAAAAGAGGAGAGGAGGATGCAAGGGGCCAGTCATCCAGCCACCCAGTCACCCAGCCACCCAGTCACCCAGCCACCCAGCCACCCAGCCACCCAGTCACCCAGCCACCCAGCCACCCAGCCACCCAGTCACCCAGCCACCCAGCCACCCAGCCACCCAGCTACCCAGTCACCCAGCCACCCAGTCACCCAGCCACCCAGCCACCCAGCCACCCAGTCACCCAGTCACCCAGTCACCCAGCCACCCAGCCACCCAGCCACCCAGTCACCCAGCCACCCAGACACCCAGTCACCCAGCTACACAGCCACCCACCCAGCCACCCAGCCACCTGAGCCTATAAGGCACAAAGTGTGCTGTGGCAAGTCCTTTTTTTCCTTTCCATATAAAGGAAAAAAAAAAGATATACAGAAATAGAAAAAGGTGAAAGCCCAAAGGCAAAAAGGTAGATGAGATAATTTAAGTTATAAAAAGCTGGCTAGACACAAGACAAGCTAAGGCCGGGCCTTTCTAAGAAAGAATAAGACTTTGTGTAATTTATTTGGGAGCTAGATAGCAGGGCCTTAAGTGCTGAAAAGTAAAAAAACAACCAACAACCTTCTCTTTGTTGGGACAATTGGTTCAATAAGCTGTGATTAAGAAAAAGTCAACATCATTTAGGTGAAACCTTTTGGGAGAATTTCCTCAGGGTCAGAAGCTGTGGTCCAGAGGGTCCAAGGCTACATCTCATGCTGGCAGTCAGACTTGGTAATACCTAAGAGTCACCTAGGCGGTACTGGTCTTGAAGACGTGAAGGGGTGGGTCACCATGAGCAGTTGAGACTTGTCATTGTGTGGCAGGGCAGGAGTTCCTGAAGAGAGGCAGGAGAGTTCATTAGTTAAGGTACAGCCTCAGTTGCCAATCGACATCCTAGGGTTGAAGGGGTCATGGAGAGAAGTTGAGGCTTGCACAATATGACAGGACCTGAATCCTTGAAGAGAGCCCAGAAGAGGTTGTTGGTGAAGGTGAAGCCCAGTTTCAGTGGGGATGCTAGCACTGTGGGATGATGACCAAGGAAGGCAGGAGCTGTGTGACCTCTGCCTGAGCCTGAGGCACAACGTGTGCTGTGGCAAGTCCTTTAGAAACTGGGAGACTGAAGAGTCTCAGAATCTGACACTGAACTCTACAATGGTTTTGGTTTTGCTTTGATTTGATTGTGTCTGTGCCCTGGTTTTCTCCTTGGAGTAAGACAGTATTAAACTTCTTTCTGATTTTACAGGAGACTACATTCCTAGCAACAAATGGCTAACACAAAACAAACTCAGTGATGCTTTTGCAGATGTTTTTGTTTCATATTGCTTTGTTTGGACATTTAAAAAAATCTTACTGGCCTTTTGCTTGTATGCTATGGGTTCTGATTGTGTGTTTAATTTTTTTGCATCTGTGTGTTTCTTATGCTTTTTCATTGTTTTTTTTTTTAAATTCTGTTTTATATTTGTTTGTTTGTTTTCTGAACAATCAAAAAAAGTAGGTCCTCAATTGGATGGGTAGGAGGGTAGAGATGTAGATGAGAGTAGGGGAAGTTGTGATCAGAATATATTGTATACATTTTCAATTAAAGAAAAAAAATTTTAGGCAAGTCTGAGTTGCCTCTCCTTGATTAATGGTTGATGTAGGTGGCCACAGGTTACTGGAGGCAGTGCTAATCTTGGGAAGGTGGTACTGGATGGTATAAAAAAACAAGCTGAGTAAGTCATGGGAAACAATCCAGTAACCAATATAATGCAGTGATGAAAACATAAGCATTGATTTTCCCTGAAAACGATCTCACTTATGAGAAGTACAAACCCCTCAAGAATCTTCAAGTAAATGAGGCATCTTCCAATAAAATGAAACCTCAAATGGGCTGTAAACATCCTTCACAAAGCCTGCTTCTAAGGTCAGTATCAAAACTACAACTCTATTGTGAATCACAGAATGAAAGACTGTCCCTGACTCATCCATGGCCTTCAGACAGTGGAGACAGTACTCAGAGGGAGGTCAGTGAAGGATCCCAAGCAGCAGCACCCAGAGAGGCATGATGGTGCAGCCAGTCTCTGCCCAGTCACCCCAGAGACAACCACAAAACAGGCAGCTTCTTTGAAGCTATCTGTGAGAAGACTGAAAAATACCTGTCTTCCACAGGTGATGATTTCACCCAGACAGGAACACTTTGTATGCCCACATTTGTTTTGCTCTGTAGCACTGTAGTGAGTTGAAGGAAAAAGGTGGTATTGTGAGCAAAAGGAAAAGGCTAGTATACTTCAGTTCTGCTGTGTGTTGCTGCTGTGTGTGAGAACCTTATCTCTTCATTGTTGTAGTGGGCATTAGTAATGACCACACAAATAAAGTCATCACGAAGATTAACGTGGTAGTGTCTCAGGCCCATGACTTAGCAAGTGAGCTGTCCACTGAGGCCACTGTCTAGTTCATTTTCTTTTTAGTCCTGGGTGGTGTTGCTTTCTGAATCACTTTCAGTGTACTGGAGCTGTACATTTTTCTGAGCAAAGTAAAATGTTGTATGTTAGGTATTGAAAGATGGTCTCTCCAAGGTTGACAGGTAACTGATATGGGCTGCTGTCTGTCCCCCCATCCTCCACCTTCTTGATAGGTGACATTTCTGTTCATCACTGAACTATCAAATGTTGATTCTGAATATGCACTGGGTTTGTTGTGTTACAAAGTCATGCTGTAAATTAACAGTGGAGACAAGGAAGCCAGTTATAATAAAAAGCAAAAACCAAATCTTTTATAACTTTCAAGGTTCTAATAAAAAAGTTTCAGTGACCTTGAAACTTTGAAAGAATATGTGTCCTGACCTGCGGGACTTCAGTGGGGTCCCTGTCACCTGCAGGGAGAGAATGATAAGGGGGAAGGCACGGAAGAAGGACCACAGGTCTGAGAATCTGATCGAGTGGTCTGTCTTTATTATTTCCAGGCTGCTTATATATGCTTCTGCAGGGCTGTAGGTGCAGGGGGAAGGGAGGGCTAGTGAGGGGGCAAAACTGTGAGCCAAGGTCAGTATGTTAGGCAATTATGAGCAGTGGTCAGTGAGCAATTATGAGTCAATGGTCAGTGGGTTCTCTTGTGGCTTTTGTAAGGACTGTCTTAATCTAAAGAATGCTGTCCTTACTGAAGAATGATGAAGGGAATTCTTTAGTTGGCTCTTGGCTAATGAACTGGCTCCTGACACAAATATTTTCATGTAATTTATTTAAAAAATTGAGACATGGTTATATGTAATCCAAGATAGCTTCATATTCACATTGAAGATGATCTTAAACTCTTTGCTTAATCTTTGAAATTCTCCATCCATCCATCCATCCATCCATCCATCCATCCATCCATCCATCCATTCAACCATCCATCCATCCATCCATCCATCCATCCATCCATCCATCCATCCCCTATTATCCATCATTGGCCTCTCTGTCTATAATCTATTTATCTATTTGTGCATGTGCATCTGAGTCATGGCAAGTGTATGGAGGGCAGAGGACCACTTGTGGAAGCTGGCTCTCTTCTCTCACTTTGTGGATCTCAGGTTCTCAGATTTGGTGGCAAGTTCCTTAACTCACTGAGCCATCTCATCAATCATGATTTTGAGCTCTTTATTCTCTTACTTCCCCCTTCCAAAGGCTAGGATTACAGGCCTGAGCCACTACATCATACTCTACTTGTGTGCTTTTAAATAATAAAAATACTAACTCTTTTTACAAACCAATATTTAAATATCTTAGGGGAAAAAGGAGAGACAATGAGAGATATTAGCATGCTAACCACTCAGTAAAATTTAATTTCTAAATAAGAATTAAATAATTAGAAGATTATGCTTAAAAAAGAATGGAGTTAGAAAGTAAAGAGAGTCATGTCAAAAGTTTTTTCATAATATAGGTTAATAACATTTGTGGAACATGTGTTCAGTTTCAAGATATTCCCAGATTACTTTTTTTGAAACAGGGTTTTTCTGTGTAACCCTAACTGTCCTGGAATTTGCTTTTTAGACCAGGCTGACCTCAAACTCATAGATATCTGCCTTTCTCTGCCTCTTGAATGATAGGATAAAGGCACGTACCACACCTGGCCTCCTATAACATAATTTTTTTTAACCATCCTTAAAATTATCAAATTGGAGCAGGAAGGATTAGTCAGCAGTTAAGAATACTGGCTGATTTTCTAGAGGACTTGGGTTTGATTCCCAGCATCTACCTAGTGGCTCAAAATCATCTATATCTCTAGTTCCAGGGGATCTGACACCCTCTTCTGCTCTCCACAGGCCCCAGGCATAGTTATGATACACAGACATACATGCAGGCAAAGTATCCATACACATAAAATAACAACACGATGAAATCACCCGACTGAAAAAGAAAAACACATATAGATACGACTACGTCCAGATGCATTTTGCTACAAGTAACCCACCTTCAGCTCTTTCTTTGGCTGCTGCCTTCCTTTCAGCCCATCCTTCCCCTCCTAAATATACAATCCAAAAGTCTGGGACTCTCTAAAGTTCTCTGACACTCCTTTATTAACATCTGCAGATACTGAGATTTGGACATCAGTAGTGTAACATTTTTTTTAGTCAAAATCGCAAATAAAATCCATCTCTCCTTAGAGTACAAGATAGAGATAATATAATTTTCATATTACTAAAAGAAAGTGATGGCATCAGGGATTTTTCTATTACAGATACCAGAAATTACCATTACCAGTGTTCTCTTTGCTTGAGTCTAAAAGGCTTACAAGCTGTGTGTGTGTGTGTGTGTGTGTGTGTGTGTGTGTGTGTGTGTGTGTGTGTGTGAGTGGTTTCACCTCTGCTGTAACAGCAACAGGATGGTGAGCATTTTCTACTAGGAATCGGTCCCAGCCTATGCAGTCTCATATAAGTTTGCAATTTGGATGTCATCTATGTCTCTTATCAGGAAAAACCTAGACAGTTGGGGAACCATTTTTGTTACATTCTTGTTTGTACAGAAATATCACTTTAAAAAGCTGATCATGTCTCTTTTCTGCTGCAATAGCTCCTGAATGACACACCACCTGGGCCTTTTGTGAAGGATATGTAGGCCTGCACTGTTTGAGGAGGGTGGATTGCTCCAATCGCATGCTACTGCTGTCGTACTCCAGTATCTATTCTTTTAGTGTGTTCTTTGATAATTTTTCCATATAGTGCCATATGCTTTAGTAAATCAAGCTTTTTGGCTAAGTAAAATTGAGAGAACTAGACTTTTCTACCTTCTTCTGAAATTAGTAGGCAGTTTCTAAAGCTCTATGTAGCCAGCAACCCTTTTTCACAGTTTTCTCTTTCTATCCAATAGCTGAAGCACTACTAATGTGTGCAGTTTCTGAGGCACCACTGGATTCCCAGTCACCTCAGTGTTTCCACTTTTGTGATTCTCCTTAGCTTTACCCAAGGATAGGGACTTCCCTTTTTTGCTTGAATTTAGGGAACTCCTTAGTGTTTGCTTCGTTTGCTTGCTTGCTTCCTTATTTTTAGTCTAAAACTTTTAGAGTCTCTTTATCATTTGTCTTTAAAAACTTGGCAGATTCATTCCTGAGATATACAGATGGTTTGTTACATACAAGTCAATAAACATAATACAGCACATTAATGGAATAAAGGATGGAAATCACTTGGTCATTTCAACATATACAGAAAAGTCTCTTAAACAAAATTCAACATCTTTTCATTATAAAAGCCTTAAAGAGGTTACTATTGGAAAGAATATATTTCAACATAATAAAGACTATATGCAACAGACTTCTTGCCAACATTATACTAAATAGGAAAAAAAAATCCCCTCAAAGTATTTCCTTTAAGATAAGGAATAAGACTTTCTTTACTGTTAGGGGTGCCTGGTTTAGGGTCAGGAATTAGGGTTGCCTCTATGCTCAGTGTCTTCCCTTGGGGGAAGGGACCAAGATGGCACAGAAGCAATGAAACAACTTCTGAGAACAGGTTGAAACAAGTAAGTTTAATTTTATTATGGGGGGAGGGAGGAAGATCTTAAATATTTTTTCCCAAACCTTACCCCAGCCAGGGGAGAGGGTTTTGATTTGATGGTATCTCTGGATTTTGGAGGTGGTATCTCGACTTCCAGCAATGGTCTCTCACTGGGTTTAGAAATATTATATCTGGACTCCACCCTCTTCAGGCCCCAGGTTGGCTTATGTGGAAGTGCTTAGGAGAACATTATTTTAAGACACTAATTATCACTATTTTGCACTAGCTGAGGCTGGGCTGATCTCCGAGCATCTTAGACGACCATGCATTTTACACTACACTCAATACAGTATTGAATGTCTTAGCTAGGACAATAAGACAAGAAAATAAAGTAACGGGGATGAAAATAAGACAGGAAGAAGATCAAGTTGTACTTGTTTACACAAGATGACTTTCTATACCTAAGGGAACTAAGCTCAGTGTGACAGTCCTCACACTGGAAAGGCAGAGTCAGGCTGATGTGTGTAAGTTAGAGGTCTACATGTCAGTCCCAGCCCACTCAGGACTAACTAGTAAGGCTTGTTTCAAACCAACCAACCAACCAACAACAGACCAACCAACCAATTAAGACTCCACTAGAAAACTCAGAACTGATACATACCCTCAGCAATGTGTCAGGATACAAAATTAATGTACAAACCACTTCCACCTGTTGCTCCCCTAATCCCAGGCCAGCAGGTAAAACTGCAGGCCAGAACTCCCCATTAACACCCTAGTTTGTTGGACACCCCCATATACAAATGCCATTCCAATCCCCAAATCATCTCCTCACCCAGCGACCGTAGTGGTTCTCTGAGACCCATAGTTTTCCAGGCCCTATTGATCCAGAGCAGCTCCCTGAGACTCAGAGGTCACCTGCCCCTATTGGATCAAGAGCTCATATTGGACCAAGATTGGATCCCTGAGTCACAGAAACAGCCAGCTGGTCTTGGACCAAGAACAGCTCCCTGAGACACAGAATACACTACCTCCAAGTAGACCAAGAGAGGCTTCCTGAAACACAGACACAGCCAAAACAGATTACACTAAACACACCTCCATGAGATATAGACAAACCCTGCATTTATCAGAGGAATCAATGGGCAGATGCCAGTGCAAGAATACATATAACAACACAAAGAACAATAAGGCACCACACCAGAATCCAGTGGTTATACAACAGCAAGATCTAAATCTACCAATGTAGAAGAAGCAGAAGGAAATGACCTTAACAACAACTTTATGAAGATGATCGATGTTGTAAGTGGTTTCTGGCTAGGACTTTCCAGCCTAGCCTCGTGGCTCAGCCTTTCAGACCCACAGTCCCATAGTCCTACTGAAATGCACAGACACTTGTATTAATTGTTTGCTGACTGACCTGGGACCCAGGCATATAACTTGCTAACTCTTTAAACCCTTAAACTAACCCATGATTCTTATTCTGTTCAACCATGTGGCTCGGTACCTTTCCTCAGAGCAGCACAGTTGTCCTCCGCTTGTCTTCTGGCTTGTCTGGCAACTCTGTGGCATCTCTTGCTCTGTTCTTCCTGTTCCCAGAGTTTTCTTGTCTGGTAGCCCCGCCCACACTTCCTGTCTGCCTTCCGCCAATCAGTGTTTTTATTAAAGTAGTAGGCGGGACAGTTATTTACAATGTAATAACATCACGCCCCCCGCCCCCCCCCAACAATTGGAAGAGATCAACAAATCTCCTAAAGAAAATAAAGAAAATGAAGAAAAAAAGGATCAAACAGGTGAAGGAAACAGTTCAAGATTTAAAAATTGAGATAGAAGCAATAAAGAAGACACAAACTGAATAAAGAATATTAACTCAAAGGAAAAAGGCCAAGTAGCTTATAAAGGGAGGCCCATAAGAATAACACCAGACTACTCAGTGGACACAACGAAAGCAAGATCCTGGTTAGATGTTATACAGCCACTAAGGAGACCACAGTTGCCAGCCCAGAATACTGTACCCAGCAAAACTCTCAATCACCATAGATGGCATAAACAAGATATTTCACGACAAAATCAGATTTAAACAATGCCTACCCACAAATCCAGCTCTACAGAAACCACTGTAGAAAAACTTCAACATAAGGAAGCTAGATACACCCATTAAGCCACAAGCAATAGATACTCCCACAGAAGGAAACCCTCAGAATGGAAACATACACACACACACTACAACCAAAAATAATAGAAATCAACAATTACTGGTAATTAACATCTCTTAATATCAATGGACTCACTTCACCTGTAAACACACACACACACACACACACACACACACACACACACACACACACAGAGGCTAACACAATGAATATAAAATCAGAATCCATCCTTCTGCTGCATACAGAAAACACACCTCAACTTCAAAGACAGACACTGGCTCAGAGTAAAGTGTTGGGAATAGATTTTCCAATCAAATGGACTTAAGGAGCAAGCTGGTGTAGCTATCCTAATGTCTAACAAAATAGACTTCAAACTAAACTCAATCACAAGAGATCAGGAAAGGTATTACTTATTCATTTCAGGAAAAATCCATCAATATGAAGTCTCAATCCTAATCATTAATGCCCCCATGCAAGGGTACAGACATATATAAAAGAAGCATTACTAAAGCTTAAACCTCACATCAAACCCACACACTCATAGTGGGAGACTTCAATATCCCACTATCACCAATGAATACTTCTACCAGACGGAAACTTAACAGAGAAATAAAGGATCTAACATATTATGACTCAAAAGGGCTTACTAGATATATACAGAACGTTCCACCCAAACACAAAGGAATAGATCTTCTTCTCAGCACCCCATGGAACTTTCTCTAAAATTGACCACATACTCCATCATAAAAAAGATATCAATGGATCCAAAAAATGAGAACATCCCCTTGTAACTTATCAGACCATCATGAACTAAAGTTAGAGTTCAACAAAACATAAACCACAGAAAGCCTACAAACTCACGGAAACCAAAAATCTCTCAATTTAACTACTTCTTGGTCAAGGAAGAAGTAAAGAAAGAAATTAAAGACTTCCTAGAATTCAATGAAAATGAATCCACAACATACCCAAACTTAGGGGATGCAATGAAAGCAGTGCTAAGAGGTAGGTACCTACATAAAAAGTCTGGAGAAATCTTACTCAAGAGACTTAACAGCACAGTTGAAAGCTCTAGAACAAATAGAAGCAAACTCACTCAGAAAGAGTAGACATTAGAAAATAAACTCAGGGCTGAAATCAATAAAATTGAAGCAAAGAGAACAATACAAAAAAATCAATGAATCGAAGAGCTGGTTCTTTGAGAAAGTCAGCTGTGGTAATATATTATATATTTAATAAAACCTGCCTGGAATATCAGAGAACAGATCCACCCAAAGTCAAGTGAAGAGGGTCAGAGAATCGTAATTTATACCTTTAATCCCAGCATGGGGAAAGACCAGGAGTGGTGGCCTATACCTTTAATCCTATAACTTCAGAGACAGAGAATTTTCTGTGTTTTTGTGATTTCAAGTTCTAACTACCAAATAGTAGTAACTCACACCTTTAATCTTAACTCTAGAATATGATTCAGAGTTGAACCTGCCTGAGGAAGCTGGAAGATAGCTTTTACTTTGAGAAGTTGGCTGGGTGAGATTCAACTGTGGTCTGTTTCCTCTCTCTGATATTCCAGCTTTCCCCCAAAATCTGGCTGTAACTTTCCATTTAATAACAATTAGAATTCACGTTACAGTCAACAAGGTAGACAAACCTTTACTCAAACTAACCAAAAGCAGAGAGAGAGGTATCCAAATTATCAAAATCAACATTGAAAAGGGGGACATCACAACAGACACTGAGGAAATTCAGAGAATTATTAGGTCATACTTCAAAAACCTGTATTATACTAAATTGGAAAACCTAAAAGAAATGGACAGTTTTCTGGACAGGTACCACTTACTAAAATTAAATCAAGATTAGATAAACAACCTAAATAGACCTATAACACTTAAGGAAATAGAAGTAGTTATTCAAAGTCTCCCAAGCAGAAAAAGCTCAGGACCAGATGGTTTCAGCACAGAATTTTACCAGAATTTCGAAGAACTAATACCAATACCGCAAGTTATTTCATATAATAGAAACAGAAGGAACATTTCCGAATTCTTTTTGTGAGTCTACAGTCACCCTGATACCCAAACCACACAAAGATGCAAAAAATAAAGAGAATTACAGACCAATATCCCTCATGAACATCGATGCAAAAATACTCAATAAAGTTCTGGCAAACCGAATGTAAGAGCACACCTCCTCCCCCTGCCAAAAAAAAGATCCACCATGATCAGGTAGGCTTCATCCCAGAGATGCAGGGGTGGTTCAACATACCCCACCCCCAAAAGTCAAAGTCATCTATTATATAAGCAACCTAAAAGGAAAAAAAAATCCATGATTATCTCATTAGATGCTGAAAGAGTTTTTGACAAAATCCAACACTCCTTCAAGAGAGAGGTCATGGAGAGATCAGGGTTATAGGGAAAATATCTAATCATAATAAAGGAAATATGCAGCAAGTTGACAGCCAACATCAAACTCAATAATGAGAAACTTAAAGCAATCCCACTAAAATCACGAACAAGACAAGGCTGTCTACTCATATCTAATTCAATATTCAATAAGACAACAAAAGGAGATCAAGGGGATACATATTGGAAAGGAAGAAGTTAAACTATCACTATCTGCATATAATATGATAGTTTACATAAATTATCCCCAAAATTCTACCATGGAACTCCTATAGCTGATAAACGCTTCCAGCAATGTAACAAGACTAACTCAAAAAATATCAATAGCCTTTCTATTTGCAAATGATAAAAAGGATCAGGGAAACATCACTTTTAACAATAGCTGTAAATAACATTAATAATTGGGGTAACTCTAACCAAAGAAGTGAAAGACTTGTATGACAAAAAATTTTATTTAAGTCACTAAAGAAAGAAATTGAAGAAGATATCAGAAAGTGGAAAGATCTCCTATGCTCTTGGATAAATAGAATCAACATAGTAAAAACGGCAATCTTACCAAAAGCAATCTACAGATTCAATTGAATTCCCACCAAAATTCAACACAATTCTTCCCAGACCCTGAAAGAACAATGCTCAACTTCATATGGAGACACAAAAAAATCCAGGATTGCCCAAACAATCCTGTTCAATAGAAGAACTTTGGGAGGCATTATCATCCCTGACTTCAAGCTTTACTATAGAGTAACAGTAATAAAAACAGCTTGGGACTGGCATAAAAACAGATTTGTGGATCAGTGAGATCCGATTGAAGACCCTGACATTGACCCACACACTTATGAATACCTAAGTTTTGACAAAGACGTCAAAAATACACAATGAATAAAAGATAGCTTCTTCAACAAATGGTGGTGGCATAACTGGATGGTAGTATGTAGAAGAATGCAAATGGATCCATATATCTATATATCTATTTATCTCTCTCTATATATATTCCCTGCACAAAACTCAAGTCCAAGTGAATCAAAGACCTCAACATAAACCCAATTACACTGAACGGAAAAGAAAGTGGGAAATATCCTTGAACACATTGTCACAGGAGACCACTTCCTAAATATAACACCAGTAGCACAGATACTGAGAGCAAAAATTAATAAATGGGACCTCCTGAAACTGAGAGTCTTCTGTAAGGCAAAGGACACAGTTAATATGACAAAATGACAGTCTATAGAATGGGAAAAGATCTTCACCAGTCCTACATCTAACAGAGGACAAAATATAGAGAGCACTCAAAAAATTCGAGGTTAAAAAAACCCAAATAATTCAATTAAAAATGGGGTACAGAGTTAAATAGGGAATTCTCAGCAGAAGAACTTCAAATGGCTGAAAGACACTTAATGAATTGCTCGACATCCTTAGTGATCAGAGAAATGCAAATCAAAACAACTCTGAGAGCCCATCTGACATCTCTCAGCATGGCTAGGACCAAAAACACAGATGACAGCCTAAGCTGAAGGATATGTGGAGGAAGGGGAGCAGTCCTTTATTGCCAGAGGGAATGCAAACTTGTACAGCCAGCAACTTTGGGAATCAGTATGGTGGTTTCTCAGAAACCTGAGAATCAGTCTACCCAGTGATCCAGCAGTACTACAATTGATCATATATCCAAAGGATGCACATTCTTACCCCAAGGACATTAGCTCAATTATGTTCATAGCAGCATTATTTGCAATATCCAGAATCTGGAAACAATCCAGATGCCCCTCAACTGACATTTTGGTACATTTATATGCTGGAGTATTACTCAGTAGAAAAAAATGACATCCTGAAATTTTCAGGCAAATGGCTGGATCTGGAGAGTGTCACCCTGAGTGAGGTAAAACAGGCCCAGAGAGATAGACATGGTATATACTCACTCATAAGTGGACTTTAGACATAAACATAACTGGGCTACAATCCACTACCCCTGAGCAGTTAGGTAACAGGAAGACCTTAAGAGAGACATCCATAGATCTCCCTGGAAAGGGTAAATAGAGATATCCTGAGTAAAATGGGATCATATGGGTGGGGGGAGGAGGCGGGAAGAGAACATGAGAGAATGTGATGGCAACAGGGAAGGAGAACAAAGAAACTGATATTTTTGATAGAGGGAACCATTTTGGGGTTAGAGAGAAACCTGGTGCTAGGGTAACACCCAAGAACCCACAAGAAGACCCTGGATAGGACTCCAAGAAATAGTGAAGAGGGAGCCTAAGCTAGTTTTTTCCTATAATCAAATAAATGACCACCCTAATTGTCATTATAGAACCTTCATCCATCAACTGATGGAGGCAGATGCAGAGATCCATAGCTAAACTCTTGGTTCAACTGAAGAGAGAGAGAGGAGAAATTACATGAGCAAAGGATTAGGATCATAATGAAGCAACCCACAGAGTCCGCTGGCTCATGCTATTGGGAGCTCAATGACTTTGAAATGAGAGCTGAGGAACCTTCATGCAATGGATCTAAACCCTCTGAATATAGATGGCAGTCCAACAGTGTGAGCAGTTTGTGGAGCCTCTTGTAGTCGGACCAGATTTTACTCCTGGTGCATGAACTGGCTTCTTGGAGTCTATTCCCTGCAGGGGAACACCTTCCTCAGTCTTGATAATGGGTGGAGGGAATGGGTCCTACTCAGCTGGATTTAGCAGACTGAATTAACTCATACCCTCTCTGAGGAAAGGATGGGGAGGTTGGGTGAAGAAAATCTGGGGAAGGACTGGGAAGAGGGGAGGGAGGAGGACTAGTTATAGGTATGGGAAATTTTCTTTTAAATAAAAAAATAATAAAAACCAAAAAACCCCAAATTAACACATACAAATTAGTGACTTTCCTATATGCCTATTGCAACCATGCAGATAAAGAAATTGGGGGAAACAATTCTGTTCAACAACCCCCACACTGAAACAAATTACCAAAACAAACAAAACAAAAAGCCACCTTAGGGTAAGCCCAAGTAAAGACAAGAAAGACCTCTTCAATGAAAACCTTAAGACATCAAGAAAGAAACACTGGAAGATGGGAAGACGTCCGTATTCATAGATTAGAAGAATTGATATTGTGAAAATTGATTTGTGAAAGCAAGCCCCAGATTCAGTGAAGCTACCAATGAAATTTCATTGACATTCTTCACAGAATGGAAAAAAAGTCTTAAAATTAGTTTGCACCACAGGACTATGGCAACTAAAATAGCACAATATTCACACAACACAGAGATGATCTATGAAGCTAAAGACACACTCGTGCAAGTATAGTCACTATTTTTTTTAAATACAAAGATTCTAAAAATATATAATGTGGAACAAAGCCCCTTCAACAAGCATTTCTGAGAAAACTGGATATCCATCCACACGTTGAAGAATGAGACTAAGACCTATACAAAAATCACCTCCAAATAGACCCAGGGCCTGAACGAAAGAGCAGAAACCCCAATACTGTTAAGGAAAAGGCAAGAAACATACTTCCAGACCCAGGCATAGACAGGCACTTCAACTGGATTCTAGTCATGCAAGAAATAACCTCATTTGACAAATTGGACCTAATGAAATATAAAAGCCTTTGCACAGAAACAAACAAAGAAATAGTTAATCAGCTGAAGAGGCTGTCTACAGAAATCTTTGCTAATTATACTGAGGATTAGTATATAGGATATACAAACAAGCCCCTCAGCAATAAGAAATCAAACAAGCAGCCGATAAATGGGCTAATGAAAAGAACAGACAGTCCTGAAAAGATGAAGTGCGAATAGCTAACAGTCATATACCAAGGTCCAGCATTACCAGATATCAGTGAAATGCAAATAAAACCACAATGAGATTCCCTCTTTATTGAGTTAGGCTGAAATGAGGGAAGAGAAAAAACCCCACAGCAAGCAAAGGAGAGCTATCAAGTGGCTCCGAGGTTAGACGTGCCTATTGTGCAAGCCTGACGACTAGGGTTTGATTCTTGGGTCCCAAAGTGTGCACGTCGGTACACATAAACACATACTACTACTACTACTAACAAAAGATTTAAATGGCCAAGCTAGGTAAGGTGGTATAGATGAGTAACTTTAGCACTCAGGAAGCTGAAACTGACAGATCACTACATCACAGGAGTTCAAGGCCAGCTTGAGAAACACAGCAAGAACCTCATCTAAAAGGAAAAAAAGTCAATGAAATTATTCCTAACGACATCCTGCTATACTCATAGATAGGTGCCTAGCCCAATGTCATCAGAAAGCTTCATCCAGCAAATGATGGAAAGAGATGCAAAAACACACATCCAAACATTAGGCAGGGTTTGGGGAACTGTGTGGAAGACGGGGGGGGGGGGGGGAAGGCATGGACACGGGACGGGACGGGACTGTAGGACTCAGTAGTGCCAAGGGCATCACAAGAAAACCCACAGAACCAACTAACCTGGGCTCATAGGGGTTCACAGAGACTGAGCCAACAACCAGGAAGTCTGTATGGGACTGATAGACCCTTGGCATATATGTTCCCATTATTATGAGTCTTGTGAGACTCATAATAGTCAGAGCAGATTCTTCCTACTTAATTGCCTTATCCAGCCTTAATAGAAGAGGAGGTGTCCAATCTCACTACAGCTTTATATATCATGGCTGGCTGATATCCATGAGATTCCCACCTATATTTGAAGAGAAACAGTGGAGGAAGAGTGGATGATGGGGTGGCTGGGGTTGGGGGGGGGGAAGAACTGGAAATAGGGAGGAAGGGGGAAACATTGGTGGGATGTAAAAACAAAACCCAACTAAACAAAAAAAGGTGAAACAAACCAATCAATCAAACAAGACAGAAGACAAAACTCAAAAGACACAAAACAAAGGGCAAAGGAAAATAATCCTAAATAAAACCAAATGCAACCAACATTTATCGAGAAAATTAAGTCATAGAGCTGTGGAAATGGCTTAGTGGTTAAGAGTAGGGATTATTCTTGCAGAGAAACTGAGCTCAGTTCCTACATCAGCTCACAGCAACCTGAGCTCTTGTTCCAGGGCACTGTGAGCGTCTGCGCTCATGTGTACATACCTACTCCTCACCACCACACATGCGCATAACTAAAATCAAGAACAGACAATAAGAACATCAACTCAGATTATTGGTCAGGCTTCTGTTTGATACCTCAGTCTCTATGTTTGGTCAATGCCAAATAAACCTTCTGCCTCTTGAGCACTGGGAACTCCTGACAAGTTCGCTTCATCTTATGACCTCACCCTTCACCTTTCCATAAAGTGAGGTGAACTTAAGGCGAATAGCCATCCTACAAAGTTTCTCATATAGAGAATTCAGCGGAAGTTTCTGTCTTAACAGCCCACATGTCAACATCCCTGCCTAACATTTACCTAACCAGTTCCTTTCTTTGACATTGTAAGGACAAAACACACTTTGATTAATCTAAACTCGATCATCTTTTCTGGCCTTTGTTAACAATTTTACATAATGCTGAGCATATAATTTAGCTACTAATCCTTGTTTTACTATAAAAGTAACTATTGTCATTCTGTACTGTGGTGACATGTGCAGGGATCAAGATGATAGGAAACCTCGGGGGGCAGGATTCAGAGCCACACTACAGTATGCTCAATGCTTTCCATCAGTCCTTCACCACTCTGGATGCTGGCTAACCTAACAGCAATTCCTCTCTTCCTGCCTCTTGCAGTTCTGTGAGAACTGACCTACAAAGCTCATTGATTTTCAGTGATTCTTAACGCTCCCACGTGAACGCAACAAAGTAGCTAACTGATAGATGAAGCGGATGATGTTTGCTTTTAGCACTCCAGTCCAAGCTTTCAGAAGAGCTCCTGGAGCACCCGGCTTAGTCAAGCACTGAGCAGAAGACCCTGGAAAGAAAATTCAGTCTCAACTGATGATTCTAGCTGTGTGGCCTATCTACAGAATGAGAAATAAAATGGTCACAGTTTCACAAGACTGTTCTCGGGTCAAAATGAGATGCTGTACTCGGCATACAGCAAAGTGCTCGGTAAATAACTCTCCTGTTCCCATAGTGAAAAGGAAAAGAACGCCACTTTTTCAGTTACTGTTAAAATTCAGGTAGGTAGCCTGAACTTTTGATCTCTCTCTTTAAGCATTCATCTAGTGCCACTGAAAGATTAATTTGATTAAAAGTAGGTGCCATCTCTTCGATGATTGCTATACTTATAACTATATCTCTAATTTTAACTTTGATGGAATGAAGTAGGTTATGGTGCCCCCCCCAAATGAGTGAGAAAAAAGACATGCAATTAATATTTTTTATCATCCATTCATATTTTTATCTTAAAGACAACAACATAAAACGTTGCCATATGCAAAGAGTACTAGACACTTCCAAGAGCAAAGGAAACCGTTGTTCCAGATCTCTTCTGAGATTTGGCGGCTACATATTAAAAGCAGTGGCGCCAAAAATTTACGAGAGCCAGGTGCAGCAGTAGGAAAGTGAGCCCATTACTGAGAAATTATTTGCAATAACTTATAATATTCTTCTTCTCTAAGGTCAGACTCAGGTTCAGGCTGCCATTCTATCTAACCAACCACGGTGACACTGAGGGAGGCACTATGCCTGACAAGGGGATAGCAGAAGACCCACTGAATTGGGGGTGGAGAACGCACAGGAAAAGGGGCGCTGTACTCATTCCTCACTGTATGAACCAGAATCCAATCTCCCTTTCTCTTCTCTACTTTTAAGACAGCACCTCACTCTGTAACGAAGCCGTGATGCCCCGCCTTAGTCTCCCAAGTGTGGGCCTGGGTCCCAGCTGACCCCGAGGTGCGGCTCCCCCACTATTATCCCAGGGAAGTCCGACACCACACCCCGGAGTTTGCAGGCCGCCTTACCGGGTTCTTGGGGGCTCGCTCATCAGAAGTATTCCCGCGCACAGGACATGGACAGGGATGCCAGCCCCCGCTGGCCCAGCGCCGCGCCACCCGCGGGAGTCCGCGGGACGGCGTGGTCCTCCCCTGCCGCGGCCACGGCGAGTGCCCAGGCGAGAGAGCCGGGCCCTTGGGGAAGTACCTCCTGCGCTCTCCCCACGCCCACCGCGAGCCGCAGAGGGAGGGTTTAAAACTGAGAAAGGAACCCGGGCGTGTGACCCCAGCCACGAGCGCCCCGCGTGCTTAGCGCGGTTCTGAGAACAAAGGTGGGTGCCAGAAAATGGCAAGGCTGATGCGCGAACCTGCTCAGAGCCACTTAGCAACTCATTAACGAACGTCTCGTTTATTTAAGCGTCCCCTTAAGGACATTCAAAGACAGAAGGGGGGGCTTAAACCGAGACACACTGGGTAAAATGTTTCTTATCTGAGTTCATATGGAGAATCTAACTCACCTAACTGAACTTCTTCCTTTCCCTCCTCATCAGCCGATGAACAAAGTAGAACTTCTGAAGCACGTGTGTGTGTGTGTGTGTGTGTGTGTGTGGGTCACTGTCCCAGTGTCGCCTCCAGCCCCCTACTCCCCCCACCTCCCGTTCAGCTCAGGCCATCAGCCAGGCTGAGACTTCACCTTTCCTGCTTCCTAATTTGCCCGAGTTAAAGTCTGGAAAAGCGCACAGCTAGAATCTACAGCTCTCAAATAGATTGTGCCACATGTAATTTACACTCTCTAGTAAGTTATGTGAGGGCTACAAACACAGCTTTTACATTTCGGAATCAACTTGCTTTGTAACACGATTGCCCAGAGTTGTGGAAATATTAACGGAATTGCCTCAGTCTCAAGGATGTCATGTAAACCAGGTGTAGTGTTTCTCAACTGTAATCCTAGCAGGAGGGCTCCAGTAAATTCCAGGCCTGCCTGACCTATAGAATTAAGATTAAATCACTAGCTGGTGTTACAAAAACAAATATTTCAAATTTGCTGATTTTTCAAAAAGATAGTCCAAAATATGCTACCTAAAATTTTTCTGCGACGCATTAAAAAAACAAAACAAAACCCAACAAACCCAATTTATTAGTTTTATGGTGTTAAGTCTTGTTAATATCAAGTGAGAATAAGCTAAATAAATACTGAATAAGCAAAAATACACAGTAGCTTCTGGTTAGCTGAAAGGAAGGATGGCTGCTGATATCAGAGATGATATGATATAAGAACTATGGTGGGTGGCCAAACACTGTTGATAAACTCTGTGCTTTATTTTACAATAATTTTATTTAGCTTATTAATTATTCATCTATGATATATAATAAAAATCAGCTGAACATATATTGAAACTGTGGTCTTAAAAATTCCCTTTCTCTTTTCTGAAGGAGTATAGTCTAAAATGCCAAAAGATCTCTGGTTACTGCCCTTCATCTACCTCATGGCCTTACTGTTAGAAGCCCACTGTTTTAAATGCTCCTGAGATATCTTATTTACCTCAGAGTAAGACACGAGCATTTAAGAAGCTAGCTTAAACATGACGTGAAGCAAGTACACCAAGTTGTAAGAATACAACAACCTTCATTGGTTTTTCCGCTTTCTCTAGGGGCCAATCAATGAGATGGTTCTTCTTACATAACATAGAAGAATGTTCTATGCCTGTCATTTAATTCAGGGTTCAGATCAACTAGAATCTTTGTTACTTCTCTCAAGACTGCTTCTCTCAAACTAGGTAACAAGGAGGATGGGGGGAGGGGCAGTAAGGGGAGGTGGGAAGAAAACGGTAGGAACTGGATTATTGAGGAGGGCAGTTAAAGAGGGAGGGAGAGCAAAGAAACATATCTTGATAGAGGGAGCCACTTTGGAGTTAGGGAGAAACCTGGTGCTAGGGAAATTTCCAGGAATCCACAAGGATGATCTTCAGCTAAGACTCCAAGCAATAGTAAAGAGGGCACCTGAGTTGGCCTTCCCCTGTAATCTAATTGATGACCGCCCTAATTGTCATCGGAGAACCTTCATCCAGCAACTGACAGAAGCAGATGCAGAGATCCACAGCTAAGCCCTGGGCTGAGCTTCCAGTTCAGTTGAAGAGAGGGAGGAAGGATTGATTGTGTGGGCAAAGGGGTCAAGGTCATGGTGGAGAAACCCACGAGACAGTTCATTGACTCTGGACTGACAGCTGGGGAACCTGCATGGGACTCTGAGTGTGGGTGACAGTTGTTTGGCTTGGGCAGTTTGTGGGGCCTCTGGCAGTGGGATCAGGATTTATCCCTAATGCATGAACTAGCTTTTTGAATCCCATTTCCTATAGAGAGCAACCTTGCTCAGCCTTGATGGGGGGTAGGGGAGAGCTTGGTCCGCCTCAACTTGTTATACCAGACTTTGTTGACTCCCCATGGAAGGCTATACACTCTCTGAGGAGTTGATGGGGGGATGGGGAGGAGGACGCAGTAGGGTAAATGAGAGGGAGGGGGAACTGTGGTTGGTATGTATAATGAAAAAAAAATCTTTTAAATAATAATAAAAAAACAGAAAAAGAAGACTGCTTCTCTCATCTTACTCCTTAGGTTTTAAGCTCCTAGAGGACAAGGATCCTGTGTTACCACACCTGCTCTCTTGCCTTTAGCACATGGCATAATAAAGGCCACAAGGCAGGAAGCTCAATAAAGTTTCTTTTCTTTCTTTATTTCTTTTTTTTTTTTTTTTTTTTTTTGAGTTCAATTAGCACTTTTCTAAAAGAGCTCACTCTCTTCGGTTAATCAAAATTACAGGTATTTAGAATTCTCAAAACTTTCAACAGAGTTAAAAAGTTGTTGAAAAATGACAATATTCTTAGCAACTCTGGGGCCCTTTCATCAGTACTTTCTATTTTTTTCTTTATTCCCCTTCCCTTCCTCTCACTGTAGTGGCTGCTTGTCTAGTTAGAGAAGAAAGAGCATCTTGCTGGTGTGCTTTCTAAAGAGCAAGCCTAAGACAGTGGAGGTGGTTCCTGTAAGGCAGCAGGAGCCCAACGTGTGAACCAAAATGTCAGCCTATGCCAGTGACACAGCCTTCTGCAAATGAGAAACTCAGCTAAGTGCATAACCACAGTGACACTGTCAGAGGCTTTTCTAGGAAACACTAGCTCAGTTTCCATTTCTGGCATGTTTTTATTCCTTCAAACGTCTATTTTGGCTCATGGCTGACACTAAGCTTCTTGCATGTCCTTACTTGGCCATTCTCAGAGTAACTACTCCTCTGCTTAAAATGCCCCTAGGATAAATATTAAGAGGTGCTTGCCAACATGGAGATTGCAGGTATTAGATAGTACCACCACTAGTTAAGCATGGTAAGAAGGTGTGATGGTTTGAATAAGGATGCCCCCATAGGGAGCCAGCTATTCAAATATGTAAGCTTATGGAGGGCATTCTCATTCAAACTATCAAAGGAGGTGCCGACACAAGTTAAACATTTTACAAACAATAAGACCTAGATCTAAAATTAACCGCTCCTCCTTGTTGCCTTGCCTTCAAAAAGTTTTATTTTTAACAGTACTCATTGAATTCTTGGTTTCACTCATCACTCCAATGTGTTAAATCACCATAACTCCTACAGTAAGCCTGTGGAATCAAATGTTGAAAAGGTAATATATATATATGTATATGTATATGTATATATATATATATAATCTCTCCTTCCTTCCTTCCTTCCTTCCTTCCTTCCTTCCTTCCTTCCTTCCTTCCCTCCCTCCCTCCCTCCCTCCCTCCCTCCCTCCCTCCCTCTCTTTCTTTCTTTATTTATTTGAGAAAGGATTTCTTAGTGTAGCTTTGGCTGTCCTGGAACTCACTTTGTAGACTAGGCTGGCCTCAAATTCTCTGTCTCCTAAGTGCTGAATTTGAAGTTGTGTGTACCAATGCCCAGGTAATATGTATAATGTTACATGCACATAAATAAACAATCTTAGATTCTAGTAAATCTCATTCTTAAAATAGCCATACATTTTTGTGCATTATTTATTTACTTTTAATTTATTCTTTTATACCTCTGATAGCAGTTTCCTCTCTTCCTTTACTCCTCTGCTCCTCCCTTCTCTATTCTCCTCTATTTCTCTCCAGAAAAGATCAGGCCTTTTACAGATATCAGTCAATAAAGCAGGGCACAAACCCTCATATCAAGTTCAGACTAAACCTCTGAATTGTAAGCCAGTCCTATTTGAATGTTTTCCTTTATGAGAGTTGTCACAATTACAGTTTCTCTTCCCAGGAATAGAATCCCAAACTAAGACAAAGTCCTAGATAGCATCATCCTCATAGAATCCTGGGAGTTTCTACTGCTCTATGTCTCCACACCTCTCACCACCCCCATGCCCTCCAATTCCAGTTGTCTCTCTCCATAGTCTCTCCTTTTATTTTTTCCTCAAGCCCAATCCCTCCTCGGAATGGTCCTGTTCATTTCCAGTCCATTTGCAAGCAAACTCTATTTTATCTCCTTTCCAGGGAGATTCTTGCATCCTCCTTCAGCCCTCCTTGCTACTTAAACTTAATGGATCTGTGGATTGTAACATAATAATTATTTACCTAAGAGTTAATATTCACTTATTAGTGACTACATACCGTGTTTATTTTTCTGGGTCTGAGTTACCTCACTTAGGATAATTTTTTCTAGTTCGTCCATTTTCCTGCCAATTTCACGCTGTAATTATTTTAACAGCTAAATAATACTCCATTTTGTAAATGGACCACATTTTTAAAAATGCATCCTTCAGTTGAGGAACATTTAAGTGGTTTGCAGTTTGAGGACTATTATGAAAAAAGCTACCATAAACATAGTTGAGAAAGTATCCTTGTGATAGAATCGAGTTATGTGTATGCTCAAGAGTAGTATGGCTGGATCTTGAGGTAGATCAATTCCCAATCTCCGAGGAACCACCGTAGCCCACCATATTGATAAAGCTTGTACTTCCACCTGCTGTGGAGGAGCGTTCCCCTTGCTCCACATCCTCCCTGCAGGAGTTGTCACTTTATTATTGACCAGGTGTAAGATGGAACCTAAGAGTAGTTTTTCTTTAGATTTACCTGATGGCTAAGAATTTTGAACATTTCTTTAAGTGTTTCTCGGCTATTTGATATCCCACTCTTGAGAATTATGTTTAGATCTGTACCCATTTTTAAATTGAATTATTTGGTTTCTTGAGGTCTTTATATATCTTGCATGTTGGTAAATATCTTTTCCCATTTTATAGGCTGCTGTTTGGTCCTATTCACAGTGTCCTTTGCCTTACAGAAGCTTTTCAGTTTCATGAGGTCTCATGTATTAAGTGTTCACCTTAGTGCCTGCGCTATTGTTGTTCTGTTCAGGAAGTTGTCTCCTGTGCTGATGCGTTCAAGGCTATTCTCCACTTTCTCTTCCATTAGGTACAGTGTATCTGATTTTATGTTGAGGATTTTGATCCATCTGAACTTGAGTTTTGGGTAGGGTGATAGATATGGATCTATTTGCTTCTTTTTATGTGCAGACAGCCAGTTAAACCAGCACCCTTTGTTGAATATGCTCCCCCTCCCCCCATGTGTCTTTCTTACTCCGTTATCAAAAATCAGGTGTTCATAGATATGTAGATTTATGTCTGGGTCCTTGATTCCATTGATGAGGGTGTCTGCTTTTAGGATAATACCACATTATTTTTAAATTACTGTAGCTTTGTAGTACAGCTTAAAACCATGGTGCTAATACCTCTGAAAGTTATTTATAATTTTAGTTATTTTGCTTGGGTATTTTGTGTGTGTATGTATTTCCATATGAAGCAGAGAATTGTCCTTTTAAGATCTGTAAAGAACTGTGTTGGAATTTTGATAGGGTTTGCATTGACGCTGAAGATTGCTTTCGGTTAGGATGGCCATTTTTACTATGTTGATTTTACTGATACATTAGCATGGGAGATCTTTCCATCTTTTGATATTTTCTTCAATTTTTTTCCTTTAAAGACTTGAAGTTTTTATCATATAAGTTTTTCTTTTGTTTGGTTAAAGTTACCCCAAGATATTTTATGTTGTTTGTGGCTGTTTTGAAGGGTGATATTTCCCTAATTTCTTTCTCAATTCATTTGTCATTTGTACATAAGTGGGCTTCATTTTTTTCTTTTTTGAGTTTATATTGCATCCAGCCACTTTATTGAAAGTGTTTATCAGCTGAGGGAATTCTCTGGTAGAATTTTTGGGGTCACTTATTTATATTATTGTATCATCTGCAAATAATGATACTTTGACTTCTTTGCCTCCAGTTTGTGTCCCCTTGATCCCTTTCAGTTGGCTGATTTCTCTAGCTAGAACTTTAAGTATATTGAATAGATGTGGAGAGAGTAAACAACTTTGTCTTCTTCCTCATTTTTGTGAAATTGCTTTGAGTTTCTCTCCATTCAATTTGATGCTGGCTATAAGCTCTCTGTAAATTGCTTTTATTATGTTTAGGTATGTTCTCTCTATCCCTGATCTTTCCAAGACCTTTATCATGAAGGAGTACTGGATTTTGTCAAAGGCTTTTTCAGGACTCAATGAGATGATCATGTATTCTTTTTCTTTGAGTTTATTTATATAGTGAACTACACTGACTTGTTTTTGTATGTTGATCTACTTCTGCATCTGTATGATAAAGCCTACTTGGCTATAGTGGATGATCTTTTTGATGTGTTCTTGGATTTGGTTTGCTAGTATATTATTGAATATTTTTGCATCTATGTCTGTAAAGAAAATTGGCCAGTAATTCTCTTTCTTTGTTGAATATTTATGTAGTTTGAGTAGCAGGGTGTCTGTGGTCTCATACAACGAATTTGACATTATTCCTTGTGTTTCTATTTTGTGGACTAATTTGAGGAGAACTGGCATTAGCTCTTCTTTGAAAGTTTGGTAGAATACTGCACTAAAATCATTTGACTCTGGTGTTTTTGGCTTTTTTTTTTTTTCAGTTGAGAGACTTTGGTTGGCTGCTTCTATTTCACTAGGGGTTATCGTTCTATTTAAATTGCATATCTGATATTGACTTAACTTTGGTAAATTGCATCTATTGAGAAATTTATTTATTTATTTTAGAGTTTTCAAATTTGTAGAATATAGGTTTTTAAAGTATGACCTAATGTTTTCTTTGAATATCCTCTGGGTCTATTGTTATGCCCCCCTTCATTTCTGATTTTGTTAATCTGAATATTCGATCTCTGCCTTTTATTTAGTTTTAATAAGGATATGTATGTATATATTTGATTTTCTCAAAGAACCAACTCTTTGTTTCATTAATTCTTTGTATTATTTTCTTTATTTCTATTTTACTGATTTCAGTCCTCAGTTTGATTTTTCTTACACTTAGTTCTCTTAGGTATGATTATTTCTTTTTGTTCTAGAGTTTTGAGGTGTGCTATTAAATTGCTAGTATAAGATTTCTCCATTTTTTAAACATAGGCTCTTAGTGCTATGAACTTCCTTTTAGCACCACTTTCATGGTGTCCCAATAAGTTTGGGTATGATGTGTATTTATTTTTATTGAATTCTAGAAAGCCCTTAATTTCTTTATTTCTGTTTTATACATTTTTAATTTAGTAGAGGGTTGTTCAGTTTTCATGAGTTTCTTGGCTTTCTGTTGTTGTTGAAATACAGCTTTAACTCATGGTGGTCTGATAGGATTCAAGAGGTGTCTTTGTTAGGGTTTCTATTGTTGTGAAGAGACACCATGACAACAGAAAATCTTATAAAAGAAAAACATTTAATTGGGATGGCTTATATCTCAAGATGTTTAGTCTATTATTATCATGGTGTGACATGGTGCGGTACAGGCAGACATGGTACTGAAGAAGTAGCCAAGTGTCCTACATCTTCACTTGCAGGCAACAGAAAGTGGTCTGTCTCACTGAGCATGGTTTGAACATATATGAGACTTCAAAGCTCATCTTTACAGTGACACACTTTCTCCAACAGACTACACCTATTCCAATAAGGCATATCTGCTATTAACGCAACTCCCTTTGGCGACCATTTTCTTTCAGATCATCACAGGGAGTTATTTTATTTTTCTTGTGTCTGCTGAGACTTGCTTTGTGACTGAGTAAGCAGTCATTTGGGGGGAAAGTTCTATGAGGTGCTGTGAAGGCATATCCTTTTGAGTTTGAGCAAAATGTCCCATAGATATCTGTTAGATCCATTTGATTTATAACATCTGTTATCTCTAGTATTTCTCTGCTTAGTTTTTGGCTGGATCACCAGTCTTTTGATGAGAATGTAGTATTGAAGTGAGAGGCTGATTTAAGTTTAGTATGTTATCTTTTACAAATAGGGGTGCCCTTGCATTTGGGACATAGGTGTTAAGAATTAAAAGATCAGTTTTGAGGACTTTTCTTTTGATGAGTATGAAGTGTCTTTCCCCATGTCTTTTGATTAATTTTGGTTAGAAGTCTATTTTGTTAGATATTAGGATGACTACACTAGCTCATTTTTAGGCCCATTTGTTTGGAAATTTTTTTCTAACTCTTTATGATCAGGTAATGTGTTTTTTTTTTTTTTTAATTTAAAAGTTTGGTTTTTTTAATTTTTTTTTTATTTTTTATACAAGCCACCACTGTTATGTTCCCCTTTCTCTTCCTAGTCATCTCCAATCTTCCTCCCACCCCATTCATTCCTTCGAGAGGGTAAATGTGGTGGAATTTAGGTGTTAGCTGATAGGGTTGAAAGGCATGTCTCTAAAGTCCTGGGAGCCTGAACTGGATGTGGCCAGCCCTGTTGAAAAGGGCTGTAGGGATGTTGAGCAGCCTGTTTTGTTCCTGCTTTCTTGGAGATTGGATCAGCATCCATCGTCTGGATCATCGTATCTTCAGGAGTCGACCTAAAGTTTAACTTATATCCGTGAGTGTTATAATACCCTCCAAAAAATTAATCCTATATTAATATATTTCAAATAAAATTTACTACAATAGCTGGTGTCCCTGGGTGGGCATGAAATACTCCCGGGATGAGTCAGTGCAGTCTTGCATATCCAGCTGAGGTAGGTCCAAACCCCTCCACCCAGCATCAAGGATGAGCAAGGCGTTTCTCTGAAGGGAATAGACTTCAAGAAGCCAGTTCATGCACTAGAAATGAATTCTTGTCCCACTACCAGAGGCCCTGTAAGCTACCCATGGCATTTGACTGTCATATCACATTCAGAGGATCTAGTTCAGTCCAATGCAGGTTCCCCAGCTGTTAGAGTCAGTGAACTCCCAGTAGCTCAGGTCAGCTGTGTCTGTGGAAATCTTTATCATGATCTTGACTCCTTCGCTCATATAATCTCTCCTCCCTCTTTTTGACTGAACTGGGAGCTTGACCCAGTGCTTCGGTATGTATGGCCCTCTGCACCAGCTTCCAGCAGTTGCTAAATGAAGGTTTTATCATGGCAATTAGGGTGGTCATCATTACGATTACAGGGGAAAGCCAGTTTAGGCACTCCCTCTACTTTTGCTTGGAAACTTACCTGGGTTCATCTTTGTGGGTTCTTTGGCATTTCTATAGCACCATGTTTCTCTCTACCTGCATAATACTCCTCTAATAAGATATCTATTTGAGTTATCCCCAAATCAACCATCACATTCCCTCATGTTTTCTTCCCACCTTGTCTTTTCCCCCTACGATCCCAATTTGCTCAGGAGATAGTAACTATTTCCCCTTCCCAGGGGCATCCATAGATGTCTCTATAAGGTTCCTCCTTGTTACCTAGATGCTCAGGGGCTGTGGATTGTAGCCTCATTATCCTTTGTTTTACTTCTAAAATCTACTTATGAGAGAGTACATATCATGTTTGTCATTCTGGATCTGTGTTACCTCACTAATAATGATTTTTCTAGTTCCATCCATTTGCCTGAAAAATTCAGGATGTGTAAATATACCACATTAAAAAAAAATCCATTTTTCAATTGAAAGGCATCAAGGTTGTTTCCAGGTTCTGAATATTATGAACAATGCTGCTGTGAACATAGTTGACCAAATGTTTTTAATAGTAATGATCTGTATTATTTGGGTATATGCCCAAGAATGGTATTGCTGGAACATTAGATAGATTGACTCCCAGTTTTCTGAGAAACCAGCATACTGATTTTCAAAGTGGTTGTACAAGTTTACATTTCCACCAGTAATGGAGGAGTGTTCCCCTTACTCCATGTCCCTCCCAACATAGGCTGCCATATGTGTTTTTTATCTTAGCCATTTTGGAAGGTTTAAGATGGTATTTGAGAGCTGTTTTGATTTGCATTTCCTGGATGTCTAAGGATTTTAAGCAATTTTTAAAGTGTCTTTCAGCCATTTAAGATTCTTTTGTTGAGAATTCTTTATTTAGCTCTGTACCCCATTTTAAAATTGGATTATTATTATTATTTTTTTAGATCTTTAGTTTCTTGACTTTTTAAAAATATATTTTAGAGATCAGCCCTTAGTCAGATATAGGGTTGGCAAGAATATTTTCCTATTCTGTAGGCTGTCATTTTGTTTTCTTGACCATGTCTTTTGCCTGACAGAGCTTTTCAGTTTCAGGAGGTCTCATTTATTAATTGTTGCTCTCAGTGTCTGCGCTACTACAGCTATTATATTTAGGAAGTGGTCTTCTGTGCCAATGTGTTTAAGGCTATTTTCCATTTTCTTTTCTATCAGGTTGAATGTAACTGGGTTTATATTGAGGTCTTTGATCCACTTGGATTTGAGTTTTATGCAGAATTATAGATATGGATCTATTTGTACTCTTCTACATGCCACTCTTCAGTAATGCCAGCACTATTTGTTAATGATACCTTTTTTCATTGTATATTTTTGTTACAATTATGTGTTTATAGGTATGTCAGTTAATGTCAAGGTCTTTCATTTGATTCCATTGATTTACATGCCTGTTTGTATGCCAGTCCCAAGCTGTTTTTATTACTACAGTTTCATAGTCAAACTTGAAGTCAGGGATGGTGATGCCTCCAAATGGTTTTTTTTTTTTTATTTTTATTTTTATTTTTTTTATTTAACAGGTTTGTTTTACAGCTCCAGGGTTTTTTGTTGTTCCATATGAAGTATTGAGTATCATATTCCATATGAATATTGTTCTTTTGAGGCCTGTGAAGAATTGTGTTTGGATTTTGATATGGATTGCATTGAATCTATAGACTGCTTATGGTAAGATTGCCATTTTTACTCTTTTGATCCTAACTATCCAAGAAAACAGGAGATTTTCCCATTTTTTGATATATTCTTCAATTTCTTTCTTCAGTGACTTAAAGTTCTTGCCAAACATGTCTTTCACTTCTTTGTTTAGAGCTACTCCAAGATATTTGATGTTCTTTGTGGCCATTGTAAAGAGTGATGTTTCTCTGGTTTCTTTTCCAGTCCTTTTCTCATTTGCGCATAGGAGGCTGTTGATTTTTGAGTTAATAATATCCTGTCATATTGCTAATGGTGTTTATCAGCTGTACGTGTTCCCTGGTAGAATTGTGGGGATCACGCATGTATACTATCATAATTGAAAATGGCTAAAGTTTGACATTTTGTTTTCCAGTTTAAATCCTCTTGATCTCAGTTGGTTCTTATTGCTTACCTAGAACTTTGTGTATTATATTGAATAGTATGGGGAGAGTGGACAGCCTTGTCTTGTTCCTGATTTTAGTGGGATCACTTGGAGTTTCTCTTCATTTAGTTTAATGTTGGTGATTGGCTTGTTATATATTGTCCTTATTATGTTTAGGTATGTTTCTTGTATTCCCAATTTCTCTAAAACCTTTATCATAAAGGAATGTTGGATTTTGTCAAATTTTTTCTCAACATCTAATGGAATGATCACGTGATTCTTCTCTTTCAGGTTGTTTATAAGGTGGATGACATTGTCAGAATTTTGCATGTTGAATCATCCCTGCATTTCTGGTATGATGCCGACTACATTATAGTTGGAATTTTTTTTTTTTTTGATATGTTCTTGGATTTGGTTTGTCAGTATTTTATTGAGTATTTTTGCATTGATGTTCATGAGGGACACTGGTCTGTAATTCTCTTTCTTTGTTGCATCTTTGTGTAGTTTGGGTATCAGGCTGATTATAGCCTCATAAAAATAGTTTGGCAATTTCCCTTTTGCTTCTATTGTGTGAAACCATTCGAAGAGTATTGGTATTAGTTCTTTGAAATTCAGGTAGAATTCTGTGCTGAAACCATCTGTCCCTCATCTTTTTTTTTGTGGGGTGACTTTTAATAACTGCTTCTATGTCCTTAGGGTTTAGAGGTCTATTTAAATTATTTATCTTGTTTTGATTTTATTTTAGTAAATGTGGACCTATCCCAAAATTTAGGTTTTCCAATTTTGTGAAGTTCAGGTTTTTGAAATATGACAATGAATTTCCTTGGTGTCTGTTGTTATGCACCCCTTTCATTTCTTATTTTGTGGATTTGTATATTCTCTCTCTGCCTTTTGGTTAGTTTAGATGGGTTTGTCTATCTTGTTAATTTTCTCAAAAACTAACTCTTTGTTTTATTGATTCTCTTTGTTTCAATTTTATTTATCTTGGCCCCGAGTCTGATTATTTCCTGCTTTCTATTTCTTCTGGGTCAGTTTACTTCCTGTTGTTCAGGTGTGCTATTAAGTTGGCTGTGTGAGATTTCTTCAAATTCTTTATATATGCACCTAGTTCCAGGAACTTTTATCTTAGTACCTCTTTCATCGTGTCTCATAAGTTTTGGTATGTTGTGGATTCATTTTTATTAAATTCTATGAAGTCTTAACTTTTCTTCTTTATTTCTTCCTTGACCCAGAGGTGGTTCAGTTGAAAGTTGTTTAGTTTCCATACATTTGTAGGCTTTCTGTAGTTTGTGTTGCTGAACTCTAACTTTTTAAATGGTGGTCTGATAGGATACCGGGGGTTACTTCTACTTTTTGTGACTGTTCATATTTGACTTATGATTGAGTACGTGGTAAATTTTAGGGAATGTTCTATTGTGTTTGGGTGGAAAGTTCTCTATATATCTATTAAGTCTATTTGAGTCATAACATTTAGATCCTTTATTTCTCTGTTAAGTTTTTGCCTGAAAGCCTTGTCCATTGGTGAGTGTGGGGTGTTGAGGTCTCTCTTAGTGTATGATGTTTGATGTGTGATTTAAACTTTCGTAATGCTTCTTTTACATATGTCTGTGCTCTTGGATTGGGGTCATAACTGTCCAGAATTGAGATTTAATCTTGATGGATTTTTCCTGAGATGAATATGTAATGACCTTCCAGATCTCTTTTGATTGACTTTTAGTTAGAAATCTATTTTGTTAGATATTAAGGATAGCTATGTCACTATGATTCTTAAATCCTCTTGTTTCAAAAGTCTTTTCCCAACCCTTTACTCTGAGGTAGTGTCTGTCTTTGAAGTTGAGGTGTGTTTATTGTATGCAGCAGATGGATCCTGTTTTTGAATCCCTTTTGTTAGCCTGTGTCGTTTTATAGGTGAATTGAATCCATTGATATTAAGAGATATTACTTACTAGTGATTTTTAACTCTTGTTAGTTTTTGGTAGTAGTTTGTGTGTGTTGTGTGTGTTTTCATTCTTTGGAATTTCCTGAGGTGGATTTTTCTATTGCTTGTGTTTTTGTGTGTGCATCTGACTTCCTTAGGTTGGAGTTTTTTCCTAATGCTTTCTGTAGGACTGCATTTGTGAACAGGCATTATTTCAATCTAGTTTTGTCATGGAACATCTTGTTCACTCTGTATATGGTGATTGAGAGTTTTACTGGGCATAGTAGCCTGGGGGCTGGCATTCGTGGTTTTTTTTTTTTTTTTTTTTTTGGTGTGCATAACTTCTGCCTAGGACCTTCTGGCATTCCTAGTCTTCATTGAGAAGTTGGATGTTATTCTTATGGGTCTGCCTTTACATGTTACTTGTTTTCTTTCCTTTACAGCTTTTAATATTCTTTTTTATTCTTTATATTTAGTGTTTTTATTATGTGGTGAGTGGACTTTTGGGGGGTGTTTAGTTTATTTGGTGTTCTGTAAGCTTCTATTTTCATAGGCATTTTCTTCTTTTGGTTGGGAAAATTTTCTTTTATGATTTTGTTAAATATATTTTCTGTGCCTTTGAGCTGGTATCTTCTCCTTCTTCTATTCCTATTATTCTTAGATTTGGTCTTTTTTTTTTTTTATAGTGTCCAAGTTTTACTGAATATTTTGTGTCATGACTTTTTTGGCTTCAGTGTTTTCTTTGATGAATTTATTTTCTTTATTGTATCTTCCATGCCAAAGATTCTCTCTTTTGTCTCTTGCATTCTGTTGGTTATGCTTGCATCTGTAGCTCCTGCTCAATTACTCAGATTTTCCATTTCCAGTATTGCTTCAATTTCTGTCTTCTTTATGGCTTCTATTTCAATTTTCATGTCTTACACTGTTTCCTTCATCTGTTGATTGCTTTTCCTTGGTTTTCTTTAAGGGATTTATTGATTTCTTCCATTTTTTTCTTTTTTCCTCTATTTCTGTAAGAGAGTTTTTTTTTTTTAATTTTAATTTCCTTCTTCAAGGCTTCTGTCACCTTTATAACATGATTTTTAAGGTTGTTTTTCTCTGCTTCTTCTATATTAAAATATTCAGGTCTGTTGTTGTAGAACTGCTAGGTTCTGGTCGTACCATATTGTTCTTTATATTGTTGGCTATATTTTTGCACTGGCTTATGCCCATCTTTTTCTCTAGTTGGTGCAAGCATTGTCTGTGGTTCAGAGAGCTGGGTTTTGTCCAATAGGTGCTCTCAGTGAACTTTTATAGCTCATGGTGAAATCAGATCCAGTAGAATCTGTGTCTTGGGGAGCTGTCTTCAGGAGATAAGTGGGCTTGGTTGGTGGAGTAGGGCTTATAAGGCTATGGGTCTGATGAGGGGTGGTGGACAGGGTTGCAAGCAGGGGGTCCTGCACACTTGTCTGAAGCTGTGGCTGTGATGTACAAATTGTTCATCATTGCCCAGGTCTTGAGGCTAGGTGTTCTGGTTGGCCAGGAAGAATATAACTCACCTCTTGTGATGTAGCCATATCAAATCTGTGCCTTAGGAGGCCGCTGAAGTTGAGGTAGGTGGGTTTGGAGAATGGAGTGGGGCTTGTAGGCTACAGGGTCCAGTGAGAAATGGAGATAGTCAGGCTTGCTGTAGGGATCCTGTCTGCTTGCTCGGCTGCTGCTGGAGCTGAGATGGGGCTGGGGTGGGGCATAGGCTATGCCCTGTTGCCTAGGCCTGGAGCTAGGAAGGTTAATTATCACTTTGGATTAACTCTCCAAAGTGAGGTAATTTTTTTTAAACTGGGAAATTGAATCCATTGGTATTGAGAGATATCTGACTAGTAATTGTTAATCCTTGTTACTTTGTTGTTGTTCTTGGTGGTGGTGGTGGTAGTATGTGTGTGTGTGTGTGTGTGTGTGGTGTGTGTGTGGTGTGTGTGCATGTATGTGTGTGTGTGTGTGTGTGTGTTCCTCCTTTCTTTAGTTCCACTGGTATGAGATTATTTATTATGATTTAATGGTATAGCTAACCTCCTTACGTTACTTTTTTCTCCTAGTTCCTTCTGTAGAGCTGGATTTGTGGATAGATATTGTTTACATTTGATTATCATGAAATATCTTGAATTTTATCTGTTAGTGATAGAAAGTCTTGCTGGGTATAGTAGTTTGGGCTGGTGTCTGTGGTGTCTTAGAGTATGGAGAATGTATTATTAGAGTCTCCATTGAAAACTCAGATATAATTCCAATAGGTTTGCTTTCATATGCTACTTGATTTTTTTTTCTGTGTAGATTTTAGTATCCTTTCTTTGGTATGTTTAGTGTTTTGATTATTATTTTTTTGTATGTTCATTTTATTATTTTTTATAAATTTTTTTTTATCCATGTATCCCCCTGATACCCCTCCCTTCTCTCCTCCCATTCCCTCCCAGTCAGCCTTCAGCATTTAGTCTCCCCTAACCCATCCACCCATGCCCTCTCCCAAAAGGGCAAGAAGTCCCAAGATGGGTCAGCTCAGGGTGGTACATCTACACTAGGTAAGTACAATTTCCTTATCCCAAAGTCAAGGCTGGGTTAGGTGTTACTCTGTAGGGAATGGTCTCCAAGGTGACAGCCCACACAGAAGAATACAGCCAGATCCCACCCCTCGAGGCTCTACATACTGACTATGCCAATCAATAGTTACTTACCATTAGAGGGCCTAGCTCCTTTTCCCCATATATCTCCAGTGGCTATTGATTCAGTGACCTCCCCAGAGCTCCAGTTAGCCATCACTGTGGGAATTTTCCTCACAACCCCCATCCCTTTGCTTATATAGACTCTCCTCCCCTGCTCTCAGTTGGACCAGGAACTCAGCCCAGGGCTCAGCCATGAATTTCTTCCTCCACCTCCATTCATTGTTAGATGTAGGTTCTGTGATGACACTTAGGGTGGTTATTCATTTGATTATAGGGAAATCCTGTTTAAGCATCCCCTCCACTATTGGTTGGAGACATAGCCAAGGATATCTTGTGAGTTCTTGGAGGTTTCCTTAGCATCCTGTCTCTTTCTAATTCCACATTGGCTTTCTCTATTGAGATATCCATCTCTTTCTTTCTCCCTCTTTGTTGCTTCTCTCACTCAACCATCTTCTTTCATGATTTGTTCCCAACGTTCTGGTCTCAACCCATTAAAACCCCAATTTGCTAAGGCGATCTTCTCTATTTTCTCTTCTTAGGGGAATCTCTGGGTGTCTCTCTTATGTTCCTCCTGATTCCAAGTTGTTCAAGGGTTGTGGTTTGCAGCTTGGGTATTGTTTGCTTTTTGCCTAAAATCCACTTATGAGTGAGTACATACCATGCCAGTTTTTCTGAGCTTGTAATACCTCACTCAAGAGGATTTTCTCCATTTGCCTACAAATTTTAGGATGACATTTTTTTTCTACTATTTACTCCATTGTGTATATGTACCACAGTTTGTTAATCTATTCCTCAGTTGAGGAACATCTAGGTTGTTTTCAGGTTCTTGTTATTACGAATAATGCTGCTATGAATTTAGTTGAGCTATTTTTTTGGGGTAAGAATGTGCATCCTTTGGGTTTATGCCCAATAGTGGTATTGTTGGATTCTTGGGGAGATTGATTTCCAGATTTCTGAGGAACCACCATACTATATTCCAGAGTGGCTGCACAAGTTTACACTTCTACCAGCAATGGAGGAGTGTTCCCCTTGCTCCCCATCCTCTCCAGCATAGGCTGTCACCTGGAATTTGAACTTAGCCATTCTGACAGGTATAAGGTGGGATCTCAAAGTTGTTTTGATTTGCATTTCTCTGACGGCAAAGACATTGAACAATTTTTCAAGTGCCTTTCAGCCATTTATAATTCTGTTGAGGATTCCCCTTTTAGCTCTGAATCCCATTTTAAAATTAGATTATTTAGGTTTTGGGGCCCTAGTTTTTTGAGATCTCTATATATTTTAGAAATCAGTCCCCTGTCAGATGTAGGGTTGGTGAAGATCTTTTCCCATTCTGTAAGTTGTCATTTTGTTTTACAGAAGCTTCTCAGTTTGAGGAAGTCCCACTTATTGATTGTTGTTCTTAGTGTCTGTGCTAAGTGTCTGGTGTTATATTTAGGAACTGGTCACCTGTGCCAATGCATTGGAGGGTATTTCCCACTTCCTTCTCTATCAAGTTTAGTGTGGCTGAGTTAATGTTGAGGTCTTTGATTCACTTAGATTTGAGTTTTGTGCAGGATGATAGGTTTGGATCTATTTGCATTCATTTACATATTACCATCCAGTTATGCCAACGCCATTTGTTGAAGATACTATCTTTTTACCAATGAATATTTTTGGCCTCTTTGTCAAAAATCAGGTGTTCATAGGTATGTGGGTTAAGGTTGGGATCTTTGATTCACCAGCTTGTTTCTTAGGACCATTTGGTTGCAATGTCTTTTCCCAACCTTTTACTCTGTGCCTGTGTCTGTCTTTGGAGTTGAAGTATGTTTTTTGTATGCAGCAGAAGGATGACTTCTGTTTCTGTATCCATTGTGTTAGGTATATTTTTTTTAAATAAGTTTTTTAAAATATGTTTTTTTTATAGATGAGTTGAGTCCATTGATATTAGGGGATATTAAAATGATTGTTATTTTCTGTTATTTTTGATGGTAGCTTGTGTGTATTTCCTTTGTGTTTTTATTTTGTGGTTTCATGGGTGTATCTGGTTTTCTTAGGTTAGAATTTTCCCTCTGCTGTTTTCTGTAGGGCTGGATTTATGGATAGGTATTTTAAAAATCTGGTTTTATTGTAAAATATCTTGTTTACTCCATCTATGGTGATTGATAGCTTTGCTGGGTATAGTAGTCTGGGTTGGCAGCCATGGTCTTTTAGTGTATATAACATCTGACTAGGACCTTCTTGCTTTTATTGTTTCCATTGTATAGTCAGGTGTTATTCTGATGGGTCTGCCTTATAGGTAATTTGGTCCTTTTCCTTTGCAGCTCTTAGTATTTTTTTTTTTTTTTGTTCTGTGGGTTTAGTGGCTTGATTATTATGTGGTGAGCAGACTTTTTTTGGGGGGTATCTAGTCTATTTGGTGTTCTGTAATCTTCTTGTATCTTTATATGCATTTCTTTCTTTAGGTTGGGAAAGTTTTTTCTATGATTTTGCCGAATATATTTTCTATGCCTTTGAGCTGGTATTCTTCTTCATTGATTCCAATTCTCAGGTTTGATTTTTTCATGGTATCACAGATTTCCTAGACATTTTATGACTTTTTTTGGTTTTAGTGCTTGTGCTTTCTTTAATTGTTGTATCTATTTCTACTACTGAATCCTACACTCCAGAAATTCTCCCTTCCATCTCTTGCATTCTGTTGGTTATACTTGTATCTGTAGTTCTGATTCATTCCTTCAGATTTTCTATTTCCAGCTTTGCCTCAGTTTGTTCCTTCTTTATTGCTTCTATTTCATTTTTTAATTCCTGGAATGTTCCTTTCACCTGTTTGTTTTCTTTTTCTTGGGCGTCTATATTTTCTTTCATGGATTTGTTAATCTCTTCCAATTTTTTGTTTGTATTTTCTTCTATTTTATTAAGGGAGTTTTTATGACCTCTTTAAATCTTCTATTATCTTCATAAAGTTTTTTTTTTATGTCATTTCCTTCTGCTTCTTCTTCATTGTTATTCTCAGGTCTTGATGTTGTAGGATTATCAGGTTCTTGTGCGGGTGTCTTGTTCTTTATATTGTTATATGTATTCTTCCCTGGCATTTGCTCATTGCTTCCTCAGTTCACTCTTGGGACAGTTCTTAGTCAGCTGTGAGCCCCAAGGGCTGAGTGTCTCCAATAATTGCAGGAACTTCTCTTAGTTGGCTCTTACTTGGATGTAGTTCAAGGAGCTTTGTGTCTCCAGTTGTCACAGGGGTCCTTCTTAGTAGGGTCTTAGTTGGCTCTTAGTCAGCTGTGGACCAAGAGGCTTCAGGGTCTCCAGTTGTTGGAGTGTGATGATGCAGATTGTGGTTTGGGTGGGGTTTGGCTCATGGGATGTCCTTCTAGCTGTGTTTTGCTGGGGATTGGGCTTGGGGAGGGTGCTGTTCTAGTTTTCTTTGGTTTATGGTGGAGATGGGTATGGTTGGGGTGCCAGGAGTTGTGGTTCCTAGGGTGTGGTTCAGAGACCACTATCTCTGCTTGGTCTGAGGGTTAGGGTGCCACTCATCTCTTAGTCAACTGTGGATGGGGAGGGAGGCTTCCTATTTTGATTATTATGTGTCATGAGAACTTTCTTTTTGGTCTAATCTAATTGGTGTTCTGTAAAGTCTTTGTGCCTTGATATGCATCTCCTTCTCTAGATTAGATTTTTATGATTTTGTTAAATATATTTTCTGGGTCTTTGAGCTTCTTTTCTGTATCTGTAACTAGAAAAACTATATCTATCAAATCTTCAACTTACTCAGAGACCTGAGACGGAAATATTATTAACTAAGTAAGCAGGAAATGCAAGAAAGCAGCTTATAAAAATTGTGAGAAATGACAGAAACTGCTGGATGTCTGTACAGTCACCAAAAGTTCCTTTGCAACATTGTGGCATTAATCTTCAACCTACAGGCCTAGCACCGCTGACAGATTTATCTGAAGCAGGATTTTCTGAAGGGCTGTTCTGCCTTGCTTGGCAAAGTTTGGCAGTCCTCTCTTTTGTGTTCTGCTTGTCCCATTTTAGTCAGCTTTTTTTTTTTTTTTTTTTTTTTTGTTGCGTAGTGGCTAACTTTTTCCACAAAAAAGTTAACTCCATATAGAGTTTCTTCAATGTCCAACATCTTCTGTAAAGTAGATTGGTGCTACCAGGAGCATAAATGTCTCATTATTATACAAACAGAAATAACATATGTCATTAAAACATTTTAAATGCAATAGTTTGCAGATCTCTGAAGGCTCTGAAGATGGCCTGTCTCTCTAAAATATAACTGTATTTGACCTTATATGATTATAAGTTTTAGTGTAATAATTATCTATTAATTTAAATTTCTTTATTTCCTAATTAGTAATAATAATTTTAATGAGTATCAATTTGTATTACATTGTTAAATGAGATATATAGGTACAATATCGTGAACATGAGTAGAAATATATGTACAGTATATTCTAAAATTTGTATCAGTGTTCAAAATTTGCATACAATATACAAAAATCTAATCCAATATAAAACATCTAACTAGTGGTCACTTTTTAAAAGTAGATTCAATAATCTACCTTTTTATCCTATTATATCTGCATCCCCAATTTTTTTCCAACAAGAACTCTGAATTTAATCCTTTTTTAAAGCATTTTTCCTGACCATTAGCAATAATATGTAACTGATCAACCTAAACAATTGCAGAGAACTATAACCCATCGAGCAACCAAAAACCATCCATGCTATGTCTTGGGAATGTGGCATCATGTATTAAAATTAATTTCTGCTGTCTAGGGGTGATGACATCTTTAGGGAATCCTGAAAATAAAAATTTTGGTTCATTGTCAAGTCTCAGGAGACATATATGTATCATTTGTTGTCCAGTCTCTGCATAATGGGAAAGTGTAGGACTTGTCTCAAGTCCTGGCCTGAGTTGTCTATGAAGCTGACCATTTCAGCTAGCCACCTAGAAACTGTCCTGAGTAGTTTGCAGTCCAAAGCTAATCTTTGAGTGGTATTTGTCAGCTTAATGGCATTATCATAGTCCATATGATATTGTTGTTGTAGGGCCCCATCATCTTTTGGAGATTTCAAAGGGTGCAGTTAAGTATGGTCATGATTCAATGTAGAAAACTGATAAAGACTCAAACCTGAAATTATGTATAGAAGGCTAGATGAAGCCTCCTCCCCCCTAGAATTAGTTGGTACTCTATATGACCATTAGTATTATGACAAAAAGTTGAAAAACATATATGTCAATATATAAATTTTGATATAAAAGTCATACCTTAAGAGAAGTTTTAAGTAGTCAAAATAAACCCAAAAGATCACGAGATTAGTAGCAACAGAATAGTCCCTTAATTTTGCTTTTTTTTCTGTCCCATATCAAGTGGCTCTTCTAATATGATACAGAGACTTTGCAATTTCTTTTAACAACCATACTTTATAATTGTCAATTAAGCTGGAACTACAGAAGACCATTAACATTATATGTCTGTAAAGAATAGTAGAAGAAACATTTAGGAAGATTAATAGAATTTTATACTGTTGGGGATGTGATATACCAACAGGCCAATTTACTCTATTTTTTGGGACATTTTTCCCTGGACGATTTATCCTTTTTGTCAGATGTCTCTTTAGTTGGAGTTTGAGGCCTGAAATAACCCCAAAATCTGGACCAGCTATCTATCCCAAGTAATCACAAATGGTTTGTCTTATTTTAATGAGTATTAATTTGTATTACATTGATACTCAGGCTAATTGCTAGCTAGCTACTGCATCTTAACCCACTTCTATTGATCTGTGTCTTGCCACATGGCTTATGGCTTTCCTATATATATATATTTTTTAACATCTTGCTCTCTTGGCAGCAGCTTGCAGCATCTGTCTGACTTTGTTCTTCTTTCCATTTATCTATGCTTGGATTTCCCTCCTGCCTATAAGATGCTTTGCCTTAGGCCAAAACAGTTATTTTATTATCCAATGATAATTCACAGCACACAGAAAGACATTCCACATAACTTCTCCCTTTTTTATCTAATCAAAAGGAAGGTGTTACATTAGGGTTTTGACCCAGTCCAGCCAGAGGTCTAGACTCACAGACCTGCAGTCTCAGACCACTTAGCTACCCACTTAGCCTCCCCCTAAATGACTCAGATATTTATATTAACTTCATGCTGTTTGGCCAATGGCTTAGAAAGGTTTGAATTTCAAGATAGCAAAATTATATATAACAAAACAGCTATCAAGCAAGAATTACATTTACAATATCTCATCTATTTGTATTCAGCAAAATTAAAGAAAATATTCTGTCATCTATCTTATCCTTGTGAGTCAAAAGGTTCACATTTAATTTACCTTTCATTATAACTAAAGAAAACTATAATTATAACTGTCTAATCTTCAACTACATCAAAGACAACAGAAGAAACTAATATTACCCAAGTAAACAGAAAGTGCATGCAACTTCCAAATTCTAGAAATGACAGACAGAGATGACATCTAGCTCCTTAGACAAATCACCAAAAGTTCTTTTGTAATGTTGGGGCATTCATTTACAGCCTACAGGCCTAGTGTCTCCAGCATGCCTTTTAGTGAAGCATGAAATTTGAAGGACTATTCAATCCATTTTGGTATAGTCATCAGTCACTTCTCTGTGTATCCTGCAGAATGTCTGGTAGTGTCTGTGAAGCAGAAACCGCAGGACCATTTTGGCTTGTTCTGGCAAAGTTCCAGAGGTCACTTTACTATGAGTCATGCATGTCTAGTTTTTATAGCATACTATCAAGCAGCCAAGGCAAGAATAATCCCTTGCCCAGTGGCTAACCTTTGCCACAAAGAAAGTAAATTCCATGTGGAGTTTCTTCAATGCCAAACATTTCTACCTCCCCTTGAAGTAGATAGATGCTGCCAGGAGCTGACCTGTCTCACTGGCCAGAAAAGTATAGGTTCTTTAAATATGTTAAATGCCATATTCTGTAGGTCTTTGAAGTTTTTGAAGATTGTCTTTCTAATTGAAATATATCTTGGTATACCTAAAAAAAAACAACATGACTATAAGTTTGATTATTATAGATGACTATTAATTTGCATCTCTCAATTACACATTACAGTTTTAAATGAATTACATAAGTGTAATATCTTAAACAAGGGAAATATACACCCAGCTTAATAAAATTAACCTTAAATTTGTATCAATCAACCAAAATCCATACCAATGTAAAATGTTTTGAGATTAACAGCTTTTTCTTGGATTTAAGTAGGTTAAATAGTCTATATTTTAAAATAATTTCTATATCATTTTCCCCCTGTTTTCTTGAGGCACATACATCTGCATAAAGCCTGATGAAGCTTAAAAAGGGTTCTACAACACAAAATTGGAGAAAAATCTGGTGTTCTAATTGTATCTCTTAAATGGGTCTTGGTACTGAGTATATGTGGGCTTGAGTTACAAAATATTGGGGTTGCAAAGTGCAGCTTAAACTGAAACAAGGCTCATCCCCAAAGTTTCCTAAGAGCTTTGGTACAAGCACAGGCTACATATGACGAACTTAAGGTTTCCGTTCTTACAGATAAGGGAATAGAGTCAAAGACAGCTTCTTAGTAGCAGCATTTTTTGGGAAAGAGCTCTGTCTGCTGGATGCAAGCCAGAGGTGTGGTTCTTTTAATAGATGCTTCCTGACTTAGTTTTAGTGGCAAAAAAATGTGTGATTTCTTTTAAGAGGCTCTGCTGCCAAACCCTTAAATAGTGTTTATGAGCAGAGGGCAGTGGTGCCTCTATTTGGTGGCAGTGTGGACCACAAATCCCCCACAGTTGAGATGGTAAATATGGTTCCTGCTAGTAACTTTGCCATAAAGGTAAACTCTCATACACCAAGGAGCTGTGTAGAGCTGGGTGGCGTCAGTTGCCTGAGCCCAGCTAGCTCAGTTGGTAGATCATGAAACTCTTATTCCCAGGGTTGTGGGTTCATGCCCCACATTGGTGGCCATTTGTAGTAAGAGTTTCTGGCCTGACTTAGTTCCGAGATCTAGACCAGCTGTCCTAAATAATCATACAAAGTCTTATATTAGTTACAAACTGTTTGACTTATGGCTCAGATTTATTGCTAGCTATCTCTTGCATGTTAACTCATTTCTACTAATCTATGCCTTGTAACATGGTTTCTAACTTACCTATACTTTTACATCTTGCTCTCTTGGTATCAGCTTGCATCATCTCTGTCTGACTCTGCCCTCCTCCTTTATTTATGCTTGTATTTCCTGCCTACTTATAAGCTGCTTTACCATAGGCCAAAACAGTTCTTTTATTATCCAAAGGTAATTCACACCATACAGAAAGGCATCCGGTTAGTCTCCAAAGCCACTCCCTTCTCTGAGTTCTGATGTCAAGCCCCATTTAAAGAAGGATTCCAACCTTTGAATCTCTCTCTTGCCTTTGTTTCTCTTGAGAGCTCACTCTCCATCTCTCTCTATTTTTCTTTCTCCTTTTCTGCTATCACAACCTTCCCTGATATCATAACCTTTCTGTTTATCATAACTATACCCATTTGACAATAAAGTTCTTTTTACATAGAAACTGATGCAGAGTGTCTCCAACTATCTGCCACTGCCTTCTGCTCTGTTCTCTGTGAGGTTCCTGCATCTATAGAAATCCTCAGCCAGATAAACTGGTAAATTTGTGCCATATCAAATCTGCACAAAATTTTAATACATCCCACATCATGTCTCATTTGTCCAGTGATCTTCAGATTCTTTAGTCTTATGGTTTTATTCTCCTGAAAAACAAAAACAAAACTTTTCCCAAATCCTAATTTTGAAGATGTTTTGGTGCCCTTTGTAATCTTTATCAGTTTGATTTATGGTTCCCCTGATTTTTTTCTCTCTCTTATAGCTGTTCTACTGTCCAAAGCATTTTTTAAACAATAGTTATTAGGTTCTTTAATTGCTCTGGTAAGGAGTTTCCTCCACTGTGAGGATGTCTTTCTATATGTTGTGAATAAAGGCCTGTTTTGGCAATGGCAGATACTGTAGAGATAGGTGGAGGAATTGCAGCATAGGTATGAGAAAGCGAATAGAGTCTGAGACAGATCAAGCCAGATGCCCAAAGAAGAAACGTGTAAGGAACACAGGGGAGACACGGGCCATGTGGCAGACAAATTAATGAGAATGGGTTGAGTTAAGATAAAGGAGCTTGCTAGCAATGTGTTTAAGCCACTGGCCAAACAGAATGAAGTTAATGTAAGTGTCTGTGTATTCATTGGGACTTTGGGATTGGTGGGCCTGATAAGTGGTGGCAGATGGGACCGAACCGTGGAACTAGCCGGGTCAAGAAACTGTTTTGTAACAGATGGCTTAATGTGAGCAGAATAGCTACATAAAGCAAGAGAAAGCTTAAAAAGGATTCTAGAACATAGAAATGGAGCCAAAAGCGGCTTTAAAATTGTGTATCTGAAGTGGGTCATTGTACAGAGATAGTGTGGCATCCAGGCCAGGGACAAAATGGCAGGGGACTGGTGGCAGGCAGCTTAAGCTGCAACCAGCTCAATTCCCAAAATCTCCAAGTAGACTCAGTATCATGTGATTGATTTAAGGTTTCTGTTTATACTAAACAAAAAGGAAACAGAGTCAAAGACATTTTCTTAGTAGCAGCATTTCTTGGGTCTGCTCTGTTTGCTGGAGGTGAACAGAGATGCAGCCTCTTTAACAGAACTTCCTGAGTCAGCTTTATCTGCAAAAACTGTGTAGCTCTTTAAGAGAGTGTTAGTATTTTAAAAGCTATTTTTTTTTTGTTGGAAAATGATTAAGGATTCACAATAAAACAGATTCATATGGAAAAAGCCTGTAAATGGGTTATAATGTATATAAAATGTACATAGGCTTCAGAGAGAAAAGAAAGGGTAGAGAAAGTCCATAAAAAAGAGAAATAAAGTATAAAAATATGATAAGCTACATAAAAATGGAAAATAGACACAGAATCTGGATTATGATTATTGTTGTGTTTTATTTTAATTTTTTCACAATTAATGAGCTAACTGCAGAAAGACAATTGATTGCAAAGGCTGATATGTTAAACAGGAATATATATTTTAAAGGTATCTTGACTTTGAAATTTATGTCTAAGGATATATTGCTTTGGAAGTGTTCTACTTTTGTTTTTGCAGAAGATGAGAACCTGTGGATTGCTACCAGGATCTTATGGTTTAATCAACCAAGACCACCTGAAAATTCTCTGATGGGAAGAGATGGTCACATCATCTTTAAGGCTACAGACTAAGATGATCCAGCCTCAGGACCCTCAAAAGATTGCCAGTGTCCCTTAATCAGCAGGGAGTAGTAATGGGAAACTATGCCCAAGTTCCCAAAATATTGTTTATAACTGTTTGTTTTCATTATGAATGGTTAATGATCATAGTTAATCTCTTTCTAAGAAGAAAAAGGGGATATGGTATATGAATGATTTAAAAAATTATATTATTGAATTTAATCCAAAAATCAGCTGTTATTCTCAAAATATCTTACATTACTATGGCTTTTGGTTTATTGAAACAAATTTAAGGTCAATTTTGTTATGCTGAATGTATTCTATTCTTGTTTAAGGTATGATATTTATTTAAAATTGTAATGTATAATTAAGAAATGCAGATTAATAGTTACCTATGATAACCAAACTTGTAGTTATGTTAGTTAGGATTTTTTAGGTATAAAAAGATATATTTCAATTAGATAGGTGATCTCCAAACACTTCTAAGACCTGCAGAATATGGCATTTAAAATATTTTAAGATCTTAGATTTTGCTGGACAGTAAGATAGATCTGCTCCTGGCAGCGCCAATTTACTTCAAGAGAAATGTGGACGTCAAAAAAATTCTAGATGGAGTTTACTTTCTTTGTGGCAATGGTTAGCCGCTGGACAAGAACCTGTTCTTGTATTGACTGCTTGACACTATGCTGTTTAAACTGAACATGCACGTTCCATAGGAAAATGACCTCTGAACTTTGGCAGAATAAGCTGACATGGTCCCTCAGGTCTCTGCTTGCAAAGTAAACTGTCAGACATTCTTTAGGACACAAGGAGAAATGACTGATGAACTATACCAGAATGGGCAGTCCAGTCCTTCAGATTTCCTGTTTCACTGAAATGAGACTCTGGGCCTATAGGCTGAAGATGGATGCCCCAACTTTATAAAGGAACTTTGAGTGACTGTCCAGGCAGATAGATGTCATCTCTGTCATTTCTAGATTTTGGAAATTGCTTGTACTTCTTGTTTACTTGGGTAAAAATTATATCCTTCTGTGGTGTTTGATGTAGTTGAAGATTAGATAGTTATAGGTATAGCTTTCTTAGTTATTTTAAAAGGTATATTGGATATGAAATTTTAGATTTACAAGGATAAGGTAGATGACAGAGTATTTCTTTAATTTTGCTAAATATAAATAGACTAGATATTGTAACTGTAATTCTTGCTTGATAGCTATTCTGTTATATGTAATTTTGCTATGTTAAAACTGAAACCTTCCTTTTTGATTAGACAGAAATGAGGAAGTGATGTGGGGATGCCTTTTGATATGTTGTGAATAAAGGACAATTTTGGCCATGGCCGATACTGCAAAGGTAGGTGAAGGAATCAGAGCATAGGTATGAGAAAAAAGGTGGGGTCTGAGACAGATCAAGCCAGATGTCCGAAGAAGAAACATATAAGGAGCGCAGGTGAGCCATGGGCCATGTGGCAGATAGATTATAGAAAATGGTTTAAGGATGAAGGAACTAGCTAACAATGTGTCTAAGTCACTGGCCAAACAGCATGAAGTTAATATAAGTGTCTGTGTGATTTATTGGGACTTTGGGATTGGTGGAACAGCTATGTGGCAGCAGGCGGGATTGAACTGTGGAGTTAGCTGGGCCAGAAACCCTTTGTAACACTCTGCAATGACAGAAAGTAACTAAACCAAATTTGATACTGGGGGCTGTTAGAGGCCCCTGTGGGTATTTCCTGATGGCAAAGGCAAAGGATTACCTTTTCTGTCCCCTGTAGTTCTACATTTGTTAGTACAAAGTCTTCCTTTGCCATACCTTCTGCATAATCCAGAAAAGAAGGGTGTTCTGGTAGGATTTTTTTTTTTTTAAAGAAAAACATTGTTTCTAGGAGTACTCTGTTTATAGTCTCTTTTTATGTGTCTTTATTTATCATAATTGAAAAACTTGATGTTTGGATTTTTCTTCAAACCTCCAGAAATCACCTCTCTTATCCATTCATTATCATAGTTATGAGATTAAATATTAATTGTATCTCAGATATATTCCTCTACAGGTTGTACAGTACACTTGCCTTTAATGGCCTATTTACTCCTTTGCATTGTGCATTATCATTTTCAAAAGCCAGAGATTCAATTTTTAATTGTCTAGTTTCTGAATTTGGTATCATCCTGTTTTTTGCTTAAGTCATTTTTTTTTTTTTTTAATGAAAAATCAATGAGGGTTTCATTTGGGCTTGTGTCACTTTTGTAAATGACTAATTTTCTTCCTACTTTTTCAGTTCTGTCCCAAGCATTCAAGACTACTGCAAGGCACAAAGCCAGGGTATGCAATCACATAAAAATTGTTTTTATTCATTAGCAAAGTCTCCCTCTCTAGGAAGTTAGTCTTGGGAGAGTTCCATACCTCTAGCTCTAATATGTTTATTAATGGTTCTTAGCCTCATCCTTCCATCAAGTGTTTCATTGTAATTGGGGACAGCTTCCAAGACTGCTGTAACAAAATCTCTCCAGTCTTGAAGGATAATTCTATTACAAGTTGACGACAAATTTAAAATCTGCTTCACAAGAGGTAAGTGCATGCCATATGAAACTATTGTTCCTTGAATTTCCTCAAATCTTATTTTTCACAGGTGTCCATTCAGCTCTTACACAGTCTGGGGGATATGCATAATTTGGCAGTTCTTGTAAGGTTACCGGATAAATTAAGGTTGTTTCTGTTAAAGCCTTAGGCTCTTTTTATGTAACTTTATAATGCAATGTTGAGATTAGCTTTCTTTTAATTATTTTTGTCTGAATACAAATATCTCTATGCTATGTTTTAACAAGTTTTTTTAAAACTTTCATCTTGCCATTTATCTCAATCAGCTTGGCACTCATATAAACCAACATTTTAGGAATAAAATAAGAATAATCAAACTAATAATGTTTATTATGACATTACATAAATATCACCTATGTTAATTGTTCTCTTATTTAATTGTTCCATTTTTAAACCAGATAGCATATTATCAAACAGAGATCAAATTCCTTTCATTGTAATAGTGTTTCCCAATTTTTAATGGGAAAAACTCTTGTCTTTTTTTAAGTATAACTAATTCTCCCCTTTTAAGAAATCTCCATTGACTTCCAAATATGTTGGCAATGACAATTTAGATGATGATGAAGTGAAGCAGCTACTTGGTGTGACAGCAGCCTGAGGAGGAGGGGCCAGTGAAAGCTACAACAAACCAGGAAAGAAAACCCACTGTCTAAAATATGTACCCAGGGGTTTGTGAGGAGGAAATGCATGTGGCAGGAACGCCTAAAAGGCAGAGCTAGTGGTAGTAATGGCTAACTCTGAAAGAAAATTATAGCCACAGGCAAGCAGCCTCTTTTTTTGTGAATTTGTGTCTTAAAAGGTGGGCACCAGATGTTCCACAAATTTTAATTGGTCTTATAATAAAAACCCCGAGACAGATATTGAGGTAAAATTGAAAGATCTGAGACAAAGAAACAAGCCACTAAAGAAACTTGCCATCACTACTGACCTCAGGTCAAAATAGGTAGATACTGTCTCCAAGAATCCTCAGACTGAATGCCCTGAGTTCTCTGCCATACGAGATGTAAGAAGGAGAGAACAGAACTGAACTCCTTTCTCCTCCCACTTTATATTTATTTCTCTGCCAAGCCACCAACATTTTGTTTCATTGCTTCATTCTGTTCTTTTGCTTGTTTCTATTTAATTGATTTCTGCTCTCAATTTGAGTATTTCTTGCCATTTACTTCTCTTAGGTGTTATTACTTCTTTTTGTTCTAGAGCTTTCAGGAGTGCCATTAGTTTACTAACATAAAATTTACAATTTTTTATGTAACCCCTTAGTGCTATGCACTTTCCTTGGCAACACTTTCATTGTGTCCGATAAGTTTGGGTATGCTGTGTATTCATTTTTATTGAGTTCTAGAAAGTCTTTAATTTCTTCCTTTATTTCTGGTTTGACCCATTTTTTAATTCAGTAGAGAACTATTCAGTTTTTGTGAGTTTGTAAGCTTTCTCTTGTTTCTGTTGTTGTTAATATCTAGCTTTAGTCCATGGTGATCTGATAGTATGCAGGGTATTATTTTAATTTTCTTATATTCATTGAAACTTGCTTTGTGACTGAGCATGTGGTCAATTTGGGGAAAAATTTCATGTGGTACAGAGAATAAGGTATATTCTTTTGTGTTTTAGTGAAGTGTTTTGTAAATATTTGCTTTCACTGCCTGAGGTCAGCCTCCAGTAGCACAGGACTCCAAGAGCAATCTATGGAGTGAGCATTCTGTGACTTTTTTATCTGAGGGTATAAGGAAAAAGATGCTAACACACTATCCCAGTAAAATCTTTCAAGCAATATAAAAATTGCAATGTGGATGCATTCTACTTTCCAAGTGAATGATTACAATGAATACAGGTTAAAAAACACGTGTTTTTTTTTTTTTTTATCTCCCTTATATGATTAAAACAAAGGTATTTCAAGAACCCACATAAATTTACATATAAGTAACTTGCCGTGAATTAACAGAATGTGAGCAAAGCAGGGTAATTTTCTCAGTCTTTTTTTTTTTTTATGGTCAGGATGCATATTGTGGTTATAAAGAAAGAATCAATCACTTTATTGCTTATCTTGAGAGGTAATCTTATAAGGAATCTTAAAGGAATTGTAAACTTCAACTTTCATACATGAAAAACATTAGTCAGTTCTACTTTAAATCTCGTCAATGGTTTCTTATATCAGGAGATTGAGGGCAAAACTGAGTATAAGGAATTAATCATCTTTGATCTTCAACTAAACCTGTCAAGGAAACTATGCCAGCTAGTAATAATTGGGTTGCTTTCTATTTTTGACCCCAATCTAATGCATTTATAATGTAGTTATACGTCTTTGTAAAGTTTAGTTTGTTTTCTAGGGTTTTCCATTCAAAGCTATTATCAAAACATCTAATCTAAGATGACATTATTTTAAGGCTTTGTTTCAGTTATTATGCACACAAAACCTGTGAATGCATCTTCCAACATTAAAAGAATTCAAGCCAGCCTGGCTCCTGAGACTCAATTGTTTCCTTAAGAACTAACCTGAACTGTGATCTATGCAACAGCTTAGATGAAAATCATAGGTCTTAGCTGTGCAACAATTTCATGTATATATATCTAGTCATCAAAGCTCTATTTAAACTAACATTACTATTATTAATCAAACAATACAGCCTAAGAAGAAATTATCTTCATAAAACTCCACAGGTAAAAGTGCCCAGTAGGATGGGATGTTTCCATGAGATAAACATACTCATTATAGGCGGTGGAGATCTTACCAGACCTGTTCATATCATGCCAGAAAACAGAAAGATGGCAGCAGCAACCATGTAAAGGCACAGCAGAAGCAAAAGACATTCTGGAGTCTGTGGTCTCAGGGCCTTTTCTATCTGACATTCATCAATCAGAGATTTGCCTCCTGTTAAGCTGACACCTTGAAATTTAATTGCCACTCACTTCTCCTCTGACATGGCCACCAGTAATTTGCTAGATCCATTTGGTTTATGATGTCATTTAGTGCCAGTGTTTCTCTGTTTAGTTTTTATCTAGTTAATGTGTCTATTGGTCAGACTGTAACAAAGTCACACACTAGCACCGTGTGAGAGTCAGTATGTGATTTAAGCTATAGTAGCGTTGTGTTTGTTGCATAATTATTTAGAATTACAATATCCTCTTAGGAAATTTTTCTTTAACCAGCATGTAGTGTCCTTCCCGATCTCTTCTGATTAGCTTTATCTTAAAGTCTATTTTGTCATAAAAATGGCTATTCAAGCTTGTTATCTGCTTGGAGTAAATTTTCCTATTCTTTTATCATGAGGCAATGTCTATCCTTGATATTAAGATGTATCTATTGGATAAAGCAGAATAGTAGATCCCGTTTTAGTATTCAGTGTTAGTGTCTTTTTATTGAAATTTGAGACCATTGAAGTTGAGAATTATCAGAGAGAAATGCTTGCTGATGATTCCTGTTATTTGTTGTTATGATGTGTGTTGTTATGGTACACTGATCTGGGACAGTTTATTCCTTGTGTTTTCTTGAGGATGGTTACCTTCTTCAGGTTGAAGTTTCCTTATAGCACTTCCTGTACAGTTGGCTTTAACGACTGCTTAAATTTATTGTTATGGATTTTTTCTTCCATCTATTGTGATCAAAAGTTTTGCTGAATATAAATGTCTGATCTGACCTATGTGGTCTCTTAGAGTGTGTAGAACATCCATCAGCTCCTCTGGCTTCCAGAGTATCCATTGAGAAGTCAGGCATTATTCTAATGGGTCTGCCTTTATGTAACACTTGAGTCTTTTCCCCTTGCAGCTTTTAATATTTTTTCTTTGTTCTGTATGTTTAGTGTTTTTATTCTTATAAACTAAGGGGACTTTTTTTCTGGCCCAGTCTATGTAGTTCTCTGTATGCTCTTGGAGCCTTGATCTTTTTCTTTAGGATGGTTTTTTTTTTTTTTTTTTTTTTTTTAATTTTGTTAAAGTACTGCCTGTGCCATTAATCTGGGTTTTTTCTTCTCTTTCTTTTCTTCTTTCTCACTATTATTCATGGATTTACTCTTTTCATAGTGTCCCATATTCCTGGGTGTTTTGTGCGTGGAATTTTAAAGGTGTAATATTTTCTTTGACTGGCGTATCCAGTTCTTCTATTCTCCTTTCAGTGCCTACCTTTCTCTCTTCCCTCTCTTGTGCTCTGCTGATGAGGATTACCTCTAATATTTCTGTTTGAGGTCCTGATTTTTTTGTTTTATTTGCCCTACTTTAGGTTTTCCTTAGTGATTATGTTTTTGCTTCTATAACTTGAACTATTTTCATCATTTTATTTCACTGTTTGTGTGTTTCACAGACTTCATTAATGGGTCTATTCATATTTTCTTTAAGGTCTTGATTTTTTAAAATTCTTTTTACTCTTTGCTCCTTGGGGGTCCACCTCCCAGCTCCTAAATAAATACACAGAGACTTAATTTTACTTATGAATGCTCAGCCTTAGCTTGGCTTATTCGAGCCAGCTTTCCTTATCCAGTCTACCCTCTAACTTTCTCTATTTTATATGCTTTTCTTTCCTTCCTACTCCATGACTGGTTGTGTAGCTGGATGTCTAGCCCCCTGGCATCGTCCTTTTCTTCTCCTATTCTTGCTCTCTCCTCTTCTCTCTTTTTTATTTTCTCAGCTTACCGGCCCCGCCTATTTCTCTTTCCTGCCTGTTAGAACTTTATTACACCAATCAAGTGTTTTAGACAGGCAAAGTAGCAAAGCTTAACAGAGTTAAACAAATGCAACATAAAAGACCGTAATACCTCTTTTTATCGTCAAATAAATATTCCACAGCATAAATGAATGTAACACATCTTTTAATATTCCAGAATATTGAACACATTCATAATAGTTATTTTAGGCCCCTTTCTTGTGTATCAGTTGTGTTGCATTTCTCAGGGCCTGCTGTGTTCAGGTTTCTTGGTTCTGGTAGAGCCATAATTTCTTGGGTTTCATTGTGTTTTTGCAATGGTATCTAGCCATCTGGGTTTTGAATGATTTCAGTTTTAGAAGTTAATACTTGGTCTTGTATTTGTTGGGCAGGCATTCTGTTCCTTGGTTTCTGTTGCTTTCTCTGGATCTTAGGAATAATAATAATGTGTGGTGGCTGTGGGTTACCTAATAAGAAGTCCCTGCCAGGTGTGACCACTGGAGTTCTGGGGTAGAATGTTTTCTTGATATTGGGGGTTGACATGACAGGCTAGAAGATGGGGCTGAGAGGTTTCATAGAAAGGGGAAGAGCTGAGTCTGTCATAAGGTTTGGTGAAGTCCCAGGGAATGGTGGTAGAGAGGGAGAATAGGCACCTGCAAGTAGTCTTCTACAGGGCTGGGGATGACATTGGGGATTTAGTAATGGAGGACAGAAGGAGAGTGCAGACTACCTACTTGGTTCCCTGGCTAGTGTGTCCACTGGTTTCCAAGTTAGTGAGTGCATTTAGGTCTTGATGGTTGATACGAAGGGACGGCATGAAAAAGGATGATTGTTAGACCAAGAAGAGTTATCCTTAGCTTTTTCAAGTCACAAACATTCACAGGGATCTTGTGAAGATGCAGGGAGGGTGCAGCCATTTTGGATGTCAAAAAGTGTGTGGGCATCTTGATGTCTGACTTTTAGTCTCCAGAACTCATGGGAAAATAAATTTCTGCTGTTTCAGCCACCCCATTTGTGGTAGGACTTCGTTGTGACAACCCTACCACCCCAACCTCAGGGTTTCCTAAAGGTCAACATGAAAAGGTATTCATTAGTCATCGGAAAATGCAAATTAAAACCACAACAAACTGCGATTCCCCATCTACTAGAATGGCTATAATTAAAATATCTGATGGTGCAAAAAATTTAGCTACTGCTATAATTATTGCTACACTCAATAGATACTTATAATGAGTTATCCTTGGCACTGTTTTAGAGAAATGAATTGCCGAAATAAAGAAAACAAAGATTGTCCTTCCTTCCTTGAACTTATGGACCCAGAAGAAGGATAGAAGACTAGACCAGTCAAAAGAAATAATCTGAGCTAAGAACTATGAGTGTGCATGTGGGTTTAGGAGCATAGATTAAGGGCAACATCAATGACAATTAAAAAGAAGGAGAGTGTGACAGACCTTTTGGGACAGAATAGGACCAAGACACATGGCTTCAAAAATAGGTAAATAACTGGTATTACTGCAGAGACACTGTTCAAAAAACTGATTGACATTACTGAAATATGAGATCCAATGTGTTTGAAAGAATATAAGGCCCTCCAGGGTGCTCCCCTTCCCTCCTCTTTAGGATGATCAGTTCTGGTTCCAACTCAAGCTCAGCAACACAAAAGGCAGCAGTCCAGGTTGACTTCATGTGAAAGCTGCCAGCTCTAGGCTTTCAAGAACCTCATGTTCATTTTAATGCTCTACTACCCAGCTTTCTGAAACTAAATAATTTTCGTAGACTCCCACATTTTCATGGTGCGTATATTGTAGAGCAGATCCAGTCTTCTGCTAAAGTATTCATAACCCTTAGCAGTTTGATATGTTCCTTAAGGAATCTCACCTGGATACTCTGTAGGTAGATCAATACTATGTATAAAGAGGTTTATTTGCATGATAGAATGACAAGTCAGAGTTGAAAATAAATGGTGTTAATTTGGTGCCTAGAACGGAAATGTCCAAAGAGGGTGTATGGGAGAACAAATATTACTTTTAGTTAGGATTTCTATTGCCACGAAGAGACTCCATGACCATGGCAATTCTTATAAGGAAAGCATTTAACTGGGTTTGGCTTACAGTTCAGAGGTTTACTCCACTATTTTCATGGTGAGAAGCATGGTGACACACAGGCAGACACAGTACTGGAGAGAGGTGGCTGAGTTCTACATCGCGATTGGCAAGCAGCAAGAACACTCCTAGTGACAGTTTCTCCAGTAATGTCACTTCCATGGGTCTGTGGGCCATTTTCATTCAGATCATTATACATGTTATAGAGCAATAATGGGAAATCTGAAACTGAAACCAGGACTCCTGGCTAGCCAAGCATAATCATCATAATTTTTTAAATAATTCAAATTGCCAGAACAAATGCGAAAACCATCTAATTTCCATTTTTTAAAAAAGATTTTGTCACATTGCTTTATCCTGTGCACCAGAATCCTTGAAAAATGGCTCTGTCCACAAATACTTACTAAAACATCAGTGACTATGGAGAGTTTGGACTATTGCAGGTCCCAGAGCATAATTACAATTTCGCTGTCTTCATTCCCCCAAACAGCCATTCATTGCCCACATCAATATCAAATCTAATATTCTGAAAAACAGATTTAAAAACCCTTGGGATACATTTGCTTAACAAAGCTGACTAAGGGAATGGTGAAGTATGCCAGAGGATAACATCTAAGGCCTGTAGCTGAGATTCTCCCATTTTGCCAAAATTTCCTTCCAGAGACTTCTATCAGTATACTCAAAAAGTTTTCTTGATTTATCATTACTTTTGTCCGTTACCATAAAACTCCATGAAACTGCTTTCATGTTGGAACAAAGTCATTTAAATTTTGGTTCTAGAATAAATTCTCTGTTCTTTCCTTTTGAGTTGAGAGCTGTATTTTTGTGTCAATGATTCCTTATTATTCTCTCTATTTTCTTCTCCCGAACTCTCCAAGGGAGACTGCTTGCAGATACAACAGCCTGTTACAGTCAGCCATAAAACTTGTATGTATTTTAATATAAATAAAAATATACTTCTAAATACTCACAATATAGCATCAAATGCAAGAAATTTCGATTGTTCTACACTTCTTTTACACATCAAAATTTTGGTTATTGTCTCAAGAGCATTTGACAGAAAACTCTGTCATGATTCTCTATGCACAGGGTTCGGTCTAGGTTCAAGTGTTTCATTCAGCAGCAGACTCAGGTTTTTTTTTTTTTTTTTTTTTAATGATTCATTGTGTCTGGATCTGGATGTGTGTCACAGGTGTGCCTTTAATAACTTTTTCAGGACACGCACATGTGTGTTTACACACACACATACATAGACACACACCTGCTGATGCTCATATTATCTTGGTGTGACTTTCATATTTTTGTGATGTATGTATTATTAAAACTAAAAAGGATCCAGATTTGCCTGCCTACTTAAAGAAATAATTTAAACAGTAGCCCCTGGGATTCACCAAGGAACCTCTAGTACACTGCTGAGATAGGCCCCTGGGTAGAAATGAAGGAGGGATATGTCTTCAAAAGCCTTATCTGTCTATTACCACATACTAGTAGGTGATCCTGAGCAATACTCGGTTTCCTTAGCCATAAAATTGTGGTGATAGCACAAACTTCAGAGGCTGGTAGAAGAAGCAATTAAACAATGGAGGTGAAGAATCAGGTGTGAATGAATGTGCACACTAAGATTTAGTTTTTGTCAATTTTATGTATTAATGGTAATGATTCCTAGTGCTTCGATAAAGATTCTTACAGCAGGGGGTGCAGGAGCTGACAAGTAATTTCTTCTTCAGTTTGTAGGAAGAGTTATCTAGTTGCTGTGCAAAAACAGTGCTTTCTCTTTTATGTGCTACACCACATCAAACCTAGTACCACGCGAAGGCTTTTTGCTTATGTAGTCATAGGAAGGAAAACTTGCATCAGTTGGCTTGACTGTTTTGTTTAACCATACTTTATTTACATCCTGAAACTTAGCTGTGTGTTATAGGGGTGATGGTGGTTTCCTGTTAGTTGGTGCCTGATATCTTTATCCAGGAACAGTGTTTTAATCAAAGACATAAAGATCGGATTAGTACCATTTATGACCGAAAAACCCAACAGGGCTTTTAGTCTATTTCAGATTTCCAAGCAGGATGTTTGGTGTGTTGATAACATGAGCTAGTGTCTCCACAAAGTGTTAGTTTGTGAAGCCGCACCCTCCCTTGATTTCTGAAGTCAAGCCCCATTTAAGAATTCCCACCGCTGACACTCATTTGCTTCTGTCCTCCCGGGAGCACACCGTACCCCTCTCTTTCTCACTCCCTTCCCCCTTCCATCCTTCTGTTTTCATAACCATATCACTCTATCATAATAATAACGTCCTACAGAGAAACAGCTTCTAAATGTCTCCTGCTGCCTGCCACTGCCTCCCGCCGCATCCCCTGCACAGGGCATGAGGCCTCTCCACTCACAGACATCTGCCGACACCGGCAGATCGTCGGGTAATTTGTTATGGTATCATGCCAAATCACACATGATCCTAACACACAGGCCTTTAAGACCACAGTGTTTTCATTGCTTTTCAGTGTGATTTCACTTGTTCTATCGCCTGCAATTGCAAAGATGTGAGGGTAACTCAGGTTTAACCCCCAGCATACTGTTTCCTTAGGCTCTGGTCCCTGTTCAAGTCCAACCACTTTCAGTACAAGGTAAAACAAACACTGTGAATTGTTGCTTACACACCACTAACACAAAATCACGGTCATTCCAGAAGACAAACATGTAGTTTTTCTTTAATTTTTTTCCGAGAGATGGTATCAGTTGAAGATCTCACTTGTAAATAACGGAAGATGTATCCTAAGTAGCACAAGGAAATAAATAGTCTACACAACGAAGGGATGAGCTATCAGTTATGAGTATCTTTAGGGAAGTATTTTAGCTGACCTCCAACCCCAGAACTTGAGAGGTAGAGGCAGGAGGGTTTGTATGAACTCAGTGGCAGCCTGGTCTACACAGCAAACTCCAGGCTGGCCATGGATACACAGTGAGACATTGTCTAAAAATTATGTATTTGTTTTTATGCATATGGGCTTTCTGTCTACATGAATGTCTATGCACCATGTTTGTGAAGTAACCACAGAGGCTGGAAGAGGGTGTCAGATCCCTTGGGCCGGAGTTACAAATGGTTGTAAACTGTCATGTGGATGTTGGCAGCCAAACCTCCTTGCTATAGAGGAGCATCAGGCACTCCTAACTGCTGAGCCGTCTCTCCAGGCCTATAATAGAACTTTGTTTTATCTTATTTTTTATGTAATAGAAATAGTATGCCTTCTCAGTGAGGAATTATTCCACATGCTTAGAGACAAAGGAAAAGTTTTTTACTTAAGAACCTGACCAACTGAGACTAACAACCAAATAAGAATTGGCCCCCACTGAAGATTTCATTAGTTTTTATCCACCTTAGGCTTATGTATTTTATACATGTTGTCATCTTAAATATCTTTCAGATTTGGCTCCAGGTAACACTTCCAAACACTTGGAATAGGGACAGGAGATTGCAAGTCTGTTCGCTTGGCAGATAGAAGATTTACACCACAAACACATTACATATTGTCAGAATTATTTTAAGTGTCCCAGTGTAGCAGCAAATAGTTGTTACCCAGGGTCACCTGGTAGAACTATGTTTTTCCTGATAAGAGTACATTGGTCTTAATGGTAGACCTGGACTTAATGATGATTGTAACTCTACTCGTCTGCCCCTTAGCTGCCCTTTAGAGGTAGTTCTTTGTTTGGAAATCAGGGCCTACTAGCTGGTTAATCTTGGTGAACATTTATGTTCTAGTGTCTTAAATTTCTCTTGTCACTAACAGGCCTGGTAAGCATAGTACTTATTTTTTGGATAATTTGGAGGCAGTATTCTCTTTGCTAAACTCCACTTGTGAGACTTCATGCCTCCTAAGCAAATTTATCATTAAATCCTTCATAACATCAGTTTCACTACCCTTGAGTTTCTTCTACATCAAGAAGATACTGTGTGTACATACGTTCTGCTGTCCATGAAGGCTAGAGGCATTGGATCCCCTTGGAGCTGTAGTTACTGATGACTATGAGCCCACATGGGCACTGAAACCAAACTCAGGTCCTATGAAAGAACAGTACATAATTTCAACTGCTGAGCCATCTCTCCAGCCCTGCAATAGCACTTAATTTTAATTCCCTAGCATGAAGACCCAGTCTTCAAATTTCTCATATTGGGAGTTAGAGCTTCAGTATACACATTCAAGAGAAGCGGTTCTGCCCACAGTACTGGTGAAGTGCCCTTTCTGTAGTTCCATCTTTCTGGCTCCCTTCAACCTACCCATATGTCCCATTAAGGTCAGCCAATCAGCTAGCTTCTATTGACTGAGATGGCATTTACACACATTTCAAGATAAGCTTATCAAGCCCTCCCTTAGGACTTCCATTAACTGGTGTGTGCATTGCCCCAGGCTAGATACATCAAAGGCTTTCCTTAGAAAACTTGGAGTCAGGTGTGTGTGTGAGAAGCTCTGCAGTGACACATTAGAGATCTAGTCAGTCTAATCTAAGATCTTTTGAAGCTTTTGTCAGTCTCATGTGGCCAGAATAGAAGAAGTAGGCTCTGTGGTTATCAAACAAGAATAAACACATATAGAGAGAATATAAAAAAGTATGAAAGTTCTAAATGGCTTGGGTCCTTAATTCTTAAAAATTATCTCTGGGTACAGTGGTTTATTTGTGTAATCCCAGAACTCTTAAGGCTGAGGCGGGAGAAGCAGAAGTTTGAGGCTAACATAAACTATTTAGAAATCTGTCTCAATGATGTAGAAGAAATCCATGGTAATAAAATTGATGTTACAAAGGATTTTCTAGTACATTTACTTGAGAGACAGGAAATCACACAAATGAAATTTAGAGAAAGAAACACTGCCTCAAAAATATCCCAAGGATAAGAACTATGCTAGGCAGGTTTGTTAGAGACAAGCAAATATTAGATTGATAGGATGTAAATGTTCACAACATTGACTAGTCTTATGGAAGATTCTATTTCCATAACAAGGACAATTTGCCTTTAAGTCACTATGGCAATTTGAATGAAAATGACTCCCATAGTCTTATATACTTGAATGCCTTAAGGACTCAACCACCTTTGGTGTGTGGCTTCAAATTTCTAGGTCACCTTATGGATTTAGATGATGGTTGTAGCTGTTTTGCCAACTTTCTAGTCAAAAAAACACGAGAAAGAAAAAAAAGGGGTCTTCTTTCTTTGTCTATCACCATATCTCTCCACTGCTTTAATAGTTTCTAGAACCTTTCTCAATAGTTTCTATGCATATCTCATTATGACCAAACGTAGCTGCAAGAGAGACTGGACACTGTCTCTTTTCATGGAGTGTGTCACTTCCATTAGATAGAATATTCACAGAAACTTAGCAGTCCCCACTATTGTTCCCTAGAACCCATCACTGTGGTAAGTTCTTGGAGCAGGATGAGTGTATTACAAACACATTATCACAGGCAGTCTTTGCAGAGAACCAGATGTAGAGAGAGTCCAGAGCATGCGGTGATAAGTCTGATGGCAGGATGTGCTTCTTGCACTTATGGAAGGAAGAAGGTACAGGGAGTTGAGTTTGTAGATGGAGTGGTGGTGGTATGATGAAATGCCCATTACTTTTTACCTGTAAATTTGAAAAGGAAAGCACTGGGAATGGCAAATAATAGTCAACAGAGGGTTTTTTTTTGTTTTTTTTTTAAAGCCCCCTTCTCATGAATTCTCAGAAATTCTCAGATAGAACTTGAGAAAGCTACAGTAGGGCTCATGGAGCTTCAGCTTCACTAGTTTGGTCTCACTAGGGTTCCTCCCCTAATTTTTTTCTGGAATGGGATCTGGGTAATTGAAACAAGGTGAGAATCACAGACCTATTTGGGAGCAGATTAATCTGGTGTGAGATGTAATATAGCCCTGGACTGGAGTGAGGGTGAGTGTTACAAAATGGTTTTTGGCCTTGTGCGGCTATAGGTCTAGACTCATAGACTTGTCACCCTAGACCTCTTAGATGCCTTTTGTTGTTTAGGCTTTTAAAAATGACTTAGAAGCTTATATTAAGTTTATGTTGTTTGGCCTATGGCTCAGGCATATTGTTAGCTAGTTATTTTTTAGTTTAACTTAACTTATTTTTATTAATCTGTTATGTGGCCCATGGCTCACTGTGTTTTTTATATATATATATATATATATATATATGTATACTTATATATATATATGTATACTTATATACATATATATATGTATATATATGTATTTTGGTGGCTGGCTTGATCTGTCTCTGACTCCACCCTCTGTCTTTTAACTATTTTGATTCCCCACCTACTTCTTCTATGTTGCCCGTCATGGCCAAAACAGTCCTTTATTTAAAGATTGATATGCACAGCATACAGAAAGACATTAGCACCTCAGGTGAGGATCCAGCCCAACAAACCCTATATAACTTACCAGGCTAAACTCATCTTCATTTACAAAAAGAATGGATTAAATATAAACACATTAGATATCATTTAAAATAGTGTCTTAGTAAATAAAATCTTAATAAAAACCCTTGGTCTTAATAAAACATTGAGGATTTTTCCCCCTGCTGTGAAGAGACATCATGACCGTGGCAACTCTTAAAAAACTGGGGCTGGCTTATAGTTCAGAAGGTTAATCCATTATAGTCATGGGAAACATGGTGGTGCATAGGCAGACATGGTGCTGAAGAGATCACAGATAGCAGGAAGAAAGAGACACACTGAATCTGCTCAAGCATCTGACACCTCAAAGCTCAGTGACAGACTTACCCCAACAAGGCCACACCTCCTAATGGGGACCATTTTGTTTCAAACACCACAAACTGCAATATAAAATAAATAAACTTTTGACTGTTACAAGTAAATAACTTGAAACTTATAGGCTGAGGCTATAGCTCAGTGACAGAATACATACTTGGCGTGCATAAGGCAAGCTTTTAATCTCTAATGTTAAGTTTACAAATTTATATATAGAAGCAACATATTTCTCTATGCCAAACTTTCTATCAGCTATAAGAATGCTTTGCCTTTTATAATTCAGCTATTAAAAGATATTTAGTTAATGTTCTGGAAGGTTATCACATTGGTTTGCTTACTCATTTCTTTTATTTAGCGCATTGCTTGCCTGTGCCTTATCATCAGGCCAATAGCTGTCTAATTAGCGTGGAAGCTGGATAGATTTCTTACCAAAGGGGACAGTGCTTGGTGGTGCCTTATTTCTATCAAAAGAATCCATCTGAACAAGGTCTTGGTCAAAACAAAGAAGTTCATTGAAAATGACTGTCAGACTGGAGTGGCTCAAGAAAATAAAACTGAGTAGATGAGAAGAAAACATATAAAGTGTGTTGTATTGCTGCTTTCATGCCAACATGACTGGCAATTAGGGGAACATCTATGATGGAGATGCTACAGAGGGGTATTATGAAAACAAAACACCACTATCAATAACCTCAGACTACACAGGTCTGAATGCTTGCCAATAGCTTCAGGTAGTACTGTTTTCCTTTCCCAGAAGAAGGAATGAATAGACTATAACCTTGTTTATATGTTCATTCTATCAGCAGTTTGAAGCACCTACTTATGGGACATTGTTCTTAGTGGTAAACATCTCCAGGGGGCTGGAGCGTTGGTGCAGTAGTTAAGAGCACTTATTCGTGCAGAGGACACGGGTGTGATTCCTGGCACCTGATGACAGCTCACAACTATGTGTTACTCTAATCCCAGGGCATCCTCTGGCCTCTTCTGACCTCCTTGGGCACCAGGCATGCATGTGGTGCACATACATATATGTAGGGCAAAACACCCATACACATAAAATGTTAAAAATAAAAATAAAAAATAAACCTAAAAAATAAAGCTTTTCAAGGAACTGTTTTTGAATTGACCTGTGTACTAAGTGGCGCGGAAGCAAAAATGACTCAAAGGAAGCCTTAAATTATAAGTTGTCTTTATCCATTGCAAAAATTGGAATGAACACGTTTTCACACAGGAAGCAAAGAGAAAGAGAAGAAGGCTCATTGACTTCCGCACCTCACACTCGGGTCCTGGTGTTGGACTGTTTATGACTTCCTTCCTGCGCTCTGAGAGAGCAGACAATTTTAGATTTGTCTTTATGGTTAGAGGAAGTATCTTGTTTTGCTTGAGACAATAATCCAAGGAAAGAATGTTTTGCATTTTTTATATAATAACATTTATCAATTTATAAATGAAATTAAAAAGCTACTCTACAAACTGCTGCCTAACTTTATGTTGCTTTGATTATCTTTTTCTTTTCCTGTTATACAGCTCAACCAGAATATTCTCACTGCTCCTAGTAAAAGTATACCATTTAAAAAAAATCACATTCTTAATATTTACTAAAAGACTTGTGAGAACAGATAATAGCTTGGACTTCTAAACATAAGGGTAAATGAAATGTATCTTCAGAGCAATTATGAAATTCTACACATGCAAGATATAGAATCATTATCCTGAGTTAGGTTGAATGTGAAATCGGTAAAATGACTAAAAGAGCCCTAACATGAAATATTAATTGGAATGTAATGCTTAATGTCGGCAGTAGGAAGGAGATGTAGTAATACTCTGTCCAGCTGCTGGTAGCTCTCTGTAATTTGTCTGAACTTAAATAGAACTGTACACAATCTATTCATGAATCTAAATCTAATTACTTTGTATTAGTTCCATGATTTTACCTCAGAGAAAGCCAGGGTTTATTTTTAATCACCTCTTGTATGTTAAATCAATAGTGTCTGCCAAGTGGGTAACAATTACCTTTAAGGTGCAGCCCACTGTAATTGGTATAATTACCTCACACAGAGAGAAGCCACAGTAGGATTCCATAACCTCCAGGTTTATAAAATCTAATTATGTTCACAACACGATATTTCATTTTAACTGCTCTCACAGCCCAGATTTGAACAAAGTGCAGACAAACCACATAGTAACTGAAGGCGACATCATCTTTCCTGCACTTTGCCTGTCAGCCAGCTGAGGGAGAAACCCCTTTGCCCAGTCATGGCACAGAGAAGTTTAGGGATGTTCTAGACGGATCTTCTGGGCTGGCCCACTTAATGTCAGGTGAAGAATTCTGTTTAGTCCTGAGCTTCAGGCTTCTACAGATCATGTCTGGGTTCTCCATGCTGCTTCAGAGGCAGAGGTACAGATGGAGAAAGGGAGGCCTCAGAAAAGTCTCCAGGGATTTCTCAGCAGGAAGTTTGCCTTCCTCGCCTTTACAATTTGGAATTCTATAACTAATTGTGTTTGAGAAAGGGGTAAACTGCTGAAGCACATCTTAGAAAAACCTCTTCTCTATGCAGACATGAGCAGTCTCTCTGTCAACAGAAAAAGATAATTAAAAATATAAGAAAAGAAGAAGCTGGGAATGTACAGGGAGCGAAACCCAGCCATCCATGCTGCCTGAGAGACATATCCTGAAACCCACATGCCTTATTGTATCTTCCATATTATTACTCTAAATACAGTATGTGGACAGACAGACACAAACACTCACACAAAACCTGTTCCAAGAAATGGCCAGACTGCATTTCATCTGTGCCTCCATTTTTTAAACATATTTTTTTTATCGATCCTTTGGGAACTTCACATCATTCACCCCAATTACACTCATTTCACGGTCTTTCCATCCCATCCCACTTGTTTCTCAGTCCTTTCATATCCCAACCACCCTTGCAATCTTTCCCTGACAAAGAAAATAAAAATCAAAAGAAAAAAAGAACCATCCAACCAATCAACCAACCAAGAAACCAAAACCATCTCCCCTGCCCTCTGCTCTTCCCTCAGCCACAGTCACGTCTCCAGCTATGCTGCACACGTACCATTCTGAACCTCCATCTTTCCACCACTCCATCACATACTCATTCGTTGCAGTGGCCTTGGAAGCATGTGTCACACAGTCTACCCTTTTGCCCAAGTCAGCTTTACTTGCAAATGTGCAAGGCAATGAGTCATCGTTCTGGTTCAAGGCTTCTGGCTTCCGCTACATCATCAGTACTGGACCCTCACTGAGACTTTCCTCGGACATCCCGCTGTTGTCGAGTCATGGAGATCCTGCAGCTATGGTTCCGCAGGACTGGCTCCTCCACTAGCTCCAGTAGCTCATAGATGAGGAAGATGTTGGAGTGGGCCAACTCAAAGCCCTGAATTGGGGTCTGGTAGTAGATGAGTAGTCAGCCTGCCTTTTCTTCCTCGCCCAAGCAATGGAGGATGGCTCTCCCTTGCTGCCCAGGCAAGGGGCAGGGTCTGCCTCCATTGTTTGTTCTTCTGTAAAGAGGAAGAAGGTACTAGAGCAGACAATGACTTCTTCTTCCTAGTTATTGAAGAGTCGGAGCGGGTACTCCATTGTGTTCCAACATCTCCCCCCTTATTCCTCTTAGAGGTATCTTGAGAATCACTTTTCCCCTTTCACCCTCCTCCTATACCATGCCCTATTTCCACTTAAGATCAGCAACTACAGTTTTATGAGAGTCAAGGAAATGAAGTTTATAATAAAATCAAGAGCAAAATGGATAGATGTCATGGTTCATCCTTGTTCTCAGAAAGTCCAGGAAATACAGGATGAAGAAGCAAAGACAGGAGGTAAAGTGGGCAAAGGCAACAGTGGGGAGAGGAGTGTAACCTTAACTACTCAAGAATTTTCCATGCTGATTCATTCCTGATGTTTATATGAGAATGGTGATGTCATTTTTAATGCAATAATTATCATGTATAAATAATAATAATTCTAACGGAACAATTAAATTAGTACAGGCTAAAAGAATTATTAAAAAAAAACCTTGACTCTGCCAAAATAGCATTGCAGAAATGGAGTTGAAGTTTCCCTGAGAATTGAGGCAGTTGCAAATATGCTGCCCATGTGCAGGTATGCTCTCAATTTCCAGTTTATTGGAGATCAAAAAGACCATCAGAAAATATGCAATAAAATGTCTCTCCTTACCAACATTCTCCCTTGCTTTTTTCAAATTCATGACTTTTCCTCAATTTGTTTTAAGATAACACACATACACACACACACACACACACACACACACACACACACACACACACACACACACACTTCTAAATACACCAATGCAGCTGGCTCAACTAACTCAATCCATATAATGTTATTTATATATATGCTTCCAAGGCTGATCATTAGTTATTTGATACTCAATTGCTGTGCTCTTTCCTGGTGTGTTAGGCAGAGTTAATATTGCTGTGATAAAATGTCATGATCAAAAGCAATCTGAGGAGGAAAGGGTTTATTTGGCTTCCATATTGTGAATCACAGACCACTAGGAAAGCCAAGATAGGAACTCTGTCCAGGCAGGAACTGGTGCAGAGGCCGTGAAAGAGTGTGACTTGCTGGCTTGCTCCTACAGTTTGTTTGTCGTGCTTTCTTATAGAATCCAGGGCCAACAACCCAAGAGTATATTTCCACCATGGGCTGGGCCCTCTCACATCCACCACCAATTAATCAATTTCCCTACAACTTAGTTTCCAGCCAGATCTTATGGAGGTAATTTCTCAATTGTGGTATCTCCTCTTAGATGACTCTACCTTGTGCCAAGTTGACATAGAACTAGTTAGCATACCTGGAGACTATTAGTAAACTGTACAATAAAATGTGGGTAGAGGAGAGAGAAAATGTCTCTTTCAAAGTCCAACTTTTTCCTTGATACCTTTAATTTATGTGTATGTATGTGTGTGTTGGGGCTCACATATTTGAAGCAGGTATTTACTAAAGCCAAAAAAGGACTTTGGAGCTCTTAGAGCTGAAGTCACATGTGACTGTGGGTCACTTAGTGTGGGTGCTTGAAACAAGCTCCAATCCCCTATAAGAGCAGCAAGTTATTCTTAGTTACTGAGCTAGCTCTTCAGCACCCCTCTTTTGATAAAAGTTCTGAAGGAAACTCAAGAAAAAGAATGTAGCTCAACATAAATGTTTGATACAAGAAATTTATAGCCAAAATTATACTAAGCACTAAAACACTCAAGATATTTCCCCCCAAATAAGGAATAAGGCTTTTTTCATTTGTGGTCAGTGTAGAACTGTCAGTCTTAGCTAAAACAGTAAGTAACACAAGCGAATAGATAGGGTAAATACAGGAAGGGAAGAAGTCAGCATTTCTCTATTTGCAGATGACATGATCCTCTACATAAGAGAACCTCCTGGAAGACGTCCAGCCTACCGATGAGCACTTTCCTTAAGGTGACATGACACACATCACTGAGCATCTTATATACCAGTGACAGGTGTGCCAAGAAAAAAATCAATGAGACAATCCCATTTACAATGGATTGAAAAACAAACAAGCAAACCACCTTGGAATAAACCTAAAAAACCTGACCAAGGTGAGAGCCCTCTGCAGAACAACTTTAAAAACTGCAGGAAAAAAAAGGAAGGCTCTAGAAGATGGGAAAATGTCACATGCTTATAAACTGGAAGAACTAATATTGCAAAAATGGCCTTCTTACCAAACAAAGCTAAAGATCTACCACAGTCCAATACGAACCCCAATGCCATTCTTCATAAAAATAGATAAAAAAACCCTCAAAATTCAAAGGGAAGCACAAAGGACTCCAGATAGCTGAAGCAATTCTGAACAAAAAGGGTAATGGAAGTATCATTGTGCTTGATTTTGAGTTATACTACAAAGCTATCATAATAAAACAGTATGGTGCTGACACAAAAATAGATGTATAGACCAGTGGAATAGAATAGAGAATCCTGATCTAAACTAACTATAGCAATACAATTTTTGATAAAGATGCCAAAATACACTGGACAAAAGACAGCCTCTGCAACAGAAGGTACTGGGATTATCCAATGTCCTTATGTACAAAGATAAAACAAGATCCCCATTTCTTACACTATACGAAAATCAGCTGCAATGACCAAAGTCCTCAGTGTTAGCGCTGAAACCATAAAAACGCTAGAGGAAGAAAATAACTTTTATAGAAGCCTTTCATTAGATTTATTCCAAGATTGATCTTTCTTTCTTTCTGAAGGAAAGAAATTCCTCCCTTCCCCTCTCCTTCCCTTCTTCCTTTTTCTTTCTTTTGCTTCTTGACTTCTTAAGGCAAGAACTTTTAAAATAGGATGCCCTAGTTGCTTAGAGAACAAGACCTGAAGTGGGAACCTCATGAAATTAAAGCATTTCTGTACAGCACAAAAAATAGCTAACCAAGTGAAGAGAGCTCACAGAACAGGAGAAAGTTCATCGCCAGCTATACTTCCTATAGAAGATCAATACTTAAATGTCAAAAGAACTAAAAAAACAAGGAAAGAACAAGGGGCTAGAGAGTCAGCTCTGGTTAAGAGTGCTGGCTGCTCTTCCAGAAGACCTGGGTTCAATTCCTAGCAGTCACATGGGGACTCACACCATTTGTTACTCTAGTCCAAGAGGATTCAGTGTCCCCTTCTAGCCTCTGTGGGTACTATATGCACATGGTGTAAGACATGTATGTGTGCAAAATACCCATACACATAAACATTAAAATAAAACAACTTGATTTTTTAAAAGCAAGCTTAGGGAGTTAAAAGAGAGCTCTCCAAAGAGTAAGTGTTTTTTTTTTAAGTATTCAACTATATAAATTAAAACTTTGAGATTCTGAAGCTTGGGTTCTCATAGTCCAGGCTGGCTGGAGACATCCACAGGCCCATCTGGTACCACTTGGCCTGGGCCGGTGAAAGACACCCATGGGCCAGCCTGGTCCCTGTAGTCCTGGCTGGCTTGTGGCACCGGGCAGGTAGGTGACATTATGATGAGCAACTATATGGTGGAGATATTGGAGAGAAGGAGAAGCAGAATGGTCCGTATGCTGAAGGAAGAGAAGGAATTAAAGAAGAAAAGGTGGGAAGGAACAGGCTGATGTGTGTGGTTAGCGCTCCACCCAGGGCCAGGTTGACATCTGGGCATAGGCTGCTGCCAAGGGCTATGTCTGGGTCCACAGTTCTACCACAGTCAAGGTCAATATCCATGATCCAATGTTGCCACCAAAGTCCACAAAGATGGTCAAGGTCTGGGCTGCCACTTGTGGCCCTGTTAGTGTCCAAGGGCCATGATGCTACTGGGGCCACGCTGATCTGAGTGTCTGGGTCTGTGTTGCTGTTCATGACTCCTGACATCATCAAAGGTAGCTCCTGATGGCATTGAAGGTGATGCAAGTGCCACGTTGTCATCCAATGGCCATGTTGCTGATCTGAGTGGTCTGTAGTGCTACCTGGGCCTAGGGTGATATCCAAGCTTGGGCTGCTGCTGAGGATCATGTCTGAGTCTGTGGTCGTAACACAGCTGGGGTCTGCATTTGATGTTCTTAGTTCATGTTGCCACCAAAAGCCACACAGATGAACCTGGGTTTAGGCTACAACCTATCACATATTGGTGTCCAAGGGACATGATGACACTGGACCATGCTGATCTGAGTGGTCTGCACTGCCAGCTGAGACCATAGTATCATCTAGGCTCAGGCTGCTGAAATCCAAGGGCTGTGCTGAGCCAGCTGCCCTGTTCTTCATTGGCTTTAAGATAGCTGGCCTAGTTGAAGGAAACAGTAACAAGAGAGCTGATTCCGCACTTCATGGTAGACCTGGCCCCCACAAGTGTGCAAGAGCTGGTCCTGGTGGCATGGGTGTAGGAGAGGGGGCCTAGCTCAGCAGCCTGAAATTACCAGCTCAACTACCACCCAGGCCCACAACCTGGGCCCTGGGTTGGCCCACCCTAAACTCTACACCAACTATGATCTGCTGGAAGGAACTGGTCATTCAGAACTGGACAATAGCAGCAGGATCTCCATGACTCAGGGTAACAGCAAGATATCTGAGAAGACTTTCGGTGAGAGTCGAGTGATGATGGTGTACCAGAAGCCAGAGGCCTTGAGTCAGATTAACAACTCACTGAAATGAACATTTGCAAGTAAAACTGAATATACTGAGTGATACACCATAGCTCCCAATGCCTCTAGGATAGATAAGGAGGTATTGTAGAGATGGGAAGATGGAGAAGTGAGGTGGCTTGTTTGTTTTGTTTCATTTTTAATATTTTAGTGGTTTTCTTTTGATAGGAGCTGTGTAGTAAAGGGCAGATCTGGAAGGACCAGAGGGTGAGTGGGATATGGGGTGCATAATATGAAATTCCCTAAGAATCAATATGTAATTATGATTCCATTCCACCCCTGTCAGACTGGCTCTTATCAAGAAAACAAATACCGTGAGAATGTGGGGAAGAAGAACCATTAGGAGTGTAAACTGGTACTGACACTATGGAAACCAGTGTGGAGAGGTCTTCAAAAACCTAGAGATAGATCTATCATACAACTACTATTGGGCTTAGTCCCAAAGGACTTACCATCTATTTGAGATCCTTCATCACTGTTCTGCTCTCAGTAACTAAGGAATGGCACCAGTCTGAATGTCCATTAACTGATAAGTGGATAGTAAGAATGTGGTACATATGTCCAATAGAATATTATTCAGCAGCATAAAAAATGGAGTTATAAAATTGCAGGAAAATGGGTGGGATAAAAATATTACGTAATGTTTTCTGCAAGTATATTTAAAATGTTTGTCTGTATGAGAGTATGTGTGTAAGAATGCAGGTACCCTTCAGGACTAGAAAGGCTGTCAGATCCCCTGGAGTTTGAGCAGCTGTGAGCCAACCAACAAGGATACTGGGAATAGAACTCAGGTCCTTTGCAAGAGCAGTACCCATTGTTAACCATTTCTTCATCTCCCCCGACATTATATGAAGTGAAGTAATCCATTTTCAGATATACATTACATGTTCTTTCTCTTATGTGGATCCTTATTTTTATAAGTGCATTTGTAGGTTTGTGGGTGGAGGACAGAGACTGGAAGGGGTCCCTTGAGGGGGCAGGCTTTAAGGGGAGACAAGAGGACAGTAATACACCCATGTGATATGTACGTACAAGTGGCAGTTCTGGGGATGGGAGAGCTTAAGTGGACAAAGTGGGGACAGTGTCAACCAAAGCTACGTATAAATGAAAAGCCACAAGGAAACCTGCTGCTTTGTAAGGTATTTGAAAAAAAAAAAAGTTTTTCCTGTGCTGAACAGGCATGTGGTGGGAGGAGACGCCACATAACAGAAACTGCTGCTCCCTTCACACTGCATGGGCAAGAGTCACGCACTGCTCCGGAAGCATCGACAGAAGAGCAAAGAACATTTTGCTTTCATCCTTTAAACTGGACGAAAGCTTTCTAAATGTGTTAGATTTATGGTTGCAGTGAAATGACCTATGGAAATATTCTTCAAGATAAACCAGGTCATCCAACGAAGATGAATCTGTCTTGTCATTGTTTATCAAATCTGACCTGCCTCTCTTCCTTTTAGTCAATCCCCCTTAGAGAAGAATAAAGCAAAGCTATGATGCATTACAAGTCAGATATTTAACAATTGCACTTTGTGAGTGACATAAAATATCTTTTAGATTATGTAAAGTACAACAAATACATTTGTATTTTAGGATTAGACATCAGGCTTTCCATCAGGTTTTAACCTTTTCTATTGTAACTAACTGTTCTTCTTTGGAACACAACTGGCTTCAGAGAATGAGAAAGAAGTAAACTGAGGCAGGTAGGGACCAACCTGCAATGCCTGCAGCAGACACAGCCTTTGGGGAAAGGGCAGATGTGGTGGATGTTCAATCATCATTCCAGAGTAGTATACGTATCTGTTTTCATAGTAGTCTTATGACACATGCAACACGGAGTTGAAAGTATCAGTCAAAACACCTGTCTTGCCTATCCTGTGCTCCTACCTCACATGGATTCTGCTAGAATGTGAATACTGGTGTTTGCCACAGCACAATCGCACCACTCTTAACTGAAATGGAGAAAGCAGGCCCATGGCTCCAACCACCACTGATCTTCTAATCTAAACAAGGAAAGGAGCAAAAAAACAAGAAGCAAGCATGATAACTAGCTGCTAGCATCTGTTTCTGCTTTTCCTTGTCTTTTTCTTTGGTCCTATATTCAATTTTAAGTGATAAAATGAAAATTAAACTTGATTCTGCCTCTGAAAGGAAATGTTCACATTTTGATTTTAAAGGCCTTATTTCTACCTCTTATTTCGCCACAACATATTCTTTACCACGTACTCTTTATAGAGACAGCTCTATGTACAACTTAGTGAAGAAACAATGGAATAAATAGTCGTGGTGGTACACATCTTTAATCCCAGCACTAGAGACGCAGAGTCTGGAAAAGCTGATTTCAGTTGTCCTTGGCTAGATAGTGAGTTAGAGTCAAGCCTGGATATGTGAGATCCTGCCTCAAGCAGAAATATAATAAATAAAAATAGAAACAAACAAGCAAATCTATCCTCGGTGTTTCTGATTTGTTTTGCCAATGAGGGGTGTTTATTCCTGGTGTCTTGAAAGTGTAATTATACTTCTTTTGAGGGAGGATTTGGCCTTTGGTGGAAAGGCAGCTTCTCCCAACTGTCTTTGATCCGAGAGAGTCTACTTTTGCAGGGCTGAAATTCCACTGAATTGGCTTTCCAAAACATTCTGTGGAAAATAAGAATTGATAGACGGCAAGTCCTTTGTACTCATTGCCAAGCAGGAGACAAATTCATCTGACAGCAGGGTCTGCTCTGGAATAGTTGCACTGGGTGTATCATTTTCCAAAATCATGGTGTCTTCCTCCTGTCTTGAGTTTTGTAGGTCAAGAGGATTGAATTCACCTTGATTTAAAACGAGGCTCAGCCCATCAAGAATTAGTGTTTTGCTTAGTAAAGTCATATTTGAGGCAGAAAATGCAAAGTTGGGATATGTATTCAGTCTGGTAAAGTGGTCACCTGTGACTTCAAGTGTTGCAGACTCCCTCTCATCCCTGTCAATGAAATTGTTTCCCCCAGGGGGAATGTTTGAAATCTGGGGTTTGTATCCAGTGTTGAAATCAGGAATGTACACAACAGAAGAACAATTAGACAGCATTGCTAGTGGACAGTCTCTTGTGTCTAGGAGTCCTGTTAGCCCTTTTTCCTTGCAGCCTGTGGACTGGTATTCTAGGGGAGAGATTTCACTTATCTCTGTAAGCACAGGATCCACATACAGGGCCTGCTCACTGTCATTATAATTCTCAAATACACTTTTTTCCTAGAACAAAAAGACATTATTTCACCAACAAAGCAATAGCAGCAACAACAAAACCCAAAAACTATTTAAAGGAATCAATTGAATAATTGAGATAGGGATGAATTTGTCTTTCTCCAAATTTTCTCTTCTTTTTCCTTTAACTTACTACTCATGTCCTGGATGATTTCTAGTGTCTCCTAAACCTTTATTCAGCCTCCCGAAGATAGAATTAAACATAATCCTTATCTTAAGCATATTTCTTGGTTAAAATCTTTAAAAAAAAAAAGATTTTTAGCCAGGCAGTGATGGCACACACCTTTAATCCCAGTACTCGGGAGGCAGGCACATGTCTGTGAGTTCAAGGCTAGCCAGGTTGACAAAGCGAGTTACAGGACAGGCAAAGAGAGGCCTGCCTTGAAAAACCAAAATTGTAACCAAACAAGAAAGTTTTAAAATATTTATTTATTTATATTTTGTCTGGAGAAGCCTTTGTTCATATGACATATGTCTGAGTTAAGTTGATTAGTAGATGTGCTGCCTAGTTTTGTGCCAACTTGACACAAGATAGGGTCATTTTTGGAGATGACTGAGAAAAGGTGGCCACCAGATTGGCCTGTGGGCAAGCCTGCGATACATTCTCCTGTGGGCAAGCCTGCGATACATTCTCCTGATTGATGGTTGATGTGGGAAGGAATAGATCATTGTGGGCAGCGCCACCTCTGAGATAGTGGCCCTGGGTGCTCTAGGAAAGCACACTGAAGAAGCCATGGAAAGCAAGCCAGTAAGCAACACCCCTCTATGGCCTTTGCATCCGTTTCTGCCTCAATTCCTGCCCTCCCAGCCTTGGATCATGTACTGAAAGATATAAGATCAAATAAATCCAAGTTGGTTTTGATATATTGGTTCTCACTGCAATAGAAACCAAACTAAGACATGGGCTTAACCAACTCTAAGTAGAACCATGTGTGTCTGGTTTGAGGATAGGCCTCAACTTGAACTCACATGACGCTTCTGCCTAGAATATTTTTTTCAAGAAAGTCCTTATATCGCCATATTTCCTCTCTGCCATCACATTTGGGCTCATTGTCATTGCTCTGGTAGTACCACATGTTTAGATGACATTTCTGACTCACTAGCTAGGTACTGAAAATGGTAATGCCTAAGCAGAACTCTGGAAACATGCACTTCTGACCCTTTGCTCTGTAGCTGGCAAAGCCTGCCCCTCTCAATTCTTAGGGCCATCTGGTGCATACTTCTTTTTCCCTGGTTGACATGAATCCTAGTCAACCCCTGGTGACACCATCCTTCACAGTCACCCAACATTAGTCTTTGCATAGTGCATAAAGTTGGAGAAATGGAGTGGTACCCTATCTGAGAGTGGGACACATCTCCATCTCTTGTAAACAATCTTCTTGGAGCCTTTAATGGACGTTCCACAGAATGTTTCCTTCTTCCCTCTTCTACCCGGAAGAAACTTACCTATCTTTCTTTCTGAGTAGTTTAGTTTCCTTCCTGCTTTTTACACCACGAACTGTTTTCTCATCTAAGTAGGCTTTGAGATCCTCAACTTTGCTCCATACACACATATACAACCATGTTTCTACTCTAATAAACAGATTGCACTCCAACTGATATTTCAGATGTGGGGATTTTGTTTTTGTTTACTATTTATTTTTAGATTAATTAATTAATTTATTTTTATATGTATGAGTGTTTTGCTTGCGTATTATATATGCAATATGTGTGTATATGATGCCTGAAGAGGTCAGAAAAGGGCATTGGATCCTCTGCAATTGAAGTTATGGGTGGCTGTGGGCCACCATGTGGGAACAAGAATTGAACTTGGGTCCTCTGCAGGAAGGAGAAACAAATACTCTTAACCATTGAGCCTCCCAGTCAGTGCTTATTTACTGTGAAAAGTTCTCATTAGGTAACTCAGGTTGGCTGTGAATTTGTGATCTTCCTGTCCTAGTCTTTCCAATGCTATTATTCCTGGCATACTTACTACCACACTGGGAACTAATCAGGTTCTGTTTGGTGCTGTTTGATTACCTGTAGCAATTTTGTAACATTACTATTTTCCATATTAGGAATATCTTCATGAAGCCACTTTGGGATCATCAGTAAAATTTTTCTTTTAATTCTAGAAAACAAAATAACTCATTACAAGCAGCACCTCCCTCCCTCCCTCCCTCCCTCCCTCCCTCCCTCCCTCCCTCCCTCCCTCCCTCCCTCCCTCCCTCCCTCCCTCTCTCCCTCCCTCCCTTCCTGCCTTCCTCAGTATTTTGAGACAAGGTTTCTCTGTGTAACCTGGCTATACTGAATCTGTTTTGCAGATAAGGCTCATCTTGAACTTAGAGATCTCCGATTCTGCCTTCTGAGTTCTGGGATTAAGGGTACATACCACCTTGCTCTCTCAGCATATTTCTTTACAATCAGAGAAGGCAATCATAGGTGATGAACTGAGCTAGAATGGAATGCGACTTAGCCCCATGAGGAAAAATCTTTTGTCTCTTATTAAAAAGGTTCAGAGAAGGCTGTTTGACATATTGTCAAATGTTTCTCCTGGTGCTGTCTTCATGTATAAAAGTCCTTTCTACATTGACTGTGCAAACTCATTTGGACAAACAGATTGTACCAGAGTTGTAGGTGACTACACTGATCTGTGGTATATTTTTACACATCAAGAGACTGTGAGAAACAAGTAAGCCTGCCCTGTTAGCAGGTTCCCTAAACACATTTACTAAGTAACAACAAAAAATGGCTGAGTGAACTTTGCAAGCTCCTTTGACCTTAATTGATACAAGGGAAAAATGATTTCCTTGCATATATTATTTATACAGTATTTTGACTAAGATTTTAAAATTAATTTATGTTCTTTCTTTATTTATAATTAGATCAAGCTAGTGAGTTGATGCTATAGTGATGCCTTAACATGGCACACTGAGACAGAATACAGTGAATTTACATATATATTTTAAATTTATCTATTCTTAGTTTTGTTATATTTATATGGTACAATATTCTGAAAATATTTGACATTCTAAAAGACTAAAACTCTTTCTGTACCTCATAGCCAGGGTTAATAATGCATCTCAAGGTCCCTTAGGACTGAAGACTGCTAGCCTACTGTGTTTTCAGTTTGTTTAAGCTGTCTGTAAGAAAATAATGTAGCAGTCAATCTTCTTGCATTGGATTTCCTATTAATAAAAATTTATAAATTAAGCTAATTCATAGCTTTAATCTTAAATTATCTACTCTTCCATGCCCCTGACCCAAATAATGCATGTGCATCATTTTCTGAAAACAGCAGATATAGAAGTTGAAAGCCACTTTCTAAAAATCTACCATAAAGGTTGAAAGCAATCATGTATGGATATGGGGTGATAAACAGTGATGTTAATTATTGATATTGTCTGAGTCAGTTCAGGTGAGTTGGAGCCAGGGACTGACTCCCTTATAAAACTCAATTAAAGATTTCTGCAAAGGATCCTATTCCTTCCCCATGTGATGCTTTTTGTGTTGTTTAATAAATAAAGAGTGAAGTGCTTTGTGAGAGACACATACAACACTCACAGCCACACAGACACATGGACAGACATATTCACAGGACATCCTTCAAGGAGGTAGAGGCTCAGACTGAAACAGAGGACAGATGAGGACTGAAGGTACAGGGAATGTGAGGCAGAGGATTCAAATCTGGACTTTGTTATTGGTTAAATGACTCTAAGGGAAATGCTTTTACTTCTTTCCTTAATGCAACACTGATGCATTACTGGTAACTTGGTCTTAATCACTAATATGTATAATCTGTGCATAGCTAAAATGTGATTTTTGCCTTTGTTTTAGTTCTGACTTTAATAATGTATAGTTGTATTAACCAACAGTAGCTACATATATGTTAAATACTAATATTTCGTCCTTCTATTTTGCATGTGTGTATGTGTTTATATATACATGTGAATTTGTGGATATATGTACATGTGAAGGTCTGGGGATGACCCTGGGTGTCATTCTTTACGTGCAATCTGCCTTATTTTGACGACAGGGTCTATCACCGGCCTGGAGCTTGGCAAGTAGACTGGGTAGGCTGGCCAACAAGTCTCACAGATATGCCTGTTTCTGCTTTTCCAGCACTAGGATTATAAGTAAGCAACATGATACTGTGGCCATTGCTAGCTTGAATTTTCGGGCTCAAACTCAGTCCTGCTGCTTGCAAGGCAAGGACTTTAATGATAAAGCTGTCTCCTCGGCCTCTCTTTTATTTTCTTAAAATTAGAATGTAAGCAATTAAATTATCCAAGAATTGTTCTATTTTCTTATGAATTATTGCAAACTAAAAGACTTTGGTTTATGTTAATTATAGTAATGAATAGTTATTACTGAAAATTTCAAAATATCTAGGCTATCTTTAGATGATACTACAAACATTAAATGTTTTGCAGGCATTATTTGAACACCAAGACCTTTCAAGAATCTTTGTATTTAATTACATTTTAAGACATCTCCAAACAAAATTACATGCTGGTTTGTTCACTTTGAAAAGCTACTAGGGATATACTTATTACCATATAATTTGAAATCTGAAATATCAAGTTTGGTGGGAAAAGCGTGTAGATAATAGGTTAGCATAATTTATAGACTAGCTTGTTAAAATTTTTCTTCATTTTGATTATACATTTAGATGAACGATTACCTCATGAAACAGGTGATGTCAAAAAGGACACTGGTTTCCTATTTCTGATCGGATATACATGTGTACACACACCCCCCCACACACACATTTTAAGTCAGAAACCAGAGAATGCTCATATGTGTCCAAATGTGTGCATTATTAGACACACTAGAAAACTGTAGCATCAAACAATTTTAGTATATGAACATATTAAATGCCAGATACATCTGGTAACATTTAGAAAGTTAGAGGCCTTTCCTTACTCATATCTCATTTTGAACAACTAGGCATGAACTTTTACTAATACCATACTGGGAGAAGTTGTTTGAAAGAAGACAGATGGGCTTCCTCAAGACAACACAGACTATGACTATTGCTTTTAGTTGTCCACCATAACTAGATGGTAAGACATTATTTCTGAAAACACCATACACCTTGGTTGCAGAATATAGAAAAATCCACTGGAAGTGACTAGAAACTTCCTTTCTACTGGCCCAATGTTCATAGTGCTAGGAGGCATTATGTAGGCCACTGGGGGAGAAAAGCTATCAATGGTTTAACCTAGTGGTAACCCCATGTTCTACAATACTAAAATGCCAGGCAAGATGTGATTACTAGTGCTATAGTGCCATCAATGTTACAGGGGTAACCAACCACTTTCTGAGTGGATTTGAATTTTTTTTCCACAGGAAAAAATTCAAGTGTGGCATTATAAGCCTGTTTAAAAGATCATTTCTGGAGAAGACATAGACCCAAATAAGGAAGAGATCTGCTACAATGCAGACACTTATAACTGGTCAAAGTGCTGAGAAATAAATTGCTGTTTTCGGATCAATGTGAGTGGATCATCTATAATGCCCTCACCTTGCTCAAGACTCAAGACAGCATGAGAGAAGAAGGGGCAGAAAGAACAAGAGAACCAGAGGATAGGGAGGCGTGGTGGAGACGCTGTCTTCAGGACACAACATGGCTGTCACACTCATATACTTCTGCCAGCTCTGATTACCTGCATGAGACCCATTCAGTTTCTGAAACTCACATAAAGGTGGAAAGAGAGAATCAATTTGACAAAATTGTCCTCTGATCTCCATGCACATCCTGTGCTGTGTGTATGCTCTTCCACTCACATACTATACACACAGGATAATGATTAAAATTTCTCTTTTTCAAAATAAAAATGTTAATGTGTTTTTCTAGTAAATAATTGACTACATTTTGATAGTACGCATATATGGCCTAAATCAGGAACCAGAAACTACAAGAAAACCTACCCTATTCGAAGTGATCTGTTAAGTATCCCAATCAGAAAAAAAATCGGCAACATGATGGCTAAGAAGACCATTCCCGACATAAATCCAGTGTCTTGACTATCTAACAAAGGAAAGAACAGTAATTTTAACTAGGCATTAGTGTCCACGTGGTAACCATGTCCTGGTTTTCTCTACCCTGTTTAAAGTGACAGTCACTGATTTCAAAGGGAGGGAAGGCAGAGTTAAAATTCACCTGAGACTACAAAGATTTGTATAACTAATCATAAAAAGTGATGACAAACAATGAGCAAGATTGCCTGACTGTGTACCCCAGGAAACCATATTCTGTCTGAGGAAACTGGACTCTATCCAAGGTCAGTGGGTTTCTAGAAGTGCATCTCCAGCAAATGTGGTCAATTCGCACATACAAATTTTGTGTGAATATGTATTGTGATAAACCTCATTTGGTTTGTCTGACACAGCTGAGAATTCCCAATTGCTGTGACACTGTCTAAGGCTGGCCAAAGTCACAACTAAGATCTTTCGGTAACCTTTTCTGTGAGGCAAAAATTTATCTGTGACTTCTTACCATTCTTTAAAATGAAATTTGAACTATAAGAAAGCACAGTAATTCTGCTTAGAACAATACATACTGTGATAGAGAAATAAAAATTGCCACGTATCTTAAAATTTAAAAACACTTTTCTTACATTTTGAAGTTGAATTGGTCTCTTTAGTTTTCTCAATATAGTTTAACCAACGTGTTTCTCGTAGGCTTATCACAATTTCTCCCTAATTCAGGGGACAGTAACCTCAGTATTTTTAGATCTAGAAAATAATTCAGATATGATTTACTAACTTGGAACTTGTGGCTTATGCTGAGCTAGCAGCTACCTTTCCATTGGGCTTCTATCCCTGCCTCCTTTCCCACCTTCCTTTGATCATTAGCACCAAGCAGCTACCAGCCCCACAAGGCACTTCTCTGCTCCATTCACCTGGGGGTTTCCAGGCTGTCCTTCCCATCTTTAACCCACTTGCTAAGTAGGGGCCTGTGAACTTTTGCCAGTTTCTAATTCTCACAGGAATTAGTATTTTTATAGGGCTAAAGAGTAATTATTGACTATTCTAAGCAACTAAATGGGGTTAGAAGCTACTGCACACCCTTGAGCATTAGAGCTTGGATTTTGAGAGAGGATTATTAAGGTAATATGGTGCTTGAAGAAGTGGTATAAGGAGGAGATTGTGGGGTACCAGGAGCTCTGCCATTCGTCAACTCTATGAACTTGGGGAACAATTATAAACTTATTGAGATTCACATTTTGTTTTCCATAAGATATAGGCAGCACTTTCTGTGTAATGGAGCAGCCATGAGTCCCCAGCCTACAAAATTTCCGCAGAAAATTCAATATGCATGTATACAATTAGAAATCTATACTGGGATGTTTTTTCCTGCTTTATGATTCTGTACAACATGACGTTTTCCATCTTGCTTGATTTTTGTCCCTATTTATAATTAGTAGAAGCTCGAGGAAGACAAAGGCACTGCTTATTTTCCCTCCCTCCCTCCCTCCCTCCCTCCCTCCCTCCCTCCCTCCCTCCCTCCCTCCCTCCCTCCCTCCCTCTTTGACAAGCTCACATATACTCCAGATTGACTTCTAACTTGCTACATAACTGAGGTATTGAACTATTGATCTTTCTACTTCCTCACTGCTAGGATTATAGGCTCATATCCCCAGGTCCAGCTTTGTCCATCTTTTTTGTTCATTGTTATTTTTCTATCATCCAGAGCAGTACTCAGTATGTAGATATTTAACATGTATCTTTTGAATAAAATAACAATAGTGCAAAAATATCAATACAACTGCAAAATTTCTTACTCTAGGCCTGTTAAATTTTTGTGCCAGGAAGTAAAAAATGTTCTAGTGAAATAGTCAGGCCTCAGTTTTTTCAATGTCAAATTTCAAGTTAGAGTTACATTTGTTCATTTTACAATCTTATTTGATATTTTTATATGCCTGAGACATTTATGTATGGCCATCAATAAAAACATATCAAGCCATATTAACAAATAAAGTGGGAACTGGTCATCTAAGAGAAAGAGCACAGACTGTTGTATTTAAAAGGATAGAGCTGAGTGTGATGTCTCATGCCTGTAATTCCAGCATTTGGGAAGCTGAGGCAGGAGGCTTCCTGTGAATTTCAGGACATCCTGGAACTGGGCTACAGTGCGAGACTGTCTTGAAAAGCAAAGCCAAACAAAAATCAAACAGAAATAAATAAAAGCAGAATGCAAGGCTTGAATTTCTAACAGCTTTGTGTGTTTGAGCATGTGTTAGCCTACCTGAATTTCAGTTTCCCTGTCTATAAAGTAGATCTATGCACTTATCTCAGCAGACTGCTCTTCAGACGAGCAACTGATGTACATACAATCCCAGCACATGGGAGACAGGAGATACATTTTTTTAAAAAGACATTTTGGGGACTTGAGACCCATAGCCTGCTGAAATGACAGTGTAATCACCTCACTACCACAGCAGACAGGTGCCCTGGGATATCATTTATATTTAGTGTAAGCACATTCTGAATCTAGTCAAGTATTTCTCAGAAATACTGAGAAATTTTACCTGCTGAGGATGCTTTAATTCATATACATACATACATACATACATACATACATACATACATACATACATACACACACACACATACATGCATGTTCACATATACACACACACTGGCACACACATAGAAGTGCATTTTTTTTTATTACCAGAAGTAGGATGTTCTTTAAAGATTATAGCAGTGAGCATCTCGATTTTCTGAGATTCATGGGATGATTTTGACGTGACCTGGGGAACTTGAAACAAGAAAGAGTATCAGCATTTTAGGTCTTGCATCCAGGTGGCCCACATTCCCGAGACATTCTTCTCTCGTTTGGATATGATTGAATTAGTGATTGTAATAGATTCAGAGGGTGGAATAAAGCAAAGGTCTCAAATGAGTACCTCTTCTTACTTTTATTTCAGTTGACTACATCTGGAAGGAAGAACTTCTGCACGGACAATTAAGAACTACACCATGCTTGAAAATACCAATGTGGCTAGAAATTCTACTTTGTTTCTAGATAACAAAACCAGACAACACCAAGATAAAAACTCCACCCAGCCACAAAAGTATACAATGACTTGTCCCCAGTTGGTTTCTTCCAATAGGTGATGATGTTATGAAGGCGACGTTGTCTTGACGCCCAAGCTGTGTCATCTCTGCCTTGGTACAGGCACTGGTTTGGATGAACTGAGGTGAGCTTCTACGAGCAGACACTTTGAGGTTGTAACACAGAGGTGAGATGTCACTAATGACTCCTCTCTGCTGCTTTCCTGCTCATGAGGCTCTTGGCCAGCCCTGTCTAGCCATTAGACTCTCAGGGCCCCACTAATGAAAGCTTCAGAGCTGAGTGAGGTAAGAAGTCTTGGCAGTTAATTTAAGTCGGAATTCAAAAGAGTTTCAGAGTAAGCTTGCCCTTCTCTCGATTTCTAATAAGAGTTGCCAGAGGTGACTTCAAGGCCACAACACTCAAGAGGAGAACACAGCACTGAAGAAGGTTCTGGTTCTAGAAATGTTCAACACTCTACACACCCTAGGTCACCCGGGTCACTGTTTAAATTCACCTTTTGAAAAAGTGTCTCGCATAACCTGAGATGTCCCTGTTGCCAAGCCACCAAAGGCTTATGTGATAAAGCATGGTCCCTGGGACACTTATTAAGAAATGGACAACATATATTCAAAGAAAATTTAGAATGTTTTGAAAGAGCTAATTGTATGCAAGGAACTTAAGGGCGGTTTTCTGTAAACTATGGGCTGGGGATTTTGTAAGAGTAAGGAGAAACCTTTAAGGCTTGACTTGTGTTTTGACTCTTTCTACAGCAAGAGAGAAATGTTCCCTGTGAAATTGTGAAGCTTCTCAATGCTTCACTAAGTTTCTTCTGCTTCCTGGCAAGTGAGTCATGATGGTTAAGTAGTCATGGCCAGCTGCCAGGTTTGCTCATGGAGATGAATGGTTCACAGAGCAGAACCTGCAGCTACATGCTTTTGGAATCTTAAGAACAGAAATACAATATTAAAATGCAACATAATTTTCCTTTTGGCAAAGGCAGAGGTTTGCAGGATGCGCTGCTGGTATTTTTATTTTTACTTCTATTATTTGAAAACTAGCATTTTTATTTAAAAATAGTAAGTTGTGCTGTTGTATTTTTAATACAGTTAATATAATTTTGTTGTATAAACTAAGTTGATTATTTGAAAATAAAAATTTCATTGGTTTATTAGCTTTTATCATACAAAATAGCTATATTTCATACTCTTAGCCTTAATGAGTAAATATAATTTTTACTAGAGTTGTTATCATAGTTTGAAGTAGACAAGGCATGCTCATTTAAATTAAGCTAGTCATTTAAAAGAGGTACAATTATGAGAGGGCAGTTTCATAAAGAATTAGATATCTGAATAAAATAATTTATAAACTATCAGAGGAAATCAAATCTATGCTGACTTTTTTTTTTAGCACAACTCGAAATGAAGCCATTCATTCATTCTCCATGTTATACTGCCACCAAGTGGCTAGCTAATTTCTTTATAAATCATACTTAAATTTCTCTATAAAAGCAAAAGTTACTGTGAAGATATTTTAAGAGAAAACAGAAATTTGAGATAAAAACAACCCAATTTTACCCTCTTAATTCAGCTACCAGTATTTTGGAGTATTTCTAAGTATTTTAACGTATGAAAAAGTACCCAGAAATAGACTGACACACACATAGCCCCTTCACAGTCATAAAACATTATGTCTGTCAGCTTTAATCACCAGGCTATTAACTATCATGCTGGGAAAAAACTCATGTTACCTCTGTTATCTTGTTATTTAATATGTTTTTTTGCTCATAGGGGGACAATTCTGTCCAGCAGCAGAATGTTACATTATATGAATTATTTCTTCACAAGATATATTTGAGAATTTTCAGAAGCCCTAATAATTTCTAGTTTAGAAAAATTTTTGATGTAGCTTACAGATCCTGACACGAAAGGTAAGAATGATCTCATGATCTCAGGAGAAGACAATGTGTCTGGAAAGAGTTGAAAGTTTTTACAGTAAGAACAGCTCCTTGTTCTTGGGCAAAAACCAGAGCATACGTATAATCTCTGGCCCAACAAATACCAGGCTAAATTAACCAAATCTACCCTAAAGCACTGGCTTTGGAAATAATGTACTCTGTTTCTTTGAGTTCTTGCCAAGTGATAGATATCCTTAGCTCTTTCCTATACGGTTACCTCCTGGGAAGCCATGTTTGGTATCACTGTGAGGCAACCATTTGGTACCTTCCGGTGTGTTTCAGATGACACAGAAAACCTCATATGCTCTCTGCTGAGCCTCACAATCATGTCTGTAATTTCATCATAACTAAATATCCCGTTTACTGAATGAAGACTTAGGAATGATAACTCCCTTACCAATGTCATCTACGTGGCAGGTAAGAGTGGAACTCTCACCTAGTTTTTACATGTCCTTTGTACTGGTCACTAGAATCATGAATTAATAGTCTCATTTTTACAGCAGGACAGTTCAGGGTGGTGACCTTGCCAGCAGTCTGGCTCCCTAAAAGATATCATTGCTTCTTTGGGGACAAGTCACAGTGTGTCAGGGTTCTCGATCCCACCACACTGTATTATTGGGATAAAGCACTGGGTACAGATTCTTTAAAACTTCAGCCTATGGTTATTGCCTCCAGATAATTTTCTTGATCACTCTATCAGCTCACTTTAATTATGGGAGGCTTGGAAAGTACAGAAGATTATGGAGAGTGTACAGGATTTCAGACTGTGTCACAACCTAGAGACAGTCATGTGTAATATTTGCTTTGTTTCCACATCAATTCCCTATTGGAGTTTACACACTTCAGCAACACTACAGTGCGCCTTTTGCATTCAGTGTTATATAATGAACACTTCCTCACTAAAATGTACTCAAAACACACTTACACTTGCTTAGTACTCATCATTCTCATACAATACAGTATCCGTTCTGTCACACTCCTGTTGAGAAGCTGTTTTGAGCATAAACTCTTGGCTCACATAAAATAGTCCAGGTCCTAGATCCACCACTTGAAATTACATAACCCCAGCAATTTATTAATCCTTCCTGTGATTTGTATTTGTCACAGCAAAACTTACAAGCAGCCATGCTTCACTCAGGGATTCTAATGTCCGATGTCCGATTTAGTTATTGTTCTATTTCTGGGAAAACACATCACAATCAGGGAAACTTCTAAAAGAAGACATTTAATTGGGGACTTGCTTACAGTTTCAGAGAGTGAGTCTGTGATTGTCGTGGAGGGGACAGTGGTGGCAGGAATAGCTCAGAGCTCACATCTGATCTGCAAGTTACAGGCAGAGAGTGAGGGGAGAGAGGGAGAGGGAAACAGACACACAGAGAGATTGGGTCAGATCTGGGCTTCCCCAAACAGCTCCAATAACTGGAGACCAAGTATTCAAACATATGGGGGCCATTCTCATCTAAACCACCACAGTGAGGCAGTTTACACGAAACACTTTGTACCATGTTTTACATAAATTAAAGCCTCAAAAACATTATTTATTGCTATTTTGGATATTTAAGTTGGCTTCAAATTCTTACTATTATAATTAGCTTTGGGATAAATGTTATTGCACATGAATTTTCTTTCCTTATCTTTTGATTCTTTCCCATATATCTTGAGCTCTATATCTCTAGCTATTTTTCAAGGTAGTATTTCTATACATGGGCTTCTTTGGCCACACCACAGACATAGACATTTATGAAATTGTTCTATTTATTTCTTCCTTTGTCAGTCTTGTGTTAGTTAAGAATTGTGTTATAAAACTTAGATCAGAACTGATAGGTGGCCATTCTGGATATTTCTTTCCAGAAGGAACAAGAGTCAAAGCAAGTGGCTTTATTTTTATTATTATTATTATTATTATTATTATTATTATTATTACTATTTTTATTATTTTACCACCTACTATTTTCTTAAAACATAAACATCTTGTTTTGTTTTGATTCTTATCTTTGTAATCTTATTTTAATACTTCAGCTATGTAATGGCATTTAAGACCAAATCTGGGATGGTGGAATTCAATACCATCATATCAAGGGCAAAAACCTGGTCTAGCCTATACTGATTGATAAGTGAAGACACTGACCATATAACATTAGAGAGGCAGCAGAAGACCAAGAAAGAAACTAGGATGTCAGCAACCAACTCACCACAACACCTGGAAAACTAAGCCAGATCCAGAGTTATTTTGTGGATTAATAAATCATATCATCCATGATATTGAGGATGGTGAGGTATGCAGAGACACTACCAGCAAACTCTTAATTCATGCATTCCTCCATTGGAGTATGTTTACAAAGAAAAGGAGACACAAACAAAGGGATCTTGTTGCAGCAATGAGTAGAAGAAAGAGAAAGAAAACAACCCGAAGATGTTTAAGAAAATTCCCCAAGCCACGTGGACCACACAGAGACGAAGGTCAGAGGTCAAAGCACGTCAAAATTCTAAAGGTAATCATTTTATTTATTGTCAAAGATTCTTCAAAGTTCCAGCCTTGGTTTTTAGGCAAAGTGTATCCCTGTTCTCAAGGCTGAATAGTCAAGTAGAACCTTAGGAAGAACAGTGCACACTCCTACCCACTGAGCAATCTCTCTAGCCCTTCAGTACTCTTGAGTTACTACTTATCTTGGTTATTAGATGGAGGGCCAGGAGAAGATAATACCTTGATGAGAAGTTCAAAATGGCTCATATTTCACAGTTTATTAATTAAGAACCTACAAATTATAATTCATCTCTATATAAGGGAAAATATGGAATCCATTTTGTACTCTATTATTAAGTTTGCGTTACATTTAATAGCACATATATTGAGTTCTATTAAGATGCTGCTTCCTTTTTTCTTCTTTAGGCACTAAGAATTCTGAAACACTAAGAATGATCATGCCACGGCAAGTAACTTCAGAGGAACAAAGTGAAAAGGAGTTCCACAGCTTGCTCACACTTGCCTTCCTCTGGAAAACTGTCCAAACAGGTGTCTGTCTTCTCTGGGAAACTTGTACTGAAAGTTTCAGTTAAGCACACTAATTAGTCATTATGAAATGACTGCCTTTCCCTTGGTGATCTAACTTCATGAAAGGATTACTAAGTTCCAACCCCTTACCATCACGGGAAGTCTTAGAACAGAGCAGTGTTGCCGGGATCTACATCGGTCGTACTGACTTTGTTTCAGAATTGGTTTTCTAAAAATCATTGACAAATTATCTGTCTCATTTTGGGTAATTTCTGTACTGAAAGACCCTAGGAGTTTCTACAGCAGCTGTCTAGGTTGGTGACTTAGAAGCCCTCAGTGGTTCTGTCTTGCTGAGGCCTCGCAGCCAGAGCAAACCAGCTGTGCCAGAAAGGGTCATGTGAACACCATTCCAGAACACAAGAGCCTGGGCTGCTGAAGATGCCAGGATGGGTGGACTTCCAGGGGAGTGGCCCAATAGCACTAGAGAGAATTTCTAAAATTCTCCTGTACCCTCTTAAGCCTGGGATTACTAAAACTGGGTTCCACACTTGTCTTCGCCCTCTTCTTGCCTTTGTTGGTGTTCTTTCTCAAGAAGACTAAGCAGCAGGCCTCTTGACAATGCATGCTGCTTACAAAAGGAACATTTTCACCAATGACCAGGCTGCGGGATGCTGACTCCTCCCCCAGGCTTTCCCACAAGCCCAACTTTATAATACATCAGAATTTAGCAGGTACAGCTTAGTGAGAACACAGAGGTAGCACTGCCACCATCTTTTGCAAGCAGAGCTCAGGTGCACACAGTGTGTTTAAGTAGATCCTTAAGCCAAGCATAATGTAAAGAAGAGGAAAGAACTCTAAAGCTAGGTGTAGAAATGCCAGCTTCTGTGTAGTAGCTGACTATGTGATCTTGGGAGCTCACCTTTTACTTATGTAAACTTCATCCTTGAGTCCCTGGGAACCCAGTCAGGGAACCCTGTTCTGTGTTCTGTCTCCCTTATGTTTGGGCTCACTTAGATAGTATTTGTTTGCTTCTGGTTTCTATCTGAGTTAGTTAAAGAAGACAAAAAGAAGCTAAGAACACTGAAAATTGAGAGCAGGAGACCTAACCTGGGAAGAACGTAACTAGTAATTCCCTCTATTCTTGGGGTGGGAGGATGGGTTTCATAACATATTTCAGATTGGCTTAGAATTCACTATACTGTCCAGGCTGCCCTTGAGCTCCTGGTGAGACTCTCTCCTGGTCCTGGAATTACAGGTTGTTGCCACCTCAACTAGAGCTTTTATTTGAATATTAGTTTGCCATTTATAACATTGATTCTTACACTTCATTATTTAAGAACCTGGGAACGAAGTGGCTCAGGTATATGAAAAGGTATTTTCAGGCACCTGGCTCAAGGCTCTAACTCTGAGGAACGCTGTACTCTAGATAATTTACTTGTCTTGGACCTGCTTGGAAAAGTAATTACGAAGCTCTCATGGCTATTCTGCTTTGAACAAAGTCACTTGTTCCACGTATTCTTTTTTTTTTTTTTCATTATCAGACAACCCCCTACCTTATCTCAAGATTTTTGGAGATCTGTGGTTTCATTATTGATAACTCAAATTAAGCCTGCCTCCTCATGGTTTATTCATGACAAGGTATGAATTAATTAATGGTGTAATATGATTATTTTCTCACTTGTGCATTTTCCTAGCAAGCCCTATACTAGAAACAAAGCTTTCTCAGCATAGTTTTATTATTGACCTGTGTGTAGAGCATTTAGACAAGTGGTTGAGATGGAGTCAACACCGGCTATTTCTAGGTCTCTAGAGAATGCAAGAAGCAGAGCTGTTCTGGAACCCCACAGCCTGATCAAGCCAGGATGTGACTATTCACTTTGGGAAAGCTTTTAGATCTCATTGCCTTTATCTACATGGTAGAATGGTGATCATGCTGGTTCATAGGACTGTGGCTTTAAAAGACATAGGTAAAATGTTTACCATAGTGCCCCATAGTAACCACCCAAGGAACGTTAGCTAATATCTTATATTGTCATAAGTCTTAAAGTGACCTCTTGATAACATGCTAGGATAGAGAGGAGGAACATGGGTGTCTAACTAGCAAAACTTCCCCTGTGGATGTGTTAAAGCCTGATCTATTCTGAGGAACTGAATACTTTCCAGTAAGGGCTTAATGCTTAAGGAAGGAAAAGAGATTAAGTCATTCAAATCATCCAACACTTACAATAAATCAACTCTTTCAGTTTCTCTTTGAGGATGGGATTTTTTAAAAAGTTTTTTTATCATTGTCATAGTTGGAAGTATTTGAACCAAGCACACCAGGCACTCTACAGTTGACTAACATCTCAGATTGAGACCAGTTTTTGCTGCTTGTATCCTCCCATCCTCCCATCCTCCCATCCATCCATCCATCCATCCATCCATCCATCCATCCATCCATCCATCATTTTTGGCAGGCTTTCACTACATAGCCTTCAAATCCTCCTTTTTTTTTTTTTTGCTTCCCATGTTATAGAATTATAGGCATGTGCACCCATACATTAAAGGCATTTTCCTGATTTGTTTTCTCAAATTATTACATATATATCACTGGTTTTCAAAGTTAAATCTAACTTGTTATGTAATTATTCTTTTCTATATTTTCTTGGATAAGACTTCTTCAAGGAGTATATTTTGGTCTATACTTTTACTTACTAAGGTTCTTAAGCGTGTATAAGATCTGACATGTGGTGTAGGCTAAATTCATATTTAATTAACACAGTAATAACTGTTTTTTCCAAGGATTCTTAGAAAGGTAAATAGTAAGAATTTGCTAAACCATATTTGAGAAATTACTTGTTGTGGAATATGAATTTAAGATGTATACATTTGTTTTTGCTGTGGAATATTGGTTTAATGATGCAAAGATGTGTGTTGTAAAAAGAAGAGTCTTTGATGAGGGATATGAGCCACACTTATCTGTGGGCAAAAGGATAAGTGTTTAGAAATAGAAGCTATATTGACTTAGAAAAATGGTAGTAGTTGTCTTCTAGACCCTACAGGGAGCTGCTCTCATGACCTCCGAACAATATGGCTGCCGAAGCAAGACCTGCATAATGAATACATCAGTTGACATGCCACAAAGGTGATAGGAATTTCACAAGACTCCATCCACAGATGAAGAGTACAGAAAAGCAATGACTTTTGAGGAAGGGAGAATTAGTTATCTTTGGGGGTAAGCTTCTTCATAGGCTATCCATCTTAAATGGGCAGCCCCAAACACACACACATAAGTATAATACTGAATGGATTCACACACCCTCCACATTTATATATATAATACAAGAAGGGAGTCATAGAGAGGAGGTGGTACCACAGGCTTTTAACCCCAGCACTTGGGAAGCAGAGAGAGGTGGATCTCTGCAAGTTCGAGGCCAGCCTGGTTTATAGAGTGAGTTCCACAATAGCCATGCCTACAAAGAGAAATCCTGTTTAAAAAAAAAAACAATTAAAAAAAGAGAAGAAGAAGAGGAAGAGAATGAAGAGAAGGAGGATGAGGAGGAAGAAGAACGAGTCATGTATTTGAGAGAGGGTATAAAAGGGATATAGGAGTGGAAATGATATAAATACAGGGTGTTTATGTATCAAATTAGAAATAGAATTTAAAAAACCAATTTGACAGCATGCATCTTAAAATATGCTTAACTCCCCTCCCTGTGTGTATGTGTCTGTGTGTGCCTCAGTCTGTGTGTAGTTTGTGTGTATGTATTTAACTTGGTGTATGGATGGTTTTTGTATATATATGCCTAACACTGTATGTGTGTTGTAAGCATGCATCTGCTTAACTGTGTGTATGATTGTATATGTGAGGATACTTTCTTTCATGCACATGCATGTGGCAGTCCAAGACTGACATCCAGTGTCTACTTTTATTGCTTTTCACCTTGTTTTTTGAGACATTGATCTTTTATTGAACTTGGAGCTCACCGATGGGCGAGACTGACTAGGATCAGTGTCTAGGATCTGCCATGCTCTGCAATACCCAAGCACTGGGATTGCAGATACACATATTGCACATGGCTTTTATATGGGTGCTGGAAATATGAACTCAGATTCTCATTCTTTCACAGCAAGCATTTTACCTACCGACTCATCTTCCCAGCATCAAATTTGTCTAACTCTTAATCTAATAATTCTTTTCTTAGACGTAAAGAAATACAAGTTAAAATGCAAATTTAAAGAAGTTTATTGGTAACGGTGAAATTAAGTAGCTGAAATTTTAAGTAAAGAAATAAGGGCTGGAGAAATTGATCAGCACTTAAGAGCACAGTCTGCTCTTCCAGAGGTCCCAGGTTGGACATATTGGTGTATATGTAACTTCAGTTTCAGAGGACCAGATGCCCTCTTCTGGTCTCCTTGGGTATTGCATGCACATGGTGCATAGATCATGCGTACAGAGAAAATACCCATATACATTAAAAATACCCATATACGTTAAAAAAAACTCAAAAGGAAAATATTTAAATAGAACATATATGTCTATAAGTTAGAATTATGTGCAGCTATTAATTGTGATGTTTAAAAACTCAACAAAGTAAACTACATAAGCAAACTAGAAATCATGGCAGTTTTAATCCCAAAAATGTAAAGGCATAGAAAAATCTTAGCACAAATTCATTAACATGTGAGTAGTAGATATTTCTAGGTCAAATAGTAAATAAACTTACATTGTGTTTACAAAGAGAAAAATACATATTTAAGTTTTAGTATTTTTACTTTCTCTAATATTTCCCCTGTATCACAGGGAAAAATGAGGACCAAAAGAATACCCTCAGGCTCCTTTTAACTAGTGTGGAAATGCATAAATATTTAAGTTTGACTACTATTTTACTTTTTAAGTGAAATTTCTCCTTGTAAAATAAGAAACTTCAAGCTCAGACTTTGTAGGTTCTTATTCCCTTCTACTCTAGACCTTTGCTCTTAAACAACATTTATGCTGGGTTTGATGGTACATATGCCATAACTTGGAAGGCTGAGGCAGGAGGATTGTCACAAGTTCATGACAATCCTGTATTACAGAGCGACATTGTGCAAAAACAACGAAACCCCCCCAACCCCCAAATCAAAACCAAACCAACACACACACACACTCTCTCTCTCATACACATACACTCTCTCTCTCTCTCTCTCTCTCTCTCTCTCTCTCTCTCTCTCTCTCTCTCTCTCTCTCACACACACACACACACACACACACACACACACACACACACACACACACACATACGCATGCATACACCCTTTGTTGGCCTGGCCTGCCCCTGATCTGTAGAGAGGACAGATTATCTGTCATTCCACATGTTAAGACAGAACTGAACAGCAACAACAAAGATTGAGTGCTGAGCAGTGGTGAGGGGAGCCTACAGCACCCGAGCAGCTCACTGCAATGCACAGTCTTGTAAATCCTGACTCATTTTCTACATTTGCAAAATGGTGCTAATTACACAACCAAAGACGGTGAATATAGGAAACACACACACTTATAGAAAACAGTACTTTTCAAATTTAAGCAAGTTATGCTTAATTATGCTCATTTGAGTAGCCCTAGATTTTATTAAAAAGAACCGGGTTACTTGGGGCTAGAAAGGTGGCTTGGCAGTTAAGAGTTCATTCAGAGGACCTGAGTTTGATTCCCAGAACCCACACCATGACTCTCAACCATTCGTAACTTCAGTTCCAGGGGATTCAATGCCTTCTTTTGACTTCTGTGAGCTCCAGGCACACACAGACAACCATGCAAACAAAACTTCCATATGAATAAAATCAAAATAAAATAAATTTTGAAAAGGAACTTAATTACTAAGAAAATCTATTTTATATTGTATAGAAAGCCTTAAAAGGTTTTATCAGTACCAACTTATGACAGAAAATATGAAATTTTAACTTCTAAAAATAAAGAACTGATAATCTATTGAAAACTACCCCCCTAATAGTGTGTCTTTAGGGTTTGGACATCAGGGGTACCAACATAACTTAGTTTGCTTGGCTTCTTTCACTTGAAATCACACCTCACAGTTGTCAAGCTGTTACAATAAAGATGATGTTACTAATGATGTGAGTATAATTAGTCCAGATGTGTTGTTTCTGGAAAGTTTCTATACATAAAAGGATACCTTTGGTTCATGGAGCCACTCAGGAGTACTATGACAATTGTACCTGATGACTTTATTACTTGCTTACAGTTGAAATCTATTCAGCTAAGAAGGTGGTATTGTGTGGTGTGACTAAATATATATGTAATTGAACCAATAATAATAGGGAACTAAAATAATAGGAATGAGATCTTTTTAAATCTCTGTAAGTGAGGTCTTGCCGAGAAGTCATTAATTCCACGTTTAAATGTTTTTAACTCTAGTTAACCTTAATATAGAGATGATCAATGTTTAGTCACATTATTTAATTTTTTATTTTGTGATACATTTGTTAGTTTTTTCTATAACTCGGTGATACTTTCCCAAACAAGGACCTGATAAATCATTATGTTTGTAAGAATCGTCACCTCAGCTGTGCGTGGAATCAGTTCCCTCATGGGAAGAAAGGTGAGTAAATATGTTGAAACCTAAGCATCTTCAGGTGGTTTAAACCATTTCACAGATTGTTAACCTTAAAAAACTCAAAGCAAATGATAATTTCAGTATTTTCATCCTCTACAGAATAGGCTTTCTCAATGGTAGCAGGAAAGCTGGAAAAATATGCTTAGAAGAAAGAGACCAAAAGAAGAGCTATAGAGAACACAGTATTTAAACAGACCCACCTGCTTGGGGAGTTTTGTGAACAAAAGGTGAACTCCAAGGCTGCCAGTTTCTTTTGCCCGGTTCTTGACATCTCACTTGAAATACATACTTGCTGTTTGGCTCCAGGTGGAATTCTGACTGTTGCAGATCTGTGATGTTGATATCAAATTCCTTAACCTAAATAGATTCATAATGGTAGTGAAGTGGCATGGTGGGCATTCAGAATAGTTATCCCATTATGCAGATCTAGGGAACACTCATTAGATTCTGGGCATCTTCTAGAGCCAGAGAAAACAGGCAAGATTCATATAAAACATACACAACCACATGCAGGCTTTAAAATTAAAAGTAAAATCCATGCTGGTTTATGTTTGACAAACTTGGAAATCTCCAGAAATCCCCAAATACGATAATTTTACACTTTGAAATATCTTCTCCCTACTCCTCAGAGAAGAGAGAATTTAATTGTTAATAATTCATATTCTTTCTCTGTATCAGATTTTTTTAAATTAATGTCTGATGCAGTTCAGGATAGCTTTAAGGGTATGTAGGTGAGAATAATCTTGAACTTCTGATTCTTTTTTCTCCACCTTCTATCACTAAGATTTTTGATATGCACCTATTGTCCAGTTACTTGGTGCTGGGTGTTGAATTCAGGGCAACAATTGACTATTTATATAAATAACTTTTCAGAATGAGAAAAATATCTCATTTATGAAAAATTAGAAAAATACTTATCAGAAGATAAGTTATTAAAATGGTTCTTATTGGAGAATTATGTAAATAGTATAATATGTATGAATGTATGTACACAAGTGGATGAGAGCAAATACAGCTTCCAAGGAAAGTGGACTCTTAAAATGTGATGGAAAGGAAATAGAGAAGAGAATAGCTCAGGAATATGACTGTGATTTTATGTCTAGTATAATCCACTTTCAAACAAAGTGAAAAACACACTTCACGTAAGCTGTTTCAGCCAGGAGAGGGATCCAGAACCATCCTTTGGGAGGTGACTTATTGAAGACATGGATAGCTGTGTCCTGTCATGCGGGTGATGGGAACTGATCCCATGATTTTTTTACAATAGCATCAGGTGCTCTTTTAGCTATGAGCCGTGTCTTCAGCTCCCGAGTCAATTTTTGATAGGAGCTTACAGTGCCAAGAGGAAGACTACAAAGATAAGCTAGAAGAGAGAGTCTATCACTTAGAGGAGCAAGAAGGATGCCAAACACCAGTCTACTGTATTGTTATAGAAACAGTGGCAGATTATTATGGAAAAGAAAGCACCGCAGAGAAGGGGGAGTGGGCCAGAGAGTTGAAGGAAAAGCTTGTGCGCAAAATAATTTCTGGCCCTTTTTATAGAGGTCATTTACATTGCACTCACCTCTTCCACAAAGGACTCCAAGCTATCAGGGGTGACCTGCCCTGTCTTGATAGATGGGAAAGTAATTGGGTCCCCTTTGGGGTTCCTTGAGGGTAGTTTTTTGCCTAATTGGTTATTATCTACCAAGGAAGACAAACTCTATGTGGAATGTCTTTGGTACCCCACATCTTCTTGGAAGAGGAACGGTGTTACCAGAAGCAAATGTATCTCTCATCGCTTAATTTTGAATAACAAAACATTTAAATGCCATATTTTTAGGTTTACAAAGTGTTTGAAGACTACTTATCTACTTGGCATATTTTTCTAGACATTATATATCTAGAAGACCCAATCAATATAACTATTATATGACAAACATAGGTAACTATGACTTGTAATTTTTATTAACTTAGATGACCTAAAGACTAAGGCTTATATCTTAACACTGAGATGAGGAAATTGGACCTACCTCAAATGGATATACCAGACTGAACTGACCCACCTTGGGACTCCTTGCTCTCCTTGGGAAATGGATGGGGGGATGGGAAGAGAAGGCTTAGGGAGGGCCGGGGGAGGGGGACTGGAAGAAGGAAAGGGAGGCTGAGCAGTAGTTTGCATGGAAAAAAATCTAAATAAATAAAAAAATGAAAAAAGACTAAGGCTTATATTATAAATGTACACATGTATAGTTTTGGCACAAAGACTTTAAGTATGACAATCATACAATCATCTTAAGCAGAAGTAGAAATGTATAGTGTAAAATGACAATACGTATTGTTACATAAACATATTAAACATAGGTAGAATATATATATTTTATATATAGTATGACAAATATAATTAAACAGAGGTAGAAAATGTATCGTGTGAATGATAACATACCGTTAATCTGTATTAGTGTAAAAATATTTTAAACAGAGATATAAGCATGTGCAACATATGACAAATTTAGATTTGAATTTGTATCAATATACAAATTATTCTAGACAAACATATGAAATATCACATATTAAAGTCCCCAGGCTCTCCTGGCTCACAGACCTTCCCTACTTGACACTCTAATTTTCAGGGTACTCCCCTTCAGCCTCCTCATAGCCACATCAACCCATCTCTTTAAAGCTGTCTAGGCTCTCCACACCTTTTGCTATTCTCTCTCTGTCCCCTAAGAGATGGCCATGGCAATTTAGAATTTCCCCCAATAAACCTTTCTTTCTACCCATAGACTGGTCCAGTTTGGTGGTTTCCCTGTGCCCTCACTTACAGGGGAAACGTCCAGAAAACATGCTTAGAAAATAGACAAAGAAAACAACTCACTTTTGTAAATAATTCAGAAAAATGTGCAGACTTATGACCCTACTTTGCTCTGAACTTGGGGAAAAAAGAAGAGTATAGTAGCTAATTAAAGAGCTAATTATTCTATTTTTCTCTTTAGCATGACAAGTGAGTCCACATTCATAGGGGTTGTCCCTTAGCCAAAGTGATTGACCCTGCCAGAGACTCTACTCACTTGACCAAGAAGTTTTGTCTACTCTGAAGAGGTGATGAAAATGAATCCACAACATACCCAAACTTATGGGACACAATGAAAGAAGTGTTAAGAGGAAAATTCATAGCACTAGATGCCTATATGAAAAACCTAGAGCTATCTCACACAAGAGACAGCACAGCTGAAGGCTTTAGAACAATTAGAAGCAAACTCACCTAGAAGGAGTAGACAGCAGGAAATAATCAAACATAGGGCTGAAATCAATACAACAGAAACAAAGAGAACAATACAAAGAACCAATGAATCAAAGAGTTGGTTCTCTGAGAAAGTCAACAGCATAGATAAACCCTCATCCAGACTAACCAAAAGGCAGAGAGAGAATATCCAAATTAAGAGAATCAGAAATGAAAATGGGGACATAACATCAGACACTCAGGGAATACAGAGAGTTATCAGGTCATACTTTGAAAATCTATACTCCACTAAAATGGAAAAACCTAAAAGAAATGGACAGCTTTCTGGACAGGTACCACTTAATCAGATCAGATTAAAGATCTAAACAAACCTATAACCATAAAGGAAATTGAAGCTGTTATTAAAAGTCTCCCAAGGAAAAAAAGCCCAGGGCCAGATGGTTTCAGTGCAGAATTCTACCAGATATTCAAAGAAGAACTAATACTAATATTCCTCAAACTGTTCCATATAATAGAAACTGAAAGAACATTGCCAAACTTTTTCTATGAGGGCACAATCATCCTGATACCCGAACCACTCAAAGATACAACAAAGAAAGAGGATTACAGACCAATCTCACTCATAAACAAACATTGATGCAAAAATACTCAATAAAATTTTGACAAACCAAATCCAACAACATATCAAAAAAAAAATCATCCACCATGATCAAGTAGGCTTCATTCAAGAGATGCAGGGATGATCCAACATATGAAAAACTGTTTATGTCATCCATCATATAAACAAATTCAAAGAAAAAAATACCACATGATCATCTCCTTAGATGTTGAAAAAGCCTTTGACAAAACCCAACACTCTTTCATGATAAGAGTCCTGGAGAGATCAGGAATACAGGAAAAATACCTAAATATAATAAAGGCGATATACAGCAAGCTGACAGCCAACAACAAACTAAATGGAGAAAAATTCAAAGCAATCCTACTAAGATCAGAAACATGAGGGGGGAAAGAAGAAATAGAATATATTGTTATAGAGAGATAGGAGGGACTGAATTGGGAGGATTAATGGAAAGGGGGATGAAATAGAAGGGTAATGGAGGGAATGTTGGAAGGGACAGCTAACACTAATGACCATTAGAGGCACTGTATGGAAAGATACTATTGAAGAAGTTTCCTAAAATATATGCATACATGAAATAAATCTAAATAAAATCACCAATAGTGCCACAACTATAGATCTTACATCACCAAGTCCTTACAATGGTGATGTTTAGTTGAGTTGGTCAATGGGGCCCCATGGAAACTCCCAAACACTTTAGGCTATTACTAGGCTATTGGTTGCTTTCCAGAAATTGATAGGAAGGCCTTATTGCTGAAGATAATACTTACATATCTCATTGCACACTCAGAACTTTAGCTGATGTCCAACTAGGAACTTTACCCCTACTGACTATTGTTCATGTTACTAGAAGGCACTCTGCATATTTACACCAGAGTGGAAACATCAGGCAAGGCTACAACTCCTGAGATCTACAGTGGTGACCCGTCTGTAAGATATTCTGCTTCAATAGTGACAGAAACAATGTCAGAATAACCAACCACTCTGCTTGGTAAGGTCCATTTCATGGGATAGAACCCATGCCAGATGCTGCTAGCATGGCCAAGAACCTGAGACTCGATAGGCCATAGTGGAAAACCAATGCTCTTGTTCTGCTAAAGGAACATAGCAATAAATGACTACTAATGACATCCTGTTATACCCATAGATCAGTGCCCTGCTCAGTCATCTTCAGAGAAATTCCTTCTTGCAGTAGATGGGAACCAACACAGAGACCCACAACTAGAAAGTGTATCATGTGAATATCTTTTTTTCAATAAAAACCCCCCAAAACTCCCCCTTAAAAACAAAACAAAAAATAGGTGCTCATTTAGTTTCAGGTCATCAGTCATAGAATAAATTTCTTTATAGTCTCATGAATGAAGATACCATAGCAACGACCTATACATGCAATTCCTTCATGCTATTGGTTCTCAAAATACTTCTATATAATCAGGTTCTTCACATCAATAACTCATTCCTGGTACCATCTTATGTTCTAGTCATCCATTGTGATGAAACACCACGACCAAGGCAACTAACTACTGAAGAGTTTATATGGTTTGCAGTTCCAGAGGGATAAAAAGTCCATGTTGTTAGAACGATGGAATGGCAGCCTGCTGCAGGATGCTGAGAGTTCAATTGTGAACTGAAAGCAGGAAACAAAGAATGTGCACTGGGAGCAGTATGTCGATTTGAAACCTCAAAGCTCATTCACAGTGACAGACTTCCTCTAGCAAGGCCACACTTCCCAAACCTACTCAAACACGAACAGGGGACCAAGTGTTCAGATGCTATGGCCAACATTTCTCACTCAAATTACTACACACTCCAAATGTGTATGTTCCTATGTAGTCCTGATTAAGGTGTGGTCCACTGATTACCACAGTCATGATTCTACATGTCCTTCAAAGTGGCCTGACAAGTTGTCAAAGCTGTGGTGAAGTCTCTTTTTGGGAGACAAATTATTCCGTCCAGCTGGGACTAGGATCCTAGGATCCTAAGCAAGCGATTCCTTGGGGGGGGGGGATTCCAATATCTTAGAGTCCAATGTTTTAATATTCTGATATTAAAGAGAGGGCCATATGCAGCTTACAGTTAATTTTGCATTGAGACATGTTGTTTTCATTTTCTGATTATTCATGGCTATCTGGAGCAACATGAAGTTTGTGAGAGGCACTTAGGTATTAACTATGTAAACTTGGAACACTTGGCTTGACTCACTCAGGCTAACCTCATTTATTTGATGGATGGAGTTAAAGCCATCTTTCACAAAGGATTGTTTGGAGGTTTGCTGTGAGGATTACTGAAGATAATGAATTTGATGGGGGGAAAGAGGAACGTAGAGGCATTGTTACGTTTGTTGTAATATCAATTTTCTCAGAAAAATTCCTTCCGTGGGAAGAAGAGACTCAAGAAGTTTAGGAAGTAAACAAAAAGTCTTCACTGCCAAGAGAACAGGAACTTGGAAGATCCTCCAGGGGCCCTCCCCACATCATAAAAATGAGCAAAAAGCTGCTGGGGCAGGGGCAGCTGACTGCTGGGTACTGCACAGAAAAGAGACCAAGTTATCTGAACTCTGCAGACAGCTCCTGGGCGGATGTTTTCAGTGAGTCTTTACCAGCGCTGGGGCTTTTGGGTGATACAGCTGCTTCCTGTTAGGAACCCCAATAAAATTTCATTGTTGGGCATTGGTGTAATATTGTGTTTGTTCTGTCATGGATTCTTTTTCTGTTGTGAATATCTATCTGTCTGTCCGTCGGTCCGTCGGTCCATTGGTCCGTCTGTCCGTCTGTCCATCCAACTATCTATCTACCTTACTATCTACCTATCTATCATCTATTTATATATCTACTATCTATCTCTGACCTATTTACAATCTATTTATCTATAGTCTATCACTCCTTAATTTGTATAAGTATTGCAGCTCCTCAGAAAAATGTCACACAACATTCTCTATTATAAGGATACATTTATACTTTATAATCTGAAAGGTGTCTAACAGAACATATTCCAAAAAGCCTGGCACCACTGTTTGCACTTTGTTTTGAGTTAACCTTGAACCTAGATATAATCCACATAGTGGATGTAAGATTCAGTGACCTTGAGTGTGAGTGAACTCCCCTCCCCTTACACAGAGACCATAATGTGGGAAAGAACAGGGTCAAAGCTGACCACCTGAGGGGTGCAATCCAACTGTCTTATTGATCGTCTAAATGACTTATTGCCTTTTCTGACTTGCTATAAAAATATGCTTAATTTGGCATCCTGAGGACTTGTAAACTAAAACCCCCGACACAGAGGTGGGCAAGGAATGGCTGTGCCAGAGACTAGAACTAGCCCACGATATGTTAACTAGATTTTAGACCTTCTTCACAGTGCTGAAGTTCCAACAGTCTAGTCTCTGCAATCACAGTTTTTTTTTTTTTTAAAAAAACCAATTCTGTCTGTATCTTAGATATGCTGCATATGTATGTGAATTTATATATAAATACAAACATTTAAAAAAATTAAAGATTTTTTGACCACTGCTGTGTCTTTAAAAACAAATGCACAAGTTTTCAAGATCCTTCTTTTTTTGGTCAGGCCTATGTAAGAGAAAAACTCTAAGTATATTTTTAAAATCGTCATTAAAAAAAAACTGCTTTGAGGCTTCTACAAACATTTTAGAATTTGCAGGTCATCATCTTAATGCTTTACAACATAATGATGTATTTTAAAAGATTATTCATCTTTGAATTTTACTTAAAATAACAACAATAATAATGTCATACATGTCAAACTTTATTTTGCTCTGGATGCCTCATAAGCACTAATAATAAGGAACTACTTTAGCAAAAATAAATTTTAAGGTACATGTTATAACACTTAAATCTTTACCAAGTTATTTATTTAAATTTTGCAAGACAACAAATATACTTTATCTGTGTTTATAATGTTTAGATAGATAAAGGTTCCATATGCTTTCTGTGTTTTATATACATCACATTAAAATTGTCTTCTAAATTTTTTAATAATAATGTTAAGATTAAAGTATGTTGTAAAAGGTTGTTTAAAAACATAAACATGTTGAGTTAAATTAAAAATAGTATAAAGGTTATAAATTACTTAAGGTTAATTTCTTTTTTCTTCATCTTATTATTTTTTATTAAAAAATGTCTTTTTTATGCATGTATCCCCCTTCTCCCTTTCTCTTCCCTCCTCCAAATCCTTTCCAGTCAGCCCTCAGCCATCCCCTCCCCCCAAAGAGGAAGAAGTCCCAAGGTGGGTCAGCTCAGCATGGCACATCCACTCCAGCAGGAAAGTCCCATTTCCTCATCCCAATATCAAGATTGGGTTAGCTATTCCTCTGCCAGAATGGGCTCCAAGGTGCTAGCCCACACACAGGAACATTTCATACCCTGTGATAAATTTAATGTTTGATTTTCTACAATAATATTTTCTTAAGTGTTGGTTTGTTTTCGTATTTTTTTTTCTAAATGAACATTTAAAAGCCATAATTAAATTTTATTTTTTAAAAATATTTTCCCACTGGATGAACATGAATCATGAAAAACATGACTAAGTGATGATACTTACAGTATTTAGACTAGGTTAATTGTGTTAAAACTATATTTTCTCATTGGATGAAACCTTTGCTTTTAGATAACCAGCCACCATTCTAATCACGAAAAACATGATTAAGTAATGCACACTTAAAATATTTAGACTGAATCAACTCTGTTAAATCTGTTCTTAAGAATTAATCTATTAGAGACGATAACACATAGAATTGTAAAATACTCAACTATGGCAACTAAAATTCTAAATAGTTACAGAGTCTTCCTCTGAGGATAAAAGACCAGATTATTTCACCAGATTATTTTTTTTTAAAAAGACATCACACAAAAGACTCCTTCTGCCCTTTCTGCTTTAAAAAATCGGGACTGTATCCAGGTACTTCTAACTCACTTCTAAGAGATTGTGAACTTTCTCACACCATCTGATAGCGCATTCATATGGACTTTGAAAATGCTAGGCACTAATCATAAATGCCACTGGCAATCAAGTCCTTCAAGTGACTGACATTTCTCTCACCTTTTATGTTTCTTAATTTTTTATAAATAGATCTTAAAATATTATTTATGACATCTAATACTTTAGCAGTATATTTCTAAATAATAAAATAATACTAATCTTAGCTTTAGTGAAATTAAATGAAAACATTATCCCCTTACATTTGACCATACTTTTTGTTATCACTGTTTCTTAACTCTAAACCTCTACCTTATTCAAAATTAATGTATAAGAGATACAAGTGTTTAATTGTCTATAATTCTGATAGATCACCCCCTTTAGCTTTTACTTTAAAATTTAACTCCACTTACTTTCATTAGAGATATCCAAGTACTTGGGTTAACCCTTCTTATCCATGTTAAGACAAGCACATCAATTTCTAATAACAGCATTCAACCATAAATACTGATGTTTCTTGATTTAATTAGTATCTAAAATGTTCTATAGGACAATTTGACAGGATGCAAGCAATTAAATAGTATCTATATTTTACAAATAAAAAGGGACAATACTACAATAATTCTTTGGAAAGTCCTAAATCTAATCATTTAAATATAAATAAGATAGTCCATAGAGTATAAATAACTGTAAATTCATGGAGGATTATGCAGCCAATCTTGATAAAAATTTGTACATTTTGGTTATTTTTGAAATGTTTGTTTTATCTGTAGTCTTCACAACATCAGGCCAGACAGTACTCCTGATTACTTAATTAGGTATAGTGTCCTATGTCACAGGCAAATGTTGTCAGACACTGAGTGGGTGAAAAAAAAGTTATATATGGATCACAAGCTAATGGTTTTGATACGATGGATCACTCTCTCTCTCTAACATTTTTTATTTTGAAGTTTTTTTTACATACCCACCACTGTTCCCTTTCCCTTCTCCCTTCCCACTCACTCCTCAGCTGCCCATCCACTCACTTCTCAAGAGGATAAGGCCTCCCATGGAGAGTCAACAAAGTCTGGGACATCAATTGAGGCAGGACCAAGCTGGATATTCTTTCTTAATGCCCTTTCTCAGCTATAGCCCTCTCCTGAGGACTGCTGTCCTGCCCACTACTCAGCTTCATCTAGATCAGATCCTAGTAATGAGCCTTCACAGCTATGAAGGACATTATACTATTTAGTAAAGAATACACACACCCAAATGCACAAATTGTGATGCTTGGTTGACAGGGGGAACTGTGAACAAGAGCTGAAGAGAATCCACGTTTGCAGAGATTGATTGATTAGAACCACAGAACTGTGGAGAGAAGGGTCGTTGCAGGTCCAGAAGCTAATCATCTTATCCTGGGCTAGTTCTAATTGGAACAGCCATTCCTTGCTCATTTCTATGTCCGAACTAACATCTTCTGAATAACAGATAAACAAACAAACAACAACAATATAACAAAACCCCTTTGTAATCTGTTAGTTTAGCAGACTACTAGCCTCCACCAAACCATGAGCTCAGGAAGCATCTCAGTTCTATAGAAAAGTTCCCACATCTTGCTGCCTCCTTGATGTATCTACCAGTGAATTTTAAATTGCCTTGCTTTATTACTTTCTTTGTTCTGTAAAATTATAAAACTTCACAAAACTGCTTTCACATTGGAACATGGAATTTGATAACAGAAATCTGTGTTCTTGGGCCATTGTTAGTTAAAACGGATCCAGAACAAATGATCCCGTATTTCCTTTAAGATGAGAGCTGAGTTTTTTGATCTGTACAGAAGATAGAACTTTTGGGATGTTAGTCCTCTGGGCCTCCAAATGGGTGGCTTTCTGAATGCAGCACATTTTTAGTGGGCCAACAAGATGGCAGATGGCAGAGCAGGTAGGGTGTGTCCCATCAGATCTGATGATCCTTGGCCTACATATTAGACAGAGAGAACAGCCTCTTTCCAGCAAGTTGTCCTCTTACTGCCATGTGTGCCCTGTAGAAAATGCATGCTCCTCTCCAATAAATCAACGTACAGTTTTAGTCTTTTTCTTTCAATTCTTGTTTAAGTGGAATGAAAGCTTGGCATAGCAGTGTAAATTTGTGTAATGTTAGTATTTGGAAACTAGTTTGAAGAGTTGAAAGCACCAGCCAAGACCCCACAGCAAGATTCTGTTTCAACCTTAAGAAAGGTAGCAGCTTTCTCACCTCTGATCTCACACGGACTATGTGGGGACAGAGAAAAAATATTTCAGTCAGAGGACAGATAACCTCTGAAAACCCGTCCCAAGACATTGACAATTGTTAGGTGGCAGACATTCATGTAGTCTTGAATTATCTGGCTTATATGAAAGTTTATTATATCTGGTAGTAATAGAATGACATTTTCAAAATGTAACCAAACTGGAACCATTTCCTAAGTCAGACTAATTCCAATTAATGTGCTTGTTGCTCACAGGCATTACTGTCATATGATTTTATTAATGAATCTCAAACATTTAGAAGCTTTTAGGGTATTTAAATTCAGCTAGTTTGTCCAGAAATTCACTTTTTAAAAAATTTAATCTAAGACTAAAGTTTATATAGTGATAAATCTTAGAGTATGATTATGTACTTTTTAAATATTCATTTTTTATCCATGTATATGTTTATCTGTGTGTATGTGCACATGTGTGAAGGTGGCCTTCAGGCCAAAGAAAGATGTAAGATACCTATTTTGGGATGTCTTGTTGAGAACTAAATTATGGTCTTCTGTTGAGAATACTGCCTTTAACCACCGAGTCACTGCTTCAGCTCCCGAATTACACGTTTTTGGTTTAAAAACAGACAACTTACTCTGATATCTCCATTTGAATCCCTTCTACCCATCATGCTGTCAAATTTCAGCATTTTATACCCATGGATGTGGATGTGAATTTTATTCTACAAGACAGTCCTAAGGACCTGAAAATGATCTCATTTAGTTGTAAATTCAGCCTTTTAAGCAATTTACAGGCAGCATAAGATAATTTAAGAAAATAACCCTATTCAGACGTACACAGTAATCATTGAAACCAGAGTAGTTCAAATGTCCTATCAGTTAAAAGTGTGAGAATCAGATCCTTCCTATGTCCAATCTGAACACTGTGTATTGGCTTTTTGGTAAGTCTTTTCCTCATGTGCTAAGGAACAATAAAAAATTAACTTACATTCCACGTTTGGTTTGCTGTTACTCTGTATCTGATTTCACAGTATACGTTCTCAATCATCATTTTGCTATTCCAGTAAATTATGGTCTTGGGCACAGGAGCATTTATAGTCTCCGCTCTGGAAATGATGGATACAGACGGTATTACTAGAAAAAGAAATAAAATACTCATAGTTTAAAAAGTTCCCTAAGAAGAAACTGATAGCTTTTCATCAATATATAGTATGTCAAAATTTAAAGTACAAGACTCTATAAATTAATAGTCTAATGAACTGATGAACCTTGTCTTATTTTCTAATTTATTATATAAGAGAGAAGTACTTCTTATAAGCCTAATGGAACTCAAGATGTTGGCCTCATTATCGAGTATAAAAAAGAGATAGAGATTATATCTTTTCTCCCATGGCTTGGATTTTAAATGTTCTCAATGGCCCAAGTGTTAAAGTCTTAGTACCCACTTTAGCACCACTGGGAGATGACAGGAACTTAAAGATACATAATCTAGCAGGAGATCTTCAGGAACTGCTGTTACAGCTTAATATCCTTTATGAATGAATGAATTTTTACTCACTTAACTTCATAAAATGCACTTTCGGAAGCTATTGTTCTGTTAACAATTACCTGAAGTTATGTAAACAAGTAGGTAATTTGTAGAGAATTATAAAACTAAAATATGCGTTCTGCAGTGCAGTCTTATACAGGATCAGACAGTGTAAACATCAAAGCAAAATTAGTTTCCTTCCAGAGCTACTGCAGTTGACTTATGTTAGTTATATGCATTACACAGTTGCTTTCTGATGTGGGAATGTCTTTCTGTATGCTGTGAATGTCAATCTTTAAATTAATGACAGACACCATAGAAAAAGTAGGAGGAGAAATCAGAGCATAGGGAGGAGAAGGGCGGAGTCAGGCAGATCGAGCAAGCAGCCCAAGGAGCAACATGTAAGGAACACAGGTGAGCCACAGGCCACGTGGCAGACAGATTAATAGAAATGGGTTGAGTTAAGATGTGAGAACTAGCTAGCAATGTGCCTGAGCCATAGGCCAAACAGCATGAAGTTAATATAAGTGTCTGAATCATTTCTGGGGCCTGAGCAGTGGCAGGCGGCTAAGGGGCCTGGGGTGCAGGGCTGTGGGTCTGGGCCTCTGGCTGCCCGGGACCAAGAAACGCCACTACTACAGCTTTCCTTTTATTAGCCCAAGGTTTGTTCCAATAGTAATAAGTTTTTGAGTTTTTCTGGAATAAAGGAAACAGACTTTCAGAGCTCTGGGATCACATAAAACTTTTAAAATACTATCAAGGCTATAAATTATATCCCCCCCCCCCTGTTTCCCACTGGAGTTTGGTGTGAGCATGCAGAATAGCATCATTAAGCATCCTGAACCATGTAAAAACGATCAGACCCAATTATAATAGCTGTGTTAAGTCCTCTTAAGAAATGAGTATGTAAAGCTGTGGGTAGGAACTGAAAGGGGAAGGAATTCAAGGCCATAGGTACAGTTACAGAACTGGCCACAAAATACTCTGCCAGAACCATAATGTTCCACAGAAAATGTTTGTGCAATGACTGTCATTCACCTGTCTGGCCATGTTTGGGTGGACACCACCTTTGCTACCCTCTAGGAGAAGATAATTAATCCAAAACAATTTACATAGCCATCCTCATTTTGCCTTTGAAACTTCTTGCCTCATTGTCTTTCAATTCACATGTACTTTACAATGGCATACATATTCACATTGCACTGCTAACTCTGAATAACCCAATTCACTCTTGAAGATTCCCTTCGATAATTATTTAGGTTATCAGGAGCACTTGCAGAAACAGCTATTTTTTTTAGGAGGAAGCAAATATATACTTAGCTTTTTGAGGCATGCAGGTGGTACTTGTGGTTTTGAATGATGATTAGTGAATATGGGTTAGTTGGAGGAAGGATGTTAATGGGGGCAGACTTTGAAGTTCCAAAAGACTCTTGTCCCTTCAAGTTATCCTCTTTCAATTATCTGGCTCATGAAAGTTTATTATATTAGGTAGTAACAAAGTGGTATTTTCCAAATGTAACCAAACTGGAGCTGTTTCCCAGGTCAGACTAATTCCAATTCATAGGAATTGCCTTGTCATATTATTTTATTAATGAAACTCAGACATTTAGAAGCCTTACGCAGAGACATGTATGACCTTTGACATCAGACATAGAGCTACAGGATTTGGCATTTCCCCTGTTGGTTTTCAGTCCAGTGTTTCTTCACTTTGCATCCATTCTTCCATTTTAGAATAGTAATGCATATTCTGTGCCACTGTGCTTTGGAAGCATGTAATTTGCTTTTTGATGTCACAAAAGCTCATAGTTAAGATTAACTCGAGTCTCAGAAAAGACTTTGGACTTTGAAACAGTGATGAGACTGGAAGGCTGTAGGGACTTTTAAAGTTGGATTAAATGAATATTCCATTATGATATGGCCATAAGAGCATAGGGTGTGGGCCAGGAATGGAATGTAGTCCTTCCAATGAGACTGGCTCCATAAGCTTCAGGCATCTGAGTATTTGTTCCCCAGTTGGTGGCTGTTTGGGGAAAATTAGCAGATAAGGTTTGCGGGAGGAAGCATGTCACTGGAGATGGGCTTTGGGGTTTCAAAAGACTCCTGTCATTTCAAGTTAACTCAGTGCCTCACTTGCGAATTAGAATGTGAGCTCTCAGCTTTTGCTCCATTATCATAGGCTCTCACCATCTGGGACCATAATACCAATTCAACTTTTTCTTAGAAGTTGCCTTGGTCACATTGTCTTAACACAGCAATAGAAAACTGACTAATACAGTAGCAGATGAGGTTTAGCATGAAAAAGCAGTGTGATGAAGAGTCAGCCTTTATACTTTTGAGCAAGCTCAAACTTTTGAAAAGACACAAATTATAAACACATGCTTGACTATGTTACGACTGAACCATTGAACCTGTGGTTCTTGTCACTAATATTTCAAACGTTCCCACCATATGTTACATTTTTAGAAAAATGTTAAACTTATCATAAATGTCATATATTTATTTTCCAATTGTATTACAATAGATAATAAAATTACAGTTGTTTTATGTCTTTCCAGCACAATTATTCATGTTTAGAGAGAATTAATGGTTACAATCACCAGGAACCAACCCTCTTTCTATGCCTAAATTTGTTTTTGCTGTCCCATATTTTAGCAGCACCTTCATAGTATTCTTTTTTCCCTTAATTTTATTATTTTTTTATTTAAAAATGTCTTTTTTTGTCCATGTATCCCCCTGCCCAAACTTGGACCTATTGTGTGGAAATTGCTTCCAGGATAGTCTGTGCTTAGCTTCATGAAATAGATCATGCATTGAACTTTCAATATCTCGCTCTTAAAACGTCACATAATGAAAACTCATTTGTTAATAATCTGTTGACTGTTCATTTGAGTCTCCTTCACAGTTGAGCTCTATTTTCAAATTGAGCTTTGAGATTTCAAATATGAGTCAATTTTGGTATATAATATGGTGAGGAGTACGGTGGAAGCACTGGGAAGGAGGTAAAGGGGATGGAAGGAGAAGTAGAAAGAGGAACAATTCCAAACTTCTGTTCAGATTATGAGAAGTCAGATTTGGAGGTAGAGGCCAACAGAAAGTTTTTCACTGTGTGTGGCCAGTGTGGCCCCCTGCTCATTACCAGCTATATTATCTCATCAAATTATCATTTTCTTCACCTGTAAAATGAAGACATTACTGCCATGTACCATTATTTTCTATTTTAAGTATGTGATGTGTACTAGGTTTCTGGAATACAGTATGTGAACAATAAATGGAGGTGAGTGATGTGGAAATGCATTTGTGTGTGCTGTATCTTTAAATAAAAGAGCTGGTTTGGGCCATGGCAGGTACCGTAGAATAGGTAGGAGGAGAAATCAGAGCTTAGGTGGGAGAAGCAGGGCGGAGTGAGAGGCAGATCGAGCCAGCCGCCCAAGGAAGGACATGTAAAGAGCACGGGTGAGCTACGGGCCGCCACGTGGCCCACAGATTAATAGAAATGGGTTGATTTAAGATATAAGAGCTAGCTAGCAATGTGCCTGAGCCATAGGCCAAACAGCATAAAGTTAATAGAAGCGTCTGAGTCGTTTCTGGGGACCCGGGCGGCGGCGGGCGGCTAAGCAGTCCCGGGCAAGTCTGTGGGTCCGGGACCTCTGGCGTCCGGGACCCGAGAAACCCCACTACAACAGGTGATCATATTGAGATCATAATGACACCATTAAACTGTTACTAATTATACTTTTGTTCTTAAAAATGGGTACAAAGGAAATGACACTGAGCATAACAGACTGTTTCAGATGATTGTGAGATGCCTAATGTGGATGCTGGGTCCTTGGTAAGAACCCTATGCACTCTTAGTCACTGTAACATCTCTTTGGCCCCCAAGAAAGGGATATATATATGGTGAAAAGATCCATAGTTACAAATAACATACAACAAAATAAAGTTACTGTTTGCCATAGTCAGCAGTGTGTGTTTTAAAATCCAATATGGAATGGACAGGATAGATTGATTATTAGACAATTTTATTATTTGAGATAACTGACATTGATTGAGAAGTTGTAATATTATCCATGATAGAAAGTTTTTAGTGATCTCCAAAAAGTACTAATGCTGAATCCCTAGAGATTTCTTTACAACCCTTGTCTTATTAATCACCAGAAAAATTATCAGACACACAGTGATGTTACTTACTGGCTTGGTCTCCATGGTTCACTCAGCCTACTTTCCTGTACAATCCAGGATCACTAGCCCAGGCCTAGGCCTTTCCATATTAATCTTAAACTGGAAAATGCCCCTCAGACTGGCCTTTCAGTTAGTGTGATGCAGAAAATTCCTTAACTGAAGTTCCGTCTTCCTACATGTCTCTAGTTTGTGTCAAGTCAAGTTAAAAACTAAAAACTAATAATAATTATCCATATAATTATATATCATAAATACATATAGATATAAAAATGTTGAGTGAAACCTAATTTTTTGTATACTAGCCAAAATTAATTTTTAAAAATCAAGAACATCATGATGATTTTGCTACAACGTAGTTTATGGCATTCTTCTTTATGATGGTGGAAAATTGAGAACAGTATAAATCTCTAACAAGGAAATAAACAGTCTCATGCTCAGGTAATAATAAAAACAATACTGTAGATTAAGTTTATAGAAATGCTTACTAAATATTGTAGCCTTTAAAAGTCAGGATCTAAAATATTTTAAATAAAACATGCTGGTACTAGTTTGGTTGGTGAAGTCATTGATGCCAATGCAATTTTCAGCTTTGTCTATATTTGAGAAAGGCCCTCCCTGACACATAGTGCATAGGGCCAACACACTAAACATAAGATATGTATTACATAAGATCCATCATATCTGAGCACAATCCTTGTTTCTTCCCATCTGACCTTGAAGGGTGGCAAGTTTTTCCAAGTAGATTTCATGTCTCTCTTAGTCTCTTGGCTTTTGGAACACAAATTCTCAAAACATATTCCTAAAAAATCCCCTCCATCTAGAAATGAGAATAGAAGGATGTCCAATTGCAGAATTGCCCTAGGCAGAAGAATACCAGAGACACTTGGTTGCTATAATCTATGGGAACTTTTGGTGGACTTTACTCGGATTTAGACCATTTGATTCCATAGTTGCAACTTAGTTATCAGCAATAAAAGACACATAGCATCTCTCATTCTTTACCTATATCATCCAGATGGACTTGCAGTTGTGGTGAGTTCTCCATGCCGAGGGCATTGACAGCTTGGACCCATACTAAATACTTCCTTCCACCTTGCAGTGAGTTAGTGGAGATGTTGACATAGCTTGAGGCAAGATACTGTTGCTTTTCGTCTGTCTCTAAACTATGAGAAAAGACACACGTTATATTTATGTTTATTTGTTCCAAAAACATTGAATGCTATTGTTTACACCTGATTTTAGAACCCGACTTGTTACTAAATAATGAATCAAACTTCATTTTATCTTCTTAATTTTTCAAAACAAATTTAGATGTGGCATAGGCCATGGTTTAATTTTGGTGAGTTCCAAATACTTTTCCTATTGTAGACCTCCTCCACTAAAAACAGTGGTTATATAGTCATGTATAAGAATGTGCAAATAGACATATAAACAAAATATGCACATACATTCATATGTTCATATATGCTGGCTTATATATATGTTTGTAGACACGTATTAATATTATCTATTAAAATTTTTAAGTTTTATTTCTTTTCGTTAAAAATTAAGTATTTTTATGAAGCCCTCTGTGTATTGTGGACTCCAGGCACTATGCTCACAGTGCCCATTAATGGCTAACTTTGCATTGTCCACAGCTTGAAATGAATGAGCCACCTTGGAGAAGGAACAACGCAGAAGGTCAGTGCATTGACCTTTTTAGCTGGACGTTTATTCTGTCAGGATCTTGGGTTAGGGTTGAAAGTGAGGGCAGGGTCTGAATAGGCTGAGAGACTGATGCAGGGTAAGGAAGCTCAACTTTTCAGGCAGGAAAAAACCCAGCATCTTGTAAAACAAATAAGTGAAGTGATATGAGAGTTCACCAAGTGCTGTCCTCTGTGCATGACAGGGCAGGAAGTAGCTGGGATTAGGCCATTTCCAAAGGACCGTCTACTGAGGAGCCGATAGGTTGGGATTTACCATGTCAGAGGAAGACAGTGCATAGAATGGGCTATGCAGTTTCAGAGGCGTCTTCATGAAGGGTAGACTTCTGGGAAATAAAAGGGGTGCAGGAGAAAGCACAAAAGTCCAGCATCACCCAGAATTGAACTATTAGTCTTAAATGAAGGTCAGTGGGGATAGCCATGACATATTTTCAAAATAGAACTAGCTGAATATGGTAGTGAGTGTAATCCCGGTAATTGGGAGGCAGAGGTATTGGATCCCATGTTCAAGGTCATTCCTGGTGTTCAGAGAATTTTGGCTAGCCTGAGCTACTATGAGGCCCTATCTCCAAATATAACATAAGAAAGTAATTTGTACCAGGCAGCTGATTAAGTGAAGAGGAGTCATTTGCTGTCAAAGACAGTGAAGAAGATAATGGTAGGAGCTGGGGACTAGGCAGTACAGAGAACCATTAAATGCCACTTCAATTACAACAATGTTTTTGTACTGCATGGCTGAGTCATCCACTTAATCCTCATAAATTACACTTGCTTTGTTCTTAGCTGCCAAATTTTATTAGCCAATGCTGCCTTTGGACAGCAAGCAGGAGAAACAGAACAAAATAGGAGTCTTCTAACACTCAAGAGATGGAGACATGTTCTTTCACCCTGTGGGTTCAGGATCAGTCTTAGGTCATCAGGCTTTAGTAGAGATCACCTTTTTCTGCTGAGCCATCTCATGGCCCTGTTTTTAAATCTCTACTCTGAAATATCCACGTGGTGTTTTTGTTCTTTCTCTCTCTCCTCTCTCTCTCTCTCTCTCTCTCTCTCTCATCTCATATGAGATTCATATAGCTTGGAATTCATGTGTAGAACATGCCGGGTGGCCTTAAACTCACAGAGATCTACTTGCTTCTGCCTTTCAAGTCCTGGGATTAAAAAATCACACCACTATGCCTGTTTTTGTTTGAGGGTTGATGGGAAGGAGGGAGCTTTAAAGTTACTGATAATTCATGCTTAAAGTTCCATTATAGCTACATTTATTACTACATGTCTGTTGAGCAACTCCTGAATTTCTGCAGCTTTCTAATACCTCAGCAAGAATCAGTGACATGCTTGCAGAGACATACATATGAGGAACTAGCTTTACGCTTTAATCGAAAAAGTAATTTTATGAATGAAAATATCACAGGAATATTGTTCTTCCAAATTGGGCTTTAAGATCTAGTATTTTCTCATATTGCCTCATGCCTCCCTTCAGAAGTTGTGAGACTTAAGATAATCTACTTAACCTTGATATAATTCAGTTTATCCATCTGAGAGACAGGAAGATGGCATCATTGTAATCATGAATGACATTAGATGAATGAGAGGAGAAAGCAAGAGGTAGGACTCATTAAGTTATGACAAGTTAAAAAGCATTTGTAATGTTACTTCTATGAATATAAACGAAACTTAAAGAAATTAAGAGAGGGTAAGAGATTCTGACTCTGTGACTCAGGCTGGCCTTGAACTCTTAATACCCTTGCTTTGCCTTCCCAAGTGCTGGGGATTGCCAGTGTGAAAGCACTGATATATGTGTGCACACACATGTGCATGTGTGTGTACATATGTATGTATGTATGTATGTACGTTATCTATAATTTGCATGTAAAGTTAAATTGTGACATTGTACTTAGCTATTTATGTAGGTGCCTTATATTCTTTCTGACATAAAAGGGGTCATAAGTTTATCACCAGAGAACTTATTGGAAAATAGGCTAACCTGTGTTAAATAAGAATTCAGACTTGAAAACAAGAAACCTGATGCTATGCTTAGTGGTAAGGGTAAGTAGTAAGTGGGGCATCTTTGACTATTTTCCAGGTAGAGAAAACCACATACACATGCTTGACTGGTTTGTGGCTAGTTCTCTTACTGCACACATTGAGATCTCAAGTCTTCTAAGGAGAAATGCATGGGGTACTAAGGATGTGGCCCAAACAGCATGAGGAGAGTTGGAGTTTACAAGATGGACTCAACTGTTAAAAATGCTTATCTCCTGACAACTCGTTGGAAGAGGAGCCTGGTGTTTGATTTAGAAAAAATGTTCCATTTGAGCAGCCATTTGGACAGGACATATAAGGCGAACAACTGGTCTTCAATTGTTTATGATTTGGGGCTTGTTGGGGTGTCTTTTTTCCAAACCTTTAATTTCTAGGGTTTAACCTGGGCCTAGAAGTCATAAAACAGGAAATAAACATTTACTGAATTGGCTTGGCTGGGACAGAATGGAGGGCTATCACTCATTCATTTCTCTTTCTAAGGCTTGTTAAAATTAAGTATTTTCCACCTGTTTATTTTTTTTGTATTTGTGTATACTCACTGGTACACATATGATATTATGTCAGAGGTCAGTTTTGGAATTCAGTTCTGTTCTACTTTGTGGGTCTCAGGAATCACACTGAGATTGTCAGGCTCAAGATAAGCATTTTTAACTGCTGAGTCATCTTGAGACCCCCCTCCCCCCCCCCCCCCCCCCGTTCATTCATTTCCATCCAACAACTATTATCAAGTAGAAGGTCTGTGAAACACTGCTGAGTGTCCTATAGCGTCTAGGGCCCGCTGAAGACAGGGAAACAAGACAGTGAGAGAGGCCCATCTTTTCCCAGAAGCACCCACTGAGGCACAGGAAAATGACGGCCAGCCGCTAGAGAGCAAGAGCTCTTGAAGCAACAGACTTAGTTCTGCTTTACAAGGTCCTGTGACACTGGCAGATCTGAGATTTTCCTGTCCTGCCATTGAAGGATTGTCACTTTTCTGTGGAGCAAGCAGGTGGGCCAGGGAAGCAGGCTTTGCAGTGTGTGTGTGTGATCTTACTGGAACATAGAAACACATGAGTTGAAAGTGAAACTTTGCCTATGCTGATCTCTCGCTGTTCAGCTAAATGGAAATACCCTAGGATGCCGGGATCTGCACAGCAGCACCCTCCTCTCTTGCAAAATCTTCTTGGAGGGAAAAGACCTTTTGGGCCGTTTGTTAGAGAAGTAGGCTTTTCTTTCTCTAGCCTCTTTCAGCTCATAATTGTGTTTCCCACGAGTTGGAAGATGACTAGACACGTTTCCTTTTGTTTGTCTGGTCTTACTGGAAAGTGTGCTTTGAATTTGCTAGAAGAAAACATCTATTTCATATGATAATTTTTTTTCTGATGCTTTATGCCATCTCTAAAGAATTTAGCTTTATTTTTTATTTTCTTAATGATATGTGTATGTGTGTGTGTGCATGTGGGTATGTGAGTGGGTGTGTGAGTGTGTGTGTGTAGATGGGTATATGAGTGTTTGTGTGTGTATGTGGGTATGTGTGTGTGTTTGGGGGCATGTGAGTGTATGACTACATGGGTGTATGTGACTGTGTATGCACATGTGGGTATGTGTGTGTTTGGCGTCATGTGAGTGTGTATACATGTGGTGTGTGAGTGTGTGTACATGTGTGTGAGTGTGTGAGCATGGGGGTATGTGAGTACAGGTGCTTATAGAGGTCAGAGGGTTAGATCACCTAGAGCTGGAGTTAAAGTTACTAGCCATCTGACATGGGTGTTGGGAAAGAAAGTAGGGTCTTCTGGAAGAGCAGTAAATGTTTTTAAACCATCTTTCCTGTTGTACTGCGTCTTCTTTAAAATACAATAAAATTACATTGATCTGCACTTCATCTATTCAAAATACAGATTGGGCTTGCCAGAGTTTAACTATTGTTTACCTCCCTTACTCAAAGTGCTTAGGACCAGAAGTGTTGGATTTTAGATTTTTTTTTGAAGATTTTAGACTATTGCTTATATTTAATGATATATATATATATATATATGTATGTTCAATAGCTATAAAGTTGATCTTTCATATTAGACATATTCAGCATCATTTTCTAGATTTGTCCAAAACTGTCTGAAAATAAACTTGTATACAGTACTTTGTATATGATTATTATAGGTTCATTAATCTTTCTTCCCCTATATGAATCAAGCTTGGTGTAAGTCAAATCATGTCAGCCTAGGCAGTCAGTTTTGAGTGCACCATAATATTCTAGTCTGATTGGTGTCCCTTGAAACTCACATGCTGAGACCTAGTAGCTCCCTTGAGCAATGGGCCAGTTTTATATTGATTTAGTCTCTAGTGCAAGAGTCTTATGGGACGGAGCTGTTTGATGGTGATGATGTAATGTGGGCTCCACCCTCAAGGATGACATCAGTGCCTTATGGAGCTGGCTTTCTTTGTCTCATCTGAGTACATTCAGAAGACCCTGCTTATGAGGAATGGGTTGGTGGCAGACAACAGATCTACTGGCATCTTGAACTTTGCAGCCTCTGGTCTATATGAAATGAACTTCTATTTCTAGCCAGGCTCTGGTATTTAGTTATAGTATATGAATGGCTAAGATATCTCCTGTTTCATTGTAGGTTTAATCATTCCACAGAAGGTTGAGAACCACCCAGCAAGGCTAACAACCTCTCTGAAGACGTACAGTGACAATAGTTTTGTATGGCTGCTCTGTAATGCCTTCTTCCAGGTTTCCAGCTGAGTAGAGCAGACAGATGTATGGCATTCTCTATCCAGAGCTATGGAGGAGGAGGCCGTGGGAGGATACGGTTTTTCCTTTCACCACTTTTTCTACCAGGAACTTAAATTGTCATTCAAGCTAGAGTTGCATCCCCTAAATTAGGACTAAACCTTGAAGATCACTATTAATGGTTAACACTTCTTCTAAGGACCTGGCACCATCATATAAGTTGAGGCCTGAACCATTCAATCAATTAGAACATGCATGCAGTGAGGCCCTTTTAAATGTGAAGAATGAGAATTTTGAGGGACTAAATACATTATACTAATTCTTAAAGAAGAATTTGGCTAAGATTTAGGTCACAGTTTAAACTGGGCTGCTTAACTCCTGCTACCAGTTGCTACTGAGAGAAAAGAATGAGTTGGGCATGGAATTTGTTGTCCCGTGAAGCAGAAAATAGCAGTGTGCCAGGAGTGGTTTTAAGTTCTCTAGAGAAGGTAGGTGTCTCAGGTTTGAGGCTGATCTTGATCTCTTGGATCCACTCTGAAGTAGAGTGTGTGTCTGTTAGTGCTATAGAACCTACCTCTTCACATGCACCACATACTTGGTATCTATGTAGGTGGGCTTCCCAGTGTCCCAGGTACAAGTCATGGTGCCTGAGTATTCATAAATGACACATGTCACGTTGCTGGGGGCATCTGGTGGATCTGCAAACAAAGGAATCACTAAGAGCTGCTCTTGATAAAGTAGGTAATGGATAAATTTTCAGTTTCATAGGGAAACTAGGCACTTGGCACTGAGCATCCTCATCCCACTGCTACTGCCTTATACCCAGTGTGTCACCAAGCATTGCTCCTCCCCATACTGTGCTTTACTGGAATCTCTTCTCCTGGGGGATTCTAACTGGTCAGATTCCTCCCATCCAAATCAAGCAAGGCTCCCTCCAATTCTCCAGGCCTGTCTTCCCTCAGATATCACTTACCTTCTTTCTTTTGAATCAGGTCATTAAAAATTATTATTTTTTACATATTTTATGTGAATACATGTGTGTGTGTGTGGTCCATGTACACTTACGTATGCGAGAATTCTGGTGTAAATGAAAGTTAGAGACCATATTATGTGCGTGTGAGTGCAGGTGTCTCTGGGAGTGAGAATTCCCTAGAGCTGAAGTTGTAGGCAGTTGTACATTGCCCTTTGTGGGTTGTTGGAACTGAACTTGAGACTTCTACAAGAACAGTATATGCTCTTTTAACTGAACCATCTCTACAGCCTTTCATGCTTTTTATTTCTGTTCTTTTTTTTTTTTTTTTTTTTTTTTTTTTTGATTTTTGTTGGTTTGTTTGGAGGCAAGGTCTTTCATTGAACCTGAAGCTTACTGATTGGATAAACTGGTCGGCCTGCAAGCCATGGAGCTTCTCCTGTCTTTGCCTCCCCAGAACTGGGATTACAGGCAGACATCACCATGCCTGGCTTTCGTGTGGATGCTGGAGATCTAACCTCAGGTCTTTATGCTTTCATGGCAAACACTTTAGCAGCGAAGCCATCTCCTCAGCTCCTCTAATTTATTCAGGACTAGTTTGCACAGTTCTGTTGAAGCCACAGTTGTTAAAGTCACCGTAACTTTCTATCTGGAAAACTACAGAACTTGACCACTGCAGCGGCTGATTATTTTTTTATTTTCCCCTTGAAGCCTGTGAAAGATTCTTCAGTTTTCACTCTTTGCCCCAGGAGAGTGTTTTCTTCTATGGAGTGTATATTTTACTTTCTCCATCGAAAGTTTGTTGTTCACATGCAATTCAGCAGAAAGAGGAAGGAAACTCCAAACCACACGACAATCTGGAGAAATCTGAGGACACTGTACGGAACACCCAAAAGACTTCATGATTTCTCTTAAGAGAGCTGTCTACCATAGTCAGTCTCACAAAATACAGGGCAGAATGACAGTCGGGACCTGTTGAGAAAGGAGGCAGTGTGTGGAAATCTAGGATGAGGGATGTTATTCAATAGATAAAATTTCCCTTAAAAAGAAGACACCTAGAGAGAATGCTGAAAAAATATAAGCATTAGCAATCACCACTGAAGCAAGCCTTTAAAAATGGCAAAAGTGGGTTATGCTATGCAGATTTTACCATCACCACATCAAAAAGGATTTTTTTTTTTTAAGGTTTGGTACTTAAAGAGGTATTTCAAGATGAGCTCTCTGTCCCACATCCCTGGCCACACCCTCACCCACCCACCCTTGTTCAGCTTGGCTTCCTCAAAGCCTCACAATTTTATTTTTTTATTTTGTCTGTAGCATTTTTTTTTCCTTTGAGAAACATTACTCCCTCCAGTCTCATCAGCTATTCTCTCTATCAAAGTCCAGCCCATAGATGTCAGTAACCAGGCCCTAAGGACAGGGATGCCCTTGACCTAAGCTGACTAATCTGAGACTTTCCCTAGGGAATGAGCTCATGACTCTGGATGAATCAGTAAGAATTCTCTAAGGGTCTCTCTGTCTTCCTCACCCTCTCTCTCCTTCTCCCTCTCTCCCTCTCCCCGTTTCTCTCCTCCTCCATTTCTCTCTCTGACCAGTATATGAGCTGAACTACTGTGACCTTCCTGTAACAGTGAACATTCCTTTCAGTGGTGCTGGATTTGAGAGTGAATCCAGCTTAGAACCAAGAGTTCTGATGACAATCTTCGGATCCTCAGGACCTCTGAGGCCTGTTTAACTCCAGAAACCGTCTAATGGCATCTAGATGTCCAACTATGTCATTCAACAAAAAGCTACCAGGATTGATGTTTTCAAACAAGCATGGGGACAAGCACGGGAAATGCTCTACATTTCCAGGGCACTTCTCTCACTTTTCCCCTTCAGGTAAACTCTGCTGGGATGTCTATGCTGAGAATTATAAGACAAATGGAAGAAATCATGATGGATACAGGGGGAAAGAATTATGAATAATAACTTTTGGGCCAGTCCACAGACAATCATGAATTCATGGAGCTCTACCTCTGCTGATGAACTGTTGGCTACTGATGCTTAGAGGCGAACATTATCTTCAGTTTTGCATCTCAGAGTGGGCCCACCAGGCACAATAGACAGTTTCACACTGTGGTCACACAGATGACCCTGGTTAAAGTCAGTAGATCACAAAACAAAAAGACATGAATATGGAGGAAAGATGTGTGAAAAGGAGGCATCGACAGGGATGGAGAATAGATAAAAACACTGAGGTTAAAGGTCATCACAATACGTATATGCATATGAAATTGTCAAAGAACAAATGAATATAAAAAGGACACAGACATTTTGGCACCTTCAAATTGTCTACCAAGAATTTTACACGTTATTTTGAGAGGCAGATGGATCCCTGTGTATTTAAGGCCAGCCTGGTCTACATAGTGAGTCCCAGGTCAGCCATAGTGAGACACAGTAAGCGACACAGTGAGACGATTTTATTAAAAAAACAAAACGAAACAAAACACCTCAAAAACTTACTTAGACCTATCAAATTGGCAAAGATTTAAAAAATAATATTATGAATTATAAAATGTTAAAATAAATTTATAGAAATCCTTTAACATTTCTGGCATAAGTACGAATTGGATAACCTCTGAGGTTTGCCCTTTGTGTATTATAACAGTGAAAGGTGAGAATAGGGCTGGCAAGATCCCTCAGTGGTAAAAAGTGCTTGCTGCCCAAACTGACAATCTGAGTTTGATCCCCAAGATCCATAAGGTAGAGAGAATGGATTCCTTGACTTTTACATGAATGCTACAGCAAATACATAGATGCATATATTCACATACATGTACTCACATGCACACTGAATAAATAAAAAATGTAATTAAAAATTTGAAGTAATAACAGTACCATGCAACCCAGCAGTTTTTACACATAGGAGTGTATTCTTAATGAAATATCAACAGACATATTAAAATAACTTGCTAGAGGGATGTAACTAACCTTAAAAGCAGTATTCATAACAATGAAAGACATGGAATCTCCCTCAATGCTACAGCACAAGGTTGAGAAAAATATAATATACTAAAGCATACCTTAAAACAATGTTGTTGATGATGCTTTAAGGAAGAAGAAGTTATTAGAAATATATTACTGAATAATGACTGTATGATAGAGTGATTTTAAAAATACGTTACAAATTGGCATAGTACAACAGCTTCCTTAGAGAGAAAGAGAAAGGGAAATGCTGGTACTTTAAATACACATTCCCAATTGTTAAGACAGAATTATGTTATGGGTAGAATGATGGGTTTGTGCACTTGATAGGCATTTCTAGTTTTGTTCATCAAAAGCTTTTTCTTAGACTGTGTATGATGAATGTAATCAATTTTGCTATTAAAAACAGCTTTCTTGGCAATAGAGATGCCTCAGTGGTTAAGAGTGTTTGCTGCACAATGGCACCCATGTAATGAGCTAGGCATGGTGTACACCATGGTCCAGGTCCAGGTGAAGCAGAAACTGGAGAATAACTTCAACTTGTGGGCTTCCAGCCTAACAAAGAAAACATGAGCCCTGGATTTAGAGAGAGACTCTGCCTCAAAGGATAAAGAAAGAACAATAGAAGAAAACATCCAAGGCTCTCTTTTAGCCTTCATACCATCACAAAGATAAGTGCATGCATTCTCACACAGAAACACAAACTCAGTTTTTTTCCCTAAAAAGGCTATTTTCAAGCAGCGATGTGACATGAAGGTACTTTGTAAGAGCGGTAGCATTAGATTCCAGTGAGAAATGTGGACTCCCACAAGGTGAAAGAAATCTTAAGTTTCATTTGAACTTGAAGGAGGTGAGCATGGTAACAGTACTTTACATCATTCTATACACTGGGTTGTGAGAGCTTGTGGATTATATTAGTGGAAAGATGTCATGAGTAGAATGATGAGCTCATGGGCTTTAGAGGGGTTTCCAATTTTTCTACTTATTCCTGCGATTTTAGACAGAAGGCATTATAATTGGACAATTACAGAAGACAAATGTCAACGTTTGGACTTTGTTTCATACTATTCTCCATAAAGCGAATGGCCAGGACTGTAAATGCATGGTTGGCATGAACACTGAGGAAGACAGAAGTGACGACTCTGCACATGATAAGTGAGCAATGTATGTTAGTGGGAAGCAGAATAAAGAGCTAGAGAGGAAAGTCATGAGAGGAACATCCCATTGCTCGATTCACTGCTGTGTTATAAACATCCAAGAGTAAAACTGGCTGTCCACTTGTTGAGAATACCCTGAATTATCAAGGATTAAGATTTTGTTCTCTCATACCCTCCCACCCCTACCCGTGTTGGATGCTCCCTGATCATTTACAAGAAGGCTCATTAACTTAGTCTAACCAAAGATCATTTGCCACTGAGATCTTCTGAAGGGACAGGGTCTGTGCTTCTCTTTATTTTGTATTTCTAGTACGTAGATCAGTTTTGGGTACATTTCTAAAACAGTCACTGAAATTTATCCCATGCATTGAATGACTCAATTAAAAAGATGTCAATGACAAGAATTAAAATGGAGAAAGGCCTGAAGTTTCAGGTGGAGATCACCAAGCCACTGCAGGAAGGCACAGGCTAGGATATTCACACAAGGAACAACACTGAAATATTCAGGTTTTGAATGGTTAACAATTCTTTCATCACCAGAAGTATAGGTTGAAGATTGAAATCGTGGAAGACAAAAAATGCTCAACATTTTAAGTAAATGGTTAATTGGAAACAACAATTACGTGGTTTATTTAATTTAACACTTTTCAATGACACCTATTGGAACAAATTTCCCATAATATGTTCTCATTTAATCAGACATATGAATCTAAGAAGTATTTAAGGTTATGAATTATGGTGGAAACTGTGATTGGCATTTCAAAAATACCACTCATTTAGAGAGACTTTGAAACACCTGGATATTGTCAGGGAAAGCACTGACTCACTCTCCCTCTACCTTCCTCACTGTGTCAAAATGCTTGCAATCACTGTATTCAGAACAGTGATGACTACTTGGCATCATAAAGCTTACAGAACAAGTATCCTTTATCAAAGCAGCCCAGTGAAAGCAGTGTGCTTTCTAGAGCACCACAAAACCCTCAAGCCCACTTTTTCTGACCTAGTTAATAGGAAGTAAGTTTCTGAGAATTCAGCTCAAAAGCATACTCAGCTTGAACCCAGGGGGGTTTAGTAAATTCTTGCCTGGCAGTGGGTTTTCACACTCATAACCCAAAGTTTCTATGAGGAATTACATCTCAAGAAATTAATGAATGGAAAGAATGATGGTAGATGATGAGAGTTTTTCCTCTACCTGTCTTCTTTGGAGGGGGAACATTCCCTGACCTGAAACATAGCTTGGTTCTGAGTTTTAGGCAGAAATCCCTCAACCAGCACCAGTGACTGATGAGTAATCAGTCACTTGCACTCTGGTACAGGGAAGGGGCATTAAGTAAAATTTGTAAGAGCATGTTTGTTGTTTTGGATGAAGTTCCTTCACTAGGAAAATAAACTAGCAAACCAAACCAAAATGAAAAGGCCCATACTAAGTTCCAAGCTGAAGTTTAAGATCGGGTTTTCCTGAAAATAGGAGGCTCAGCAGCATCTTGTATTAATGGTTCATTCATCCAGACCCAGCATAAGGCAGACCCATTCTGCTTTAACCAAAAATAACATGGTGGTAACTGTTTTGATTTCTTGTTCCGTCTTATAAAATCACATGAACTGATCTTCATCAATGCAGGTCTGTTTATAAGATGAGGTGCCTTTTGAATCAGGAACTGTAAGTAAGACACGGAACTAAAAACCAAAGTTGCAGGATTTTTTTCTTTTAATAGAAGTGATATTTTAGATATTTTCCCCTCTTACTTAAACCAACAACTCATCTTTACCCCAAACTGTGGAGATTATTCATATTCCTTCTGAAAAAAAATTGCATACCATCTCCACTCTTACATCAATCACCAAAAGAAACAACAAAGTACTGATGTATTGAGAGGGTGATTTTGTTCCTGAGTATATAGACAAGTTAACAAGATTTCATACATCAGGTGAGCTCTCTGTCTATAGCTTGATTTTCACAATGTAGACATATTTTACTGTTTAATGCATTAATTCAAGGTGCATATAGCAAGTTTATTATTAAGGTCTAAAATCTACTTCTTCAACTCTCCTCTACCTCATCCTATAGCTATCTCATTTGGAAGACCTGCATACTTGGTCAGCTGCCTGGAGTTAAGTAGGACAGTGACCTGATTACACAAGGAAGTCTCCTAGTTTTCAGGAAGTCAATCACGAGGTTAAATGATGGTGGTGTCTGCTCTGGCTCTTCTTATCTATGATTTGGAGTCAAGAAAGAATCAAGAACTTACATAGTATTATCAAAGGGATGGGAAAAGGAGGCCTTCTGATCTTTCGCCCCAAATGGCAAAGATGTACTGGCAAGTGAGGATAAGGAGGTAGCTTAGTTAGTTGGAAAAGTGTTTGCTGCACAATCATGAAGACTGAGTTTAGTCCACAACATCCACATATCATGTCTGCTACGATGTTAGACGTTTATAATCCCAGCACCGAGTGGGTGAAGACAGAAGAATCCCTAAGGCTCCCCAGCCAGACTAATTGGGGAGCCTCAGGTCACAGTATGAGGCCTTGCCTCAAAAGACAAGGTGAAAGACTCCCTTTGAATAATGCATAAATTTGACTTATGGCCTCTGTACTCACATACACACACATACACACACACCTGAACATACAATCACAAACACATGAACACTTCAAAAACAAAATTTCCATAGATACTTATACAAATAAGTATAGGAACTTGTACACCTTTATATTATTGTAAACACAAACTGATTTAGAATGTTTTGAAATATATTTGACTAAATTATGTACCGACTAATGACAGTAATGGTAATTCATAACAAGGTCTATGGTCATAAAAAGTGAAAATCTTCCTTTGTATCTTTACTTCTTTGTTTTTTGAAATGGGGTCTTACTATGTAGTCCTGGCTGGCATGGAACTCCTGATATAGAATGGGCTGGACTTGAACTCACAGAGGTCTGCTTGCCTCTCAAGTGCTGGGATTAAAGGTGGAAGCCACCATACCTGTCTGGAGAATCTTCTTAAGTTTTCAAAAACATGCACTCTCCCCATAACTATTCAATACAGTTCTCATAGTTTTAGCTAGAGCAATAAGACAACAAAAGGAGATCGAAGAGAAACAAATTGGAAAGGAAGAAGTCAAACTATCACTATTTGCAGATGTTATGATCGTATACATAAGTGACCCCTAAATTTCTACCGGGAGCTCCTACAGCTGATAAACAATTTCAGCAATATAGCAGGGTACAAGATTAACAACAACAACAAATCAATAGCCCTCTCATTTTCAAGTGATAAAAGAAATCATGGAAACATCACCCTTTACATTAGCTGCAAATAACATCAAATATATTGGGGCATCTCTAACCAAAGAAGTGAAAGACATGTATGACAAGAACTTTAAACCATTGAAAATAATTGAGGAAGATATCGAAAAATGGAAAAATCTCCCATGCTCTTGCATAGGTAGGATCAACATAGTAAAAATGGCAATCTTACCAATAGCAATCTACAAATTCAATGCAATCTCTCAAGAAATCCCAACAAAATTCTCTACAGTCCTCTTCAATAGAACAATGCTCAACTTCATATGGAAAAACAGAAAACACGGGATTGCTCCCCTCCCCTCAAAATCCTGTTCACTAATAGAACTTTGGGAGGCATCACAATTCCTGACTTCAAGCTATACTATAGAGCTATAGTAATAAAAACAGCTTAGTACTGGCATAAAAACAGACTTATGGATCAATGGAATTGAATTGAAAACACCAACATTAATCCACACACGTATGAACACCTGATTTTCAACAAAGAGGCCAAAAAATATACATGGAAAAAAACAAATGGTGTTTCTTCAACTGGATGGTTGAATATATCTATATCTATCACCCTGCACAAAACTCAAACCCAAGTGGGTCAAAGACTGCAACATAAACCCAATTACACTGTACCTGGTAGAAAAGAAAGCGCGGGGGAGGAGGGCCTTGAACTCATTGGCACAGGAGATCACTGTAGTGGATTTATGATGTGACATTGTAAATAATTATCTCACATATGAGTTTAATAAAAAGCGCTGATTAGCCAAAGGCAGGCAGGAAGTGTGGCTACCAGACTAAGAAAACTCTGTGAACAAGAAGAACAGAGCAGAAATGCCACAGAGACTCCAGAGTTGCCAGACAAGTCAGAGATATCAGAGGGCTCTATCCACAGTCAGTCTAGGAGGATCAGACAGTAGTAACTCACACCTTTAATCCCAGCACAGGGAATATCCTGGGAGTGGTGACCTACACCCTTAATCCAATCTGAGTTTGAGGTCATCTTAGTTTATAGAAGGAGTTCCAGGTTCCCAGGCAGGCAGTGGTGGTGCTACACCTTAAGTGAGCAAAGAAAGTATTTAAGGCAGACACAGAAAGACAGAGCAGACAGAAGAAGCCATGGCTCACACTGTTAGTCCCAGCACTTGGGAAGGAGAGGCAAGAGAATCTCTGTGAGTTCAAAGCCAGCCTGTTCTTCAAAACAAGTTCTAGAACAGCCAGGACTGTTACAAAGAAAGCTCTGTCTGGAAAAAGACTGAAAGAGGTGGAACTGTCCTCTGATATCTCTGACTTGTCTGGTAACTCGAGTCTTTGTGGCATTTCTTCTCTGTTCTTCCTGTTTCCAGAGTTTTCTTAGCCTAGTAGCCTCACCCACACTTCCTGTCTGCCCTTGGCCAATCAGTGCTTTTTATTAAACTCATAGGCAGGACAATTATTTACAACGGAACATCATAAATCCACTACAGACCACTTTCTAAATATAACACCAGTAGCACAGTGAGAGCAACAATTAATAAATGGAACCTCCTGAAACTGAGAAGCTTCTGTAAAGCAAAGGACACAGTTAATATGACAAAATGAGAGCCTACAGAATGGGAAAAGATCTTTACCAACCCTAAATCAGACAGAGGACTGATTTCTAAAATATATAGAGAACTCAACAAACTAGAGGTCAAAAATCTAAATAATCCAATTAAAAATGGGGTTCAGAGCTAAAGAGGAAATTCTCAATAGAAGAACTTCAAAAGGCTGAAAGACTTTGCTCAGCATCCTTAGCCATCAGAGAAATGCAAATCCAAACAACTCTGAGATACCAGCTTACACCTGTCAGAATGGCTAAGATAAAAATCACAGATGACAGCCTATGCTTGTAGGGGCTGTGGAGCAAGGGGAACACTTCTTCATTGCTGGTGGGAGTGTAAACTTGTGCAGCCACTTTGGCAATTAGTATGGTGGTTCCTAAGAATAATGGGAATCAATATCCTCAATGATCCAGCAATATCACTACTGGGCGTATTTCCAAAGGATGAACATTCTTACCCCAGGGATATTAGCTCAATTATATTCATAGCAGCATTATTCATAATAGCCAGAACCTGGAAACAACCTAAATGCCCCTCAACTGAAGAATGGATTAAAAAATTGTAGTGCATTTACATAATGTAGTTTAAAAAAAATGACATCCTGAAAATTTCAGGCAAATGGATGGATCTGGAGAGTATTATCTTGAGTGAGGTAACACAAACTCAGAAACTCATGGTATGTACTCACTCATAAGTGGATTTTAGACTTAAAACAAAGGTTAACCATGCTACAATCTATAAACCCCGAGCAGCTAGAAGAAGAAACTTAAGTGACACAGCCATGGTCACCCCAGGAAGGGGAAATAGACAAGATCTCCCGAGTAAATTGGGATCATGGGGGTTGGGAGCAAGAGGAGGTGGGAAGAGAACATGAGAGAATGAGATGATTGAGTGGGGGAAGCAATATAGATGGAGAGCAAAAAAATAGTTATCTTGATAGAGAGAGCCATTGTTGGCTTAGAGAGAAACCTGATGCTAGGGAAATACTCCAAAACCTGCAAGACAATACGAGCCAGTATTCCAAGCAATAGTGAAGAGGGTGCCTAAACTAGCCTTCTCTTATAATCAAATCAATGACCACCCTAGTTGCCATTATAGAACCTTCATCCAGCAACTGATGGAGGCAGAAGATCCATAGCTAAGGACTGGGTTGAAGTTCCAGTCCAGCTGAAGAGAGGGAGGAGGGATTATATGAGCAAAGGAATCAGGATCGTGAGGAGGAGACCCTCAGAGATCGCTGACCTGAGCTATTGGGTGCTCACTAATTCTGAAATGACAGCTGAGGAGCCTTCATGGAAAGGAACTATATCCTCCAAATGTAGAGGACAGTAGAAGGACATGGGGAGTTTGTGGAGCCTGTTGCAATAGGACCAAATTATGTTCCTGGCGTATAAACTGGCTTCTTGGAGCCCATTCCCTACAGAGAAACACCTTACTCAGCCTTGATACTGGGGGAGGGCCTCGGTCCTACCTCAGCTAGATATGTTAGACCAAATTGACTCAACTTGGGAGTCCTTGCCCTCCCTGGGGAATGGATGGGAGGACTGGGAGGAGGAGCAGTGGTGGATATGGAAAAACTTTCTCAACCAATAAATGAGAAAAAAAGACACTAAAATACTTTAAACATATATTCAAATAAATTATTAAAATATGGATTCTTATGATTACTTTCATTTTACAGAAAAAGTCATGTAGGTTGAGGTCAGCTCAAAAAATCGCCCAAGATCACGCAGCTCGCTGGGATGGTAGTGAGGATACAAAGGCACTTTTGAAATGCACCCTGAATCTTGGCTTGAAAATCTCTCACTGGGATCAACCAGCTTCAAAATTAATAATAGTATTCTGGAAAACAAATTCACCAACAAAAGCCAGACAAAAAACATATAAAAAGAGCATAATTTAAACTTTTTGTTGTTGCCAAGGCTCAGGTTGATCAGGAACTCACCATCCTGCTTCCTCCACACACAGAGTGCAGGATTATAGGCGGACACTGTCATCTTTATAAGAAAATCCTCTAAGACCTGAGGTGCTAGTTTTCATATAGTCTGTATTCATTCAGGCGTGGGGAGAAAATTCTTCTCTGGGGGTATTTGCATTAAAATATTTTAAAACTTATGGTGTTTACATTAAACTTCTACTTCTGTCTTCTTTTGGAAACCTAGCCGATTGAGGCACACTGGGCCCTTTGTGGCAGTGGCTGTCTGAGTGAGCCATATCTTTCTTCTCTGTACAGGCCTCACCAGTCCCCACAACTCAAAGTTCATCAATCTGACTCTTTTGCATTGAGCCCCTGTATTAAAGCTATCTGATAGGTAAACTAAGTTTGTTTACCTCTAGCTTTAGTTCAAAAGCCCAGCAATTATCAGTTCATCATTAGAATATGCCACAGTACTTACAGCCGGAGAAAATGTCCTTCCCACAAATGAGTGTCTCTTGAAAATGCCCAGGGCATTCAGCAGTGCAAAGCAGAGAGGCACGAGGTTCCCAGAAGCCTTCATACCAAAGTCGAACTGTTGTTCTATTAATCCTTGTGCTGTGAAATCTTTCTTTGAGGCCATTTTTATAAAAATAAAGCCTTCTTGGCCGGCAGTTCTTAAGGGCTTCTTGGCAATATATAGAAACATTCATCCCCATCTGAAGAATTTCGCTAGGCTCTACCCACATATTACCAGAGCAGTTTATAGTTGTAATTCCTGGAAACAAACACATGAAATAATCAATTGCATGCAAAAATATTGTAAGGAATTTAGAAGATTAGTATGATACTGGCTATAACATATTTTCTTCCAGTAATTGAGGACTAGCTGGTATTTTCATTTTAGTTCCCCTGCTGGCCAGAAGCTTCACACAGTCTTTGAGCTTTTTCACTGTCAGAGAGAAAATACAAATTCCTCTTCTCCTGTAAGGTGGAGAACATCACGGAACATTTTTTCAAAGATGAGATTCAAAGTAGCCCTGGGCACTCCAGAATTCAGTTCTACCATTCGTTGAGTTGTTTGGGGGGATAAAACTTTTTTTTTTAAATCAGCATAATGTGAATATAATAATTAAATCCTTACAAAAGAAAGTACTTCATAGCCACATGAAACTTATCACCAATTTAATAGTTTAGGGCACACACAATACATTATTAAGTTCAAAGGCAAGCTGTAAAACAACATAGCTCATAAAAGCTCAACACTGGAAACAAGCAAATAAGGGGCGAATCAAGGTGAAAAACTGAAAGTTGTTGGCAACAATAATCTCTGTGTCAATTTTTAAATTTTAAATACGTATGTATGTGATTTAGGCATTATACCTTGTGTATATTACTTTTATAACACAAAATCGCTGACTTAGAGCTCAGTGGCCATGCTTGCCTTGAGTCATATTTCCATCAGTCTCCCGTAAGAGTAAAGTGATTTATATCATGTCAAATAGAATAGAACGTTAATGAAATAAAACTCTTATCTAGAAAACACACCAGGAGTTTTATAAAATTTGCTGTAGATTTTCCTGGAAATAATTGTACGAATATACGTTTAAATCTTATTAAGATAAGAATAAAGAACAGTACTTAATTTTAAAAAGGCCCTTGCCTTTGAAACACAAAGCTTAAAGAACTAGCTTGATTTCCTTTTGCTAAGTAACATTTACACATAAATTGAAGATATTTAAATGTTGAACTAGTAATAAAAATAATTGCAACATCATAAATAAGGAATAGAACGGAGACATGGAGAGGGAGCTGCAGCAGTATCTGGACAACTTTATACTGTAGTAATCCCAGGACTCAAGGGACTAAGGAGAGAGGACCACAAGTATGGAGCTATCTTGTGCCAGATAGACTGTAAACTCTAAAATAGTCTGGACTACACAACAAAAAAATGAGAGAAGGTGACAGAACTACCAGGTCTGAAGACATGACTTTGATTCTTGGGCCCAACATGGTAGAAAGAGAGAAGCATGCTTCCCCCCCCCCCCCCACCCCCTGGTGCCATGGCACACACTCTGTTCCCCAAACAGATAATTCAGTGTGAAAAATGTTTAAAAAGGTAGAAATACAGGGCATGGCCGCGTATTCTTGTATTCCTAGCATTTGGGAGGTTGAAGCAGGGATAGAGATTTTGGGTTTGGCCTCTACTGCATAGCGAGTTTAAGGCTGATAGGTAAAATACAACTTGGTCTTAAAATATAAATGAAAGAAGGAAATAGGGAGAGGAAGAAGAGGAGGAAGGAGAAGGTGGCAGAAGGAGGTAATGTTGAGTAGAGTGTCATGGGTCGGGAGTAAGGAGTGACACACAGATTTGTGAAGTACTGTCTGCATATATATTTTAAACGGAAACATCTGGCTATTTTAAATAAGTTTAATAATTCAAGTTTAGAAAAAGCATGTCTCTATGACTCATTGTGAAACCATTTTTAGAATACATAGAAAAGTGACAAAAGATCTGGTCACATGTCCTGGGTTTTAGAAATGGCTTTTCAGAACACAGTTGGTGCAAGTTGTTAATCAGGAGGAGGCAACATGGAGTATGAAAGAGCTGGCCATTTTGGCTTGACAGTTCTTTTCTTCTTTTTGAGACAGGCTCTCACTTTGCATGCAGCCCATGCTGGCTTTGAACTTACTTCCTCCTCCTGTCAGCTCTTACATGATGATAATATAGGCATGGGCAACCCTGTCCAGCTAATTGAATTTCTTTAATAAGGTTATTAGATTGGTTAGACATGTTTGACTTTTTATAGAAATGTGTAATTATACTTTTATGTCTCTGTAAAGATATTTGTTTATTTAATGATTATTCTTTGACAGAGTAGCTTCTCCATGTTTTCCAGGCTGTCCTTGAACTTGCTCTGTAGCCCACTTTAGCCTCAAGCTTGCGATGGTTTTCTTGTCTCTGCCTCCCCAGTATCAGGATTAAGGAGTGTGCCTCTGCACTTGGCCAGTCAAGCTACTAAAATGGGGGTAATATCATCTTAATGAAACCATGGACAATTGCCACCTAGATTATATTAAAATAGTTATAGAAGAATGAACAATAGTGTTCATTTTGCCTAGCAACATGTCTTACTCCGCGTGATGTGTATTCATCATTTGAATGTAAAAAAAGAAACTCAACTTATTGTCTGCTCATTTTAAGCAACTTGCATCTTTTTTCCTAAACCTTGTAAGGAATCCGTTCGTTGGTCTGACTCTGAAGTGTTCAGTCATCTTGCTGCAAGATGTAGACATCTATAGATCCAACATTGTCCCGTCCATGACTCTAGATGAGCCAAACGGAAGACAGCATGGTCCCAAGCAAGGATGACCCACAAACTTGTGGAGCATTTCACATTTAACAACACGCAAACAAATAATCGAACACCCCCAAACAAGAAACAAACAAAAACAACAAAAAGGATGCCTGGGAGAAAGCTGTTCCCAACCGTAACGTTACTTAATTTCCTGCTGTCTCAAAGGAACTTGTTTTATTGAATGTTTATGTGGACTATGGAATAGAAACATAAGACAGCAAAAGAATTTAGCTTCACAAGGACTAAAAGCTAGCACAGAGCTTGCTGTATAGTAATCATCAGTAAGTAGTTCACAAATTTGAATAAATGGAGGCTTTGGCTAAATTACATAGCAGTTATGATGATCCCCAAATAGAACATCTCAAGATGGCTTTCACTGTGGAAACATTCATGTATTACAGAGTAGTGTCCATTGAGGTGTCTGGGGGCGGAAAAAAACCAACCAAACAACAACCTGTGTTTGTAGGGAAGTTGGATTAGTTTTAGTTTGTTCTATTTCATATTAATTTTTCTCAGTGTAGTAATTTTTGTATTTTCCAGGCATAGCAACGATAACCATTCCATTTGTTAAATGAAAACAGAGATACACAAAATACTATACCTCCATGACACCACCTGAAGAGCACATAAAGGCCGATTCCTATGTGTGGCTGAAGTGTGAGGTGACTCATGTCCCAAATGAGGAAGAAACCTTTCATTTCTCTCTAGAACAAAATATGAAAACAATCTTTGTATTGTAACATTTGAACGAGGTACTTAGCATTACATATCTTGTAATTTTGTCTTGAGTAGGATCCTTTCATTCAGAATGACAGAAACAGGGCAGAAAGATGTCAGTATTCTGTGAGGAGGTTCATCAAGAGGTAGATAAGTAGAACATGTGGGGGGAGTATCACCGCAGGGTATCCTCGGAGGTCATCAGACCCCTGTTAATATGTAGCCCCTCTTACTTTATTGTCTCTCATCAGACAGCTTTGCTCTCTGACGTAACTTTTGAACAGTTAGCCAACAGTTAGTGTCTGACCGGTTGACACCCATTATATTCTGGAAGGCCGGCCTTTGATGAATAAAAGGTGGGAAAAACGGAAAGTTCCAGAATTTTTTTTCCAGAAAAAGGATAAAAGGTAAGGAAAAGTTGAAAAAGGCAAAGGCTAAATATACTGTGACCAATCAAAGCTACAGGGGAGTCCTACATCTCTGGGGCTCAGAAGAGACACCTGATAGGAGACACTGTCCACAGTTTAACACCTGGAGCCTCCCTCTTCATTCCTCAGTAGAGTTGTGAAGAAATAAGTTAGTTTCTCAGTAACAGTTTTTTATGTTTTTGTCAATTTAGCTAATCCTGAATTTTCATATTAAAGAACTCCAAAACACAACTCATAGCTCATCAAGCAGAATAAGATACACGATCAGATATTTAAGGCTTATGAACTTGGAGAGCCCTTCTTAAACTCGTGACAACATACCTCTATAAGAGGCAGTCCAAACTGCAGAGTTGCCTCATCAGAGGTAAGCTGCTCACCACCTAGTTGTCAGAGTTAGCAGAATGGCAGACAGGATGAGACATTTGGCGTTCATCAGTAGCACTGCATGAAAAAAAATCACAGAACACATGAAAGAAAGCAAGTTGACCTGAGCATTTGCAGAGGGAAGTGCAGCCCTCTTCAATTATTTCAGGGGTTAGGGTCTTTTACCTCTTTGCTCGTCTGTGGCACCTTTCCTCTTCAGAGCAAAGCAGCTGACCTTGTGGCTGCGCTGTCTTCTTTCCCGCTGCCTGCCTGTCAGTGATGGCTTCAGATCGTTACCTATGAGGCAAATGGAAATGTCAGCAGAGCCTTGACCTATATTTCCATTTCCTGAAGAGGAACTCGGTGTCCATTTCATAATGACTAGTTCTCATGTCACTATTTGGGAAAACCCAGATTACTGAAAGTGAACTGCTGTGTCAATACTTCCCCCCCCCCTCACCTTAATTGAAAATCATGCCCTGTTTAAAAAGTCAAATAAATGGTCATAGGTGTACACGCCTTTAATCCCAGAACCAGAAAGGAAGAGGTAAGCGGATCTCTATGAGTTCAAGGCCAGCCTGGTCTATGTAGGGAATTTTAAGCCATCCGCGGCTACTTAGTGAGACCCGGGTTTCAAAGTAAATAAACATTTAAAAAGAAAACATAAATCCGCCTAGCATCTTATTTTTCTACCCGCACCACTATGAGAGAGAGAGAGAGAGAGAGAGAGAGAGAGAGAGAGAGAGAGAGAGAGAGAGAGAGAGAGAGAGAGAGAGAATGAAGAGGCAAAAGGACATGTTGAGAAAACCCATCTGCTCCGCTCCTCCCAACCTCTTCATAGATAATGGCAACCGGAGGCAGCTAAGGAGAAAGCCTCACTCCTCTCCCCCATTAGGCTCATTTCCAAGTTCATTTTAACCAACTGTAAGCACACACTGTTGCACAGAAGTTTGTGAGGCTTAACTGAGAGCCCGAGCTTCCCCAGTAGGAAGCTGGAGTTTCACCAAGTCAACGCTCCTCCTCCTCCTCACTTTGGCTGCTGATGTTGGCTAAGAGAACACATTTTAGCCTGCAAAATTATGAGAAATGAGACTTCAGAGCAGAAAGGGGTATGTGGAAGGGTGGGAAGATATACACTCTCAGCCAAAGATACAAAAAAGGAGCCCACGCCAGGCCAACAGGTACCTCATGAGGGTAAAGGGGACAGGGCTTATTATACTCAGGTAAGTCCTTACTTTCCCAATATATGCAGAGAGGGAGGCCAGCCTGCAAGGGAAGGAAGAGAAAGTGAGTGAGGGGAGCCTCACTCTAAGTGAAAGAGTAACTGCTTGATGGACAACCCTTTTAAATTTTTCCCTATGATTTCCATAGTGGTTTGAGGTTTCAGAAGCCTACACCAGGCACAATCTTGCTCTCTCTGCCTCCAACTTGCTGTTCAGACGTGAGCTCTCAATTACTGCTTTAGCCTCGTGCTTGCCAGATCTGTCATGCTTCCTGCCGTAATGATCATGACCCGACACTGTAAGCAAGTCTCCAATTAAAAGCTTCCACTTATTCAGGGCTCTTACCAGGGATAGTGTGATAATGTTGCTAGGCTACTCAGCTTCAAAAATAGTCACTGGAGAGAGAGAGAGAGAGAGAGAGAGAGAGAGAGAGAGAGAGAGAGAGAGAGAGAGAGAGAGAGAGAGAGAGAGAGAGAGAGGGAGGGAGAGAGAGAGAGAGACCTTCTCATTCTCCAAAGGATTTCTTCCCTACCAAGAAAAATAGTCTTGAATAAGAATCATCACTTTAGAGCTGAGGAGATGGGAAAGTAGGTAAAATGCTTGCCATGACCCTGATCTATCTACCGCTCATTATTTTTGGGATATGTACAATTATTAAGAAAAGTTACTTGAGGCTCAGGATCTCTAGTTCAAGGACAGTTGGATTACAAAATGTTTAAAGATAGTGTGTGAAACTAAATAAAACCCTGCTTCAAAAATAAAACAAAACTTGGGACTGGAAATGTGGTGTAGCTGTTAAGAATGCTTGCTGTTCTTCCAGAGGTCCTGAGTTCATGTCCTAGCAACCACAGCTTGGGAGAACATTTAGAACATATCTGTGCTCAGACTCATTGCAGATAGCGAATTTCGATTTCTGTGGGTAAAATCTGGGCACTGAGGTTTTTACAAAAGCCTTCTGAGGAACTGTAATAAATGACCACGCTGAGAACCCCTGGAGAAAATGAGTGTATTATAGCTACGAAGGCCAAGCTGAAGAAATGACTACTGATCAGGAGTTAATGATTAGTTATAGCCTCAGAAGCTGTGAAGGAGGCGTGAAAACATTTCTCTTGTGGAGACCAGAAAGTGCAAGTGACAGAGTCTGAGGACCTTCACGTTGCTTCTCCAAGGTGAGAGAATAGAGAGAGCTTTAATCAGAAAATGAACATGATAGTTCATGCCTGTCATCCTAGTCCTTAGGAGGCTGAGGCAGGAGGATCAAGCGTTTGAATCCAACCTTGGATATATAGTAAGATCCTCCCTAGCCACCCCACAACTGCCATGCTAAACAAACAAACGACTTCAGATGAGCAGCAGCCTGAAACTGGTGCTGTATTCCTGGCTAAATAGTTTCATTCTGAAGGCAAAAAAGAGATGTAAAATATTGCTAAGTAGAGAAATATCATTATCAAGTGGAGTTTTAGAAGATGCCGTAGACGACTATATGAATAACTGTTTAAAGATGAAGCCATCTCTCACGTGGGGAGGGCTACCAGATTCAGTCGGGGTCAGAAGAAAAACAAAACTGTAGGAATTTGGAGAGCTGTGAGTATATGTGAAGGAGTTCTGTAGATTCATTTGTTCAATTGGTGAAAATATCCAGTTTCTCTGAGCACGAACATCACATTGTCTTTACCAGATTACCGAGAATTGTCTGTCTTTGTTTGGGTTGATGTAGTCTCCCTGATATACTATACTTAGATATACTGGTGCTCTTCCTGCTGACTCTGAACTAGGTTTTGTGGTGCGGACATCTTCTTTCAACTGCTTTTTTCCTACCCTACCATCCTCCAGTGGGTGAGCATTCACCACCATGTCTTTGCTTTACCATTTGTGCACAGCTCACCGTCTGAGCCTGACCCACCTTTCAGCACTGGAAATTCTGAGTCATTAAGAAACATACAGGCAAAATGACATAGCTATTATTTAAGAAGGAAACAAACTATTTTCAATTAATTTATAAAAAAATATGAAAGTAGCATTAGCAGTGCTTACCTAGCATATATAGGTGCTAGATTCGTTCCTAGCAGTCTAAGATTTCCTTGAATTAATTTTTCTAAGTTTTTGGCTTATTTATAAGTTTTAAATAAATTGAGGATACTTTTACTCATCCTTCAAAAAGGCCAAGTAAGTGAGGAGCTATTTTGTCTTATTACTTATCACAACACTGAACTGGTACCTAAGATTTTCTAAGGAGAAAGAGACATAAACTGGCATATCTGAAAGATAATGCCACTCTCCAATCAGCAGCTCAGGGTTGCAGCTTCAGATCCCATTGGTCAGCTCTGTTAGAGGGAAAGGAACAGAAGGTAGGTTCACCCCATTACCTTTGGGGTGCACACTAAAGGGCAACCTTGCTTGATTTCCCAAGACATTAAAGAACTCTAAGAAACAGAGACAAATTCAAACTAGTGGACAATGTAAAATAGTACAACCACTTTGAATTTAAACAGGCTCTTTTATAAATTCTTAAATAAAAATCAGAAATTGTGCTCCTTGGTGTTTACTCAGAGGATAACCATCTACAACCACACAGAATCTGGCATATGGGAATTTATAATTGATGTGGGAATGTCTTTCTATATGCTGTGAGTAAAGGACTGTTTTGGCCCATGACAGGCATTGTAGAAAAAGCAAGTGGGTAATCAGAATAGGTAGGAGGAAGAGGGCAGAGTCAGAGAGCTCTCTCAAGTCAGATGCCCGAGGAAGCAACATGTAAGGAACATAGGTGAGCCACTGGCCACTTGGTGGGATAGAATAATGCAAATGGATTGGGTTAAGATGAAGGAGCTAGCTAGCAATATGCCTAAACCATAGGACAAACAGCATGAAGTTAATATAAGCATCTGTGTGTTTCTTTGAGACTTTGGGATTGTTAGTTCAGATAACCAGCAGCGGCCAGATCCTAACTGTGGGGCTAGTTCAGGCCAGAAACCTCACTGTTACATACAATGTTATTCATATTTACTCAAACTTGGACACAATTAGTATGCCTTTTAGTAGGTGAATGGATAAACTGTAGTAAGTATAGATGATATAATATGATTCATTGTTGAAAAAACCGATCTATGATACCATAGAAAGACTTAAGGGAAGCTTGAATGAATGTTACTAGGTAAAAGAAGCCAGTCAAAAAGACTATATACTGTGTGATTCCTACTACATAACATTACAAAATATAAAAAATATAGAGAAATCAGAACAAACTAAAAACTAATCAAATAACAACAACAACAAAATAGTCATGGTGCTTGTCAGGGATGGAGAGGGAGGGAGGAAAGGATGAGCAGGCTAAGTCCAGAAAACTTTTAAGACAGTGAGACTACACCGAGTGATGCTGCAGTGATGGTCTCGGGTCGTTCTATATTTGCTCAAGCCCAGAGAATGCGGACCACCTTATCATAAACCAGGACCCTGTGTGATCATGACATGCCACTATAGGCTTATTCGTTCTTAAGCAAGTTGTATGTCACCAATAAAGTGTGGAAACATAGTATATGGAATTTTGTCTAGTTTTTCTGTAGATCATCATGCTCTGAAAAAAAAAGTAAAATAGAAAAGAGAAGCCAGGGAGTGCAGGAAAGAGGAAGCTTAACCTAGGCAGTGGCACACACAGGAGCTGGGGGAGCAGGTGACACTAGTAGGGGTCAATTTTGGACCGTGATACTCCTGAGTCATCTGGGGCCAGCAGATAGATCAACCTCTAGAGAGCATCTCTCTGCCTTAAGCTTCACTAGTGTAGAGCCCATGAACTCCGAAGTTCGAGCGGACATCTTGCTGCCCCATCCCTCCGACCAAGCGGTTAATGCTTAGCAGAGCTTGAAAGCACAAGAGATCAGCCTGTAGGGAGTTCAGTGCTGTGGCTTCTTCTCTTTTCACTTGTTGCACTTGTAAGACACTCCCTCATCTAGAACATCAGCTATCCTCTCCAGTATGATTTAGGTCATCTCCAGAGAGAGGGAGATCAGCCCATGGACTGCAAAACTAAGTGTGGCCAGCAGAGGCTGCTAGTATGCAGAGAAGAGAAGCTACTGAAATAAAGACAGCTCTTGTAGCAGTTGCTGGGTACAGCATATATAATAGGAAAGACTCAGGCCCGTATTTCCAGCACTAAGGAAGTGGAAGCAGAAGGATTTATATAAGTTCAAGGCCGTTTTGATCTATAAGGTAGACCTTGAATTAAAAAAAGCAACACCAAGAAATTAGTTCACAATTTCAGTTGGTTAACACCTTTATCCTTATCTCTATAAATGCTTGCCATTCTCCAAGGTTCCCTTCCCTACCTCACTTCTTCTCTGCGCCCTCCTCGTTGCAAGGTATCTCATGAACCTGGCTATGTAGGCCAAGGATCCCCTTTGAACTACAGGTTCTTTTTCCTTCACCTGCAATCGCAAGCTTGGGTTTTCATGCTCAGCCAGTCTTTAATTTCCAAAGACCCAGAAGGTAGCTGTTCCAACACTTTTTATTCCTTTACTTTTCCTTCCTTAATTCCTTTCTCTTTCTATCTCTCATCCTCTCTCCCTTCTTCCCTCTCTCCAACCTTCCTTTCTCATCGAGGGCACAAACAAAAGTAAATAAGTGCATTAATAGGATTTTTTTTTAAAAAGCATAATATACTAGAATTAACCAGATTTAGAGCCTGTATATTTTAGTGGTCTTTTATACAATTGGAGTAGCCATTCTGAAGCTGTGGAGCTTTACATTGAATTTGTCATTTTCACTAGTGAATACATTTATATGCATATCCACTACCAAAAATGAAAAACAATGACAGAATTAGAACTACAACTAGAATACTTCTTCCTCTGATGTTTAGCCTTTTTTGTCTTTTATTTATTTATTTTTTTAGATTCAAGGTCTAATTAATTATTTGTTACTCTTAACATCTTATTTTTGATTGTGCTCACACTTGGAGGTAGTAGAAACATCACCAATATGCTTGATTATGCAGAAGAAAGATTATTAGGGATGCAGAACAAGGCTGCTAAAACCCCACACTCAAACACCAATAGAAAAAAGAAAACCAGCTTCGCATTAAAGAACTCTGGGCTATGACCAGGAAATCAAACATGGGGAAGGGGGGAGGGTGATGCATTAGTGATAAAGAGCTCATACTGTTCTTACAGAGGACCCAAGATAAATCTCAGCATCCACATCAGGAAGCTCACGACTTTCTGTTGTCCCCAAATCTAGAGGCTCCAACTCCCTCTTCTGGCCTCCAGGTGCATCTGCATTCATGTGCACACACACAGACATAAATTATCTGGCTAACTTTGGTTATCAAATTGACTACATTAGGAGGTAACTAAAACAGAAGCAGCTGGTTACACATGTGAAGAATTTTTCTCGGATGTATTATTTGAGGTGAGAAGGCATACTCTAAATTCATTGGTGGCCTACATAAAAGAACATGAAAGAAGGAAGCTTGAATTTTCTGTCTGCTTGTTCTAATTCCACTGGCAAATTCCTTTATTCTGAGCCATTCTTTTTCTGGTGTTAGAACTTACTTCTTCAGGATTACAATGTGAACTGAAAGCTGGCAGCTCTTTAGGACCTCCCTGGGACCTCCCTGGAACTCTAGCACCAGACTGAGACTACTCCAACATCCACTCTTGTGGATGCACAACTACTGGTCTTTCCACTAGAAAATAGACATTGTAGGACTACTTGGACCTAAGTTGTTCTGATAAATCCCTTACTAATATGTAGATGCACATTAGTTCACTCTATCAGTTTTTTCCTTAGAGAACCATGACTAATACATACACATAATTAAAAATAGTTCTAAGATAAAGTTGCAGAAGAGATGCTCAGCTTTAATGACTCAAAGAAGAATAATCTGGCAATGTAATAAAAGAGTTATTAATGATACTTAATATAATTTATTTACTATTATTTACTTTGATTACTATTAGTAGCTTTAATGGGAAATTTTGTCAATTTGTTATAAACAATATATGCAAACCAAACCAACTTTTTAAAATTAACTGTGTGTAAAAAGGTTATTAGGAAATTGACTCATAACTGAAAAATCGGCGAGCTCTATATACCACAAAATTACAGGATTTTGGTTTTCTTGTTTTTATTGGAGGTAGGCCTTGATAGACAGTTCATGGTGACCTGGAACTTGTTATGTAGTCCAGGCTTTCCTTAGACTTAAAATCCTTCTTCAGTTTCAAAATTGTTATACAATTTTAATAATAAATAAGGAAACCTTAAGCTAAAATTAGATCAAATCAACCTTCTGGATCTTTGGCCATTAACACTTTGATCAGTAGAAAATTAGGTAGCTGAATTCTTAGAATACTTGAAATCCAGAAATTTAATTTCAGCCAAATAAACATACTGACAGCTAAGTAATCACAATGAAATTGGCAGGTTAAGTATGGATTTGCACAGACCAAAGTCAATATTTCTTTAGTTCATGCTTACAAATAGTTAAAATTAAATACATGGGAAAATGAAGCTGGAGAAATCACTTGAACCCAGGGTAACAAGATGAATTTTTCAAAATAAACAAGGTAATATTTTAATTTCAAGTTACAAAAAAGTACATTTATGTGTGTGTGAGAGAGTGAGAGTGAGAGAGTGAGGGTGAGAGAGAGAGGGGGAGAGGGAGAGGGAGAGGGAGAGAGAGAGAGAGAGAGAGAGAGAGAGAGAGAGAGAGAGAGAGAGAGAGAGAGAGAGAGAGAGAGAGAGAGGATCCATTAACTTAAATGACCAAATCCAATCTAAAGAGTGTGATTTTTGAGAAGGCACGCAGGTGGCACTCTTGTCATGGATACTCCTACCCACATCTCTGCTTTTTCCACTGTGGCCAGCACAACAGTGGGTCAGCCTCGGCTTCATGTTTCTGCACTTTTGTCATAAACAAAGTACCCACTAGTTTTACTCTGAGCTCGTATATGGCTGTACAATTTAGTGTTAATTATTGACTTGACAGTCAATACACATACATGAGAGGAAATTACCTAGATAACACTGGTTTGTGGATATGTCTGTGGAAGACTGTCTTGATTACTAATTTATGTAAGAAGGCCCAGCCCACCGTGAATAGTACCATTCCTCAGCAGGCTGTCCAAGGTTGTACAAGAAATCATGAGTCTGTGAGTGAGTCAGACACCAAGCTAGGAAGTTCAGGCTCTCTGTGCTGCATATGTCAAGACAATATCATGCATACTGGATACTCACTAAATGGAAAAGTTTAAGAAGGATGCAAGAATAGCAATAATCCAAGGAGGTCAAGGTGAAGGACTGACATTGCTTAAAAAATAAGATTGAATAAGAAGAGATTGAAGGTTTAACATAGTTCTCGTGAGGCACTGGATACAGGGAATCCATGAACCCCAAATTTCTTATTAGAGGAATTTCCTATCTTTCAGAGATGGACATCCACTGCTCAACACACTATGCTCAGGCATTGGGTAGGAGTAGTCTGGGCAAAAAATTAGCTGTTGTTCTCTTTTGGGGAAAGCACAGGTCATGCTCCTGTTATGTATGCCCTTTGAAGCTCTTCAAGGCCCAAGAAGTTTTGAAGGAGGCCCCTTAAGATTTAGAAAGCTCTTGGGTCTCCATTGACGGCTTAGTTGCTCTTACAGACGGCCTAGGTTACCACTATCCATATAGTGACTCAAAATCATCTATAACTCTAGTTCTAAAGCATCTGGCATCCTTTTATTGTCTTTGTGAATTGCAAGCATGCATATGGTGCCTATGTACATGCATGCAATGCACTCATACACAAAAGTAAGTAAATAAATCTAAAAACAAAACTATCAGACTGTGTTCCTGTGCATAGGCTGGCTTCTCGGAGCCCATTCCCTGCAGAGGAACACCTAACCCAGTCTTGACTTTGGGATGAGTAAATTGGACTTGCCTGGAGTGGATGTGGCACGCTGAGCTGACCCACCTTGGGACTTCTGTTCTTTTGGGAGAGGGAATGAGAGGTTGGGAAAGGGGGAGGATGGAGGTTGACTGGGAGGGATTGGGAAGAGGGAAAGAAGAGGGAGCAGGGGATACATAGATAAAAATGACATTTTTTAATTAAAAAATGATAAAATGAAAAAAAAAGAAAAACAAAATAAAACAAAACAAAAGCTTCAGGAAGTCTCTAAAACTGACCAGCTGCACAAGGACCTCCTTCTTCTGTCAGTTCTATCTCTCAAGGGAAGCTCTGCTGAGCTGCCTTTACATTACGCAGCTAACATGAGTTGTCACACTGGCTAGGGTAAGATTTTGGGTGATGCAACTACCTTTACATTATGCCTGCTCTTGTAAGTAACCCCTTACCTATATTCCTTTATGTAACCCAAATATAACTCTTTTGTTTGTCAAGTTGGACTACAGTGGTATTGTTGATTTGGTCTTTCACTAGTTTTCCTGCACAGGATGAATATTTTGTGTGCATCTCCCCGGGAATAGTGTTACGAAACAGTTTCCCACAATACAAGTTGTGAGAAGCATATCTTCATAGATACAAAAATTTGAATAATTTTAGAGTCTGAGTAAGTTTTTTGTTCTGGATATACATCATTATGTTGCCAAATGAACAATTCTTCAATATGTTAATTTGCCTCCTAAATTTGTATTTTGAATACTCAATGTGATGGTGTCCAGATGCTATTTGACTGGATTGAAGACCCCAAAGGCTTAATCCCTATTATTGGGATTGGGAGGTTCTCTAGACTTTAAGGCAGTAGGGTGTTACTGGTTGTTTTTATTCTTTGCTCTTTGAGGGCCTGCTACTCAGATCCCAAATAAATATACATGGAGACTTATTATTGCTTGTAAATGCGTGGCCTTTGCTTGGCTGTGTCTTGCCAGCTTTTTTATTTTTTAAATTTAAGATTAAAAAAAATCATTTTATACACCAACCACAGACCCCTCCCACCCTCACATTCCCCCCAGCCTTTCCCTACCCCACCCTATCCCATTCCCTTCTCCAAAAGGGCAAGGCCCTCCTGAGGAGTCATCAAAGCCTGTCAGCTTCTCTTAAATAATTCTGTCTACCTTTTGCCTCTGGGCTTTTGCCTATCTTTCTCTGTGGCTTACTGTGTAGCTGGGCAGCTGGCCCCTGGAGTTCTCCTTTTCTTCTCCTTTTGCCCCCTGATCTTTTCTTCCCAGATTTCTCCTCCTATTTATTTTCTCTGCCTTCCAGCTCTGCCTAATTTTTCTCCTGCCTAAGTACTGGCCATTTAGCTCTTAATTTTTTTTTTTAATTTACAATGTATTTTTGCCCATGCCTACCACTGCCCTCCCCACCCTCTCCCCACCTCAATTCCCATCTATTCCTCAGAAAGAGCAAGGGATCCCAAGGTGAGTCAATTCTGTCTGGCCTACCCAGTTGTGGTTGGCCCGAGTCCCTCCCCCAAGTATCAAGGCTGAGGAAGTGTTCCCCTGCAGGGTATGGGCTCCGAGAAGCCAGTTCTTGTACCTGGAATAAACTCTGGTTCGACTGCAAGAGACTCCACAAACTACCCGCACCGTTCAACTGTCACCTCCATTCAGAGGTTTAGATTCATTCCATGGAGGTTCATCAGCTGACATTTCAGAGTCTGTGAGCTCCCAATAGCACACAGAACAGCTACTCTGTGTGGGGCGGTCTCCTCATCATGATCCAGATCTCTTTGCTCATGCAATCTCTTCTCCCTCTCTTCAGCTGGACCAGTAGTAGCTCAACCTGGTGTCTAGCTGTGGATCTCTGCATTTGACTCCATAAGTTGCTGGATGAAGATTCTGTAACGGCATTTATGGTGGTCATTCCTATGATAATAGGGGAAGACAAGTTAATGCACCCTCTCTACTATTGCTTAAAGTCCTAGCTGGGCTCATCTTGTAGGCTCTTGGGTATTCCCCAGCACCGGGTTTCTCTCTAATCCCACAACATCTCCCTCTATCAAGATATCCACTTCTTTGCTCTCCCTCTCTGTTGCTCCCCCCACTCAACCATCTCATTCCCTCAAGTTCTCTTCTCACCTCCCATTGCTTACACCCCATTTGATCCCAATTTACTCAGGAGATCTTCTCTATTACCCATTCCCAGGGGGAATCTATGGATATCTCTCTTAACTTCCTCAAGTCATGGTACAGTGGTGAGCATAACTGCCTTCCATTTATCTCTTTATTAGATCAATCAGATGTTTAGACAGACAAACACAGCTTCACAGAGTTAAACACATACAACATAGAAGAATACAATACATCTATGCATCATTAAACAAATATTCTACAGCAGAAACAAATGTGAAACATTTTAAAATAATATTCCACAACATTAGACATTATGTGAGGTCCTTGATAATGAGGCTGGATTCACAAAGGAGTTAATGGGATCCCAGCCAGTCTTCTCTCCAATCTTTCTCTCTCTTCCTCCCTCTCCCTTCCCCCCATCCCCCTAGTTCATGATATGAATATTTTGTTCTCCTGTACTTTCTTGGCTGTGACTGGCACTTCAACAGAGGCAGAGATAAATGGGTCTAATTTATATGGGACTAGAACCTGCAAACCATGGGCCAAAATAAACCTTTCTTTTAGATGTTAACTATGTCAGATATTTCTATTCTGTGATACAAAGATTAGTAATATAAAAGGTGACTAGGTAATGGAGGGGGAATGCTCCTGAATGACAATAGCCCTCTATGGTGGAGATAGAGAGACCAGAGACTTCTCCTCCTACCATGTGAATATACACCATCTGTAAAACAAGAAAGGGACCCTCAACCAGAATCTGACCATAATGACATCCTGACCTTGAACTTCCAACTTACAGGGTTGTAATAAATACAAATTCTCTGCTTAATCTCCTTATTCTATAGCAGTTTGTTGTATCTGCCCAGACTTAGACACATGATCAGATCCCTTTCAGGAACCGATATGTTTGCCTTCTCTTGTTTAGTTTGAATATACAGTATTTTCCCCTAAAACTAGTATGATGAAATCTTGGTCCCCACTGCAATGTTCAGGGATAGAGTTTTGGGAAAGCATTTAGATTATGGTGGTTCTAGCTTAAGCAATTGACTTATCATTGATGAATTCACACTTTTACAGGTTATTTGGATGGAATGGGAGCCAGAGGAATGATCAAGAGAAATGAATTAGTGAGGATATGTCTCTGAGGAACTGTATCATATCTCTAGTTTTTTCCACTCTGTGTCTGTTTCCCAGAAGCAAAAAAAAAAAAAAAAGGTCAGCCTTTATTCCTAACATGTGATGGAATTGACCAACTATGTACTTAAACCGTGGCTCAAGCAAGCCTTTCTTTGTTTTGTACTTTCTCAGCTCTATCCCACAGCAATGAAAACTAATACAGTATGCTACATTTGAAGACTACTTTGTAAATGTTAAGGCTCCAAACAAGAGGACCAACAAAACATAATTTCCTTCGGCTAAACCCTTAGAAAAGATGTTTCAGTGTGGAATGTGGCTGAGAGGAGGTATGTGTTTTTGTGAGTACCCTTTCCTGAATAGTCATGGTAGGACAGTTTCTTGAAGAGTCTACTGAAGTGTTTGTCCTGTGACAACATCACTGTCATTAGGTCTTTGTTATTTATAGTCAGAGGAGTCACTGTGCTGCATACTAGATCTCAGCTCACAGAGGCTCCCATCCCAGCAGCTGCCTGTGTCCTAATTTTTCCAAATGTAATGACATGTCTCTTCTCTGGGACAGCACACGCCCAACAACAGATCAGTTGTGGCTACAAAGCCCTGCCCCCTGTGCTACAAGCGAGGCCAACCCTACGGACACCAGACCTCATTTTGGAGTTGGCCACACTGTTTTGCTTTTTCTCTCATTATTCCTTTTTTTTTTTTTTTTCTGGAGACTTCCTACAATTATTTTGTGCACAGATACATGTCTCTGTTTTCAGTGGGCCCAGTGCAATATAACTAAATATTCTCCCACAGAAAGCCACCTTTGTACACAGAGACTTTTGTACATATCTTTTATGAGGCATGGGAAGTAGAATAGTAAGTCAAAGGTGATGAAAACTCTGCAGAAATATAAAGTGTAACTAGTTTGAGAACAGGTTCACACAGAGGCTCTCAATGTAATAATCAGATCTTTGCTTCTCTTCGTTACAGCCTGTGAAACAGATGAAATGGCCATGAATTTGATGACAGTCACAAATGTGATGGACCATAGCGGAGGAGCAGCTTGATTGAAATGCCTCCCCATGGGAATGCACTGGATATGATTACTTACATGTTTGAAATACTGGCTGCATCCTTATTTATAAGTTACATTCCAATTAAAATTAGCTTGGCATTTTCTTTATCTATCTTCCTCTACTTTCTTGTCATCCTAACTTTTCTTCATATTAAACAGGTCTTCCACTTTAAACTTACCATTTTTGCTTGCAGAGAATGGTCACACCAGTGCACGGAGTGTGGTTCCTATAATTGACTCTTGGATTGCTAGTGTACTAACATCCTCACTACAATTCCATTCCTGTCTAGCTAGCAGCCACTAAGATCTGAAGTTGGAACCAGTATAATGCAAGGGGAGCAGAGGAAGGAGCCCAGCTTGAATACATCCACACTGATTCAAGAGTTTCAGGTGAGAGTTCCTTTAAGTGGAACAAATGATTATTTTCTAATTGCATAAGTAAAAATAAATATAAGAAAGAAAATTGCCCTTGACCCTACTCTTGCAATACCATTGCTCTTATCTTGACATGTAACCTACTTGAAATGCAAAATTCAAATATCTTAAGTATTTAAAGTATTTGAAACACTATACGGTAAACTGTTCCTTATTGTCACTTAAATTTGCATTTCTTTGTCCCTTACAAGGCAAGCACCTTTTCATGCTTACATGCTGTTTGAATTTCTTCTTCAAGCAAATGCTCATTCATTCTCTTAATCTATTCTTTTAAAAGAAAATATTCTTTTTGATTGACTTATAAAAATTTTGTTTATGTTAGTATCCAGATCAGGCACTGCTTAGATCATGCTGTCTACAGTTAGGTTCCTTCCTTCCTCACAGCTGATTCTGTGTATAGGTCCCATGGTAAAGAATTTATATCACATATGACATTAACTAAGTGGGCTCCTTCTTTTCACTTCTCTCAAGGTCACATTTTTTGTTTGGTTTTTTTTTTCCCCCCAAATGCAGGACCTTTCCTTTCTTCTCCTCTTGCTGAGAGTCAGAGATAGCTTGATTGTAGACCCATATCACCATCTACTTATGAACACACCAACCATGTGCTGGTATAGAACCTTGCCCTTTCTCTGAAACTTGCAAGAAGGGTCCCCCACTCTGCCACATGAACATGTTGCTGTTTCTCTTGAGTATTAATAACTCTCCTAATTAATATCTTCACAAGGACATCATGACTAAGATAGCTTATAGAAGAAATCATTTAATTCCGAGCTTGCTTACAGTTTCAGAGGGTTAGTCCATAATCATTATGACATGAACAGGTATGGTGCTGGAGAAGTAGCTGAGAGCTTTATATGCCCATCATCGGCAGCAAGCAGAGAGGAAGAGATACTAGGCCTGGTATGGGCTTTTGAAATCTCGAAGTCCACACCCAGTGAGTGACATGTTTCCAACAAAGCCACCATACCTCCTAATCCTTTCAATACAGACTACTAACTGGGAACCAAACATTTAAGTATATGTGCATATGGGAGCCATTCTTACTCAAATCACCATAATGTTCTTAGGAGGTGATGGATAAATTGTGATACATTAAAGCCACAAAATATTAATCACCACAAAATATAAGCATAGTATTAGGCCATGAAAACACATGAAAGGAATTTAATGAAGAAGTCATACACAATATTATTCCAACAATAGGACATCCTGTACAAGGCAAAACTATGAACTTAATAAAAATATCAGTGGTAGCCAGAGATTGTGAGAAAAGAAAAATGGACAAAGAAAGCACAAAGAATTTTTAGAGTGATTAATATGTCATTGGACATTTGTGAAATACCAGGAATGACTCCAGAACAAACTATAGACTCTGGGTGACAGATATATTTAAACTATCAATTTTAAATTTAAATTTAAACTATCAATTTATTAAAATAGTTCATCAATTTTAATAAATATGCTAGTCTTGTGTGGAGTATTGATAACAGGGGAGGCTGTACATGAGTGAGGGCTAAAGGTATGTAAGGAATATTTGTGCACTCTGCTTATTTTTTACTATGAGACTAAAGCTTCACTAAAACCGTGAAACTTATTGTGGTAGCCAATTTTTATCAGGTTGACTAAAGGTTGATCAGATAGCTGGTAAAATGTATTTGGGTATAGCTATGAATGTTTGTAAGATCACTATAATTTAGTTGCATGTCTTTCCCTGGGGAGATGTGAGCAAATATCTATTTATTTATTCCAATTCAGTGGAAAATAATTTTATAAAGCATGTTCTGATGGTTTTTCAGAATTTTGTTGCTGTTATAAGTATCTCAATTTTCATGTCTAATTTTAAAATTTGGTTCTTCTAATTTTTTTTGTTGTTGTCGTTGGATAAGGGTTCGTCAACCCATTTTATGTTTTAAAAGAATCAACTCTATTTAATTGATTTTTTGTGTAATTTTTCTTTTGTGTTTCATTAATTTATGTTTTGCCCTTTAATTTTTTTTTTTTCAAGACAAGGTTTTTCTGTGTAGCTCTGGCTGTCCTGCAACTCACTCTGTAGACCAGACTGGCACTGACATCAGAGATCCACCTGCCTCTGCCTCTGGTGTGCTGGATAATCCTTTGCTAAAGTGTATGCCGCCACCACCTGACACGTCCAGATCTTACTATTTATCTTCATCAATTCTTTTTAGGTTTGGCTTATTTTAGTTTCTCTAAGGCTGTGAGGTGTATGGTTAAATTATTTATCAGAGTGTCATTTTTCTTTTTTCTTTTTGATGTATTTATATCTTTGAACTTCCCTATCAGGGTTGCTTTCATTATTTCCCACAGGTTTCCATTTTCATTCCATTCTAAGAATTTAAAGATTTCTTCTGTGACACTTTCATCATTCCACACTGTGCTATTTAATCTCCGGGAATTTGTATGTTTTATACAGATTTTCCTGCTGTTTGATGTCTAGCTTTACTCCACTGTGGTCAGATAGAATGCATGAAGTTATTTCAGTTTTCTTATATTTTTGAGACTCACTTTGAGTCCTAATATGTGATCTATTCTGAGAAAATTGCATGGGCTTTTGAGAAGAATATGTGTTTTTTCATATTCTGATAGAATGCTTTGTAGATATCTGTTAAGTCTATTTGATCTGTGATGTTGTTTAACTCAGATGTTTGTTTATTTTGTTCTCCAGATGATCTAAGTGTAAGTAGGGTAGGTATTGAAGTCACCTACCAGTGTAAACATACTGTTAACCTGTGTTTTAGTTTCTTTTTATGTTACTGTGACTAAATACTCTAAACAAAAACAACTTAAGAGAGATCAAGCTTATTTCAGCTTATAGTCCATGCAGGAATTCAGAGCAGCAGGAGTTTGATGCAGCAGGTCACATGACAGACACAACCAGAAGAGAATAATGAATGTACATATGTCCTTCAATTTCCCCTCTCTACTTATATGACCCAGGATCCTAATGAGGGAATGAAACCACCCACAGTAGGCGAATCTTCCCACCCCAATTAAAATGGTAAAAATATACCTCCCAGATATGCACATATCTCCCAGATGATCCTAGATCCGGTCAAGTTGACAATACCAATCATCACAATCTGTGACCTTATAGCTAGTAGTATTTGTTTAAATGAGATTGAGTATACCTGTATTTGATACATGTATATTTATAATTGTCATGTCCTTTTGATGGATTTTGCTTTTAATCAGCATAAAGTAACCTGTTTCTCTTTGGAGTCGTTTTTGTTTGAAGTCCATTTTAACAGTGATGCCCGACTGCTTTCTAATTCCATTAGCATGTAATCCTCTTTTCTACTCTTTCCTGTTAGGTAGTCTAACTTTGATGATGGAGTGTACTTCTTGGAGCCAGCAAAGAGATGCTCCATGCTTTTTTCTTTTTATTCTATCTTTAAAGTAACATTTTATTGTCTTTGAAAACTGTAAACAATGAATTTTGAATCACGCCAATTTCTTCCAGATCTTCCTTAGCTTTCTTACCCACTCAACTTCTTTTTTTTCCTCTTTCTTACACTCTCACTTTTTCACTCTCTCTTTTTAAACCCATTGAATCTAGTTTACATTGGTTAACTTTCTTAGGTGTGGGGTCTACCTTGGAATATGATCGAGCTTACACCATTCAAGAAAACCAACTCTGTCCTTGCCAGCAACTGTCAAATGTCAATTAGCTCCTCAGCTAAGAGTGGTACTACATGGCTGCCTCACCACAGTTCTTGGTGGGAATTTATCTGACTTTAGCTTCGTGTATGCTGCCACAGTCACTGTGAGTTTCTGTCTGTATGCCTCTTTGTGTTCAGAAACCTCCTTATCTTTGAAGTATCCACAATCTTTGGCACTTACAATCTTTCCACTCCCTTTTCCATGATTATCCCTTAAGTTGTGGCGTAGATATCCCATTTAGGGCTGAACATTCCACACTCTGTTATTCTCTTATTCCAGTGGTGGATCTCTGTAACAGTCACTATGTGCTGAAAGAAGCTTCACTAATACATGTTCTCTTGTTATTTCGTCAGCACAGAGGCTGCATTTTAATTTGCTGCTGTTTTAGCCAGCAAATGTGGCTCCACAGTTACTGGCCTGCTTCTCTGGCACTGGCCCTGCTGCTCAGGCTGAGACCTGGCAGGAATTCTGTTCCTGCACACACGTTATATAGCTGTTGAAAATATAGCTTTTAATTAAATCTCTGTCATTCTATTTATCAATAAGATTCGGGAGTCATTCACTAGCTCCAATTGAACCAAGCGGTGAATAACCCTTATCCCAGCCAGATAACTCAGTCTCTAGGACCTAGGTTCCAGGGAACAATCCCTACACTCCTCCATTGATTTTCCAGGTACAGGCCTGCAAAGAAGACTTCTTCAGGCACTCCTCACCACCAACACCTCCCCTCTGACAGATCTCACTCCATACCTCAAACCTATCCATTCCCCTGAGACTTCAGAGGCAACCTGAGGCACAGAATCCACCTGCTCTGATTGGACCAAGAGTGCCATTTGGATCAAAAGGCCTCCCTGAGACACAGACAGAGCCACAGCAGATTGGACCAAGAGCAGCAACCTGAGACACAGACCCCACTTGCACCACTTGGAGGAAGAGATGGGTAGACACCAGTGCACAAATACATACAACAACATAAAGAATGATGTGGCAGAACCAGAACTTAGTTGTTCTGCAACAGTAAGTCCTTAACATCACAATATAGAAGAAGCAGATGAAAATGACCTTAAAAACAACTTCATAAAAGCAGTAGAGTTTTTTAAAGAGAAAATGAAAGACTCTATTAAGGACATAGTGATGTGGGAATGCCTTTCTGTATGCTGTAAATCTCAATCTTTAAATAAAGGAGCTGTTTTGGCCCTTGACAGGCACCATAGAAAAAAGAAGGCGGAGGAATCAAAATAGGTAAGAAAGGAAGGGTGGAGTCAGAGATAGCCCAAGCCAGAAGCCCAAAGGAGCAATATGTAAGGAACATAGGTGAGCCACGGGCCAAGTGGCAGACAGATTAATGGAAATGGATTTAGTTAAGATGTAAGAACAAGCTAGCAATGTGCCTGAGCCATAGGCCAAACAGCATGAAGTTAATATAAGCATCTAAGTCATTTCTGGGAGCAGATAGTGACTGTCACAGAGATCCACCACTGGAATAAGAGAATAACAGAGTGTGGAATGTTCAGCCTTTGGGAGGCCTTACTTTTTCGGAGGGGATGGTGGTAGGGGTGAAGGCTAAGGAGGGGCAGGAGGAGCCATTTTCTTGCCAGGGCTCAGCTTTATATAGACCAATCTCAGTTTATTAAAAATAATCAGCAGCTTTGGAAATAGAATGGTGATAAAATAAGTTCCCCTACCTACCTGCTAGGGCTTTATGATTTAACTTTCTCCTGCCTCTGAAGAAGTGAGCAAAGTTTTTACCAATGTCAGGATTAGTCAGGATTTATCTCTATCTAGGTCCTTTTAAGCCCTAAAATATATTCTTGTAGTATTACTTATACTTATTTTATATCCATTCTATTTCCAAAGCTGCTGCTTATTTTTAATAAACTGAGATTGGTCTATATAAAGCTGAGCCATGACAAGAAAATATTTTAGTGGTAAGTGAACCATGTAATCCTAAACAAACTGGATGTGTTGGTTGCTACATGCTCAGGTAAAACTCAAGTGAGGCTAAACCTAGGAAGCTCTCAGCTGAGTGAGGAGGCCCCTTACACTCTTCCAGGAGTGACTATAAAAATACAGAGAAATGGACTTTTTGTCTCGTATTCCCCTTCCTAATAAAGTTTTCCAAGGCTTAGCAATTCCTCTGCCCTCCTTTTAAAGTAGGATATACTGCTTTGTTGGTGAGTGTCTGCCTAGCAGGCACAGGACCCTGGGTTTATTCCATAGTATAAAGAAGAAAAGGAAATAAAGTGACTCCATTCCTCACACCAGAGAGCTGAGGGAGCCCCATGTGAGAGTCATGGGTGACTTGTGTTTTTTGTCTATTTGATTTTAAATAATCCACTTTTTTTTTTAATGATTTGTGGATTTGAAAGACTTTTGAGCAGAAAGTACAGACAGCTCTTATTTACCACTTCCCCACACAGCCCTAACCCATCACCAAACCCACTCGTTTCCCCATCATTAACATCTTGGAACGAGCATATGCTTGGCAGAACAGTACAGATTTACTATTCTTAAGTTCCCTGACCTTAAGATGACCAGGAAAGTGATCAGACCCATCCCTGTTCCAAGAGAGAAGCTTAATTCTTTAAAAATGGAAATTGGAGAATATATCAGAAAATTGAAAGATTTCTCATGCTCACGGATAGGCAGGACCAATATAATAAAAATGGCAATTTTATCAAAAGCAATCTATGGATTCAGTGTAATTCCCCATCAAAATCCCAACAAAATTCTTTACATACCCTGAAAGGTTAAAACTCAACTTCATATGAAATAATGAAAACTCAGAATTGCCAGAGCAGTTCTGCACAATAAAGGAACTTCTGGAGACACCACCATTTCTGACTGACTTCAAAACTACTATAGAGATATAGTCATAAAAACAGCTTAATATTGGCACAAAAACAGATTTGTGAACCATTGGATTTGAACTGAAGACCCTGACATTAATCCACACACCTATAAATACCTGATATTTGGCAAAAAAGCTAAACCTTTACCATTGAAAAAAGAAAGCATCTTCAATAAATGATGTTGGCATAACTGGATGTCAGTGTATTGAAGATTGCAAATAGATCCATATCTATTGCCATGCACAAAACTCAAGTCCAAGTGGATCAAAGATCTCAACATAAATCCAGTTACACTGAACCTGATAGAAGAGAAAGAAAGAAATATATTTGAATGCATTGGCACAGGAGACCACTTCCTAAATATAATACCAGTAGCACAGACACTGGGAGTAACAATTAATAAATGGAACCCCCTGAAACTGAGAACCTTCTGTAACATAAGCACATAGTCAATAAGATAAAATGGCAGCTTATGGAATGGGAAAAGATCTTTAACAACCTTACATATGACAGAGGGCTTAGCTTCAATATATATAAAGAACTCAAGAAACTAGAGGTCAAAAAACCCAAATAATTTAATTTAAAAATGTTCTACAGAGGATTGCCAACAGAAGAATTTTAAATGGCCAAAAGACATTTAAGAAATTTCTCAGCATCCTTAGTCATCAGGGAATTGCAAATCGAAACAACTCAGAGATACCACGCTACACATGTCAAAATGGCTAAATCGAAAACACGATAGCTTATGTTGGAGAGGATGTGGAGTAAGCAACTTCTCCATTCTTGGTAGGAATGAAAACTTGTACAGCCACTTTGGGAATAACCACTTCTCAGAAAATTGGAAATAATTCTACCTTAAGACCCAATGATACTACTCTTGAGCATGTATATACTCAAGGGATGCCCAATCATGCCACAATAATATTTGCTCATCTCTGTTCATAGAAGCATTATTTATAGTATCCAGAACCTTGAAACAACATAGATCGCCCTCAACTGAAGAATGGATAAAGAAAATGTGGTACATTTACACAATGAAGGATTCCTTAACAGTAAAAAACCAAAAACATCATGAAATTTGCAGGCAAATGAGTGGAACTAGAAAATGTCATCCTGAATGATGTAACCCAGACTCAGAAAAACAAACATGATATGTACTCACTGATGGTGGATACTTGATTAAGACAAAGGATAATAAGACAACAACTCAGAGCTCCAGAGAAGGAAGGTAACAAGGAAGACTCTACGAAGGATGAATGGATGGATCACCCTGGGAAGCAAAGAATAGATGAGATCTCCTGAGTAATCTTGGGGCAGGAAGGGCAATAGAGGGGGGGTATGGTGGATGAGAACATAAGTGAATGGAATGGTTGAGCTGGAACAGAAACTGAACGGGAGAGGAACAAAAGAGATATACTGATAGAGGGAGATAGCATGGAGTTAGGGAGAAGCCTAGTGCTATAGAAGTTCCCAGAAATCCACAAAGATTACCTGTGGTGGGATTTAGGTGTTAAGAGCAAGTGAGAGAGAAAGAGACAGACAGACAGACAGACAGAGACAAAAATAAAAAAATCAAAAACCTAATATACACCACTCAATGATTACTTTAAAAAATAGACTATTCAAAATGGTTGCAAGGTAGCTCTCTATGATTATCCTTCATATCACATCTCTAATAAGAATTCCAGATGGATTTACCCAGTACTCTGAAAATGGTTATAGATGTATATAGTCAGTCCATTAAGATCTAATCATTGTTTTAGCTTTTACAAGATCCCAAAGAGACACCATCACCCTCAAGTCAACAAAAAACAACCCTATAAAAATCTATACCCCTTTCCCGATAATTTTTGTCCTCTAAAAGTTATAGATAATTATTATTCTGATAAAATAGTTATAAGTTAAAATTAAGTTTAAGACAAAACAATAATATAGCCTCAAATATCGCTTTAAAAAATAGATAAAATAGATAAAAATAAATTGTTCTACCTACCTATAAACAATTATTAACCAAATATATGAGTAAGCCAAAGACAATTTGCACTAATATAGTTATATATTAATACAAATAAAAATCATTTTATATATTTAATTGAGATAATTTATATATTAATACAAATTTAAATCAAAAATTGTTTTATATTTCCAAAGCAACTTATACATTGATATAAAATTAAACTTATAACTGTTATACAAAATTAAATCTATAACTATTATATATTACATATGCTTCTACCTTTGTTTAAAATATTAACACATTATTGTCATTTCCACTGTACAATTGCTACCTCCATTTAACTATACTAGACATAATATATAATTGTGCTAGTTATGATATGTGCACAAGATGTTTTATATACCTGTTTAGATAATTTATATATGATATAAATTATATATATATATATATATATATATATATATATATATACATGTCTAAAATACTGTTGCCATTTTCCACAGTATATATACCTCTGGCTAATGTTTGATGGTCATACTAAAAGTCATTATTCAAAGATTGTACATTCCTTTATAAGTTACCTAATTTTACAATATAGGCTTCAATCCTTAAGATAATAAAACCTACAGTCAACATTATTTAAGTTTGCCATGTCACAGTCATCCCAGATACAAACTAAAACACCATAGATAGACAAGAGTCTTCAACCATTTCATAGACCCAAAATACATGACATTTAACATTTTGTTGCTCAAAATTCTGCCATAAGAAACACAACAACTCCTGGCATCACTGTTCCTTTCCCGAGATGATGCTAAACATCAAAGACACTCCTTTAAAGTTTGCCCTTTTGACAAAAAATTGCCAGTTAGATAAAAAAACTGCCTTTACCTTGACTGCTGATGGTGCAAACACGACAGGATGTCCAATCCAGATAAACAAAAACAAAATAACAAATAGAGACTAACAAAACCTGCCTAGACAAGAAAAGACAGTTTCTCCAAAAAATGCCCTGCTTTTAAAAAGATCTGTCAGATATCATAGACCTGTAGCCAAAATGATAGATGCTCCAACGGTGCAAAAAAAACCATGTGATTGTCCAAATAACTAAATGTCGCTATCCTCTCCCAAATTTCAAAAGCACTACTTTCATATGCTTCTGATTTTCAGATAATATATTTTCCTTCTCACGTTTTGATAAAATTAAAAAATAAATAGTTAAAGTTACTATCCTATTATTCCTTAGCAAAAAAACATTTAAGTGTTAGATTTTCACTATCCCAGATGAATAGCTTTAAAATAATTTACACACCCTACCATCTACCAATATTCTAAAAACATACAATATACCTTATATATGTTGGATTTTGGTTGTAGTTTGACCATAAGTATACTTGGCCTTTTCCTCCCCCAGACATTATCTTATAATAATTCTTATTATATATAGTTTTAGTTTAAAACCTTCTTAGTTAAACAAAAAAATGAGATGTGGTGGGATTCAGGTGTTAACTGATAAGTTGGGAGGTGTGTCTCTAGAGTCCTGGGAGCCTGAAGGGGGCGTGTCCAGCCCCGTTCAAAAGGGGCTGCTGGGATCTTGAGCCCCCTGTTTTGTTCCTGCTTTCTTGGAGATTGGATCAGTATCTATTGCCTGGATCATCCTATCGCCAAGGAATTGTCCTAAGGCTTAACTTGTAATCGTGGGTGTTAAAATACCCTCCAATAAATATTAATCCTATATTTACTATATTACAAATAAAATTTATTGCAATAATGACTTCAGCTTTGACTACTAGCAGTAGAGGAGAGGGTGCCCCAGCTGGTCAACCCAGTATACCCAGTCATCATAGAGCCTTCATCCAGTGGAAGCAGATGCAGAGATCCATAGCCAAGTACAGGCTGAACTAGGAGTCTAGTTGAAGAGAGGGAAGAGGGTATAAGTAAGGTATGTCAAGATCATAATGGGTAAATCTAGAGACAACAAAATCAAGCTAGTGGGAACTCACTAATTTTAGACTGAACAGCTGTGGAGCCTGAATGGGACCAGACTAGGCCCTCTGCATATGGGAGACAGTGTGTAGCTTGGTCTGTTTAAGGCGCCCTACCCTGGCAGTGGGATCAAGATGTATCCCTGGTGTATGAGCTGGCTTTTTGGAGCCCATTACCTATGGAGGGACATCTTGCACAGCCTTGATCCAAGGGGAGGGAGGGGCTTTTATCTGCCTCAACTGAATGTACTCTTCTGACTCCCTTTGGGAGGCCTTACCTTTTTGGAGGGGATGGTGGTAGGGGTGAAGGCTAAGGAGGGGCAGGAGGAGGGATGTCTGTGGTTGGTATGTAAAATGAATTAAATAATCTTAAAGAAAAAAAAATACTCAGGAATCAAAGGCTTGAATGAAAACCTGCTAGAGCAGACAGGCTGAGAAACAACTAGTTGACCTCTCTTTGCTAAAAGACAGTAACCTTCTGCATTGCTAACATAAGAGAACCCATGCTACATGAAGTCCTTCCCTTCTTCTGGTGTGTCTCTCTATCGTCTTACAGATACCCTATGACGTTCTATGATTACTTTCTGTCAACTGGTTCCTAACTTTTCCTCTTGTCTCATAGCTAATTTTATTTATTTAATTAATGCGAATTCAAACTCTGGGATTCATAGGTCGATTGAATATACTGCACAAAGTTGAATGATATACTGATCTATAAGTTTAGCAGTAAGTCATTAGAAGTTTTAAGGCTACATCCATTTAACAGAACACTAGTAGTAGGTTCTCTCTTAAGATCTTAACCTTATTAACAGTGCCAGTGTTTGTTCCGCCTCATGGAGTGAGCCTTATATCCAGTCAGAGAGTAGATGATTACTCCATAACATTTGTGCTACTGTTGCACTATGGGCATAACCTTCCAGACAGGTCATTAATATAGTATGCAAGGTTCATAGTTGAGTGAGACTGATAATTACTTTTGTCCTCCCATATTGTGTAAAGTATCCTTTGGCACTATTGATGCTATCCAGTAGGGGTGAAACTCCCAGATCAGAGGCTATTTGATTTCTTCATGTTAATGACTCAAGTATGTGGTGTCCTCAATAGAGTATTGCTGGGAGGTGCTGAAGGGAGACCAAGGTCAAAGAAAATAGCCTGTAATGTTTGTGAGGGGCCTATGGAACTCCACTGGCCAGCAATTATAGAAAAGATGACCTATTCCTGGTACTCGGAATTTCTGATAGTGTATGGCGTCTAGTTGGAATATTGTTTGTCTCCCATTATAGGGTAGCTCCATTTAAACTCTTTTTATATATGTATATATTTTAAGATGCTTCTCTTCTGGTTGGTTTCTTCAAAAAGTCTTTTAGTGTTAGTCTCCCCTAATTTCCTCTCTGCCCTGTCTCCCCACCCCACCTCTTTAATCCCCTAATAACATTATATTCTATCTCCCCTTGCTCAGAAGATTCCCCTTTCCCTTATTAGTTTTTTTTTTGTGGGGGCTTCTTTGAGTATTTCAAACAAAACACTCATATGTAAAACTTAAAAATTAATATCCATATATGGGAGAAAACATAATAGTTGTCTCTTTGAGTCTATGTTACCACACTCAGAGAGATTATTTCCAGTTTCATTTACTTACATGCACATTTTATAATTTTCTTTTTCTCCTTCCTCTTTTGTTTTGTTTTATGAGACAGAGTTTCTCTGTGTAACAGCCCTGGTTGTCCAAGAGCTCACTTTGTAGACCAGGCTGGCCTTGAGCTCTCAGAGATCTGCCTGCCTCTACCCCATCCTACCCCTCAAAGACCTGTGCCACCAGGCCTTCTTTCCTGTCTTTAGTCCCTACAATTTGTCCTCCTATGGCAATTCTTTGGGTGAGGTACTCTTCTCAGCTTGTTATTTGACCTATTGAAGCTTTCATTTCTAACATTTCTTTTTTCTTCTATATTTCTGTCTTTAAAAATTATTTCAAATTATGTGTATATCTGTGTGTCTGTGTGTAGGTTTGTGCACATGAGTGTAGGTGTCCATGGAACATGCTAAAGTGGGTGTTGGAATCAGAACTTAGGTTCCCTGAAAGAGTAGTGCACCTCTTAATTGCTGGACATCTCTCTAGCATTTTTACCTCTGGACTCAATTCCATTTTCACATTTTTACTTTATTCCGATATTTGTGTTTCCTTAGAATTCATGCAAGAGTTTATTATATTCTCTCTGTCTTCTCCAAATATGTTTATAATCATTCTTTTCAATTTTTCTGGAATTTCACTGAAGTCATTCTTGTTGGGGTCAATACTGTGGGATTAGTATTTTTTGGAGGAGAGAAGTTGTGTTTGTGCTCATGTTACTTTTGTGTTTTCACTGGAACTTGTGTATCTGGAAAGTTTTTATTTGTCATTTTTCTTTTTTCAGTGGAAGTGTCTTCAGTGCTCAGAAGAAATTTTTGTAGTAGGGTTTAAGAGTCATTTCCTTTGCAAGACTAGTTTTCAGGGCACTGGGTTATATGTTCATTCCATCTGTGAGAGTAGAATTATATTTGTATTCTACTACATTAACCACTATCTAGGAGTAGACCCATTATGAAAATTGAGTTACTGTTAACTACAAAATCATTATCCTAAATGCACCAATTGTTGTGAAGTTAAAGAGACACTGACAGTACTGTGTGTATTAATATATCAGATATTATGGGTATTCATGAAAAGCAAAGTGAAGGAAAAATTCCTTATTAAGAAGGACTAATGATCAGTATTGGGTTGATGGAAAGAATGGGGTACAAATCATAAGAAGTAGGGCTTGCTGTAAGAGCAGGTAAAGGTGGATGAGATAAGGGAGTTGGGCAGAGAGAGAAAAATATGTTGTAGATAACGCAGTACAATTCCATTTCTCAGGAGTGCAGAGTCCCCCAAATAAATACAGTCTTGCTTTTTGAGAGATGAAAAAGAAAAGAAAAGATAGGAAGAGTAAAGAAAATAGAAGGCAGGGCCAAGATGTTATTTCAACTTGACACTGGGCATTAAACGAAAATGAAATAGTTATAACAGGAAGGGCATAGAACATACAAACTATCTGGCCATATTGCTTCTAGAGGCCTGTCTTGCCATTGGAGCTCCTCTGTGCACTAAATCCTTGATCACCCAGCTTCTTAGTGCCAAACTCTTTCAGCCTGACTCCCCAGCATTAAAACACCAGAGCACTACTCCCTATGCAGGGAACCCCTTTAGTGACATTTTAAATTATGATTCTCTCAAATGAATTTTCAATTTTATAAGATGGAGTTTCCATGAGTGGATAAACCTGACATTTAGAGAGAATCACATTTGAACTGGGCGGTGGTCGTGTATGCCTGTAATTGAAGCACTTGGGAGGCAGAGGCAGGCAGATCTCTGTGAGTTTAAGGCCAGCCTGATCTACAAAGCAAGTTCCATGATAGCCAGAGCTGTTACACAGAGAAACTGTCTTGAAAAAGAGAGAAAGAACAAAAGAAGAAAAGAAAGAAAGGAGAGAAAGAAAGAAAACACCACATTTGTTTCTCATATCATGGTTCAAGATATGTCTCTGCTCATCTACCTGAACAAGGATGTTTTGTACAAACTAGAGGCCCATGGCTGTCTCTGTGAACAGACGGTCCCCTTAGTTTCTCTATCACAGAAGTCTAGAAAAGATGTTCCCATGAGCAAGTGGGAAGATGACCTATGAAATCATTTACAACCAGCAGCTTTCCCTCCAGGTTCTTAGGCTAACTTGCTGTAGATCAAACAGGGGTAATGTAATCTCTACAAGACCTAGGTCTGATTTTGACTATTAAGACAAGCACACTGCTAAATAAAACTATACCCATTTTATAAGCAGGAAAATAGCAGCCAGGTGACATCAAAGATTACCATCTTATATCCATTTAGCCAAAGTACTGCCCCCATGTAAGTGATATTCAAAAGCTATAGAATAATCATCAGACATGGTGACATATACCTTTATTCTCAGCACTCAAGAGGCAGAGGCAGAAGCAGAGGCAGAGTTTGAGGCAGAGGCCATCCTGATCTACACAGCGAGTTCTAAGCCAGCCACGTGTAGAGAGTGAGACCCTGCCTCAAACAAACAAACAAAACAAAACAAAACAAAACAAAAAAAAACAAAACAAAAAACCCAAGAGCGTAGCCAGGCAGGCAGACAGAATAAACTCTAGATGGGATGGTGAGTTTAGGAAATCAAGTACAACTACTATCTGCTGCCTGGCTTGGGTCAATCTTTTCTCTGTGTTCTGTTCCTTCATCTGTATAATACAATATTAGACTAAAATACACTCTTCCTGTCTCTAATATTTTGCTTGGAAACAGTAAACAAAAAATATGTAAGAGCGGTACTAGTGTTCAATATTGTTCTTTTATTTTGGCTTCAGACACGAGTTTTATTATAGGTTTAATAGTAAGTGCTTAAGAGAAAGAACTGGAATGGCAAGATGGCTCAGTAGGTGGGCACTGCTCCCAAGCCTGGGGACTTGAGTTTGATCCCTGGAACCCACATAGTAGAAGAAAGACCCAGTCTGATTCAGGATCTGAGCTCCTTTCTTCACAACATTTTCTTTCCTAAAAAGATAAGGTAGCAAGTGGTTGCATTCTCAGCACTGGAAAAACACGTACAAAGAGATCACTGAGGCTCTCTGGCTGGTCAGCCTAGTGAATGTGGTAAGGTTCAGGCCTGTGGGAGACCTTGTAGAGGGATGACACCTGAGGAGCAATGTCCAAGGTTGTCCTCTGGTCTTCACATATATCTACATCACATGCACCCACAATATACCTGCACCTGTGCAAACACATACACACAGAATAATGACACAAAGAAATGAGCTGAGTGGTGGTGTCAATGCACTTAATCGCAGCACTTGGGACACAGGGCAGGAGGACCTTTGTGAGTTCAAGGCCAGCCTGGTCTACAGAGTGAGTCTTAGGACAGACAACTGGTACTGTTACATGGATAAACCCTGTCTCAAAAAAAAATATAAATAAATAAATAAATAAAAGAAAGAAAAGAAAGAAATGAGTGAACTATTAAAGTCAACCAATCAACCAGACATAGTGGTTCATGCTTGAATCCCAGTGCTCAGGAGGCCGACTGTTTTTAAGGGAATGGAAATAGTGGAGAACAACCTGGTGACTCACACAAGGAGATCAGCCGAGACTGCTGGAGGCTCAGAGGACAAGCAGAGACATGACAAGAGCCCCGCCTGCTCTGCATATTCCTCTCAAGCCCAGCACAGGCTTGAGCTCAAACCAGCCAGTGGAAGGAACATCTTGAAATGAGAGGGAATCCTGGAGGAAGAGGGTAAGGCCCTGAAGGTTACTGCTTCAGTAGCCCTATCCTAGGCAGGTAGGTTGAGTTGAAAACAGAAATAAGACTGGCTTGGAAGAAATGAACAGGAAAGGTACTCCATGCACCAGGTGCCCATGAGAGCCACTTGGGCCAAGAAACCAAAGTTAGCCTTGGCTTATGGAGGATGTGCACACTTGTCAGCCTCTGTAGACTATCATTTTTCCTGGGTGTGTCATTCATGTGATCTAGAGAAGTGAGCAGTGGTATATCTAAGGACACACACACACACACACACACACACACACACACACACACACTAAACTCACCAAATAACTTATGTTATCTTCACAGAGAGGGGGCAGTTACTGATTTTTCTCACCCATGCAGAATTTGAATTCAGATTCTTCAGTAAGTCAGTATCTCAGAGATTACACATGTGAGAAGGTATCCAACTTGGAGAGCTGTAAAGTGCAAAGCATCTACTTTGGGCTAAGAAAAAACAATGATGTTTCAGACAGGAGCCCCATTCTGAAAGAGGAAAGCTTTCTCAGAGAACCCCCCTTTTCAGTTGACCATTTCATCCCATCTGCTTATTTGATTTTTGAAGGTAAGTTAAAATAGGGAAGCCTGTAAACTCCAGCTGGGCCACAGAAATTTACTTTTTGGAAATCCTTTGTTTATTTTATTCTAATAATGGAAGGTAAAAGAATGCCTCCTCTTCCTCTTCCTCCTCCTCCTTCTCAAGAAGGAGGCCAGAGGAGTCTCCCTAGGAAGTAACCAGGCACTTCCGCTTTCAGGCTACTGCTGGGAACCTGCCTATGCTGGTTTCCCTCCACTTTAAGTGGTTTCATTTGGACAGGAGAGGAAGTTTTAAGCTTGAAGACACTCTGATCCTCTTCTAGCTGAAACCTAAACCACAAAAACCTAACACTCGCAGCCCCAGGCTGAGAAGAGAAGACAGGCAGCTGAGAGAGATGACATCCCTTAGCCATCGGCTTATCAGCTTGGTACTTTCTTTAGGTTAAGGCTCAGTTTGGACAGTAGAGGCGGCATGGGAGGAAATGTATTTCTGTGAGGAGAAAGCCTTATGATTTTTGTCCCCTGTTATTACAGTGATTTCTTGTTGTCCCCGAGAGGCACCCTTGGCTTCGCGTGAGTGCCAATGAGCGAAAAGGAAACGTTCAACTTGATGGAATCGGTGACTGGCTTTTACAGCCTGTGGAAAAATGGTGCAAGTGCTCATAAATATGGGTTTGGGGAAGTTACTTAAGTGTTGCTCACCACCAAGATTAATGCATTCGCCCAACAGGTAATTGGACTAATACCTCCCACTTTAAAGTAGGACTCTCAAGAGAAAATACGCTTGCGAAACGAAGGAGAGTCTCAGCAGCACAAGCACTGGAGCCGCCACATGTGGAGGTCATCATGGAGCCTTGGGCCACCAAACCCAAGCCGAATTCAACATTGGCAGCAGCCCCCCCCCCCCCCCCCCCCCCGTATCTGCCATATAGTTGGCAGGTCAAGTGTCATTGTCCTGCGCGAATGCGAAGCAGAGCATCACCTTTAGCACTTGCAACACTGGCGTGAGCGGGGACCCAGCCCTGAAGGGGCAGACCAGGCACGGGTGCAGACTTAGGCTGGGTGTTGGGACACTGCGGACATCTGTGGATGGCTGGACCGCTCCCTCTCGCCCTTTTCCCTGCCAGACCGGATCGGCTGGTTCCAGCGGCTCACCTAAAGGAATTTGGGTGGCCCTCCCACTCCACAAATACCCAGCCAGGCCTACGCGATACCATCAGATTGCACACGCCTCTGGGCAAACGAAAGCCAAAAGAGGAAACCGATACTTGCCTGCCCTCCCAAGTTCCGCCCCTGCGCGGCTTCCCTTTGCTAGGCAACCACACCTCCCACCCCTCGGAAACCACTGGAACCAATAGTAAATGTTAGAATTTCAGGGAAGCACCTAGAACCGCTGCCCCACCCCATTCTTCCATTCTCTCAACTTCTACCTTAATGTCTTTGCCCCTTACTCCCTTCCTTCTGCTCCCAAACAATAGCAAGCATTTATATACTCTGACCATCTCCAACAGGTTAGTGTCCTCACAAGAAAGACAGGGACTCTTAGCTCTATTCTTTAGAGGATGAGTCCTAAACAAACCTGAAGCTACCTAGTCATTTATTTCTTAGGGTTCTTGGGAGTGGCCTTTGCTCCTCCACGTGTCTAAAGAACCACAAGGAAGTGTTTTCCTGTTAAAAAGCAGCTTGAGGCTACTCCCATCTCCCACCTTCAAATGAACTGCAATCCCCAAGTTTCCATCTCTCCCCACCCTCTGCTGAGGAGGGAACCCAGGGGCTGCCAGATGCTAGGAAAGCACACCACCCCAGCCTCCAGGAAACACCAGAGTATCAATAGTCAATGTTAGACTCTCATGTGGAAGCGCGAGAATTTAAAATATAAAGCCCAAGTATTAGACAAAGGAGAACTATAAAATGGTATAAATCTGGAGGGAATCTTCACACAGCCCATCTTCAGCTTGGTGCCTTTCCCATATTTTATTAAACTCGAGTTGTTTAAAAAACATCAGCAGTATCAAAGACACATCTGTACAAACATTTTACAAAAGAGAGCATTACTAGTATCAGCTCCATCAAAGGCAGGCAAAGAATAGAAACAGTCCAACAGAGACATCTAAAATGTATTCGGATAATGGAAACACCGTTTCCTTCTGCACAAGTGACAGCGGATGAAGGACGCTGCACAGGCTCGATTAATGAACTTCTCTTCTTTCCGGGAAGGCAGGGAGGGAGCTGAAGGATATCAACCCGGGACAATAAAGCACTGCTTTCCCATGTCAACCCATTTAAGTCTTCAGGTGGATTCAAGTTTCTGGGAAAGAATCCTGGGCTGCCTGGCACTTGCTTCTTAACTAAGCCACCTAGTCAGCCTTTGCTTAACTCTGTGGTTAGGTTTCTATTGACCGGACAAGGAATTTCAGAAATGCTTTCCTTAAGTCCAAAGGGAGGAGGTGGCTAGAACTCTAGCGAATTTGTGGATAGAGAAGGAAAAGGTCAGAGCTGGGAGGAAAATTACCTCCTGGCCAAGAATCAACAGGCCAACTCATTCTGGTCCTGAGTGGTGTGGAAGGAAGCCCAGTACCTGCCGTGCATCTACAAGCTAGGCTCCCTTCTCATCTCCCCCAGCTCCTTTAGCTCCACCTTTCTGTACTTTCCTGACTTCCTTCTGTTAGTGACCACCAAGACGACCACGCCAGCCACTAGGGCCACCACAACCACAGCGATGACAGCAATGAGGCCCGCGGTGAGGCGCTTCATGGAGAACTGAGGGGGCTTCTCGTCCAAGTAGTAGATGAGAGTCCGCTCCACGTGCAGGGGCTCCCCACGCACCTGCACATTCAGGCCGCGGTGGCCGGTGAACAGCGACTCGCCTTTGATGTCCCTCTCGAAGTAGTAGGCGGCATCAGCGATGTCCACATCGCTCAGGCCCTTTTGCGAGGCGTTCTGCCGCAGCTCTATCTGGATGGTGGGCTCCTCGTAGTGCACGGCGGTCAGAAAGTGGGGGCGCAGCTGGTATCGCTCTTTGAAGAGCCGCCGCAGCTCGGAGTCCAGGTCAGAGTGGTTGAAGGCTCGCTCGGTCGGGCGGTGGCGCAACTCGATAAGGATGTGGTGGGTGCGCACCACTTCGTCGCAGCGCAGGCTCAGGTCTCCCTTGTCGGTGCGGCGCACCCCCACCGAGTTTACACACCAGCACACAGAGGAGGTCTGGTTGCACTGGCGAGCCTTGAAGCGGCCCTTGTCGTCGCATTCTGGGTCATAGAGGCCATCATTGTCCAGGATTGCGTGCTCACTAGGCTTCACCAGGCTGCGGCCGTTCTTCGGGGCATTCATGCGCGCCTTGAGCAGCAGGCACTTGGAGGTCAGCGTGGAGCAGTCGACTAACATCTGTGAGCCTATTGCTCGGCATTGACAGGTGCCACTTGTGCCATCTGAGCTGCAGACGGTCATCTTGTTGGTCGGGCACGTGCAGTTGGTCTGTGCAGAGCAAAAGTGGCTCACCACCTCCAACAGTAGTAGCAGCAGCAGCGGTGGTGCAAGCCTCGAGCCCCTAGCCATGGTGGGGTGGAGGAGGGCAGACTTGACCAGAGGAAAGGATTCTGAAGGATCACTGCAGTAGACTGCCGCCTGGCCGCTCCCCCAGGCTCTTATACCTTCCTGGACCTGCAGGACTGGTTAGCCTGTGACTCACCCAATGGAATCTGGGTGGCGCTCCCTTTGGAGGAAGTCACCAGCCTAGAGTCTGCATCGATAGGATCAGGCAGGGGAGGCTGCTTCTGCCATCTGCTGTACAAAGGCCCAGAGAGGAAACTAGTACTTACCTGGCCCCACCCTGGAGACACTGCTCTACTCATGGCTCAGAACCAAGGGGTCCCACTTCTCCTGGTGCAGCCTCCTGAGTTTCTCCAGAGGCCCAGCTCCTGACCTCTACTCCCCTCTCTTTCCAGGTCCCTTAATCCCATACTTCCTCTCTTTCTCTCCCAACTCCTATCTTCAGTCTCTTTCCTTCCCTCCCTTCTGGCTCCAGAACACCTCATAACATATTTACACAGTTGTTTTACTGGTCTTTTACCAACATTAGCATGTCCTCCTGCCCTATTCTGTCTAGCAAAGACGATGCAGATGAGACCTCAAGTCACCCAGCCATTGATTTCCTAGGGTTCTGGCCTGGGTCTTCTGTTTGGCTATAAGAACTGTAAATGAATAAACTGCAAACCATGTGATGCAGAATCTGAAGGCAGGCTAGTGAAACAATTCTATTACCACATCACCTGCAAAATCCGATTGTCCTGGTTGGCGTGGCAAGCACAAGAAGTTCTATTGAACACACACATACACACACACACACACACACACACACACACACACACACACACACACACACACGCCTGTACTTGTAAAGATAAATGAAAAGAATTTATCAATTTGTTTTGAAGAGTCAGTAAGGGCACGAGGTGAGATTTTGTTCAATTTGATTCTAAGGAACACATTATTGGTTTTCTTTCTTAGTGACCAGTGGAGGCGGCTGGACCATTGGGTATAATGAGAGAATGAAGCCTGTGAGAAACTGGGCCTCTTGAATGGGATGGAGGGGTGGAAATCTCTTAGAATCTAGAGAAAGTCCACCATTCCAAGCTGTGGTAAAATTAACAATAATTAGCAAACTATAATTATTCTGAGATCCACCTTCAAAACATTTTATATATCAGCATTTAATGTGTGCTAGTAGTATACTGTTCAAGGGTGTTCTTTGTCTCATGGAAGCCAGCCAGACCTCAGCACCATTAATTTTTCAAGCAATTCCCAAAGCAGACAGATGCTAACCTATTATTTTGTCTTTATAGATAGAGGAAGTACAGACACTTCTTAACCAGTAGCACCAGGAGATTTGGGGACACACCTCTGGTGGTTCCTACCCTCACCATCTTTTTAGGACTCTTGAATAACTAGCCTAGCCTGTCTAACCTCCACCCACCTGGCCACAAAGAAAGATCTAAAGCACAAATCTGTGGGCATTTTCTCTGTTGGAAATTCTCTCTCTCTCTCTGCGTGTGTGTGTGCAGATGGGTAAAAAGAAGACATCTTGGCTGTAAGGGTAAAGCTCATACTTTATTAATTCATGCACAGTGTTTGGTGCTGCACAGTTCCCACCAGCATCATTGTACCCCTGCCAAATTCCCAGACTTCCATATGTTCTCAAGACTTTGCAGAATCATGTACTTGGCGTCTCTTCTTTAATTGGTTCCAGTATACAATTGTGATTTTCTATCATTATTTTTGTTTACTTTCTGGAAGCCTTTTCTGATACATTGATACCTGATCTACTCAGAAAAAAAAAAGTCTTTTCTCTGTTTTTCCTTATCTATTGTACCCCCAGGTTAGCAAAAACTAACCTTCTTTGGTTTCTGTTGCCTATCTGTAAAATGGGTACATCAGAGGCTCTGTTTCTTAGATTATTTATTTGAAGACTCAAACTAACAGACAAGGCAGTAAATAGTAAAGCTTTGTAACTCCAAGATAATGTTATATTCCATTAAAAAATTAGCCTGTCTTATCACCCTTTCCAATGACTAGCTGAGTGGCCATAATCTATGATAACTGGCAAAGTCACCCGGTTTCTTTTGCTTTTTCTTTTTAAAGAAATTTTATTCTTTCAAGACAAAGTTTTATTGCATAGCCCTGGCCATCCTAGAACTTGCTGTGTAGACTAGGCTGGTCCTGAACTCAGAGATATGCCTGTCTCTGTCTTCCCAAGTGCTAAAGTATTAAAGATGTGTGCTACCACTGCCCAGGTCCATGTGGTTTTCATTCCCAGGCCAAATGGAGGCAAGTTAGTGTGGCAGACTCTCAGGGCTGAGGAACAGGGGACAATGTGCTGACTATTTAGTTAACTCAGCCCAGAATAGGATTTTGTTATTTTTCTGGAAGGAGTGGAGTAGTAGGTGTCCAAGCCTGGTATCTGGGAAGACGGACTGAATAAGGATGACCCCTGCCTTCCTTCTTTAATATCTGGTTCTGCTGGCTTTTCCCCCATGGGACAAACCCACCCAGATCGAATTCTTTTTTCCTCTAACTAGCTTAATTTCTTCATATTTTTTACTTTAACTTAGAAATACTTAACAAACATTTTCTATAATTTGGGGATTGTCAAGTGCTCACAAGGGGCAGGAGCCACATCAATGTACTGTGTCCCTGGCACATGAGTATGCAGGCAGCACTAAATAGTGTGTATTGGATCACAGCGAATTGCACTCAGAATGTTGCAACACTGAAATGTTTTCCCTGGAGTGTATACGTGAACCATTTCAGAGTTAATGACCTGGGTCAGGTAAATATCATCACTTGTGACAGCCTGGATTACTCTTCCTATTTTAGGCCATCTTCCAAATGCCTAGCTTTAAGGAAGACTACTAGATAATGGCACTCTGGAAATCGAGTTTACATTTACACATGAACACAGACTTTTTTTGGCCTTGTGCCTGAAGAAGGAGGGACATGTTTTGATGAAACATCGGTTTTAGGGTTTAGGGATTAGGGTCAGGGTTTAGGTTTGGGTTTGTGTTAGAGTTAGAATTAGGGTTTGGTTGTACTTTGTTAGGTTTAGGGCTGATTTAGGTTTAGTGGTAGGGTTAGAGTTTCTAATTGGTGTTTCAGGTATAGGTTAGGATTAAATTTGGTGGTAAGAGTTCAGGTTAGTGTTAGTGTTAGGGGTTATGTTCAGGGTTGGTATTAGGGTGTTAGGGATAAAGTTAGGAGTTAGGATAGGCTTAGTGTTAAGGTAAGGTTTATGGTTGATATTAGAGTTGAAGTTATGTTCACTTTAGAGTTATGGTTAGGAGGTTTTGTTTAGTTTTGTTAGGATTATTGTAGATGAGGGCTAGGAGTAGAGAATGAGTTAGGTTTATGGTTAACGTTTGAGTTTTGAGGTTTACTTTATGAGTTTATTTTAAGGTTCACTGTCAGGGTTACAGTTAAGGTTTGTTTAGTTTTGGATTAGGCTATCATTAGGATTAGCACTAGAGTTCAGAAAAGGCTAATAGGGTCAAGGTTGGGTTAGGGTTAAGGTTAGGGAGTTAGGGTTAGGGATAATGCTCTGAGTTATTGTAAGGCTATTATTAGATGATTAGCACTGAGATTATATTTATGTTTAGGTTTGGTATCATGTTAGAGTTAGAGCTTGTTTTGGAATTAATATTGGACTATTAGGGCAAGTCAACCTTTATAGTTAATATGCATTTGGTTTAGGCTTATAGTTAGGTTAGCTTTTAACATAGGGTTAGTGTTTTCAATTGGATTAGATATAGGGTTAAGTTTAAAGTGTTTTTGTGAGGGGCTGGAGAGATGACTCACAAGTCAAGAGCATTGGCTGCTCATCTAGAGGTCCTGAGTACAATTCCCAACAACAACATGGTGGTTCACAACTATCTATAATGAGATGTACCCTCTTCTGGACTGTAGGCATACATGCAGGCAGAACATACATAATAAATGCATATTAAAAATAAATTTTTAAAAGAAGCTGTGGAGCCTATACGGACCAGACTAGGCCCTCTGTATATGGGAGACACTTGTGTAGATTTGTGGAGTCCATTACCTATACCTTGTACAGCCTTAGTGAAGGGGGAAGGGTCTTGGACCTACATCAACTGAATGTAACAGGCTTTGCTGACTCCTTATGGGAGGAGGAAGGGGTGGAGGCTGGGTTGAGGGAGAAGGCTGTGGAGAGAGTGGGAAGAAGTATAAGAGGGGAATCTGTGGTTGGTATGTAAAATGAATGAAACATTTCTTAAATAAAAAGTGTTATGAGGGACAGTGATTAGGGGTAGGGTTTCTGGTTGCTGATTTATTTTGTTTGAGTTAGGATTTCATTTGTGGTGAGAGCTAAGATTTGGTTTTGATTTCAGTTTAAATGGAGTATTAGTAAGGTCAGAGTTATGGTTAAGATTGGGGCTAGATATAAACTTACAAATAGAGCTATATAAGTGTTTAGTTTTGGCTTGGAATTATGGTTAGAGTCAGATCTAAGTTTAGGCTTAGGACTCATGGTAAGAGTTTAGTGCAGTATTAGTTCAGGTGTAGAGTTAGTGTTAACTTGCTTCATGGTTAGTTTTAGACAGTTTTGTGGTTCAGACGGATGTAGGATTAGGTTTAGGGTTTTGGTTAGGGTTAGGGTTAGAATTAGGGCTATGTTTTGGGTTATTTTTTGAGTTAAGACTAGTATTAGAGTGTGTGTTGTGTAATATTAGGCTTAGGTCAGGTATAAAGTTAGTACAGGAGGCATAGTTAGAAGCAGAAGTTATTGAAGACCCAGTTTTAGGTACAGACTTGAGGTAAGGTGACAGTTTGTTTAGGGTCAGGGATATATTTAGAGGTAATGTTTAAGCTAGGGTTAAGTTTAGTGTGAGAGATATGGCTTGTGTAAGTATTGAAATTATGTATAGGCTTAAAATTAGAGTTAGTTTTAAATTTAGAGCTATTGAAGTCTATTTCTATACTTAGAAGTATATATAAGGTTAAGGTTAGAATTATGGGTCCAATAGGGTTAGACTTATGCTTAAAACTAGTGTCAGAGCCAGTGTTTAGAATAGGTATAGATCTTTGTTTAGTGTCGTGGTTGGATTTTGGCTAGGATAGTGTGGTAGTTGAATATAATTGGCCCCTCATAATCTCATAAGGAGTGGCACTCTTAGGATATGCGGCTTGATTATGGCCTTATTGGAGGAAGTGTGTCACTGTGGGAGCAGGCTTTGAAGTCTATTTTGCCTAAGCTTCCTTCACTGTGACTGAGAGTTGACTTCCAGTTGGCTGCAAGATGTTGGCCTCAGCTCCAGCTTTATATCTGCCTGCACACCACCGTGATCCTCATCATGATGAAAATGAATCTGTAATCAAACCGCCTCAAGTAAATGATTTCTTTGTAAGGGTTGCCATGATCATGATGTCTCTTCTCAGCAATAGAATCTTAACTAAGACAAATGAGGTTCGATTTAAGTTATGGTTATGGCTTATCTTAGCTCTAGGGTTAGGGTTATTGTTATGGCTAGTGTTGTAATTGCCTATAGATATAGGCTCAGGGTAAGGGTAGTGCTAGGGTGAATTATTTTGCTTAGATGTAAACTTTTAAATAGAGCTATGGGATGATTAAATGTAGGGTTGGGCTTATGGTTAGGATCAGAGCTGGTGTTTGACTTAGGACTCTAGAAGAGATAGAACTTGGTGTAGCACTAACACTTGATAGAGCTTGATTAGTGTAAAAAATTAGATTTTAGTTAGTTTTAGACAGAGTTTTATTATTTTATTTTTCTCGCTAGGATTTTGCTTAGGATTTGATTAGAATTAATGCATATTAAGGGTTAGGGCTAATGTTAGGATTAGAAAGCGTTGGACTAAGGTTAGGCTATGGTAAGAAAGGTTAAATTTAGTTTATGGTAACGGCCAGAGTTAGTTCTAGAGACACTTTTATGTTTTGAGATTAGTTTAAAATTAATGTAATTAAGATTATTAATGTTATTGAGATAATTTTAAGATTAATGTCAGAGTTAGGAATAGGATTATGGTTAGGCCAGGGTTTGTGTTAGGGAATGAAAGTTTTAGTCTAGTTGAATCTTAGATTTAGAAGTATGGTTAATTTTAGGATAAGTGCAGACACCTGTGTCCATGCCGAGATAATCTGGATAAATGCAGACACCTTCTCCCATGATGCAGACAATCTGGATAAATTCAGATATCTGTGCCCATGATGCAGGTAATCTGTATAAGTACAGACAGACACCTGTGTCCCTGCTGAGACAATCTGAGTGTGGATACCTCTGCTGATGGAACAGACAACATGGATAAGTGCAGACACCTTTGTTCAGGGTTTTGGATAACCTGGTGAAATGCAGACATACATGCCCAGTTACACAGATGATCAAGAATAAGCATTAATGGGCCTACTCAAGGTAGAGGCAAAAACAATATGAGCACACACATAGGAAAACAAGACAGCTTTGCCAAGGGACTTGTGTAACCAGAAGCAGGTCAGCCTTCAGTGCTCATGGCCATAGGTAGTTTGGGAAACAGCAGACATCTGTACCAATACTGCAGATAGTCAGGAAAATCAAGAATCCTTTGCCCAGTGGTGCAATTCATCAAGAGAAAAGCACATATCCAGCCAATCAGGAAAAACCACTGACAGCTTTTCCCAGGGATTTATATAATCAGGAAAAACACAAACACCTGTACCTGGAGGCTCAGATAATTAAAAGAAAAAAAAGGCAGACATATGTGCCCAGGGCCCAAGCTAATTTGGAAAAAATAGCATCAACACACACGGAAGTATCAGTCAGAAACACACAAGAGTATCTCACTGCACATGGATGTGCTAGTACATCAGCATACTTCAATGTGCCATGAAAGCACTGCACAGTAGCAAAAACTGATGTAGTACTACTACAGGGTAAACTGACGTGCATATATAATGAAGTATATGGATATATTTGTAAAGCTCTGCACATATCTGAACTAAAGCACCAAGGCACACATTTCAGGAGTGGAGCAGTGCCATAGGACAGACATATTTCAGATGGAAGCTACAGTACAGCAGAAAGAACACTTGTACTATTGATGCTCTGCACACAGATGCAACAGAAGTGTAGATTTATTAGAAAGTAACATGTATATAGCACTGCATCTGAATCATGGAATACTAGTTTAAAGATATACACAGTGATGTTCTGGTATGACTGTTCACATGCACTTGTTAGTACAGCAGTTCAAATGGATATCCACAAACAGAAGTGTACATGGATGTATTCCTGCAACAGCACATGTGGATGAACTATTACACCCATATACAGGAATGTACAGTTACAGAAACACACATAGTCATATTGCTACAGAAAAATATAGTCTAGAAAACTAGTGGTCAAATAATTACTAGACAAGAGCACATGTGGGTATATTACTACTGCTGTGTACATGGACATACTGTAACACAGCAACAAATATTGATGTACAACTACTTCAGTGCACACTAATGCCCTGGAACACATGGTTGTGTGTGTAAAATAGCACACTTGAATACACATACAGCACTGCACATAGATGTCTTCATACAGTTTGAAAGATGGATAAACAGAAGTAGAACACTGCACACCGGTGTCCTAGTATCACCTAGTACATAGATATGCCCACAGAGCACAAGGATGTCTTTGTAGTGTACTGTACATGGAAATACTCACAGAACTGCACGTGGAAGTAGTAGTACATTATCTCACACAGATGTCCTGGCACATCAGTGCATATGGGTATAGTATTAAAGCAGTACACAAGAAAGTGTTGGACTATAGTGTACACTGATGTGCAAATGAAAGAATATGATTTATATAACATTTGACATGGATGTGTTTGTATAGCAGCACACATGACTATGATAGTATAGCAGGATGTAATCATGCAGTTATATGCAACTGGAAAAAAATGAACTGTGCAGCCACATACATGGATGTACTCAAAGAAGTCTTCAAGGATGTATGAGTATGAAAGTACGCCTACCTGCATGTACTACTGGAGTAGCCCACATGAATTTACTCATGTAGCAGTTCACACAGATGCAATAGTAGATCAGTGATTGCTGACATTCAAGTAAAAAAGGTCACATTGTGCCAGTATAGCAGCACACTTGAATGCACTAGGACAGCAATACACATGGATTTAATAAAGAAATACACATGGATTTAATGTTAGAGTAGTGACTATGGATATACTCTACACTTTCACACATGGATGTACTATTACACATGTAGACATGGATGTGCTATTACAGAAGCATGTAGAGATATATTACTATAGCAGGACATATGGGAAAACTCATAAAGCAATTCCATGGCTCCAAGGAGGTACTTGACGGGAACATACATGGATACGTGAGAACCACAGTGAATGCAATAGTATGGCAGTGTACATGAACCTCTAATTAGAGCACCATGCATTGGTGTCTCTGTTAAAAACAGTCCTACTGCTGCAACATAAATGCACATTTACTCGGACTATGGAGCAGCAAGGTGTACTTGTAGAGCAGTGCACATGACAGCCTTAAACAGCAGTGCATACATTTGTAGAAGTAGATCAGCACACATTGATATGCTACTTCAGCTGTGCACCTGTATGTACACATACAGCAGCAAATTTGTTTGTACTACTTCTGAAAACCCATAGATCTACTAGGACAGTGCAATACATATATTCATAGGAAAGAAGTGCAAATGACGATACTGCCTTGCACATGGATGCTGATCTACTTGTACAGAAGCAGAGCAGTGCACAATGATGTTCTATTATTGGTGTGTCTATGTATTTCTTGGTAAATCAGAACACATGATATCCACGAACAACAGTCTACACAGGTGTGTTAGTCCAGAAGCTCACATAGAAAGACAAGTAAAAAAGTAGATATAGATTCGCAATACAGGAGTGATCCCACATGTTCTCACAGAGCAGCACACGTGGATATGAGTATAGTTGTACACAGATGTACTATAATAGAAACACACAAATGTAACGAATCCTACAGCAGGACTCATAGATATACGACATCAGGTTTCATGGAACTAGGCAGTTGCTCCCAAGGATATACTACTACATCACTGCACATGGATGGGCAAGTAGAGCAGTGCGCATGCATATATTATTAAAGCACTGGACACTTTTATTATACATCAATAAGTAGTCCTTGCTCTAAGGACTTTATGGACTGGAAGGCAAGCAGCAGACAGTTTTCTGCTTTGGGAAGGCAAGTGGGTCTTTAAGAATAACAATTTGGTATCTGTTGCTTAAAGAGCAGCTTAGTAGGTACATAACTGGAAGTACTCTGACAGAGAATATTCTCAGAACATATAAGGCCCTGGGTTCCAATACTCAGCACCAAATGCATAAATAAATAATTAAAAAATCATTCTTAACAGCTAGTCAAGGAACCAGATTAATAGACCCCAAAGCCCCCAGATTTCAGCTAAGTGTTCTTGACTGAAACAAAGGTTAAAATATCAATTTAATTAGTCCTTTCAAAGTGTTAAAGACCATCTCTATTTAAGTTTTATTAAAGAATTCTATCATTTGTGCTGATTCATATCTATAATCACACTAATTGGTTCACTTTTGTAATACTTATTTCTGTGTCTGTGTAAGCCTGTAATCCCAGTGTTGAAGAGGCACATGTGAAGACAACCTGGAACCACACAGTGAGACCCTGTCCCAAATACCAAAGATATCTACACAATTCTTTTGTGTTCTAAACTGAAGAAATGTTCTTTATCACATACACAATGCAAAAACACACTCCTTAAATCATGAATTAAGTGAATTAGACGACTGTGTTCACTATGAAACTGACCATTCTTTTCTACTTCTGACTTATCATAGTTAGGTCTCAGTTTGGCCTCCTGTCTCCCAATTATGCTGTAAGAGCTTGAATAACAACAGGTTTGGGGGAGGTTATAAACTAATTTTCTTCATCAATTTCCTGGAGAAAGCTGGGTAGGAGCTTCTGCTGAGTTGGATCATTGACTATGATAAGATTGTGATATCTTTTGGAGAAGAAGTCAAGTTCTGAAGAGACTATTGGGACACAGTTTAATTTTCACCTATACCTGTGGAACAAAAAGATTTAAGGGACATTTTAAATGTTCTTTAAAATATTTCTGAGAAAAACAGCAGAAATGTCCCATGTTGGCTTCCTGGCATAATCGTGGCACCAGTAATTTTGTAGCCCTTTGTGTGTTTGCTCCCAGACATCCCACTGCTCTGCTCAGGTAGACCAGGCAAGGAAAGGTATTTTGTGCACACTATGCGAATGTTTCAAAGCATCTGTGTGGTAGCAGGGCTGGTGGAAAGACCAGCTCTCTCTACTGCATCTAAGCACATTAACCAAACTAGTATATGGATTCCTGTGAACCCAGAGCCTAAAGACCAGTAGCCAGGCTACAATACAAACCACAGCAGGAAAAAAGCACTTCATATAGATAACAAAAACAGATTTCTTCAGGGAAGTTGAAGACCACAAACTGTCCTGATTACCAAAACCCAAGTTAGACAAAAACTATGCCATCAGTAGTCACACATGTCCCGATATCCAAACATGTTACAAGATGGAAACTAACAAAACATTTTTTTAAATGAATACTGAATGCACCAGGAGAGTCACTGAATCACTGGGACATGACATTTCAGTATGGAAATTCCCATGTAGTCATCCTCCAGGTTAAGAAACAGAACATTACTAACAGCACTTCAGAAGCCTGTTGGGGGCTCCCGAAGCAACTGTGCCTTCAGAAGTAATGATTATCCATCGTCTAAAGATATAAATTATTTTTGTCTATTTTTAAATCTTTACATAGTACGTCAGTTTGGCAGAAGTGCTCGTGCACTCTTTAACTTTTACCATGTACCAGTTGGAGCAGCTTTAGTTTCAATTTCTGGAATAACAACAACAGGTGTGTAGTTGACTCAGTTGCTAAATTAGCATTATTCTCAACCCCTAATGACCCAAGTATTAACTGAATAAATAGTAATGATGACCAAATCTATTCTGGGTTCATTCTAGAATACACCTTTAAGCTTTGAGAGTTTCTTCTCCTCTTCACACCAGTGATCAGGCCCTTGTGCCAGGAACTAACTATATCACTTGAGTCAAAACAACACTTACCTGACTGAGAGAGGAGACAGGACTTGCATGACCTTCGTTCTGCCGAGAAGGAGTGGGTGAGCAGCCACTCTCCTTAAAGGTCATGAGGGTTATCAGGGCTGCTGTCTGCTCTCCTAATGTTACTCTCCCAGAGGAATTCTTTTCCACAGCCTTAAACGGTAACTTCAAGCAGGGTTTTGTTCAGGTATTTTATGTGTGTTCTAGTCAGCACAGAAACAGTAAGACAATGTGTTTGCTTACTAGAACTAGTAGAAAATTCCTTAAAATATTAAACTTGGAGATTTCCTAGTTAATAGGAAAAAATCCCACTAAATACATTTCTGTTTTTCTTAATTCTGTTTATGTGTCACATATGATATGAACATTTTAATATTTTGTTTTTATTTTATGTGTAAGAACGTTTTGTCTGTCTGTATGTATGTATGTATGTATGTATGTATGTATGTATGTATGTATGTATGTATACCATGTGTGTGCAGTGTCCAAGGAGACCAGAAGGGGGCATCAAATACATTGAAACTGGAATTTCAGACATTTGTGAACTGCCATGTCAGAGTTGGGAACAGAGCTTATAACCACTGAACCATCTCTTTAACTCTACAAAATATATAAATAAAATATACTTTGAATACACACAAAGAGCTATATTATCAGAAGTTCCAATTTTTATTTTGAGGTGTGTGTGTGTGTGTGTGTGTGTGTGTGTGGTTTTTATGTACCTCTTTGAGTGTGTGCACTCATGGACATGTGAATGTGGCCAGTTTGGCCAAATCAATGAGCTCCAAGTTCAGTGAAAGACTCTGTCTCAAAAAATCAAGTGGAAAAGAAGAGAGAAAAGTCCTTCATGTTAATCTCTGGCCTACACTCCCTGCCCTTCCCCCACCAAATGGCTAAAGAGACTTGATAGTGTTCTGTGATGCTAAACCACTATCCTTACTATTTTTGTAAGACATATATCAAAGCAGACAGTAAATAACTGACAGTAAAACGGTAGCTGTGACCATTGCTACTGAGGCTCCTAGTTCATCGCTATCAGGAAACTGAACAGGTTCTGACACAATGAGCCCTCAGTCATTTAAACCAAGCTCTTCAGCAAGCATTTCAAATTCTCCTTCATCTGTTATTCGTTCATCTTCTCCAGCACCAAACATGTCCCAGTCTACTAGAATTTAAATAACCACGTCATATAGATACAAACATGGTATAGTCTGATAAGAACGGTTACTGTGAGATACCCATAAAACTTGGTCCTTGCCTCAACTGGATATGTTAGCCTGTGTTGACTACTCAGGGAAGGCCTTACTGCCTTTGAGGAATGGATGGAGGGTGGGGGCGGGAGGGGGGAGGTAGAGGAACCAAAGAAGGGGAGGGAGGAGAATAGTGGAGGGCATGCAAAAGAAAGTTTATTAATTAAAATATTAAAACACTATAGCACCATCTGCTGGAGGCCTGAACAAACTGCACTGCTGAGGTCCGTAAGACTAAGGGAAGGGGAAGTGGAATCAAACACAGGAAAAACTACAGGGAATGTTACACCATTGAGGCCAGTGCTCCAAGAAACAAACAATGCTCCATTCAAATTTTAAGTTTTTCTTTTCACAATTAGGAAAAAATCTTTTATCTTCTCCTATTTTGAAAAGTTAAACAAGGCGAACAAATTTCCCTTGTGTGGTAACGCTGACGACAGTTGAGCTTGGACTCTCAAAAGTGACTCTTGTTATCAGAGTACTTCAGGTGCATCCAGGTAAAGGTCTAGTTACTATAAACAGGAATGTGAACACAAACGATGGTAAATCTTAGCAGCAGATGTTGAACAAGGAGACAGAAAGTCCATGCAAAATAAAGAAGCTTTCAACACAATCATCCACCCTCCCACCCCGTGTCCTGCTCTCCAATAGATCTGAGGCTTTTCTTTTGTACCTTCACCAAAATGGAGCACTGTGTTTTTATATAAAGGTTAGTACCCAAAATGTAAGTCATTAGAATATTGTAAGAGTTCATTAATAAAGCAGCAAGAAAGAAAGTGTCTCATCTTATATAAAAATGCAATAAAACTGCTGTGTACACACACACACACACACACACACACACTTACAAACAAATGTCTGCTTTATATAAAAGACATTTTTTTTGTGATCCACATAAATTCTTTTGATCAAACTTTGTCCAAAAAGTGTTAAAAATTCAATAGCTGGCAAAAATATAGATCAAGTATATAGTCCTGTTTTATAGAAGCACATCTAAATAGAAAAGTATTTTTGTCATAAAAAAATCTTAGTCCAGATGCCAGAAATATGATGAAGATGGTCGATTTGAGTTCTTAGCCCCATGCTTCTGAGGGTTGAAGATGAAGACTCTGACTATAGCCCACTAAGGTACTAATGGTTGACACAGTCAAAACTGCTGTGAAGGGGTTGCTGCCATGTCACAATTCCTGGGTTCTCAAAAGACCAAAAATGGCCCCCAGATATGCTGGAAACAGAATTTCTTGACCTATGTGTCAAGAAATTTATGTGTCACAGGACTTCATGGAAGGGAAAAATTAATTTTCTACATGAAAAAGAAGCACAGTTCCTGTGTTTTAATAGAATAAGATGTCCTTAGCTGAGGAGTCTGGAATCTACAACACAATTCACAATTTCAAAGTACTTTTCAGAACTTGTCTTGTTCTTCAGGGCTAAATATTTTTCCATGCAGCTGCTGCATAGCAGGCACAATGGATTTCCATTTCCACATACACTGCTAACTCAGCCACCCACACAGGAGTCTTTGGTGGTTTGCACTGCATCCATAGCCAACATGGCTTCTGTCCATGTGCTGGTTGAAGCTGATGACATTGCATCCTCACGGTTAACATACCACCTCTTATTTCCCATCCTCAGACTCACAGACATGCTGCACAAAATGATTTCATAACAAATTATGGTCAACTTAGCACAAGAGGGAGATTATTGTGATAGTAAATGAGCTACGTTGATTACCATCCTAGAACAGTTTACAGATGCTCATCAATGCTATATAATTTTCTTTCAAATAAGAATTCAGACCACATATATGGAAGGTGTTCTTGCTCTTTTTCATTTGTTTAAGCTATAACATTAAGTTTTTTCTACTGAAAACATAATTCGGTAATTGAGATCTACCAGAAACCATAAAAATTAAAATGATATCTATTTTCTGAATTTCTGAGAAATGTCATTATATTATTAACCAAGTAGATACCCTTCCTACAAAACTCATTCAAAAGAGCCTTTTAGTCTCTTCTTAATAAAAACGTAATGCTGAATAATACATACATACAAACCCACATGAACCCTGTCCCTGACTGAAGGTATTACAAGATTTGGGTGAGCATCAGTTCCCCAAATCAGAATTTACAGTGATAAATAGAATCCATGAAGAAGATCATGTAACAATGTGATCAGAGCAACCATGTCGAATAACCCAGAAAAGCATGTACTGGGACTAACGTTAGCTTTGACATTTCTCTTTGACATCACAATGAAAAATGGCCACAATATGGTGGTAGTCATCTAGTCTATGGAGAAGAGTATTAAATCACACAGAGGAAGTGGAAGGAAAGGGTTTCTTATCAGTTTCTAGATATCAGAACATTAAATCCCTAAACCTCAGGGCAAGATGTAAGGCTCTTTTAAATTTAGGTAAAGCTTCTGTTAGTAAGTTGTATTATTAGGAGGGCAGAAAAATAGTCAGAGCAACTCCCATTACACCCTGGTAGACAAATCCAGTCAGTGGTCGGGCCTTTTCCAAAGCAACATGGCTTTCATTGCCTCATCATCAAGAACGGTTTTCTACTCTTCATCTAGTCATATAATGCCCCTGGATTTTGCTGCAAAGATAGTTCTTCTTTCCCATTACTTCCAGTGAGACTGCACAGAGCTATAACTCACCCTACTCACAACAATAACAAGACATTTTATTTGTATGAATAAAATCATAGAAAATATTTTTCCAGTTTTCAGTTTCCACATATGTAGAAGAGAACCAGCCTCAGCTAATTCTTTGGATTCCTTAGATCTCAAGTTATAATGGTCACATAAATTTACTTGTTTATAGAATGTATATCTCTGACTATAAAAAATTTAGATAAGATACTACACGCAATCGGACAGCTCTGGAGAGAAATGTGTCCTGACTGACTGGGGAGTCAGGCTATCCCTGGAACTACAAAGGGATAGCTCTGGAGGATGCAGCGGAAGTAGGACTGCTCTGGAGAGAAAGGTATCCTGACTTATCTTGTGGTCAGGTATACCTGAAGCTGGGGTGTGTGGGGGATTATGCTGTTCCATTGTAAATAATTGTCCCACCCACTGGTTTAATAAAAAGCGTTGAATGGCCAAAGGCAGTCAGGAAGTATGGGTGGGGCTACCAGACTAAGAAGACACTAGGAACAGGAAGAACAGAGCAGAATGCCAGAGAGAAGCCAGAAGAAGCAGAGAACAACTATGCTGCTCTGAGAAAAGATACTGAGCCCCATGGCTGAACAGGATAAGAGTCATGGGTTAGATTAAGGGTAAAGAGTTAGCAAGTTATATGCCTGGGCCTTAGGCTGATAAACCTAAAATTAATGAAAGCATATGTGTGTCTCTGTGGGTCTGTGGGTCTGCAGGCCTAAACCTTGAGGCTAGACCCAAAAGTCCGGGCCAGAAACCACATACTACAGGGGTGTGATGAGCTTGATCTCCCACAGGATGTAGCAAACTTGCTTCTCCCCCAGCGAGAGCTGTTATAGCCGAGCTTTGCTCTGCTCCCTCTACTTCAGGAGGCTTCACAGCAGATCTCTGCTTCTCTCCAGCCCAAGATATTTCTTCTTCTGCTTCACTCTGATAAAGAAGAAACTCCTGAAGAAATGTAGTAATCTTCTCTAGCTCTGGCAAAAGGTGGTTCCTTTTTCTCAGTTCAACTCCCTTAAAGGAACATCTCAGAAAGGTTCTTCCGTTCTGCTTTGGCAAAAGAGCTTCACCCAAAACTCTTTTAAGAAAGAGCAGAAACCTTCATGGAAAGGAATTAAACCCTCCAAATGTAGAGGGCAGTCGAACAGCATGTGGAGTCTCTTGCAGTAGGACCAGCATTTTCTCATAGTACATAAACTGGCATCTTTGAGCCAATTCTCTACAGAGAAACACTTTACTCAGCCTTGATACTTGGGGGACTCGGACCTACCTCAGCTGGATATGCCAGTGCCAGACCAAACTGACTCACCTTGGGAGTCCTTGTCTTCTTTGGGGAAGGGACAGGGTGGGGGGAGGCTGAAGGAGAACTGGGAGGAGGCAGGGAGGACAGCAGCAGTGCACATGGGAAAAAACTTTTTAAATAAAAAATAAAGATAAAAACACAAATAAAATGGATAAAGATATTTTGTAATATATTTTTTCTTAATTTTTGAGATTGTAATATAATTACATTATTTCTCCTTTCTTCATTCTTTCTCCAAAATATCTGCTGTAGCTCCCTTTTTGCTCAATTGGATTCATAATTTTTTTCTTTATTTATTGTTGATTTTGTAGTGTGTGTGTGTATGTATGTGTTCCTAAATACAAATACATTCTGCTTAGTCTGTATAATGTTACTTGTGTGCATATTTTCAGGGCTGACAACTTGGTATTGGATAATCAATTGGTGTGCCCTTCACTGGGGAAGCACATTCTTCCCGATCTCAGTGTTTTTTAGTTACCTGTCGTTCTTTGTATAGAATTGAGGCCTCATGATCTTTTTCACACAAAAATGCTTAAAAAAAAACCCCCCAAAAATGCAAAATAAAAACTTAGAAATCTTTCAGTTTTCCACTGATAGTTGCGAGACGTTACTTTAGTTGATGCCAAGTCATAGCCTTTCCTCCACTGCTGTGAGCTAAAATCTGTCCATTTTTCATAAAGCAACACTGTGCTTTCTCTAGATTAATGGAGACCTTTTCTATGGGGGAGATTTTAAGCTGCTTCTTTCAATTCTCCTTGCTCCTAACAGAGGAGCCTGGGCCACTATTTGAGAGTAAATATATCTTAAATATATTTCTTGTTTTTTATTCCACAGATATCTTAACTCTGTTAATTTCCAGTTCCTGTGCAAGACAGTAGGGATACAGTGCCTTAAAGAGCTCATCATTTGTGTAGGTTATATAGAAACTAATTAAGTCAGTTACACAGTGAGACAGTAATCTAGGGTGACTCCAAGGCTTTTCAGTTCAGTAACTAGAAGCTGAGGAAAGAACAGAACACGATGGGACTAAGGATGTTATTTTAAATACACTAAGTATGAGATGTCTGCTAGATTATCATTCAAGTGGAGAGTTAATCAAAGACAGAATATAAAAGTTAGGAAACAATGGGATAGAGAACCAAATATGCTTTCTTTGGATTATGGGAAAGGGTATGATAGCTGGTGTGTGTGTGTGTGTGTGTGTGTGTGTGTGTGTGTGTGTGTGTGTGTGTGTCTGATGAGCAAGTTACATGATAACCCAATATTTAATATAAAAAGAAAAACCTAAAGAAAAATGAGAGTCCATTAACAAAGGTATGTGGAAAAATCATAATAAGCATGGAATTACGAAAATTTACTTAAAAATTATGTAGAATCCTATTTGAAAGGTAAATAGGTGGAATCTCAGAGGTACACAGGAGAACCAAGTAAGATGTGGAAAATGATTGCGAGTAGGTCCACTATCTCACAGGTTTTATATAAAACAACCACAGACTAGAATTATAATTTTAAAAACCAATTACATCTGCACTGAACATATGTACACCCTTAACATCATACAGAAAATATATAATGCCATTGACTTACATAGCATAACACACTGTATTTTGTATTAGAGAAACTGGAAGTCATTCAAATGAGAGGATTGCATGAGTTATATGTAAATAGCATGCTATTTTATATTAAGGTTTTACTCATTAGCTGATCTGGGCCTGTGGGGTGGTATTAGAAACAATTACCCATAGATACTATGTGTTTAGCAGTTAAAACTGTGTGAAATTTGGCATCACGATAGATGATAAACAATTAGACTGAAGAGACACTGAGAAGTAAGTAGCCGACCTATATTGACTCCTTTGAGAAACTTAGTGGTGAGGACAGAAGAAAAGAGCAAGATGGCTTCATGGAAAAAAATAAACAGATGAGAGAAAAATACTAAAGGAAGAGTGAGGTGAGAAGAACCTAGTCAAGAAGAAGACGAAGCGCATGAAGAGGTACTGGAGCAAGCGATACAGAAAGGCCCCTCCCCCGTAGGACCTTGCACCAGAGAAAGAAGAATATCGACTTATGAGGTCTAAACCATCTTTTGTGGGAAAGAATCGACTATGTAAAGTTTAATTTCTTTTTCTTTTCCCTTTATTTGAGTAGCACTTTTGGCCCGAGTAATGGGTGTCTCCCACATATTATTGCAACCTGAGAGACCAGCTCCCAGAACAGCTCCAGGGTTGCAAAGAGAATGCCTTCAGAGAGGCAGAATCAGAAACATTTTTTTTATTTATCTGAGGGTCATAGGCTTTATTAGTCTTCTCCAACTCGAGTTCTACACAGCTTTTATATACACACACACACACACACACACACACACACACACACACACACACACACATATATATATACAACTGAAGGCTAGAGGCAATAAAAAAAAAGGTTACAAAAGCTACATCTGAGGGTCACATTCCTTGGGTGAATGATAAGGGACAGAGCCTTTCTGATAACACTTGGAATAAACTTGTCAGCTTTCCGATCAGCAGTGTAGCTGCAGCTGTAAAGAGTAGCTTGGATCTTGTAGAAGACAGTCTACAAGGGCTAGACTACAAAGGAAAACGATAAACTATTGGGAGGTCTAAAGAAAAAATAAAGAAGTCATGTACTATTATACATTCCTTAAGTGTAGCTAATATTATAGACTGACATTATGCGATTAACAAAATGTAAAAGTGCCATCTTCTCTCAGGCAAGTAGTCAGCTTTTAATGGGCAAGTGTAGCCAGTCTGGCTAGTTTCTCCCTGGCACTGTGTGGAAGTGCAAGATGTAAAGCAAGGGGTGGAGGTGCAAATGCTTTGGTGACAAGGACTGACATTGTAAAACGTCACAAGTTTAAAAATATATTTTCTATCCTGCATGCAACCTCAGATCACAAGGAGGGAAACTTGTAACTATTTAAAGTTGTGAGGTCAGACCATCCACTGCAGCCCTGGCTATTTGTGAAATCTTTCCCACACTTTTTCTGGATGTAAGGTTATTTCTTTCTGGACTTAGTTAATTGGTTAATAGCTATTCCTGCCATCCACATAAATTTCAGAACTTAAACATAACAGTTAGTTAGCTGAGCCTTGAATGTTGTACCACAAACCAAGATTTGAAGTTAGTGAAGACTGTGAATTACTAAGGAATTTGAATAGGGTGTGGCTGCTGGTCTATGCTATCAGTCAGACCTGCCAATAGATACTGACTTAAGAATTTAAGTCCCTTTTACATCTAATAACCTTGGTCCAACAATTAGACACCTGCAACTCTGTCCTTGTGCATTATGAAGGTTTAACTTAAGATGAGTTTACAGAGACCCTCAGTCTATTGTGAATTTCCTGTGGGGTTTTAAATCAGCTAATTGTATGTAATTGCTTTGTCAGCTTAGCTAATGTTAGGAAACAGGCTTCTGAGGTTTTCATCATTTTGTGGAACAAAGGGTTAACTATGAAGGTATTACACAGTATTAGAAGTCATCCTTCTGACAATTCACAGTAATAACTGTGCCCAGTAAGTGAAGAGCATAGTGCTAATAGTTATGGGAAGAGTCTCATGACTGTTTTAAGGGAGAATTATGGTAGCACACAAGAAAATCATAGATAGAAACAATTATCAACTCCTTGGCAATGGCCTCCTAAGCCTTGCTTGATGAGGTTTCTTTATCAGAGTTATTTGACTGGTGGGTTGACCTAAAGAATATCAGTTGTCATGTGCTGCACATGTTTGTGGTTCACAACAGTTTATTTAAGATAAAAGGTGGTGGAATTTATAAAGAGAAATGTTACTTATTCTTAGGAGGTATCACATGCTGCAATATTCAGTGGCAATATGAAAACTGATTACACTAGTATTCAATAGCTTCTCTGGTGGTTCTGTCTTGAATGATTTTTACTTTTAAATGACAATCATCCCACTACAAAATGACTTATATTGTTTTTATGTCACCTTTCTAGACATAGACCTCTGTTTCAGCTCTTTACTGTCTCACAAATTTCTCTTGCTAGAGGCCCATTCAGCTAAGACCTTCTACAGTCCGTTCTTTCCTTCAGGCTTTACACAGATCTCTATTTCTTTATTACTTACACGCCACATCTGTTTCTCTTCTCCTTCCATGAGAAGGAAGAATAAGGAAAGCAATCTTAGAAGTTCAGATTATGTTACTGAAGACACATATTCATAACTAAGGACACTGTAGCTAAGTCTCCCTTCTGGTTAAATTACATTCCAGTAATTTAAAAGTATAATCTTCTATACCAGATCCACAATGCTGGCAGCACAGTATCAAGGACTTGAAGAGCAAGGAACTTCATCCTTTTTTCTCTTAAAAATTTTCTTTTTGATACAAGATTTTACTGTGTAGCTGGATCTCTTTCTGTATACCAAGCCACCCTCAACCTCACAGATCTAGCTGCCTCTGCTTCCGAGGACTTGGATTAAAGGCCTGCACCACCACCATCCAGCAATCAGGGACTTTATGCTTAAGTTACCAACCAGAGGAATACCCGGTGGGGCAGCAGATGACTTTTCTTTTTATCAGTGTGGCTGACCTCCAGAATTAAAATTAACTTCACATACGAAATATTTCCAAGCAATTTATGAACGAAGTAGACCTACATTTTACCCCATTATCACATGAATTCTAGACCTAATCGATGCCTATTAGAATATATACAAAGTTTATGTTCATGTTTCAATTTATGTATTTGTTGAACAAGCACTGTGACCGTATGTGCCAGTAGGAGGCTATGTATTTCATAAATTCAAGTAATTCTAAATTCGGACTGAATTATAGCTCAATTTAGTAAGAAAACTGAGGCTCAGGGAGGTTAATAATTAGAACACAATTTTATATTTCAGTAAAAGTCCAATTTTTAAAAGTTCTGTGTCTTAGTTAGGGTTTCTATTGCTGTGAAGGTACAGCATAACCACAGCAACTATTATAAAGGAAAACATTTAATTAGGGCTGGCTTATAGTTCAGAGGTTCAGTTCACTGTCATTATGGTGGAAACATAGTGGCATGCGGTCTGACAATGTGCTGGGGAGGTAGCTGAGAGTCTAATCTTGGCACACAGATGACTGAAGAAGACTGTGTGCCACACTGGGAATAGTTTGTGCATATGAGCCCTCAAAACCCAACCTCACAGTGACACCTCCCTTCAACAAGGTTACATCTCCTAATAATGTCACTATCTATAGAATAAACATTCAAAAACATGAATATATGGGGGCCACTTATTTTCAGACCACTATATTCCTTGGCCACATAGGCTTGTAAACATAACACAATACAGAAATGCATGAATCCAACTTCAAAAGTCCCCATAGTCTATAACAATCTCAACACTATTTTAAAGTCTAAAGTGTTGCACTTTCCTCTGAGTTCTGCATCCAGAATAGCTTCAAGGAGACTGGCTGAGATGACCCAGCTTCATCGAATAATCCAGTCAGGACTTATCTATAATCTTGAATTTTCTCAGGATTCCCATAAGATTATTAGTACCCACAATCATCAGGAATTAGTTTTGAGAACTATGCCCACATTCCCCAAAATAAATTAGGGATGACTGTTTTTGTTTACAGTACTTGTTACAAGTTGTTATAGATAATGGTGAAGAAAAAAGCTATACAACGGAGATTAGATTTGGGGGTTTTGTTTTACAAAAAAAGGGCTAAGTGCTGTGAGATATTGCTTTTGTACACTGTACAGATTGTTACTCATATTGGTTTAATAAAACACTGATTGGCCAGTAGGAAGTATAGGCAGGGCTAGCAGACTAGGAGAATTCTGGGAAGCAGAGAGCAGAGAGAGACACCAGCAGATACAGAGGAAAGATGAGAATGCTACTCTTAGAAAAGATACTATGCCACATTGCTAAGCATAAATAGAAATATAGAAATATGAGTTGAGTTAAAGTATAAGGGTTAGCAAATAATAATCCTGAGCCATAGACCAATCAGCTTGTAATTAATATAAGCTTTTGTTTAATTAACTGGGGCTGCAGCTCCAGACCTTGGGGCTAGGCTAGACCAGAAACTTACTACACTAAGATTTTTTCTGAAATTTATGTACTCTCTTAATTGTAATTCCTGCAAAATTGAAATAAAAAGGCAGATCATATAATTTCAACATACAATGGCACAGGATTTATTACTGTTCCAAATGTAGGGACAGGAGCACAGTGAAGAAAGACTGAACCAGTTGGCCAAACTCTAAACTTTGCATCTCTATGTCTGATGTCAAAATGCTTGTCTTATCTCCAACTCCTTTCAGCTTTACTGACTGCAACACAGTTTTTTTCTATTGTACTGTCTTTACTCCCTGTTAAGAGCTTTCCTTGACAAATATTCTACAACTGTGACACCTTCAACATCTTTGGGTCTCTATGACAATTCAGGCATCAATTTCACAGTTTCATACAATGGTCTATTTAGTCATCCATGCAGGGACACTCCTGACACATGTATGTACCTGGCATCAGCAACTTTTCAAGACCCCTTTCTTCTATTCTTGACTCTAAAAGTCAGGATCATGTGGCAAAAGCTGCCAAGTTCTACTGCGTGTTGGAACTAAAACATAGTCCCTTGTTCAACTAATATCTTCTCCAGCTTTCTGTCTTCCATGTTTTTCTTCACTGCCTAGGCTTTGCTGTCCTGGAATTTACTCTGCAAACCAGGCTGGCCTGGACCTCAGAAATCTGTGTGCCTTTTCTCCTGAGTGCTGAGAATAAAGGTGTGTGCCACCACAGCTTGACCTAAACTATTCTTTTATTTCATTTACAAACTGGAAGCTTAGATGGGTGAGGTTTTACCTTGAGGTCACCACTCCTTGTATTCGGTTTAGCATCAGGATTTTCTTAATCTGTTTATCTCTTGAAACAGAGGATTTAATTCCATTCTACTTCCTTGTGATACCTTTATCCTCAAAGGGTACTTTTTTTTTTTTTTAAAAATTCTTTCTTAGCTTGTTCCCTTTCATTATATTCATAAGAGTGAACACTAATAGCCACATAATAGAGTCAATACTAGGCTGTTTTGAGATTTCCTCAAAACATTTCCAAAAAACATTTCACTTTAATATCAGACAGATTCTCCAGACAAGAGCAAAAAGCAGCTAAATTCTCCCCCAGATATCACAAGACCCATCTTTAAGCCACATACTAACATTCTTCTCTGTAACCTCTTGAGTCAGATTCCCACAGTTCAAATCACCCTCAGCATCACTGTCATCTATATTTCTACTAGAATAGCCTGTTAAACCCCACTTAAAGTATTCAACTGCATTTTAACCTACAGTCCCAATGTCTTCTCCAAACAAAAACCTGGGTCAGGCTATTAAACAACCCCCAGTCCCTGGGACTAATTTGTATCTTGTTTGGATTTCTGCTACTGTGAAGAGTCACTATGACCACAGCAACTCTTATAAAGGAAAACATTTAACTGGGGCTGGCTTAGAGTTCAGAGGTCTAGGCCATTATCATCATGGTGGGAAGCAAGGTGGCATGCAGGCAGACATGGAGTTGGAGAGGTAGCTGAGCGTTCTACATATCAATCCATAGGCAGCAGAAGACTCTTAGCCACACACTGGGCATAGCTTAAGCATAAGACCTCAAAGACTGCCCCTACAGTGACACATTTCCTACAATAAGGCTGTTAGCATTTCTAGCATCTCTAGCTGCCCCCAGAGTTCTATGGCCAAGCATGCACTGTCAGTACTCAGGCATTATACTAGTCATCCCAGGGTCCTATGGCCACACATACATTGCCAGTACTCAAGCAGATACCTGGACAGCCCAGAGTTACTTAGGGCACTAAATCCCCCCCCCCATGAAGCTGCTCTGTGCCTGCTTTCTCTCTTCTCCTCTCCCTTCTCCCCAATAAAACTTTCCATATAAGTGTGCATGGCATCTCTGTCTCACCTACTGTTGACCACTGCATTTTTTCTTTTTTTTAAATACATTTGATTCCCTGACTAGAAATTGAACACTGGCTGCAGCAGTGAGAGGGCCAAATCCTAACCACTAGACAGTGCATGCATGGCTGTAGGACTGTGGATGCAGCTAGAGATGCTTGAATGCTAAGGAGAGCTATACCTCCTAATTAATGTCACTTCCTAAGGGCTAAGCATTCAAACACATGAGTCTGTGGAGGCCAAAGCCATACCTATTCAAATCGCCACAGTCGGAGAGCCTCTAAAGCCTAAGTCTGCACTCTTGTTCCCTTCCTCTAGTCCATATTTTATTTCAGAGCTTGGTAGTTTCTTTCAAGCTTTTACAAATGTATGTGTTATGTGCTGAACATAGTGCCCCTCAATGCACAGTAAGCAATTTCTACTTTTCTAATGTTAGACAAGGTAGAAACAGATATTGGTGCATAAATATGTACTCTTCTCATATGTATACCTAATAAGATCAGATGAAAACAAGTAAATCTCTTTTACGTCAGGTTTTAAGAAAGTAATATGAACTTCATTAAAAAATGTTGCAAATTATACTATTCAAGGAAAATTGCTGAAACATATGAAAATGGAAAATATCTCATAATATGGAGCAGCATATCATGATTTTTCATGTTTTAAACACACTTGGAATAATGAAAAAATTCTGGAATGATGGAAATAATACAATGTGATGAATATGTTTAATTCACTGAATTGTTCACTTAAATGGCTAAATATTAATCTTTTATATATATTTTTACCAAAATTATAAAAAAGTACTAAAAATCTTTTAGCAACATATATAAGATTATCATAATTTTAGGTTGGAACTTGGAATTAATCTTATTATACAAAAGTTTCAATAGATGCTACACAAATAGAAGTCACAATCAAGGCAAATGAAATTATGTCATAATAGAGGGAACGGACAAATTTGTATCTGAGATCAGACTTGTAGTAAATTATATTCTATCTGTATATCTCTGCTTATTTTCAGTATGCATTATTATGTGGATAACAAAGGCCAAGTTCTCTAGATTAAGTCATAACTTCTCCAGCACCACTGGACATTATTGATTCTTTGCCAACTTGAACTAACCTAGGAGAATGCACCTTTAGGCGTATCTGTAAATGGGTTTCTGGGAGTTTGATTAAGGAGAAAAGACTTACCCTGAACATGGCCAGCCCCATGCCAGGAGCTCAGAGCCTAGAGTGAACACAAAGGGAAAAAGAGAAAGTGAGATAAGTACCAGCATCCTTCTCTCTGACTCCTGACTGCAGGTGTCACGTGACTGGCGTTTCCACATTTCCACTTCTGGGCACTCTTGGTGTGATGGACTATATGACCTCAAACCAGAACCCCTAATAAATCTTTCTTGTCTTAATAATTGTTCCTTATTAGCCTGTACCCCTTTCTTGGGTATGGGATAGGAGGACAGGGAAGGGAGAGGGGAAAGATGTAGATGATAGAATATGGAGAAAGAGATGAGAGAGCATGGAAATAAAGGAGAGAGGAAAATAGAACAAAGAATGGTGAGAGAGTGAACAGAGAGGGGGAGAGGAAGGGGGAGGGACAGAGATAAGAGAGACAGAGGGAGGGAGGGTGAAGGGGAGATGGGAGGAAAGTGAGAGGAGAGAAATAAGCATCCTTCCTGTCTCATAGGGAAGACAGTAGAGAGATAAAGGAGAGAGGGAGATGGGGAGTAATAGAGAGAGGAGAGACTATTAAGAGAGGGAGATAGAGAGAGGGAAAAGAGAAAAAGAGTAGAGAATGGGGACACTGAGATAGAGGAGAGGGGGTAGATAGAAAGAACAGGACAGACCATAAAGGGGTGAGGAGAGTGTGGAGAGTATGGAGAGAGAGAGAGAGAGAGAGAGAGAGAGAGAGAGAGAGAGAGAGAGAGAGAGAGAGAGAGAGAGAGAGAGAGAGAGGGGAGAGGCAGAAGATCAAGAGCAAAGAGGGAAGCTAGAGTGTGAGAGACACGTGGGAGGGACGGGAACAAGTAACATAAAGGAGAGAAGACTTCAGATGCAGGGAGTGAATGAAGAGACAGGGGAGAGGGGTGGAGAGAGGGAGGAGAGACAGGCAGGGAGATGGCGGAGAGATAGGAGAAAGGTTAGGAAGGAGGAGAGAGAAATGGACAGACAAAGGGGTATGAGAGAGGACTGAGTGTGAGAGAGAAAGTAGAAGAGAATATAGGAGAGAGACACATGGAGAGGGGGGACATAAATGTATAGAAAGAAAAAGGGGGAGGATGGGAGGAATGAGAGAGAGTTGGGGTAGAGGGGGGAGAGAGTGGGCACAGCAAAGAGGAGAGACAGAGGGAGGGAGGGGGGAGAGGAGAGAAAAGAGAGAGTAATAATACAAAATATTCATTGATGTATGACATAAGCACTCATGGAAACCCCAGGCAGGAGTCACAGGATATCCTACTATAACACGGCACCTGAGTGTCCTAGTGCAGCAGTGCACACTCATTTAGTATTACAGCACTAATGTACTTGTGATGTTATCCTCTGGCTTCAGCACATAGACACACACACACACACACACACACACACACACACACACACACACTATAAATGGTTTCTAAGTGAGGTATATACTCATTGAAATCATGTTTTGTACTTGACTCATCAGCAAGTCAATGTTGGCCAGTGACTTGGAAAACTGGGAATAACTTCACGTCTATAAAACCAAAATGTGAGAATTTATTTATCTAACGCAAAACAAAACAATAGAATGAAATGAAATGGCTCAGAGGTTAAGAGCACTTGCTCTTCTAGAGGACCTGGTTTCTGTTTTTAGCTTCCACACAACAGCTTACAATTGACTGTAATTCCAGTTTGAAGGGATTTAACACCTTCTTCTGGCCTCTGAGGGCTCCAGGCATACATGTGGCGCACAGACAAAAACATAGGCAAAATAGCCACACATATAAAATTAAACAGAGTCATCTCAATGTGGATTGTGGCATTATATTATCCAGTCTTCAGTTACCATCACTGCATTCCATTGGGCAATCACATTATGTCATTGTGTTATCACAATAATCAAATGTGATATCACATGATTCATTGTGATGTTACAAAAGTACACTGAGATATTTGAAGGCTCCCTTGTACCATTATGTAGTGTGATGCCACAGGGATCTTTTCCTGAGAGACACCAGTGCTCCACAATGTGCCACTGTGTACAACCACATTGATTTACTATGTCATCATAATACTAAACTGTAACATCACAAATATCTGTTGTGACATCATAGACCTGAATTATATTAAATTCTCAACACGGATTGACAAAATGCTCCATTGTGCTATTACAAAGCCAAATTTTGATGTCTCAGTACTCCACTGAGTGGCTTTCTTTGGGTTCTGAACTCCGTCAGCTCTTGAGACTTGTAAAATAAGTACCTTTTCAAGATCTATCTCAAAGGGAAGAGAATCGAGGCCCAAGAGTGGAGATAATTTGGTTACATTAGTGAATGTTCTGCCAGTTAAACTCACTTAAGACCTTGCTTTCCTTCAATGTGACAAGAATGGCTGATGTGTTATTCTTGGCAATGGAAAAGAAAGACACAAAATCCTTGAGTGGATGAGATCTGGTATCTCAGAAGTTGAGACTGAAATGTGGTACTGAGGTACTTACTCCTAAAGGAAGCCAAGATATCTTATCTAGCTTCTATGTTTGCTAGTTTTATATTTACTTGACATAAAGCTACAGTCCATCTGAGAGGAGGGAAGCTGAGAAAATGCTTCAACTAGATAGGATGTAGGCAAACCTACAGGGACTTTTCTTAATTTATTGATTAATTTGGGAAGGCCCAACCCATTGTGAGTACTTCCATCCCTAGGTGATCCTAGGTTCTATAAGAAAGCAGGCTGAGCAAGTCAGTAAGCAAGACTCCTCTGTCAGTCTGTAGGGGGATTTTTGTTGTTCCATTGTAAATAATTGTCCCTCCCACTGGTTTAATTAAAAGTGCTGATTGGCCAAAGGCAGACAGGAAGTGTGGGTGGGGCTACCAGACTAAGAAAACTCTAGGAATAGAGCAGAATACCAGAGAGAAGCCGGAAGAAGCAAAGGAGAACTATGCTGCTCTGAGAAAAGGTACCGAGCCGCATGGCTGAACAGGATGAGTCATGGGTTAGATTAAGGGTAAAAAGTTGGCAAGTTATATGCCTGGGCCTTAGGCCAATCAGCCTAAAACTATTGTAAGCATCTGTGTGTCTCTGAGGGTATGTGGGTCTGTGAGCCTAAACCTTGAGGCTAGGTCTGAAAGGCCAGGCCAGAAACCTCCTTCTACAGTCAGTCCTTAGCACCAGCTCCTGCATTCAGGATTCTGACCTGCCTGCCTTCAATGATAAACTTTGTTATGGAAATGTCTGCAAAATAAAATGCTTTCTCTCCATGTTTTTGGTATTTCTTTCCAATGCTAACACTGAGGGATACAGGTCCTCAAGATAGCAGCAATGTACCATTAGGTGGCAATAGAACCTAAGAAATGTAATCTATCTTTGCAGCTTGATAGAAGGAATTCAAACTCTCTCTCTCTCTCTCTCTCTCTCTCTCTCTCTCTCTCTTTCTCTCTCTCTCTCTCTCTTTCTCTCTCTCTCCTGCCCTCTTTATGCACAGTCTCCTGTATCCCAAGCTAGTCTCAGATTTGCTGAGTAGCTGAGGATGATCTTGAATCTCTGATCTTTCTGCTTTCATTTTGTGAGTGCAGGGATTGCAGGTGTACATCACCATGCCAACCTTGCACATCCCAGGCATGTTCTCTATCCTCAGCCAGATTCCCAGGGCCCAAGACACTACTTAAAACTAAAATTTTTTTCAGGGACTTTGGCTTGCTACTATAATCACTCCAAATGCAGTTTCTTTCTTTTTTTTTTTCTGTGTTTTTATTTTTTTTTATCTTCTTCTTTTAAAAAACTAAGTGTGTTCAACCCCAGAAAACCTAGGTAACAAGGAGGATCATAAGAGAGACAACCATGGATTCACCTGGGAAGGAGACATAAATAATAACTTCTGAGTAAACTGGGAGCATGCCGGAGGGAGAGTAAGGGAAGGTGGGAAGAGAACACAAGGGAATGAGATGGTCCAGTTGAGGGAGAGACAGAGAGGACCAGCAAAGAAAGAGATATCTCGATAGAGGGAGTCATTTTGGTGTCAGGCAGAAACCTGGTAATAGGGAAAGTGCCAGGAATCTACAAGGAGGACTCCAGCTAAGATTCTAAGCATGAATGGAGAGGGTACCTGAACTGGCTTTCCTCTGTAATCAAATTGATGACCATCATAATTGTCACCATAGAGTCTTTATTCAGTAACTAATGGAAACAGATGCAGAGATCCACAGTTCAGCAATGGGCCAAGCTCCCAGTCTAGTCAAAGAGAGAGAAGAAGGATTGTATGAGCAAAGGGGTCAAGATAATGATGGAGAAACCCACAGTAACAGCTACTGGGAGCTCACTGGCTCTGGATTGACAGCTGAGAAACTTGCATGGGACCTAACAAGGCCCTTTGAATGTGGATGACAGTTGTGTGTCTTGAGCAGGTTATGGGACCTCTGGTAGTGGGATCAGGATTTATCCCTAGTGCATGAACTGGCTTTGTGGAACACTTTTCCTATAGAGGGATACCTAGCTTAGCCTTGATACAGGGGATGGGGCTTACCTCAACCTAGTATGCCAGACGTTGTTGACTTCCCATCAGAGGCCTTTTGCTCTCTGAGGAGTGGATGGAGAGGAGGGAAGGGAAACTGTGGTTGGCATGAAAAGTTAAAAAAACCTTATAGATAAAAAATTAAGGAAAATGGTTAAGTGTGTTGAAATGTTGGTGACCTTAAAGTTGGGGGTTATAGGCAGTTGTGAACCTCTGACATAGGTACTAGGAACTAAACTTGGGTCTTCTGGAAAAGCAACAAGTGCTCTAAACCTTGGAGCCATCTCTTTTTAAACCACAATATACAGAGTTTTATTTGACTTTTATCTACTTTTTCATATATTATAACCTGACCGCAGTTTCCCCTCCCTCTTCTCTTCCCAGTCCCTTACCCCACCTCCTTTCTCTCCTAGACCCACTCCTATTTCATTTTCCTTCAGACAATTTCCCACCTCTCAGGGATAACAACCAATTGTGGATAACACATTACTATAAGACTAGGCACATATCCCTCATGAGGGATGTCTTTGTGTATGCTATGAATAACACTGGATAACAAAGGAATTGTTTTGGCCTATGGGAGAGCAGCTTAAAAACAGGCAGGAAATCTAAGCATAGATACAAGAGGAGGGCGAAGTCAGGGGAGACACAATCCAGCTGCTCAAGAAGGAATATGTAATGGAGTACAGGTGAGCAATGGGCCACCATGGCAAGACAGATGGATAGAAATGGGTTAACTTAGGATACGAGAGCTAGCTACCAGTAAACCTGAGCCATTGACTGAATAGTTTATAATTAATATAAGTGTTTGAATCATTTTGGGGGGTTAAGCTGCTGCAGGTCAGTCTAGACTGTAGGACTAGGCTGGGCCAGATATTTCTTATTACATATCCTCTGTTGCATGAATAAAGGAAACTCAAGGATAGAACTTTGAGAAAGTTGGAGATATTAGAGAGAGTAAATACCACAGTCAGATCTTACCCAGCTGTCTTTCAGCTTCCTCAGCCTGGCTTCTCCTGGCCTCTTCTCCCTCTCTGTCTTTCTACCCCTGCCTTAAATACTCTCTTCACTCAGGTAAGGCGTGCCCCACCACTGCCTGCCTGGAAGCCTGGAACTCCTTCTGTAAATTAAGATGACCTCAAACTCAGTTTGGATTATGGGCATAAATCACCACTCCTGGGATAATCCCTGTGCTGGGATTAAAGGTGTGAATCACCACTCTTTGATCCTCCTAGATTGACTGTGGGTAGATCTCTCTAATATCTCTGAAACTTCTGGATCTTTTATTAAATCCCACAGTCCTCTCATGAAAAGGCTGGACAAAGCAATCCAGAAGGAAGAAATGATCCCAAAAGCAGGCAAAGGAGCTTATGAGTCCACAAGAACACCAAGATATACAACCATAACATGTACGCGAAGGACCTAGGTCAGATCTATTCAGGCTCCCTGACTGTTGGTTGAGTCTCTCTGAGCCTCTATGAGCCCTGGTTAATTGATTCTGTGGGCCATGTTCTTGTGGTATCCTTGACCTCTCTGGTTTCTACAACTACTCCTTCCCCTCTTATGCAGGATTTCCTGAACACTGCTTAATATTTGGCTTTGGTCTCTGTATCTGCTTCTATTGGTTGCTAGATGAAACCTCTCTGATGACCAGCGTGCTAGGCTTCAGTTTAGTATAGTAGAACGTCGTTAGGAATCATTTCATTGACTTTTTTCTTTTTTGCTGCTTGAGTTTGCTTCTATCCTAGGTTTCTGGGCTATCCAGGCCTTTGTTCCTGATCTTCCAGGCAGTGTCAGGGATGAGATACCTCTCCTGCCATGGCTCTCAAGCTGGAATGGTGATTGGTTGGCCACTTTTACCATAGCAATTTTATAGGCAGGAAAAATTATGGTTCAAAGGTTTTGTGGCTGGGTTAAAGTCCCAATCGCTCCATGGAAGTCTTATCTGATTATAGGAGATGGTCAGTTCAGGCTCTGTATCTCCTATTGCTGGGAATTTTTTTAGGGTTACATTCATAGATTCCTTGGAGTTTCCATTGCACTAAGCTTCCAGCTCATCCCTGAGGTACCCCCCACTTTCTCCCTCCAACCTGATCCCACCCATTCCCATCCCTACCCATCTCCAGCCCACCACAATATTTATTCTGTTTCCTCTTTCCACAGAGATTTATATCTTCACTGAGCCTCTTCTTGCTACATAGCCTCTCTGGATATGTGGACTGTGTATAATTATCCTTTATTTTATATCTAATATCCACTTATAAGTGAAGTGAATACATATCATTTTGTCTTTTTGGGTCTGGGTTCACTCGCTCAGGATATTTTTTTCTATTTCCATTCATCTGCCTGCAAATTTCATAACATTATTTCTTGTTAACAGCTGAGTAGTAAGCTGTGTAAGTGTACCATGTCTCTCCAAGACTCTTATTATGAAGGGGTGCTGGATTTTTGTCAAAGGCTTTTTCAGCATCTATTGATATTATGTGTCTCTTTTCTTTCAGTTTCTAAAAAATATATATATGGTGGATTACACTGACAGGTTTTTCTGTGTTGAACCAACCCTGCACCTCTGGGATGAAGCCTACTCAATGGTATTGGATGATCATTTTTGATATGTTCTTAAATTAGGTTTGTGAGGACTTCATTGAGTATTTTTGCATCAATGCTCATGAGAGAAATTGATCCGTAATTCTCTTTGTTGAGTCTGTGTGGTTAGGGTATCAGGGTGACTGTGGCTTTATAAATAAAATTTGAAAATGCTCCTTCTGTTTCCATTTTATCAAATAATTAGGGGCAGATTAGTGCTATCCATTTTTGAAAGTCTAATAAATTCTGCACTAAACTTTCATGGTCCTGAACTTTTCTTTTCTTTTTTTGGGGGGGGGGCATTGAAGGATTGCTTCTATTCCCTTAGGGGTTATAAGTTTATTTGAATTGTTTATCTGATCTTAATTTAACTTTGGTAAGTGGTGTTTTGGTATTGAGAAAATTATACATTGTGGAATACAGTATTTTCACGTATAACCTAATGATTCTTTGGATTTCTTTGATGCCTTTGTTGGGTCCCCCCTGTTGTTTCTGATTTTGTTAATTTTGATGTTCTTCCTATACCGTCTAGTTAGTTCTGATAAATATTTATCTTGTTGATTTTCTCAAAGAACATCTCATTTTTTCATGGATTCTTTGAATTATTCTCTTTGTTTTTATTGCATTGCTATTAGCCCCCAGTTTATTTCTTGCTTGGGTGTGTGTTGTATGAGTTTCTGGCCTGGCCTTACCCCTTGGTCCAGACCCCCCTGCCACTGCTTAGTCTCCAGAATGACTCAGGCACTTATATTAATTACATAATGTTTGACCTATGGCTCAGGATTATTGATAGTCCCCTCTCATCATAACTCAACCCATTTTCATTAATCTGTCCTGCCACATGGCTCATGGCTTACCTGAATGTCTTTGCATATTGCTCCCTGGGTCATTGGATTGTATCTCCCATGACTCTGCACTCCTTACCCAGTATCTATGCTTGGATTTCCTGCCTGCTTCTAAGATGCCTTGCTATAGGCCAAAACAGTCTACAGTCACACCATACAGACAGACATCACATATCAGCCATGTTTGATGTTAGCTTTAGACCATTCAGGTGTGCTGTTAGGTTAAAAGTGCAAGATTTATTTTAAATTTTTTATTCAGGTACCTAGTGCTGTGAACTTTTCTTTTAGCACTGCTTTTCATAGTGTCACATAAGTTTGGGTATGTTGTACATGCATTTTCATTGAATTCTAGGAATTATTTTTAATTTTTTTTTATTCTCTATGTTTAGTGTTTTGATTATTATATTACGTGGGGACTTTCTTTTCTGATCCAACCTATTTGGTGTTCTGTCACCTTCTTTTATCTTTACAGGTATGTCTTTCTTTAGGACCATAAATATTTCTCCTATGATTTTGTTAAAAATATTCCTGGGTCTTTGAGCTGGGATTCTTTTCCTTTTTTATATCAATTATTTTTCTTTAAATTTTAAAAAGAGACTATTTTATGTATTTAAGTTCTTTATCCGCATGTATGCCTTTATGCCAGAAGAGGGCACCATATTTCATTATAGATGGTGTGAGTGACCATGTGGTTGATGAGAATTGAACTCATAACCTTTGGAAAAGCACTCAGTGCCCTTAACCTCTGAGCCATCTCTCCACTCCTATTCCTATTATTCTTAGGTTTGGTCTTTTATGGTATCCTACATATTCTGGATGTTTTGTGTCAAGGATTTTTAAGATTTAACAATTTCTTTGACTGATGTATCAATTTCTTATATTGTTTCTTCAATTCTTGAGAATCTCTTTAACCTTTTATATACTGCTGATGATGCGTGTATATGTTGTTCCCGTTTGCTTACTTAGATTGTCCATTTCCAGAATTCCCTCAGTTTGTGTGTGTGTGTTTTTAAAAAATTGTTTCCATTTACATTTTCAGATCTTGAATAGTTTTATTCATTCCCTTCAATGGTTTAGCTTTCTGTTATTTGAGAATTGGATTTCTAGTGGCAGATGTGACCTCTGGTCCAGCAGGGAGTCTCTGTCTGAGTTGGAGCTGAGCTTCTGTTAGCTAGGTGGTCTCTGGTCCATCAGGGAGCCTCCCTCTGAGTTAAGAGGTGAGATATGATGATAAGAAGGGGTATGGGGGTTAGGAATAGTACGTGTGGGGATATTAAGAAAGTTGAGCAAGTCTAAAGTGAGCCTTCTATCTGGAGTTCTGGCCGCAAGTATGGTCTGTAGTCCAGCAGTGAGTCTCTGCCTGAGTTCAACGATCGTTTTGTCTGGTGTGGTCTGTTTTTCTGGCTGGAGTAGCCGGCACCTGTTCTTCTGACTGGCATAGTGTTGCATGAATTGTGGTTGTGTTAAAGGAAACTCAGAGCCAGATATCAGGGAAAGGCTGAGACATCAAAGAGAGGAAACACCACAGTCAAACCTCACCCAGCTGTCTTCCAGCTTCCTCAGCCTCACTCCTTGTGGCTTCCACTGCCTTAATCTGTTTTTCTATGCCTGCTTTAAATAACTTCTTCACCCAGTTGTTTCACATACAGATATTAAAGGCATGGGCTACTACTGTTTGGTAGTTAGCCTTAAACTCACAGAAACACAGAAAGATTTCCTCTGTCTCTGGAGTTATGGGATTAAAGGCCTGGCACCACCACTGCTTGCCTGGGAGCTCCTAACTCCCTCTCTAAACCAAGCTGGCCTCAAACTCAGACCTACTGGGATTAAAGGCATAGGTCACCACCGGTGGAGCATAGGTCACCACTCCTGGTCTTTTCCCATGTTGGAATTACCACTATCTGATCCTCGGGGATTGACTGTGGTTAGATCTAATCTCTGATATTCCAGACCGGTTTTATTAAACATATCACCACATACCCCCTCTTGTGCCAAAAATAAAAAAAGATTATAACTAACATAAGAAAAACCATATACAATAGGTACAATAATTACATCAATATTTACGAACAATAGTTACATGAGTAATGTCAAATCCATTAACAATTGACAGTACAGGGAGAGACTACTGGAATATGATAACACTTAAGGTATAAACCTAGTGTAGTGGAAACTTCCTGGAACCTATGTCAGTGACCCTAGGGGAGACTTTTAGTGACGGAGAATATGAAGCATAAATCAGCTATTTCCTGTAACAAGGCAAGACTTCCAGTGGTGGAACTGGAACAGCAACCCAGTAATAAAAACTATCCTCACTTGTTCCTGCATGCTGTAATGAGGCAATGAGGGCTCAGAGCCCACAGGAGTGCCAAATCAAAGACTGGTCTAACTTGGGGCCAAGTTCGAAGAGGAATCCCATGCCTGACACTGCCTGGATGGCAAGAAACTGGAAACTGAATGGTTCATAGATCTAAAGTATAATCAAAGATAACTGATGCCTCTCCCCCAAAAGATTTCTAATGATATTTCATTATTCTCATAGATTTGTGCCTAGTCCACTATTTAACAGAGACGCTTACTTGGCATCTGATGGGGGCAGATGCAAAGACCCACGGCCCACAACCAAACATTAGGCAAAGCTGGGGAACCCCAAGGAAGATTGTAGGAGCCAAGGAGGTAAAGACACTAAGAGAACATGGCGCACAGATTTAATAAGCAGGGCAATGGGGGCTTACAGAGATGAAAGCAGCACTAAAGGGCATTCATGCTGTGGTTTTTAGTGCAGGTTGATTTTTCTTTCTCTTTGGTGGGATTTCTAACAGTGAGAATGGGTTGTCTCTGACTCTTTTGCCTGTTTGGGGGACTTTTCTTCTTTTACTTGGTTGCCTCATCCAGCTTTGATATGAGGGTTTGTCTAGTCATATTGCATCTTGTTATGCTGCATTCAGTTCATATTCCTGGGACGCCTGCTCTTTTCTTAAGTGAAATGGAAAAGCAGTAGATCCAGAGTAGAAGGTAGGTCATGGGGAGATTAGGAGGATTGAACATAGGGAAGGCTGTGTTTGGGATGTATTGTATGAGAGAAAAAAACAAATGAGAAATAAGTAACTTGAAATCTAAAATATTTTGGCTACATTATGTCTCTTACATAATATACTCATGATTTTTTTTGCAAGTTAGTTGAATTTTGGTATTAGGCATACATGTTTTCAGTGTGGCTCTTCTAATAACCACAAATTGCTTTATTCCATTTTATACTCTCCAAAATGTGCTCGAATGGTCTACCTGCATTTCCACCAGTAGAGGGAGGCATGACTTTTTTTTTTTTTTTTTCTTTAGAGAAAGCAACTCAGTAACTCATTTCTGTGAGGACTTCAAGTATCAGCTTTTAAAGATTTTCCCCTCTTTGTTTTTGAATAATTATACTTTCATGGAAACTGTCCAAAACCTATGCACCTTTCACACAGTCTTCTTTTGGGGTGACATTTTCTTCAAAGAAATAAATGAGGAACTTGGAGGAATTTTGATGTGATTAATAAGCTCATTTGCACTTGTCTGTGTGGATGCTGTGTGTGCATGTCAGATGCTGTAGATGGAAGTTTCTCAGTCCCACCAAACCCCATGGTAATGAATTTCCAATAAAGTATGAATATTTGGAAACTATCTGAAAATAGAACTGATAATCAGGATGCTTAGTACGCAGACAGAAGTTATGTCAATGAGCTGACTCTTGTAACTCCCTTCTATCACAAATGAGAGGTTTTATGAGGGGAAAGACAGACAATATCAATGATATTACCATAGACTCTCCTTGTGTTTTTGGTCTGTGACAAACTAAATTTTAAAACATAGAATCTGATACAGAAGATTAGGAGGGAGGACAGATAATAGCCGAGGAGGCAATATTTTAAACTTAGCCTTGGGAGCATCTGCATAGCTGTGAAGAAATCACCAGGCATAGACTCTATGTGAAGATTCACACTGTCCATACAACTCTGCCATCCCATGTCTATATAGTCAGTATAATTTGAATGCCCCCATTACCACCCCAGCCTCTCTGATGACATATAATGCATGATGTCAGATGAGTAGGAAACTGGCTGGCACCCAAGGGCATGACCATGCTGTCCCAAGCTCAGATCCTCAGCTTTCTCTTCCTTTGGATCTCTGGTAAGGAAAATAGTTCCTCTTCTTCACAACATTACATTTGTTAATTATTCAAAATATCTATGAAATTCTATAGTTGCCAAGAGTTGAGTCTTTATTCTATATAAATAAAGAACATTTGATTTGTCTTTCTTATTTTTCTTCCATAAACAGATTCTAGGGCAGAAACAACTGTCACTCAGTCTCCAGCATTCCTGTCCATGGCCCCAGGAGAAAAAGTTGTCATCTCTTGCAAAACCAGCACAGATATTGATGATGATATGAACTGGTACCAGCACAAGCCAGGGGAAGCTCCTACACTCCTTATTTCAGAAGGCAATACACTTAATTCCGGAGTCCCACCCAGATTCATCAGCACTGGCTATGGCACAGATTTCACCATGACAATTGATGGCATCCTGGCAGATGACGCTGCAGTTTACTTCTGTCAGCAAAGTGATAATCTCCCTCTCACAGTAAAATATCCTCTTACAGAAAGAAACCTCAGATGCTCTCTGCCACACTGCCTCAGCTGCTACTGAAGCTGTTCAGTGTACAAGCTTGACAGCTTTTGCTGTTTATTCTCTCTTGTATATGAATTTTTACTTCCTTTTTTATTTTCTGTAGCCTCCACAGCCCCTGTCCTGTTCTTTACATACTTCACTGGGAAGATACCGAAACAGCCTTCACATCATTTTCCTGTGAAGCCAGTTAAGCTGCTGTACTACAGAATTATATAAATTCCTGTCTGTTACCACACTCATTTTCATCTTTAGAACAAATCAAAGACTGTAATAAATCTTGTTTAGGCTTCAGATGATAATGGTTAAGATTCCTTTTGCTGTCATCAAATTCTAGACAATGGCCATCTTAATAAAGGCAATATTTATTTTGAGACATGGTTCAAAGGAGAGGCTAGAGGCTGGAGAAGGCTGATGAACTTAAAATGGTTATTTTTTGCAGCTATAAAGGGATAAATCAATATGTAAAGATGCAACATGAGAAGGGTATTTCCATTTTCAGAGATTACCAGAAAATGTTTTTAGGATTTTGGAGGTTCAGATCTTTCTTAACTGCTTAGAAATGTCTAAAGTGATGATGTAGAAAGATTCACCAGTTACAGAGCCTCAGAGAAGGTTCTATCTATTAGACTACAAAACTGAACAGATGTCAAAGATCAAGAATAAAAATCAGATATTTTGGTGATAAAATACATTTATAAAGATTATAGAGATTTTTGAGAAAAAATTTTAATATCAATCTTAATTTAAGTTTTGTTTGGTGAGAGAAAATTTAACAGAACTATGTACCAGAATTCTGTAGAAGGATAAATTGACTGTAATCCATTGTTTGCTACCTAAGCTACCTAAGACTCCTGCATAAACACCAATCACCTGCGAGCTTTCTAAGTTAGTTAAAATCAACATCTTAACTTACATATCAAAAGAAACATGGATTCCTTTTGAGTCCTTTTATAGAATCACCTAGCAAAATTCTGAGGGCACTATTTGAATATCATGAATAATTTCCCCAACATGTGAGTCTGATGACAGAGAATCTAGCAGCCTCCTTTACTGAGCAAATGGTATTGACAGTATGGAAGGACATATCTTTGAGATGTACTTTTCCACAACCAGATGGTATTATGTAATTGACAAGAACTGCTTTTAGATTTGACTTTATATAAGCATATAAGCCTGTTTTTCAGTTGTGGATGGACACTGTAGAGCTGAAGTAAGTCACTGTGGATCTTATCAGAAAGAGAATCATTAGTGAGAAATAAATGTCCCCAAAGCTTTTATATGGCTAAGTATAATGTCTGTGGACTGTAGTCCTTTGAATTGTTAAAGAAACATACCTATCATCTTAATGTTGGCTGTACTTTCCTTCTGGGTGCTTAGAACTTAGGTGGCCAAACTAGTCTGTTTTTGTGCTGTTAAGACCCGTTGAAGTTCTACTTTTCAGGGGTCACTTGGGCTTGTGAGTAAACTCAATATTTGAACCTTTCTTTACCAGTTGTCCATGTCTGTGAGGGTAAGTCAAAGCCCTTGCTTGTCCTTCTGTCACTTCCCCTGGAAGCACCGAGGAAATATTTTCTTTATTTTGACCTTGTTCCTGTTAGACTGAACTACTGTTAGAATTCACTGAGTTGGGTCTCCCATGTTCCCTCCTCAACAAGAGAACAGATGACTTCCCACAGTCGCAGAACATGTTCAGAGATGACCCTCAGTCTCCTAAGACCTCACTGATCTTAGAGGGCAAGGTAGAAAACCTCTCTTTTAGTCCCTCCAACCACATTAGAATAGCCTTTAAGTACTATTATTAAACAACCAGAAGATCAGTTACACTAGTCTGCTTCTTTAATAGTCTTTAATATTTCAATAGTCAGATACTTCTAAATAAATATTGATTGGACATATATTTTAGACAGGTTTTGTAATTGTTGATTTTAGATCTCAGAAACTTTAATACAATACAAACCATCTTTAAGTTTCTTTCTTTACATACCTTAAACAACATACTCAAATCTTCCTAATTTGTAAAAGGTTTCTCATACTGATTATTCTGAAAACATTCATCCATCTTAGTTTTTATATAAATTTTTTTTACTAAAACAATTTCTATATTTGTACTTGTCTAGTTTTTTTTTATAGTGCCATGAGATACAGTATCATTAGCAAATGATTTTATTTTCTATTATCTATTATTATTATTGTGAGAATTTTCTTCCTGAGTAGTGGGGACTAAGCAATGCTTATCTTCTCTTTAGTAGGTCTCTGTGACAAAGTTCAGACTCATCAAAGTTCCCCCTATGGTACCAATTTGTTTGTTGGACTTACAGATATTGATAAGGAGTTACTGATGCAAATGTGAGTGACCCAGAAACAGTCACAGTGAAAAGTATTTAATCAATATATGTGAGGACAGTTTCCATTTACATTTTTTGAATTGACTGGGATTCATAGTTTATATCCTTTTTGTGATGGAGTTTTGACACTTAGAAGTCTTGCTGTGATCATTTTAAGGCAGCACAGTCAAATGTAGGAGGATGCCAGTCCTTTAACTTGGAAGATAAGACAGAAGCCCTATATTCAAAAACATATATGTGAGTGTTTTTTTAAACATAGGTTTGGCTAAGGATACTGAAAAACCCATTTCTTCATTTATTTGTTTTTAAAGAGGCCATCAAGAGTATCTTTAAAATACTATACACAGTATAAGCAATCATCTCTTACTTTAAACCCTCAGGCCACAGGGACCATGTTATAGAAACAGAATTGTCACAATGAGAAAAGAGATCACATTTGTTCCAAGATTGCATATTATGTATATCTTGTCTTTAAAAACAGATTTAAAAGTTTTTAAATTAAAAAACCCATGTCAGTTGTTCCAAGGGAAGATTTTTGACCATTAGACATAATTAATCCATGACTCAGGGACTGCTTGTTATTTCCTATGTAAGTATCTTCAAAATAAAACGATTGCAAATATGTTCAGAACAATGAAGCATGCCCGATAGAAAGAATTTTTTTATAAGCTCTCCCTAATCCTGGATGACTTTTAAAAATAAAATTAAGTTATTTCCTGACCAGAGCCATGATCAATCAATTGCTAGGATACACACAACAGAAGATATTTTGTAATTAACACACCATTATTTACCCCTAAATCCCTAGCCTTTACTTTCACTTCTGGTAGCATGTATGCTTCACCACTATGGGATGTCTCAGTTGTCAACATAAAAACACTCCTCAGACCTCAAAGACTATGAGAGTTGGTTTATTCTGTAGCCATGTATTAGTACCTTTAGCCTGGGAGTGCAGATTTACATTACCCATACATACATGTTTCTACTCAGTAAACAGTTTGATGAAGTTTTCGCCCCCCAAATTCCCGAGTATGAGATAGTAAATGTTTATTAGGATATATGATTTAAAAAAATATTTAGCACGTATACAAATCATGCACAATAAAGAGTTTCACTGTGACATTTTTATTCACATTCACCATCTTATCCTTCTCACCATATCCTCTCTTGCCCTCCTCACACTGACACATCTGTTTGGCTAACTCACTCTCTCCCACTTTCATACCTGATGAATTTTATAAAGTCTGCTCACAGGAGCATGGGGAAGTATTTATTTGCAGGAGAATAGGTACCTTACCAGTAGCTATACAACAGAAAAAAAAGCCTCTCTCTTCTCCACCAAACATTAGCTGCAAATAAATTCTCATGGAGAGCTGGGCCCCTGAATCCTGACCCACACTATGACAGGCTACTTGATAGGCCCAGTCATGTGCAGGCTTTGTGCAAATTAATTACAGCTTCTAAGAGTTCAAGAGTGTAACAGACATGTCATGGCCAGAAATCAGCATTCTATACTTCCTGCCCTTCCTCTGGTTCTGACATTCCTTCTGCCCTGTTTTCTAAAGTTTTCTGGGTCTTGAAAGGAATAATATAGATGAACCAATTATGGCTGAGCATTTAGCAGTCATTCTCCTAATTACTTTAACCAGTTATGAGTCTCTGCAAGTATTTTTGCACTCTGCAAAAAGAAAGTTCTCTGACCAAAACAGAAAACAGTGCTATTCTATGGTCCTAAGCAGTTAATTAAAAGGCAGCTTGGTAAGCATATCATGTCTCTATTTAGCAAAACAATGGCATCATCCCCACTAGGGCTTATGATTTTTCTAGCCATGGTCTTTTGACCGGGTTTACAGAACCAGAAATGAATTCTTTCCTGTGAATCAGGCCTCAGATCTAATCAGAAAGTGGTTGGTTACCCCATAACAGACTTGTCATTATTGGGCACACGTTGTCTGTCTGGTCAGTATTGCTGCACACAGGGTCCACAGTTGAGTAAAACTGTTGGTCACAGTTATCCGTAAGCAGCCTGCATGGCTTCTTTTGTTACTGTGTGGTCTAGACAGAAGGAAGGAAGTGCATAGCCAGTCATCTGATGAGGTTTTCATAGGAACAGAACAAATAAAGTCATGAACTGAATCACTTTTCAATGCATTGGTGAAAACCTTAATAACAGCAGGCAAACCTTTGGTGTAGGCCTCATGTGATATCTGACAACATTCTTAGTCAGTCTTGTGATTGGTGGTAACTTATTGTCTGTTAAGTTAGCAAGTCCACTTAGCTGTTAGTCAGAAAGACATTATATTTCACAGAGAAGTGGGCAGGAAAGATTGCTTGTTAAAGGTTCTAAAGTTTGTTCTAAGTAAATTTTAATTAGTCTCTGTACCAACAACATTCCTACTTTCCCACAGTCACTGAAGAGCTTATCAGTTAATCAGCCTAACAGAAGGCTCAGTGGAAGACATGATTCTTTTCAGAAACTTTTGTTCACATAGTACTAACTGCAACTGTGCAATTGTATGTCACATGAGTGCATAGTACATAGCCGTTTGTGTGATTCTCTTTTTTAGTTCTTTTCTTTTCTTTATTTATAAAAGTCTTTTTTATTCATGTATCCCCTGCTCCACCTCCTCCCAGTTCCTCCCAGTCAGACTTCAGCCATCTCCTCTCCATACTCCATCCCCCCCCCCAAAAAAACCCCCAAGAAGTCCCAAGGTGGGTCAGCTCAGCAGTGTGGCTCATCCATTCCAGGAAAGTCTGATTTCTTCATCCCAAAGTCAAGACTGGGTTAGATGTCCCTCTGCAGGGAATGGGCTCCAAGGTGCCAGCCCATGAACAGGAACACAGTCTGATCCCACCTCTCAAGGCTCCACATACTGCCCATGTCAATGGACAGTTGCCTACCCTTAGAGGGCCTAGCTCCTTTCCCCAATGGTTTCCCAGTATCTATTCTTGATTTCATGAGCTCCCTAGAGCTTCAGCCAGCCATCACTGTGAGAATTTTCCTCACAATCCCTATCCCCTGGTTCATATAGACTTTCCTCGCCTGCTCTCACCTGGACCAGGAACTCTGCTCAGTGCTTAGTCATGGATCTCTGTCTCCACCTCTATTCATTGTTAGAGGTTCTGTGATGACACTTAGGGTGGTTTTTCATTTGATTATAGAGGAAGTCCCGTTTAGGCATCCCCTGAACTACTGTTTGGAGACCTAGCCAGGGACATCCTGTGAGTTCTTGTAGGTTTTCCTAGCACCCAGTCTCTTTACAGCCCCATATTGGCTTCCTCTATTGAGATATCTGTGTCTTTTTTCTCTCTCTTTGTTGCTCCTCTCACTCAAGCATCTCATTCTTTCATGATTTGTTTTCACCTCTTTATGGTTGCAACCTGTTATGATCCCAATTTGCTAAGCTGATCTTCTCTATTTTCTTTTTCTAGGGAAATCTCTGGATGTCTCTCTTAAGTTCCTTCTGATCCCAAGGTGTTCAGGGGTTGTGGTTTGTAACTTGGATATTCTTTGCCCTTTGCCTAAAGTCCACTTATGAGTGAGCACATCTCATGCCTATCTTTCTGGGCTTGTGATACCTTTCTCAGGAAGATATTCTCCAAGTACATCCATTTGCCTGCAAATTTTACGATGTCATTTTTTTAACTGCTAAGTAGTACTCCATTGTGTAGATGTACCACAGTTAATCCATTCTTCAGTTGAGGGGCATCTAGGTTGTTTCCATGTTCTTGCTATTACAAATAATGCTGCCATGAACATAGTTGAGAGAATTCCTTTGGGGTAAGAATGTGCATCCTTTGGGTATATGGCCAATAGTGGTATTGCTGGATCCTTAAGGAGATTGATTCCCAGTTTTCTGAGTAGTAGCCATATTGTACTCCAGAGTGGTTGTACAAGTTTACCTTCCCACCAACAATAGAGGAGTGTTCCTATTACCCCACATACTCTCCAGCATAGGCTGTCATCTGTGGTTCTGATCTTAGTTATTCTGACAGGTATAAACTGGTATCTCAAAGCTGTTTTGATTTGCATTTCTTTGATGGCTAAAGATGTTGAGCAATTTAAAGTGCCTTTCAGTCATTTGTAATTCTTCTGTTGAGAATTCCCTTTATAGCTCTGAACCCCATTTTTTAATTGGGCTATTTAGATTTTGTGGCTCTAGTTTCTTGAGTTCTCTACATACTTTAGAGACCAGTCCTCTGTCAGATGTAGGGTTGGTGAAGATCTTTTCCCATTCTGTAGGCTGTCATTTTGTCTCATTGACTATATCTTTTGCCTTACAGAAGCTTCTCAGTTTTAGGAAGTCCCACTTATTGCTTGTTATTCTTAGTGTTTGTGCTACTGGTGTTATATTTAGGAAGTGGTCACCTGTGCCAATGCTTTGGGGAATATTTCCTACTTTTTTTTCTGCCAAGTTTAGTGTAGCTGGGTTTATGTTGAGGTCTTCGATTCACTTGGATTTTAGTTTTGTGCAAGGTGGTAGGTTTGGATCTATTTGCATTTTCTACATACTACAATCTAGTTATGCTAATACCATTTGTTGAAGATACTTTTTTCCACTGAATATTTTTGGGCTCTTTGTCAAAATTCAGCTATTCATAGGTGTATGGGTAAATGTCAGGGTCTTTGATTCAGTTCCATTGATCCACAAGTCTGCTTTTATGCCAGTAACAGGCTGTTTTTATTACTGTAGCTTTATAGTATAGCTTGAAGTCAGGGATGGTGATTTCTCCTAGATTCTTTATTGAGCAGGATTGTTTTTTGCAATACTGGGTTTTCTGTTGTTATACCATATGAAGTTGAGTATTGTTCTTTCAAGGTCTGTAAAAAATTACGTTGGGATTTTGATGGGAATTGCATTCAATCTATAGATTGCTTTTGGTAAAATTGCCATTTTTTACTCTGTTGATCCTACTTATCAAAGAGCATGGGAGATCTTTCTATTTTCTGGTATCCTCTTAAATTTCTTTCTTCAGTGACTTATAGTTTATGTCAAACAGGTCTGCTACTTCTTTGTTTAGAGTTACACCAAGGTATTTAATACTACTTGCAGATATTATAAAGGGTGAGGTTTCCCTTCTTTTTCAGCCCTTTTATCCTTAGTGTGTTCTGGGCAGCCAGAAGCCCAGACCTACAGACCTGCCGCATGCCAGTCCCCTTAGCCGCCCGCTGCTGCTTAGGCCCCAGAAATGACTCAGACTCTTGTATTAACTTTATGCTATTTGGCCTATGGCTCAGGACCATTGCTAGCTAGTTCTTTCATCTTAACTCAACCCATTTCTATTAATCTTTCTGCCACGTGACCCGTGGCTCACCTGTGTTCCTTACACATTGCTCCTTTTGGCTTCTGGCTCGGTCTGTCTTACTCTGCCCTGCTCCTCCTACCTATTCTGATTCTCTACCTACTTTTTCTATGGTGCCTGTCATGGGCCAAAGCAGCTCCTTTATTTAAAAACTGACATTCACAGCATACTGAAAGACATTCCCACATCAGGCTATTGACTTTTTTGAGTTAGTCTTGTACCCTGTTCCATTGCTGAACGTTTTTTATTAGCTGTAGAAGTTTCCCGGTAGAATTCTGGGGGTCAGTTATGTGTACGATCATATCATCTGCAAATAGAGATAGTTTACTTCTTCCTTTCCAATTTGTACCCACTTAATGTCCTTTTGTTTTCTTATTGCTTTAGATAAATCTTCAAGACTATATTGAATAGATAAAGAGAGAGAGAATGACTTTGTCTTGTTCCTGATTTTAGTGAAATTGCTTTGAGTTTTTCTCCATTTAGTTTGATGTTGGCTATTGGCTTGCTGTATATTACCTTTATTATATTCAGGAATTTCCCCTTATTTTCTTATCTCTCCAGGGCTTTCATCATGAAAGAGTGCTGGATTTTGTGAAAGGCTTTTTCAGCATCTAAGGAGATAATCTTGTGGATTTTTCTTTCAGTTTGTTTATATGATGGATGACATTCACAGTGTTTTGTATGTTGAGCCATCCTTTCATCTCTGGGACTATTTCTACTTGGTCATGGTTGATGAATTTGTTGCTATGTTGTTGGATTTGGTTTGCCAGAATTTTAGTGAATATTTTTTGCATCAATGTTCATGAGGCAGACTGGTCTGTAATTCTCTGTCTTTGATGCATCTTTGAGTGGCTTGTCTATCAGGGTGGTTGTGCTCTCATAGAAAGAGTTTGGCAATGTTACTTCAGTTTCTACTTTATAGAATAGTTTGAGGAGTATTGGTATTAAATCTTGTTTGAATCTCTGGTAGAATTCTTCACTGAAACTGTCCGGCCCTAGGATTTTTTCCCTTGGGATGCTTTTAATAACAACTTCAATTTCCTTTGGGGTTATAGGTCTGTTTAAAGTATTTAACCTGATCTTGATTTAATTTTGGTAAGTGTTACCTGTCCAGAAAGCTATTTCTTTTAGCTTTTTTATTTTAGTGGAGTATAGATTTTCAAAGTATGAACTGATAATTCTCTGTATTTCATTAGTGTCTGTTGTTATGTCCCCATTTTCATTTCTGATTCTGTTAATTTGGATACTCTCTGCCTTTTGGTTAGTCTGGATAAGGGTTTATCTATCCTGTTGACTTTCTCAAAGAACCAGCTCTTTGATTCATTGATTGTCTTGTTGTCTTTGTTTCTGTTGTATTGATTTTTGCCCTAAGTTGGATTATTTCCTACTGTCTACCCCTTATAGGTGGGTTTGCTTCCAATTGTTCTAATGCCTTCAGCTGTGCTGTTAGGTTTTCTGTGTGAGATTTCTCTAGGTTTTTTATATTGGCATCTAGGGCTATGAGATTTCCTCTTAACACTGATTTCATTGTGTCCCATAAGTTTGTGTATGTTGTGGATTCATTTTCATTAAATTATAGGAAGTATTTGATTATTTTACTGAATTCTTCCTTGACCCAGAGGTGGCTGAATTGAGAGATATTCAGTTTCCATGAATTTGTGGCTTTTCTGTGTTTTTTTTTGTTGTTGTTGTTTAACACTAGCTTTAGGCCATGGTGGTCTGATATTATATAAAGAGTTATTCCCATTTTTAAAAATCTATTGATAATTGCTTTGTGATTGAGTATGTGGTCAATTTTATAGAAAGTTTCATGGAGTTTTGAGAAATATGTGTATTCCTTTGTATTTGGTGGAAGGTTTTGTATATATCCATTAAGTCCATTTGGGTCATATCATCTGTTATATACCTTATTACTCTATTCAGTTTCTGCCTGGCTTACCTATCCTAGGGTGAAAATGGGGGTACTGGTGTCTTCCACTATTAGTGTGTGAGGTTTAGGCTTTAGTACTGTTTCTTTTACAAACGTAGGTGCACTTTTGTTGGGGATTGAGACTTCATTTTGGTGGATTTTTCCTGAGATGGGTAAACAATGTCTATCCTGGTTTCTTTTGACTGATTTTACTTTAAACTTCATTTTGTCAGATATTAGGATGGCAACACCATCTTGTTTTTAAAACTATTTGATAGGAAAGTCTTTTCCTAACCCTTTACTCTGAGCCTGTGTCTGTCTTTGAAGTTGCGGTGTGTTTCTTGTATGCAGCAGAAAGATGGGTTCTGTTTTTGTATCCATCATATTAGGGTGTGTCTTTTTATTGGCAATTGAGTTCATTGATATTAAGGGATATTAATGGCCAATGATTGTTATTTCCTGTTATTTTGATGGTAGCTTGTGTATATTTCCTTTTTTTGGGGTGTTTCTTCTGTGGGATATTTGATTGTCTGTTGTTTCACTGGTGTATCTGTTTTCCTTAGGTTGGTGTTTTCCCTCTATTGCTTTTTGTAGGGCTGGCTTTGTAGATAGGTATTGTTTAAATCTAGTTTTGTTGTGAAAAATCTTGCTTACTCCCATTAAGGTGATTGATAGTTTTGCTGGGTATAGCAGTCTGGGTTGGCAGCCACGGTTTTTTTAGTGTCTGTATAACATCTGACCAGGACTTTCTTGCTTTCATTCTTTCCACTCAGTAGATGGGTGTTATTCTGATGGGTCTACCTTTATAGGTAATTTGGCCTTCTTCCTTTGCAGTTGTTAGTATGTTTTCTTTGTCCTATATATTTAATGGCTAGATTATTATTGTGTGAGCAAACTTTTTGGGGAGGTCTAGCCTGTTTTGTGTTCTGTAAGCTTCTTGTATCTTTAAAGGTATTTCCTTCTTTAGGCTGGGAAAGATTTCTATGATTTTGTTGAATATATTTTCTGTGCCTTTAAGCTGATATTCTTCTCTTTCTTTGATTCCAATTATTTTCAGGTTTGGTCTTTTCAGTGTGTCACAGAATTTCCTGGATGTTTTGTGTTATGATTTTTTTGGTTTTAGTGCTTCTTTGACTGATGTATCTATTTTCACTATTGAGTCAACCACTGCAAAGACTGTCTCTTCCATCTCTTGCATTCTGTTGGTTATGCTTGCATCTGAACTTCCTGTTTGCTCCTTCAGGTGTTCTATTTCCATCATTGCCTTGGTTTGTGTCTTCTTTATTGCTTTTGTTTCATTTTTTAATTCCTGGAATGATGCTTCACCTGTTTACTTTCTTCTTCTTGGTTTTCTTTATTTTCTGTCAGGGATTTGTTAATTTCTTCCAATTTTTCTTTGTATTTTCTTCCATTTCTTGAAGGGAGTTTTTTTTTTACTCCTATTTTAAAGCTTCTATTATCATCATAAATTTGTTTTTAAGGTCATTTTCTTCTGTTTCCTCTTCATTGTTATGCTCGGTTCTTGATGTTGTAGAACCACCAGCTTCTTCTGGTAGTGTCTTGTTATTATTTATATTGGTATATGTATTCTTGCACTGGAGTTTTCCCCTTGCTTCCTTAGTTCACTCTTACTCAGCTCTTCATTGGCTCTTAGTCAGTAGTTGTCATGGGGACTGTGTATCTCCAGTAATTGCAGGGGGCTACTCTTACCTGGTCATATGCCAAGGATCTGTGTGTCTCTAGTTGTTTCAGGGTCCTTTCTTAGTTGGATATTAGTTGGCTCTTAGTCAGCTATGGACCAGGAGGCTTTGGGGCCTCCAGTTGTTGGAGTGTGTTGTGATTCTCTTTAATAATGGTGACAGAAGGATAAATACACAGCCAACAGCACTTATTGCTCTTGCAAAAGACCAGTATTTTGTTCATGGCACTCAGATCAAGTGGTTTTTAATCACCCTCTACTGAACTCCTTTAGAACCTACCTGTTCATGCTACATATAAGCTTACTCAGTTTCAAACAAGTAACCACTTAAAAATTAATCAATAAATATATAATTAAAAAACTTACTTTAAATGGTGTACCATCTTATTGAAAACTGAGTACATACTTGCTATAGATTATGCTTTTATCAAAGCACACAAATTGTTCATTAGAAGTTACATGGTCAGTGGGTGCTGGGGATGAGATTTAATTGTAGGCATGTCTGGATTCCTACATGTTCTTTGCTTAGGGATACAATTATTCATTGTGTAACTCAAGTCGATGAAATTCTAGAAAAGACAAAAACATATTTAGTTTAAGTTGAAAATTTTTGTTTTTTTAGCCACTAATACAACCTAAATCTGTCTTCAAGTCAGTCTATAAAATACAAATCTCTTGTTTCTTTCCAAACTGTGATCTAAGTTAGTTTAGAACTGGGGATAGCACTATCTGATATTGCCCTAGTATGTTTGCTTTATTTCATTTAAATCTCTGATTCATTGCCTCCTCATATTGGGAGATTCTATAAATAAAATGTGGCTTAAGTAAAAAAAAATAAAGGAAAAAATAGGGGACAATGTAGAGAGGGAATAAATGATTAGAAGAACATGTAGGTCTATTAATAACTATGATCAAAAGACATTATGAAATTCTCAAAAAAAGTAAGAAAGAGAAAAAAGAAAACACTGATCTCCTGTAGAATGTTAATATTCAGATTCTCATATATATAACTGACAAGTGTAATGGAACTATTTAATTTGAGAGTACCTTTTAGGGTCTGCAGTGTAGTATGTTCCAGGCTCACAAATGGACTCTTCTTTCTGAGGTGATGATGCTTTTGATATCTGTAGGGTTTGAAGGAAGATGTTGATCTCACTCATTTACTTTAGGATGTCCATAGAATCTCAAAATACTAACTCAACCATACCTGACAAGTCATTTTGACATTTGAATTTCAATTTCTAAGATCTATAAAATAAACTTGGATATCTATGGGAAGGTTAGCTATCCTTTAATCAGTATCTACTAACATCTCCAAAAAAACTGACCTTTTGGTAGTATGAAAATATCAGGACTATTCATTAAGCAACAGAGGAGAAATACACCCAAATATCAAGGCATACTAGTATTTATTCAGAATGTATGAGTCAGAGATTCCTGAGAAGTCATTCGATTTTTTTTTTTTAATAAGGCATCTATGTTCTTTACTGTACCATCAACACACATTTTCTTAGGAAACAGAAGTAATTATGACTTAATCCAATCTAAGGATCACTGGTGAAGAGAAGAATGAATGAAATTCCCTTTATATTTGCACATATCATTAAAGGAGATATGATAGGAATTCAGATGCCAGATACCCTACAAGATAATAATTTGCTTGTTTGTGGTTGGGAGAAACTCATCTTCCTAGTATTATTTATTGAAAATGTCCTTAATGAGGCTTCTTTAAGATCCTGGGACTATCACGTGAGAAGGCAGGACAGTCTTTCAAGCTTCAAAGATCAAAGAGAGTCTGAGCTACAGCTGGTAGATATAGGCAGTCAGAGAGTGAAGTGAAGAGGGAGGGAAGCCAACATCACTATTCATCCACTAAAAGCTGTTGTGTGATACTCTGATGAGGAGGGCATCCTTTAACCTGAACAAGCTACTTTATTCCTAGGTGTTTGTTCACACCCATCACTCAAGTCCAGATGCTGGAAAATCAGCAGGGGCAGGCTCAGGCTGAATCACTGTCTTTCCTTTTACAGTTATGTTTCTAAAAAACACCTCTGTATTCCCAGGCTTTAGCACAAGGGAACTGAAGACTGAATTGATTCTACTTCTGATGACAAATAAGGCTAGATGGCCAAGACAAAGACACAGGTGTTCAAATAAATGCCTTATAAGATTATACAAACATTACTGCATTTTAGCTTATTTGGAGACCGAGACACATGTGCAGACAGTGAGGCTGATGCCTGAATCACGATGATGTCTCCAGATACTACTCAAGCATGGAAGGTGAAAATATCATCTGTAACACACAGCAGAGTCATGTATTGAGTAGCAGTGTTTTCTGTTAGAGCATTCAAATGTGTCATCACTTGTCAATCTTTTATGCTAGGGAGTTGTGGGGAATATTAGCAATTGGTAGAAAAGAACAAATATGGAAGATTCCACATGGAGAAATTGTGCAACTGATTTAGTCCGTGAGTATTTAAGCATCTCCATATTCATATGGTATCAGGACTTCAAGTGACACACACGTTGTTTTGGGATCAAGGCCTTATTTGTGCACCTCCTATGTAATTCCTCTATTTTTACCATAGTAAAAATAGTAAGCATAGTTAAAGCTGTAAAATTTTGTTTTTAACACAGTAATATGGTCCTGGTAAATTTTTCTTTTAATTTATAGATATGACTAGTCCAAAATCATAAAAATGTGCCAAGGAAAAGACAATATATTAGACAATATATTTTAACCAGTCAGAATTATTTGAGTGAATTAAAGATTTAATAGTCCTTTTTTGCATATCCCCTTATAGGAGGATATTTGTCTATATTACTTCCAATATATCAATGTATAAATGTCTTTTATATGTTGTGAATAAAGGACTGTTTTGGCCCATGATAGGCATTGTAGAAAAAGTAGGCAGGAAAATTAGCATAGGTAGGAGTGCAGAGTCACAGAGACAGATCAAGTCAGATGCCCAAAGTAGAAACATGTAGAGAACACAAGTGAGCCATGGACCACATGGCAGGAAGATTAATGAGAATGGGATAAGATGAAGGAGCTAGCTAGCAATGTGCCTGAGTCATACGCCAAACAACATGAAGTTAATGTAAGCATCTGTGTGATTTTTTGGAATTTTGGGATTGTTGTTATGGATACACAAATAAGTGGTGGCAGGTGGGACTAAATTTTGGAACTAGCCAGACTGGAAGCCTCAGTGTAACAGATGGCACACAACTGGGCCGAACACCCACATAAAGTCTGAAAAAGACTAGAAAGGGTTCTAGATCACAGAAACTGAGCCAAAAGCAGCTTTTAAATTGTGTATCTGAAGTGAGTCATTGTACAGAGATAGCATGGCATCTGGGCCACAGACAAAATGGTGGTTGGACTGGTGGCAGGGAGTGTAACCTGCAACAAGGCTGGTTCCCAAAGTCTCACAACAGAAGCCTCAGTAGCATGTGATTGATTTAAGGTTTCTGGTTATTTTGAACAAAAAGGAAACAGAGTCAAAATTTCTTAGTAGCAGCATTCCTTAGGTCTGCTGTTTGCTGGTGGTGAACAGAGATGCTTCCCCTTTAAGAGAAACTTCCTGACTCAGCTTTACCGGCAAAAACTGTGTGGCTCTTACCCTTAAATGGAGTGAGCAGTGGTGGAGGTACACTACTTGATAAGAGTGTGGACTCTAAGATTCCCCAGAGTTGGGGTGGTAAAAGGTTTCAAAATATTTAATATTGCTTCCCAGAATTGGGAAGGTAAGCATGGCTCTGGAACCTCAGCTATGTTGTAAAGCTTCCAAGTGGGCAGAGTCAGCAATCAAAGCAGCACAGTCTAGCATTTTAAAAGCTCTTTTGGTTGGAAAATGATTAAGGATTCACACAGAAACAGATTCAGATGGGAAAAAACCTGTAAATGGGTTACAATGTGTGTAAAATGTACATAGGCTTCAGAGCAAGAAGAAAGACGGTAGAGAAAGTCTTTCAAAAAGAGAAATAGAGTATTAAAATATAATAAGCCACATAAAGATGGAAAATAGACACAGAGTCTGGATTATAATTATTATTGGATTTTATTTTAGTTTCTTAACTGTTAATGAGCTAACTGTAGGAAGACAAGTGATTGCAAAGGCTGCTAAGTTAAACATGAATATATATTTTAAAGGTGTCTTGACTTTGAAATTTGTGTCTAAGGATATACTGCTTTGGAGGAGGTGTGATTTTTGTTTCCATAGAAGATGAGAACCTATGGATTGCTTCCGAGCTTTTATTATTTATCAACCAAGACCACCTGAAAATTCTCTGATGGGAAGGCTACTGACTAAGATGATTTAGCTTCAGAACTCTCCTACCAAGGCCCTTTAAACAGCAGGAAGTAGTAACGGAAAACTGTGCCCAAATTATAAAAATACTGTTTATAAATGTTTGCTTTCATTATAAATGGTTAATGGTCATAGTTAATATCATTCTAAGAAGAGATAGGGGATATGGCATATGAGTGTTTTTTTAAAATTAGATTATTGAATTTACTTTAATCCAATAATCAGCTGTTAACCTCAAAATATTATAAATTTGTATGAATTTTTGGGTTATTGATACAAATCTAAGGTCAATTCTATTATGCTGTATGTATTTTTCTACTTTTGCTTAAGGTATGATGTTTATGTAACTGCTATAAAATTATAATGTATAATTAAGAAATGCAGATTAATAGTCACTTATGATAATGATACTTATAGTTATGTTAGTTAGGATATTTAGGTATACAAAGATATAATATTTCAATTAGATAGTTAATCTTCAAACACTTCTAAGGCTTACAGAATATGAAATTTAAAATATTTTAAGAACATAGACTTTTCTGGACAGTGAGAAGATCTGCTTTTGGTAGCACCAATCTACTTCAAGAGAAAAAGGGGCATTGAAGAAATTCCATATGGAGTTTAATTTCTTTGTGCCATGGTTAGCTATCGCAGGAAATCTCACTTGGAATATACCAATACAAGATTAATATATATTGGAAAATAAATTAACACTCACGATAACAGGTTATAGCTTAGGAAGATACTTGAGAGATTAGATGGTCCAAACGATGGATGATGATCCAATCACTCAGGAAGGCAGGAACAAAATGGGCTGCTTAAGATTCCATAAGCCCCTCTTGAACAGGGCTGGCCACACCCCCTTCAGGACCCCAGGACTCTGGATAAATGTCTTCTGACCTTATCAGTTGACACCTGAATCCCACCACATCTCCCCCCTTTGTCTAGCTAAGATGGATCTAAACTAAGACTATATACAATAAGAATTATTATGAGGTAATATCTGGGAGAGAAAAAGGTGCGAACTACAACTAAAACCTAACACATATAAAGTACATCATACATTTCTAGAATATTGGTAGATAGTGGGGTGTATAAATTACTTCAAAACTGTTCATCTGGGATAGTGAAAATCCAACATATGAATGTTCTTTGCTAAGAAATGATAGGATAATAACTTTAAATACCTATTTTTCAACTCCCTCAAGACCTGAGAAGGAAAATATATCACCCAAAAGTCAGAAGCACATGAGAGTAGTAGCTTCCAAAATTTGGGAGGTACCTGAACAATCATCTCTGGTTTTCTGCACCATTGGAACATCCATCGTTTTGGCTACAGGCCTATGGTGTCTGTCAGATCTTTTCAGAAGCAGGGCTTTAGGAGGGGCTGTTTTATACTGTCCAGGCAGGTTTCACCAGTCTCCACCCATCATCTTGTTCATCCAGATCGGACATTGTGTGTGTACTGTCAGCAATCAAGGTAAGGACAGTTCTTTACCCAACCAGCCATTCTTTGCCAAAAGGACAAACTCCAAAGGAGTGTCCTTAATGCTCAACATCATCTCAGGAAAGGGACAGTGACACTAGGAGTCACGGCTGAATTCTGAATAACAAATGTTAAATGCCATATTCTCTGGGTCTATAAAATGTTTGAAGACTCCTGCCTATCTATGGTATTCTAACCTGTATCTGGAATTACTGTGACTGGCAACTTTAAGTAATGTTGATTGCAGTTCTTGTCATCCTAAGGATTGAAACCTGTACCATAAAATTAGATTACCTATAAAGTGGTGTACAATCTCTGAACAATGACTTTTAGTATGACTATAAAACATAAGCCAGAGTATATATATACCATGCAAAATGGGAAGAGTATTTTAGACATGTATAAACATATATATCATCTAAACAGAGGTACATAAAACGTCTTGTGCATATATCATAACTAGTGCAATCATACATTATGTCTAGTATAGTTAAATGGTGGTATCAATTGTATAATGGACATGACAATAATGTGCAAATATTTTAAACAGAGGTAGAAGTATATGTAAAATATAGCAGTTACAGATTCAATTTTATATCAATGTATAAGTTGCTTTGGATATATAAAACAATTTCAGATTTAAATTTGTACCAATGTACAAATCATCTCAATCAAACATATAAAATGATTTTACATCTGTATCAATATACAAATATCTATGCCAGTGCAAGTTGTCTTTGGCTTATCCCATATATTTGACTACTAGTTGTTTATAGGTAGGTAGAATAATTTACCTTTATCTATCCTATCTATTCCCCTTTCTCTTCTTTAAAAGAGATCCCTGAGGTTCTGACCACAACCCAATTTTAACTTATAACTATTCTATCAGAATAATAATTACCCATAACCCTCAGAAGACAAAACTTATCAGAAAAGGTGTGTAGTTTTTCATAGGGTTGCTTCCTGCTGACTTAAGGTTGATGGCATCTCTTTGGGATCCTGTAAAAGCTAAAACGATGATTAGAGTCTAATGGTCTGACCATACACATCTATAACCATTCTCAGAGTACTGGGTAAATCCTTATCTGGGAATTCTTATCAGAGATGTGATATGAAGGATGTTCATAGAGAGCTATCTTGCAACCGTTTTGAATAGTCTATTTTTTAAAAAGCAATCATTGGATCATTGATTGGTATACAACAGGTTCTTGATTTCTCTATTTCTGTTTGTCTGTCTGTCTCTCTGTCTGTTTGTCTATTTCTCTCTCTCACTCTCTCTCTTTTCAACAGTAAGAATCATTGTGGTGGGGGCCCCATCTCAGTTCCAGATGCTTCATAGATATCTGATAGGACAAAATGCTATTTACAATGGAAAATATAAGCATTATTGATACCAAAAGAAGAAGATTGTATGCAGAGAGGATGGTTGGGAGGTGTAGATACAGATAGAAATAAGATTATAGATGAAGTTATGATAATATTGGTCCCTAAACATTCTGTCTTCTGTTCCACACCAGGTGGCTTTTCTGAAATGAGACTGATATGCTTGGATTTATAGAGGGAGAAAGCCACTTACTCCCACTCCAAATCCAGCCTTATTTATAGTCAAACCAGGACCACATTTTTTTTTGAAAAGGTATAGATGTAAGATGTAAAGCAGTGAGAATTGAGAAATTACCCAGTAGCACATATTTGTGTCAGTTGTTCTCATAGTCCTTTGTTTATATTCCTTCATCATCGATCTCTCTTCTATTGTAGGTGACTAACTGTTCAATATCCAGTCAATGTCTTAAAGACGGTTGTATCCATTCTTTTGTAAAGACAAAATTGAGACCCTGCCCTGGTATTGTTAAATGTGTTTTCCTTACCGTGTATCCATTTGTTATATTGGCGATGAGTAATTACTTCTCCTCCTCAAGAAGGGTCTACTTTTCGAAGCAGATCTTTATTAATTTTGTTGGTATCCTTACCCCATCAAAGCACATATCCTGGCTTCCATTCTGAAGTCAACACATCCTTGAAGTATGGGTTGGTTTATCTTGGAAGATTTCTCCATTACCCAATGTCTCTCAGCAGCTGATGTTCCCTTTTCATGAGAATTAAGAAAATTCAAAGTCAATAAGGCACTATGAAACCTTTCACGAGGTTTTCTCATTTCTCTTTTTTCTGTTTATAAAGCATCTCTTTCAAAGTGCAGGGAGATCTCTCTACAACCGTCTGTCCTGTTGGATCGTGTGGTATCCCTGTAATATGCTTTATATTGTAATATCAAAAAATCAGCTTCATTTTTTGGGAAATGTAAGCTGGAGCATTGTCAGTCTTAATCTGAGTGGGAATTCCCATCATGGCCATGGGTTCCAAAAGATAAGTACAGCATCAGCTTTTTCAGAACTCAGGGCAGTCGCCCATTGCATCCTGGAGTAAGTATCAAAGGTATGATGTAAATATTTCATCCTTCTGAATTCTGGAAAGTGAAACACATCCATTTGCCAGACATCATTTCTAAGATTACTTCCAGCAGGTAAAGATGATTGGCTATAGAAGGAGCAAATGTTACAATTCCTTAGAATTTCTTTTGCCTGATTCCAAGTAATGGGAAAACTCTTCTTTAGTCCTTTACTATTAACATGATGTTTCTCATGAAATTCTGTGGCCTATAGCACATTTCCTAATAACAACCAATCAATTTCATTATAACCTTGTGCTAGAGGGCCCGGGAGACCTGTGTGTGCTCTGATATGTGTTACATACATGGGATGTATCCTATCTCTGATGATGTCCTGTAGTTGTATGAACAGTAAGGTTAAATCTGTATCATCAGGAATAAAGTCAGCAGTTTCAATATGTAAAACAACTTCTTCTGCATACTGAGAGTCAGTTATTATGTTCAGAGGCTCTGTAAAATCCATCAACACCATAATAATTGCATATAGTTCTGACTTCTGAACACAGTTATAAGGGCTTTGAGCCACCTTAATTAAATTTTCCAATTTGTAACTGGCCTTTCCTAAATCATTCCCTTCAGTATAAAATATAGGAGCTCCAGAAATGGGTGTGTCCTGTACCACATAAGGTAAGATCCAATTAATTTCCTTTATAAATTGAATTCTCTTACTTCAAGAATATTTATTACTAATCTCTCCTAAAAAATCACTATAAGCCTTTTGCCAAGGTTCACTGTGTGCCCATAATCGATCAATTTCTTCATTAGTAAAAGGCACACCAATTTCTGCACAGTCCTTTCCAGTAAATTGGCAAAGTCTGAATTTACCTTTAAAAATCAGATCAGAAACTTTTTTGATATATGTTTTCAGCTTCTTTCTTTGCCTATGTGGCAGAAATAACCATTCTAATATAATATTTTCTCTTTGCATTAAAACTCCTGTCAGAGATTGTCGAGAGGGTAAAATAACCAGTATGCAATCTAGGTCTGGATCCATATGATCCAAATGTGCTTCTTGTAGTTTCTTTTCCACCAGCACTAATTGTTACAGTGGGGTTTCTGGCCCCAGGCAGTTAGAAGTCCAGACCCATAGACCTGCAGCCCCAGGCCCCTAAGCCACCCTCAGCTGATCAGGCCCCCAGAAATGATTCAGATGCTTATATTAACTTCTTGCTGTTTGGCCTATGGCTCAGATACATTGCTAGTTTTCTCTTTCATCTTAACTCAACCCATTTCCATTAATGTGTCTTCCACGTGGCCTGTGGCTCATCTGTGTTCCTTCATGTTGCTCCTTTTGGATTTTGGCTCAGGCTGCCTGACTTTGCCCTGCTTCTCCTACCTATGCTGTTATTTCCCCTCCTACTTTTTCTATGGTGTCTTTTATGGGCCAAAACAGCTACTTTATTTAAAGACTGATATTCACAGCATACAGAAAGGCATTCCCACATCAGCTAATTCTTTCTCAGCTTCATTGGAGAATTCTCTTGGACTATTTAAATCTTTTTCACCATCCAAAGTCTTGAACAGATCAACTAGTTCATAGAGTTTTATGCCAATAATGGGCCGTAGATGAGCAATACCCCCTAATAGTTTTTGGAAATCGTTAAGAGTCCTCAATTTATCTCTATTCAATTTCACCTTTTGGGGCCTAATTTTCTGTAAACCTATTTTATATGCTAAATAATTGATACAATCTCTTCTCTGTACTTTCTTTGGGGCAATTTGTAGTCCCCAATCAGACAATATTTTCTTCAGTTTTTCAAACAATGTTTCTAATGTCTTTGGGGTTGGGTCTGCCAACAAGATATCATCCATATAATGGTAAATGATAGATTGAGGGAAGTGCTTGCACAGCACTTCTAGTGGCTGTTGTACAAAATATTGGCATAAGGTGGGACAATTCAACATTCCTTGGGGAAGGACCCTCCATTGGTACCTCTTAACTGGAAATGAATTATTAAGAGTAGGCACCGTTAAAGCAAATTTTTCTTTGTCCTGTTCCTGTAAAGGTATTTTTTTTTTTAAAAAAACAGTCCTACAAATCAATAACTGTATTAGGCCATCCCTTAGGTAATAGGGAAGGCAGGGGAATACCAGATTGTAAAGAGCCCATAGGTTGAATCACTTTATCAGTTGCTCTCAGATCTGTCACCATCCTCCACTTTCCAAATTTCTTCTTGACAATGAATACAGAAAAATTCCATGGACTGGTTGATTCTTTGATATGCTGAGCCTGTAACTGCTCCTGTACTAGCTGTTCCAAAGCCTGAAGTTTCTCCTTTGTCAAGGCCATTGTTGAACCCAAATAGGCTTTTCTGTCAACCATCTCAAAGGCAGTGCTATAAGCATCCTTTTATGTTCAGAGGTTATTGGGCAATTCTTTTGCACAACCTGAATAGCTGGTAAATTTTCTTCATAGCACCTTAAAACATCGATTTTAGAAACATAATTGAGTCTCTGGTAGATATCTAAACCTGGAGGTATTTTAATCTGGGTATTCCATTGCTGTAGAAGGTCATGACCCATAGATTCATCGCTATGTCAGCCATATATGGCTTTAACCATCCTTTCTGACCTTCTGGTCCTATGCATTCGAGTCATCCTACACTCTGTTTCACTTGAGATATTGTTCAAATACCCCCAAAATGGATATTCACTGCCTGTAAAGATCATCTTGAATCCCACCAAAGTTATCCACTGGACAAGAACCTTTTCTTCTATCGACTGCTTGACAGTATGCTGTTTAAGTTGGATGTGCAAGTTTCATAGGAATGTGACCTCTGAACTTTGGCAGAATAAGCCATGATGGTTCCTTTGGATTCCTGCTTTACAGAGAAAACTGCCAGACCTCCTTCAGGACTCAAGGAGAAGGGACTGATGAACTATACCAGAATGGGTAGTACAGTCCTTCAGATTTCCTGCTTCACTTAAAGGTACACCAGAGACTCTGGGCTTATATGCTGAAGATAGATGCCCCAACTTTATAAAGGAACTTTGGGTTACGGCCCATGCAGATAGGCGTCATCTCTGTCATTTCTAGATTTTGGAAATTGCTTTACTTCCTGTTTACTTGGGTAAATATTATATCCTTCTGTGGTCTTTGATGTAGTTGAAGATTAGCTAGTTATAGGTATAGTTTTCTTAGTTATTTTACAAGGTATATTGGATATGAAACTTTAGATTTACAAGAATAAGGTAGATGATAGAATATATTTTTTAATTTTGCTAAATACAAATAGATTAGTTATTGTAACTATAATTTTTGCTTGATAGCTATTTTGTTATATGTAATTTTGCTATGTTAAAATTGAAACCTTACTCTTTGATTAGACAGAAATGGGGAGGTGACATATGAATAAAGGACTGTTTTGGCCCATGACAGGCACCGTAGAAAAAGTAGATGGGAAAATCAGCATAGTTAGGAGGGCAGAGTCACAGAACAGATCAATCCAGATGCCCAAGAAGAAACATGTAAGGAACACAGGTGAATCATGGGCCATGTGGCAGGACAGATTAATGAAAATGGGTTGAGTTAAGATGAAAAGTCTGAGCCATAAGCCAAGCAGCATGAAGATAATATAAGTGAGCCATAAGCCAAGCAGCATGAAGATAATATAAGCATTTGTGTGATTCATTGGGATATTGGGATTGCTGTTATGGATCAGTGGTGGTGGGTGGGGTGAATCCTTGGAGCTAGCTGGGTCAGAAACCCTATTTTAACACATGACTACTCCAAACTCACAAACATGTGCCAGGGAAGATAAAATGTATTTTAATTAGTCAGAATTATTTGACTGAGTGAAAGACTGAATGGTCCATTTTTTGTTGTATATCCCTTTATAGCAGGATATTTGTCTGTATTACCTCCAATATATCTTTGAAATACATTTTTGAAAATAGAGCTTATATACATTTGAAATTTATTTATAGTTTCAAAATTGTAGAAGAAGTGCATTGTTTGCAGTTATGTATGCAGACTGATCTTGGGCATCTGGGGACCCTGTGCTTTTGCCAAGTTGCTGAGATAAGTAAGTCTTGCAGCTGTGCCCAGCCCTAACTGGTTTCAATGATTTGCATGAACTCACTGTGCAGCCTTGAGGACTTATTCATATACCAGTCACACCGTGTTCAGTTTTCACTGCACTCAGGACTCAACATGGACATGGAGGCCCTTGCTCACCTCTTTGGATTTCTGCTGCTCTGGATTTCAGGTGGAAAAAAATCTAAAATGCCACTTGTGTGTTACATTATGATTAGTATTTATTGGTATTTTGGCATAGTCCTTTTGCATCATGTTTAACTCTATGGGTATTTATTATGTCTCCACTCCTAGGTGCCATATGTGACATCCAGGTGACCCAGTCTCCATCTGCCCTCTCTGCATCTGTGAGAGACAGAGTTACCATCACTTGCAAGACAAGTGAGGATGTTAAAAACAATTTGCACTGGTTTCAGCAGAAACCAGGGAAAGTTCCCAAGTGCCTGATCTATGATGGATCTAACTTGGACAATGGGGTTCCATCGAGGTTCAGTGGCAGTGGGTCTGGGACAGATTATTCTCTCACCATTAGCAGCCTGGAGCCTGAAGACATTGCAGATTATTACTGTCTACAGACTTATAAATATCCTACCACAGTGACACAAGTCATAATATAAACCTCCATAGAAGCAGAAATGAGAAACAGGGCTCCCCTGGCTCTTTCCTCTTTTGAATTTATCACTGAAACTGTTTCTCAGATGTCATATTTTTTCTTTCTTTCTTTTCTTTCTTTTTTTATTTTAGCAAAGCTCATGGAGATTCACTTGTTTTGATAAAAGAGGCTAAACAGTCCTCTCTGTATCCTAAATATCTTCCTTCTTCACCATCCCCAGCACTACAGAGCATCTTTTCCACCTTAACAGGGGCACAACATCCCTTGTAAAGAGTCTGAGTTGTATCTCCAGCCTGGACTCATACAGAGCAATAGAAACTACTGTGACCATCACAGAACACATCGTTTAAATATAGAAAATTAGTGTCTAAGAGTCAGTATTTAAAGGGCAGAGAAATAGTACTGAGAGAAGCTGAGAGCCGACAGGATACCTGACAAAAGTTAGAGCAAGCATGATCCCTGCTGCGTCTTGTTATTCCAGCAGTGGGTGTTGATGCTCTTAGGGGTCTGCAGAACTTCACAGAGATTTCTTTTAGCTCTTGTATCCTCTGCTCTTACAAAATCAAATGATATTTAACCACATTCATATGACCTTTAATAGCACTGCATGAATTGAAATTTAGATTTGTCTACTGATGGAGAATATCTTTTTGTATGCTGTGAACATTATTGGTTAATAAAGGGACTGTTTTGGGTATGGCAAGGCATCTTAGAAGAAGGAGGGAAATCCAAGCATAAATGAAGGAGAAGGAAGTCAAAGTCACAAAAGATGCAATCCAGCTACCCCATAAAACAAAGTATAGAAAAGTAAATAACCACGAGCTACATGGCAAGAGAAATTCATAAAAATGAGTTAAGTTGAGAAAGCTTAACTAACCATAAGTCCTATTCATAAGTCAAGCAACATATAATTAATATAAACATATAAGTCAACTTTAGGCTAAGCAGCTCCAAATTTCAAAGCTAGTCTGAACCAAACACCTCTATTAAAATCTATATGGCATTGTATAGGTTGTCTTAAACAAGCGTCCATAAGTGATATTAATGAAGATTTGATATTTCAGAGCATAGTTTTTAAAACAACACAAAGCTTGGTAGTGGTGGCACATGCCTGTAATCCCAGCACTTGAGAAACCCTGTCTTGTATCTCCCACAACCCCCTAGAAAAGAGAACACCAACAAAAGAACAGTGATCTATAGACTTCTTTTTATTTTATTTTGTAAATCATGTGTGGGCTAGATCCATCTTCCTGTATTTTCATTCATCTCCCTGCCCATCTATAAATCTATAGCATATACACACTTAATTACTATAGTTTTATACAAAAGAGAACAGTCAAGTCAGAAGATATAATACTAATTTCATAGGCTTCAGATTTTGTTAGTTACGCTATCTGATTTTCCATATAAATTCTATACTGAGTTATTACAATGTGATGAAAGCCCTTGTCCTGATTGGTTTCGTCATCTTGATATAAGATAGGGACATCTTGGAAGAGGGAACTTCACATGAGTAAATGCCTCTATCTAACTGACCTTGAGACAAATATGTGGGTTATTGTCTTGATTAATGATGGATAGATGAAGCCCAACTCAGTGTCAATGTGCCACCCTGGGCAGGTGATCACAGATCATATAAGAAATCAGGCTTGGAAAATCATGGGGAACAATCCAGTAAACATTGCTTTTCCATGTGCTCTGCTTCAGTTCCTGCCTTCTGGTTCATAACCTGCTTGAGTGTCTGCCCTTAGTTCCCTTGCCCTTCATGTTGGACTGTGATGTCAACTGTAAACTTATAACTTCCTTCCCAAGTTGTCTTTGGTCATAGCATTGATCACAATAGGAATCCATCTAGGGCATCCCTCCACAGTTATATAATGGCTCCTTTATCCGACTAGTAGGAAAGAATTTTTGGGAGAAAAGCAATCTTAGAAGACTGGGGAAGAATCAACAGTAGCAGTTTCATAATTTCTCCTTAGCGAGTCTTAGGAAAAATTTACCATTCAGACTTTTTCTCAATAAGGAAGATCAAATTCTGATAGATTCTTGTTAACTTTGAATCAGAATCTATGCCCAATATAAGACTCTGTGTAATATAGCCACAAAAAAGTTTTACTGGATTACTGAAAACTCCATCCAGGTGAATTAAAACAAAATCTACACTTTTAATGACTCTGGGTTATCTGTGAATGTGATTCCCTGTTCCTCAGGTTTTGTTTGGCCTTGGTCATTAGGGCCAATGACAGTATGTAAAAGCTACTCATCAGGGTTAGTCAGTCAGCTTGTATGCCCTCACTGAATAAGGAGACCTTGTTAATTCCTTGATACGCAAACCCATTCTGGTTATTTTGAACTGAAGAGAACTTAACAATATTGTCAACTTCACATGACCTAGGATAGTTACTGAATTGTAATAATAACACCAGATAATACAAAAAATAGTAATTAACTCTGTTGAATATTGAATAATTTGATCCCTAAGTAATTCAAATAAAATAAATCTAGCATTTTAAGTGTGAAAAACAAAAAAGGTCCTATGTTGCATGGATAAAGGAAACTCAGGGCCAGATCTCTGGGAAAGTTGGAGATATTAGAGAAGAAACCCCACAGTCAGATCTCATCCAGCTGTCTTCTAGCTTCCTCAGCCTGGCTTCTCCTGGCTTCTTCTGCCTGCTCTGTCTTTCTCTGTCTGCCATTAATACTCTCAGTTAAGGCGTGGCCCCACTCCTGCCTGCCTGGGAGCCTGGAACTCCTAAAATGACCTAGAATTCAGATTGTATTAAGGGTATAGGTCACCACTCCCAGGATATTCCCTGTTCTGGGATTAAAGGTGTGAGTTACCACTGTCTGATCCTCCCTAGACTGACTGTGGGTAGATCCCTCTGATATCTCTGAATGTTTTTATTATATTACAAAATATACCCCTACAGTCATATTTTTAAATATATACGTTTAACAACTTGATTAATTGTTAAACCATTAATTTAATGGGTAGGATTCAGATATATAATGGTTAAAGTATTAAAAATACTAAAAAACAATTATCTGACATTTATTGTCCTAAGTTTTTGCTTGTTTGTTTAGTTTTTTTTTGTTTCTTTTTCATTAGATAATGAGACACAGGTTGTCATCAAACTAATGATCTCCTTCCCTCTACCTCTCAGAGATGACAATTGGTGCTTCCATAATTTTTTAAAAAATGATAATTTTCCTACTTTGATGATATTTTCTCAATTTCTAAATAACTTTCCTTTTTCTTGAATACTTAATTAAAGTGAGAGTAAATGTCAATTAGCAGGTTACCTCTTTGGCATAATGTGAAATTTTCTTAAATTCTTTTATGGATGCCCACCTAATTTCTGAAGAACCTAGGGGGCTTGCTCAATTCACACAACTTTTGATCCTCAGCTACAAGACGTGATCTCAGGAGCCTTGCCCACAGCGTTCCTAGTGCACTACAATAGATGAAATAATAGAGTTTAACTCTTGAACTTTCTGTTTTTACCCATTCAACTTAATAAATGCAGTTTTAACATAAAAAGCACATTGATTTAAGTGTCTGAAGAATTTTAAAAAAATCAATACATAGAAGGGACATTTAGGGGAATATGAAGACTTATGTTCAAGGTACAATGTTCAGCTCTTAGGTCACATGTACAACAAATACATATAATGAAACTTCAAAAACAAATTAAAAAAATAAAAATCTCACACACTTATTGTATGAATTCTACTTGAAGCCAGATATTGGGGAAAATCTGAAATATTAGAGAGACTGGGAACAAGCCACAGCCAATTCTCGCCCAGTCAACTCTTCAGGCCTGTCTTTCTGAATCTACTGACTGTAAACTTTCTGTCCTCAGAAAGTTAAGTGACAGGGCAACCTGGTCCCCTGACTTCTCTCTCTCTCTGTCAATCTATTTTACTTCCTGATTTCATTTTCCTAGAGCTAGGATTAAAGGTATGAACCACCACTGTCTGGCTCTGTTAGATCTTGAACTCACAGAGATCCAGACAGATCTTTGTCTCCCTAGTGATGGCGTTAAAGTATGTGTCACCACTCCTTGACCTTCATGGCTTGACTGTGGGTGGCTCTGTCCTCTGATATTCCAGACTATTTTTTTAAATTAAATATACAATATATCATCACACACACTATAATGAAAAGCATCCATGCTGTATCTACTGCCTTTAGGAAGATCTAAAAGATACTTGCAACTTCAAAAAGTTTTTTTCAGAGGAATAATCATACATGTACTTATCAGAAAAACTCTGACCAACTTTTTTTTCACTAGGAATTTGACTTTTTAATTTCTAGACTCTTTCGTGGTTTGAAATCTATAAGTGATTATGTTTTCATAATATTTTTATGTAAAAATGTGGAAAAGTCACTATTAGTGATTGCATAATTGCAGCAGGTATTTGTATTTCCAACACTAGATTGTAGGCCAGAAAATAGTGATGAAGACATGAATAAGAAAATATAAATTAGTTTTTCTGCTTCTAATACTAAGCAAATACCAATCAGAAGAGAATGGCCTTGAGTGTAAAGTACATTCTTTCTTTGAAAAAATTATTTTCCACTGATTAAGGTATAAAACAGATATACATTTATACTTTCAGTTTTTGACTAAGTTACACACTTTTTCTTATAGTTAGATGCCCTTTTTAAAATATATTACCTTGTGAAGGGACTCATGCTAAGAACGAAAGTTTTTCTTATCGCAATGTTCTTTATCCATTTTCTTCACTACTTTATCTGAGTTACTTCATTTGAAAGTCCTACCACAGGGCCTATGATTTTTAGCCTCAGATTCTTGTCCCTTATTAAAATTGGCATAAATTATAAGACTGCTCAATGTTTAGCTCCTCAGGTCAAAGGGAATGTAATATTATTTTAGTTTTCCTAAGTTTTTGAGACTTGTGTTGAGCCTTGTCTTTTTAATTACAATGAATCATTGCTAGAGTAGTAAAAGCCAGTTTCTGTTAGGGATTAGTCCCTGGTAGGTTAGCGTATGTACATGTGTACATGGGTAAGATAAACTGGGCTCAGTAAGCTATTTCAAAATGAGAGAGAGAATGTGAAATCTGAAAAAAATGTGGGTAAAGTTGTGGAAATATATAGGGAAGAGGGGGATGAATATGATAAAATACATTATAGCACGCATGAAATTTATAAAAAGTAACTTTTTCAAATTACATTAAAAATGTGAAAAAAGGATTGATGCATGGTGGCTCATTCCTTTAATCTGAGCGCTCAGGAAGCAGAGATAGGCATATCTCTGAGTATGAGGCCAGTCTGAACTACAAAGTGACTTCCAGGACAGTCAATACTACAAATAGAAGCCCTATAGCAAATAAACAATATATATAAAAATATAACTTTGTTTCATTATCATTATGTATACATATAATAATATATGTGTGTACATATATGCACATGCACACACACATATAATATAAAATCGATAGATATATCAGTAGTTACAAGCACCATCTGTTCTTTCAAAGAACATGAATTCAGATTGTTTAATGCACACGTTGTAGTTCACAAGTACTTGTAACTCCATTTAGAGGGGATCTGATGCCCTCTTCATTGTGTATTAATGTATCAACTTGGGGGACAGTTTTATAGGCTTCTGAAAATGTGTCCTCTTTAGTTTCTAGATATTTAGATTATGTTTCAGATTTTCTCATTTTGCATTAACATTTGGTGTATTTTGAGAGTAATTTCTACTAATAAAAATATTGTTAGAAGTCCAGGAGATACAATGCTCTGTAGTAATTAATTTTTAGTTTTAAGCCATAGATATTGCTAAAATATATTTTTATTTGAAAAAGAGTAACATATTTTGCCAAATTTTGCTGAGACCAACTTAATGTGTTGGGGCATCATTCCAAAAATATTTCCAAAGTAAAGTTGTTAATCATATAAAATTCAATTAATATAGGTGACAGTTTTATTATATTAGTAGATTTTAAACTATAGAAAAATATTAAAATGAAAACTAAAAGTATTTAAAAATGAGTGTAGTAATTTTCAACATAAAAAATAACCCTTTAAAATAACTCTGTGAATCTAAAATAAAATAAAACAAATTGAGATAAGTAATATGTTACACATATACAATGTGCTTTGCTTCTCTTGGGATGAGTACACCCTTGAAATCTGAACCATATCAGGCAAGAAAGTTTATATTAGTGTCCATGTCACTGTGGGTAGAATATATGAAGCTTGCTTGCAGTAATAAGTTCAAACACCCTTAGCCTCCACTCTGACAATTGTCGATTTGAAAATTGTTTTTGACTCACTGCATTGAACCTGTCGGGAACCACATATTCCTAGTAAGAGGCCTCACAGATAGGGAGCTACTGCCACTGCTTCTTCTGGTACCAATTCAATTTAGTATCTCAGCATACAAGCTAGTAACTAAACTGGAAGGTCCTCAGGAAAAACATCAAGCACTCTTAGCTGCTGAGCCATCTATCAACTCCTGGTGAAATTTTGTACAATGATTCTCAAAATATGGTACAAAAATCAGTTCATTGAGAGAACTGGTGAGATGTCTCAACAAATAAAGTTTCCTTCCACATAGGAAAACAACTTGAGTTTTCCCTGAACCAACATGATATGGAAGACTGACTCCTACAAGTGTCTTCAGTCCTCTACTTGTGTTCCATGGAATGAATGTAGCTACAAACACATACAAATGCATAATAAATAAGTAAATGACAAAATATTATTTTACAGAGCTACAATTGCTAGACAAAACGTTATTTATAATGAACTCACATAAAACTAATGAGTTCAAATTCACCTGTAAAATATCAATAGCTACAAATACCAGAGACCCAACCCTCCATTTCAAATTTCCTCAATCTATATTTTCTATAAAAATTGTTCTGATATCTATCACTTTCACATTTTCATGATATTTAACGTAGGCTTCCATAGTATGTTTGTTTAATTATGGGCATCTACAGAGACAAGTTTTATAAACCACAGGAGATAGCTCCTATGTTCTACATTTAACATTCAAAGAACTAGTTCTCTGTTAAACTGATGATAGTGAAGCAAAAGAATAGTTATACAAATAATAGGAAATGATTTCATACTTGTCTTGTCACTCCTGTGTTTCTGTAATATGTATCTAGTGTCACTCACATTGACAGTTTCATCATTTCCTATTTTATCTTTTCTTATAAAGCAACAGATTCTGTTTTACTATTGTCACTCCTTAAACAAAAATGTGTTTTTGCAACCATGAGAATGGTGCGTGAATCTTGCCTCTATCTATATTGAAACATTAACCCAGGACTTTACATATTGCTCCCTAGGGAGGACACACCCTTGCTAGTCTGAGATATAAACTCATTTGGCATCATATGATGACTGATCTGACTCCTAGAGTTTCTCCTCAAAATGAAGTTGCCTGATCTGCTGGTGATGGCACTGTTGTTCTGGATTCCTGGTGAGGACAGAGGGAAGTGAGAAAGGAGAAAGGGCAGGGAGGATGAGTCCTGGATCCCGTGGCCAAATCCATATATTATTTCCATGTATTAGAATACAGAGGGGCCTTCTCGTCCAGAATGGGGTCTGTGAGGTTTACATATATTAGAGGTTGCTTTCAGATACAAGGAAATCTGTTCTATAATGAAGATTATGACACAGATGGAACAGAGTGGTATAATTGATGCCTTGAAGCCCCTTAGGGGTTTCAATTCACTTGGGTTGTCAATAAGCAAAATTTATTTTGTTGTATGCAAATATAAACACTTGAAATAAATATAAATAAGAATATATAAAGATTGTTCATGAAGTGTGTCCTTAACTTTGTACTTCTCTGTCTTTATTTAAGCTTCCAAAGGTGATGTTGTGATGACCCAATCTCCAGCCTCCCTGCCTATCAGCCTTGGAGATGAAGCCTCCATCTCTTGTACATCAAGTCAGAGTCTCGTACATAGTGATGGAAATACCTATCTGAGTTGGCTCCTACAGGAGCCTGGCCAGTCTCCACAGCTTCTGATGTACAAGGTGTCCATCAGATATTCTGGGGTCCCTGACAGGTTCAGTGGCAGTGGGTCAGGCACAGACTTCACATTCAGGATCAGCAGAGTGGAGCCTGAAGATTCAGGAGTATATTATTGCTACCAAGGTACAAATTTTCCTCCCACAGTGATTCAGACTCTAACACAAACATTTGTGCTTGTTGTGGCTCAACTGTCAAATATGTTACTTATCTGTGGGAGACAGAGTAGTTGAGGCTCTTGAGATTATTGATTGCAGTTGAGAGACTTGGAGCATGAGCACCTGCTTTGGCTACACATCAAGGATCATGCATCTTAGTTCTCTTCAGCTGCAATAATAATGAAATTGTCTCAGGAGAATGGTGAAGAGGTGCTCTCTCAGCAACAATGAATGATAGTCTAAAGTTGAGTGAAAACCCATTTTTACCCTAAAGCCCTTGTCTGTCTTCATCATCCAAAATTATCAAGTAAAGCAGACAGAGAGCTAAAACATATTCCTTTGTTATACTATCTCCTTTACTATTTAATTATTTCATTTGCTGCATTTTATGCTTTTAACTTAAGTTATATTTTATTAATGTATGTATTGTATAATTTACTCCATTTTATTTCCCTTTTGTGGAGAGTATGTCCATAGACTCCCTAAGTTCAGATGTTATTTTATTTATGAAATGTTTTATTTCTGATGATTAAATATTTTTTTAAATCTTCAATCAACTGTTGTTACCACTTTGACTCCATTTTTTATTTCAAATTACGTGCACAGTTAATAGAGTGAAAGAACACATTCATGCTATAATTTTCTGGTTGTTTTGAATACCCTCCCAGTTTATTCATTTTTTTCTATTTATTTATGATTTGGTTTTTAAAAAATCTATTATTAAAATTTTACTTCTTTACTTATATAATCATTTAACTTTGTTGACTTTAATGCAAATCTATTTTCAAGTTCAATTACTTTTAATTTCCAGAGAATACTTATTTTTTTTTCAATTTGGAAATTTATGGTAATTATATTTTTTTGGTCAGTAAGTAACTTTTGACTATTTCTTGGTAAAAATTTGGCTATATTTCTCAGTTATTCCACCACTGAGTTTATATGGTGTAGAAATTCAATGCAGAAACCTATAGGTCAGTGGTGAAAAATGATGAACTTTAATTTATTGAGGATATTCAAATAGCATTTTTGTTGGCCATTTTTAGCCTAAATAATTAATGGAAACCCCCTCTTTCTATTTTTTTCTGTATTCCCCTAGTAGGCAAAATTCTCTTCACTTCTTCAATTTTTTCCCCTAAGGTATTGATATTTGAATCGGCCAACAACATATCCTCCATGTAATGATAAATTATAGATTGTGGGAATTTGTTATGTATTTGTTCTACTGGCTTTTGTACAAAATACTAGCAGAGTGGGGCTATTCAGCACTCCTTGAGGGAGTACCCTGCTCTGGTATCTCTTTACAGGCTGAGAATTATTATAAATGGGCACTGTAAAGGTGAAATATTTCTTTGTCTTGTTCTTGTGAAGATATTGTAAAAAACCAAACAAACAGACTTTTAAATCAATAACTACAACAGGCCATTCTTTAGGTAACAAAGAAGGCAAAGGAGTCCCAGATTGTAGAGAGCCCACTGACTGGATCACCTTGTTTATCGCCCTTAGGTCTCTTACCATTCTCTACTTTCAAGATTTCTTTCTAATAACAAATGCAGGAGAATTCTAAGCACTGGCTGATTCTTCTATATTCTGAGCATTTAACTGCTCCTGTATCAGCTGCTCTAAGGCCTGCGAATTCTCTTTTGTTAGAGGCCACTGATGACTCCATATAGGCTTCTGCATTAGACATTTTAGAGATAGTGCTGTGGGTATTTTTGAAAGATCGGCAGCTGTTTTGCCTTGTTTCTGTATAACCTGAATGGTGTATGACTGTTTCTCACAATACCTTTCAATGTTTTCTTCCAGAATCATGTGCTAGTTTATGGTTTATTTCTGTATTTGAAGGAATATTAATCTGTGTGTTCCACTGTTGTAGTAAATCTCTTCCCCATAAATTTATAGCAATGTCAGCCACATAGGGCTTCAATATTTCTCTCTGTTCTTCCGGTCCTATGCAGTCAAGCCATCATGCCCTCTGTTTTACCTGGGATATCGACTCAATAACCAAAAAGTGAACATTTACCTCCTGAAGGGGCCAACTTGGATGCCATGACTCTGGTGAAATCATTGATATATCTGCCCCTGTGCCCCTGTGTCCAATAAGCCTTCAATAATAACATCATTTATTTGAATTTTTAATTTTGGCCTTTGTTTATTGATAGAAGCTTGCTAAAATATTCACTTTATAATTTTTCCTGAAGTTTTTCTTTTTCTGTAGATTTCCTATCATTCCATGTAGTATGTCTTTTTAAAATATGTTTTAATCTTTTTAATTGTTCTGGGAAGGTATTTCCTCCACAATGACAGGGTAAAAATTGGATTGAATTTGATATGTGGGCTTTTGAAAGCCCCCTTAGTGTGTTTCCCAAGGCCAGAAAGTTACCATGCATATTCCTTGTTAATCTACACTCATTTGTCCAATGTCTTTCTTTTCCACACCTTTTGCACAGTTCATAAGGGAGAGGCATTCTCTTGGGATTATTCCTAACAAGAGCACTGTTTCTGGGAACGCCTTGTTTACAATCTCTTTTTATGTGACCTTGCCTTCCACAATTGTAACATTTAACATTTTGACTTTTTCTTATACCTCTAGAAATAAGCTCTCCTACCCAGTTATCATCACTGTTATAAGACTCTAGATTAATTGTCTCACAAATCTAATCCTCAAGGTCTAAGTATTTTTCTATATTGTGCATTGGAATTCTCAAAAGCCAGTTATTCAATGATTATTAGCCTGGCTCTGAGTCCGGTACCATTCTGTTTACTGCTGCAGTTAATCTGTGCAAAAAGTCTATAAAGTTTCTTTTGGGCTTTGAATTACTTTATTGAATGATTCAGTTTTCTTTCCTGTTTCTTCAATCTGGTCCCAGGCATTTAAAGCTGCCATGCAGCATAAATTCAGAGTATGTTCATTGTATAAAGACTGCCTTTCAATATCAGCATAATCTCCTTTCCCAAGAAGTTGGTCTTTCTTGGGAGACTTCTATGCCCTGGGCTCTGCTTCTTTGTTCTATTGTTTTAACCTCCTCCCTCCAGCCATGTATTAGTGGCTCTGCCTCTCACACAGCTGTAATCATATCTAACCAATCTTTAGGGGTTACCCTGTTATAGCATGACCAATTGTTCAACATTTGTTTTACAAATGGTGAATGCATCCCATATGTTACAACTGCTTCTTTTACTCTTTGTAATTCTAACATTTGTACTGGAGCCCAGCTAGCTTCTGTATCACCTTTATCATTCTTCATTTTTTTAAAAAAAAATACTGGGTATATTAATGTTGCCTGTTTTTGTCTAATTTTAGATGACCTTGCTGAAATTCGTTCTTTATATTTCGCTATTTGAATTTGAACATCTTTGTGTTCTCTCTTTAAAGGCTTTTTAAAGACCCTTTTCATTGGATTTATATTAATCAACTTTTTAAGTGAGAAAATAGAAATCAAACAAAAAATATTCATAATAAATAGTATGATATTCATCATGATAGTCCCATCTACCTTATTTGTGTTTTCCTTCATTGGTTTTAGTACCAAATCATCTAGTGAAAGATCATGGAAGGACCAAGCACTCTCTATTGCTTTAAACAAATTCCCTCTTTAAAAAAATTGATTTAGTCACTGATTTGTTGTCTCTTGATGATTCAATTGATTGTGAAGTTGGGCAGCTAGCTAGTGTGATAGCAGTCCAAGGAGAGGTCCAAAAAGAAAAAAAGAAACATCTCACCAGGAGAAAGAGGTTGCTGTCTGAAAAACTTACCCAGATGAGAGTGAAACAGAAACATGTGTGGCCAGTTTGCCTAAGACTGGAGCCTAATTTATAACTGAATGCCTAGCCAGCCGGTAATTACTCCTCTGGCCACGTGTTGCCCTGGGTGGTAAGCACTGTTTTTTGGTAGGGAAGGGAGGAATTCATGCCCCAAAGTTGGAAACCAAGTGTCACATGAATAAAGGAAACTCAGGGCCAGATATCTGTGAAAGTCGGAGATATTAGAGAAGAAACCCCACTGTGAGATCTCACCCAACTGTCTTCCAGCTTCCTCAGCCTTACTCTTCCTGGCTTCTTCTGCCTGCTCTGTCTTTCTATGCCTGCCTTAAATACTTCCTCTGCTCAGTTAAGGCAGTGCACCATACTGCCTGCTTGGGATCCTGGAACTCCTTCTGTAAACTAAGGTGATCTCAAACTCAGATTGAATTAAGGACATAGGCCACCACTCCTGGATACTTCCTGTGCTGGGATGAAAGGTGTGGGTTACCACTGTTTGATCCTCAAAGACTGACTGTGGGTAGATCCCTCTGATATCTCCAAATGTTTTTATTATATCCCCACACCTATGGACTTTGCATACAGCCTTCTCTTGGAGTAATACCTTCTACAAAGAAATAAATGAGGAACTTGAAGGAATTTTGATGTGATTAATGAGCTCATTTGTACTTGTCTATGTGGATGCTTTTTATACATCTGGGATGTTGTAGATGGATGTTGCTCAGTCCCACCCAACACCTGTGGTAATGAATTTTCAATAAAGCGTGAATATTTGGGAACTTTATCTGAAGTAGAACTGATAATCAGGGTAGTTGGTATGCAGACAGAAGTTATGTCAATGATCTGACTCTTGCAACTCTCTTCTATCACAAATGAGAGGTTTTGTGAGGGGAAAGACAGACAATTTATCAATGATATTATCATAGACTCCTCTTTGGTCAATGAAAAGCTAGATTTTGAAACACAGAATCTGATAGAGAAGATTAGTGGAGAGGACAGATACAAGCCGGGGAGGCAATATTTTAAACCTAGCCTTGGGAGCATCTGCAAAGCTGTGAAGAAATCACCAGGCACAGACTCTATGTGAAGATTTATACTATCCATAGAACTCTACCACCCCATGTTAATATAGTCTGTATAATTTTCATGCCCCCATTACCACCACAGCCTCTCTGATGACATATAATGCACGATGTGAAGATGAGTAGGAAACTGGCTAGCATCCAAGGGCATGGCCATTCTGTCCCTCCTCCTTTGGATCTCTGGTAAGGAAAACAGTTCCTTTTCTTGACAACACTTGATAAATGTTTATAATATCTATTAAATTCTATAGTTGCCAAAAAGTTGAGTTTTTATTTTATATAAATATACCATATTTGATTTGTCTTTCTTATTTTTCTTCCATAAACACAATCCAGGGCAGAGACATCTGTCACTCAATCTCCAGTATTCCTGACCATGGCCCCAGTTGTAAAAGTTGCCATCACTCGCAAAACCAGTATGGATAATGATGATGATATGAACTGGTACCAAGATAAGCCAGGGGATGCTCCTAAACTCCTTATTTCAGAAGGCAATAAACTTAATTCCAGAGCCCCCCCCAGATTCATCAGCACTGGCTATGGCACAGATTTCACCATGACAACTGATGGCGTGCTGGCAGATGATGCTCAAGTTTACCCTTGTCAGCAAAGTGATAATTACCCTCTCACAGTAAAATGTCCTCTTACAGAAAGAAACCTCAGATGCTCTCTGTCCCACCATCTCAGCTGCTACTGAAGCTGCCCAGTGTACAAGCTTGACAGCCTTTGCTGTTTATTCTCTCTAGTGTATGAATTTTTACTTCTCTTTTAATTTTTGGTAGCCTCCATAACTTCTGTTCTATTCTTGACATACTTCACTTGGAAGATACTGAAAAATCCTTCATACTATTTTCCTGTGAAGCCAGTTAACCTGCTGTACTACAGAGTTATATAAGTTCCTGTCCATTTCCACACTCATTTTCATCTTTGAGATCAAATCAAAGACTGTAATAAATCTTGGTTAGGCTCCAAATGATAATGGTTAGTATTTGTTTTGCTGTCATCAAATACCAGGCAATGGCCATCTTAATTAAGGCAATATTTATTTTGCATTATAGTTCAAAGGATATAGAACATCATGGTGGAGAAGACATACTATTCTGGAAGCTCCCACTGTGGCACTGATTCTGTTCAAATCTAGGCTGATCATGAAGGAGTGTTAAACTCTGTGTTATGACTCAACTTTTCTCCCTTTGCTCCTTTGTTGTGTGTTCTTGATTACCTGTATACATGTTCATGGAGGAAACTGTGTGTGTGCAAATGTTTGTTTGTATGTGTGTTTGGTATGTGTGTGTATAGGCTAGATCTAAACTCTAGGTGCCATCCATTTGAAAACTTTAAAGGGTTTTTTTTTTGCAAAGTCTTTCATTTTTAACCAGAAATTAAATATTTGGGCAGGCTGTATGGCAAGCAACTCCAAGGTATCCATCTGGCTGCTCTTCCTCAGTATTGAATTATCTTTGTGCACTACCATGCCTTATTTTTTCCCTTGTGTTAGAGAATCAGCTCAGGCCCCTCTGTTATACAGAAAGACTTAAATAAGTGAGTTGTGTGTACTACCTCTTTTTCTTTTTTTTTTTTCTTTTGTTAAGTTCTACCCTCCAACCCATGGGTAAAATTACCCACATTTGAGGTAGAATTTCTTCTTCATGTAATCTTCATTATTTCTGTATGTATATCTTAGGGGGGGTTTGATATCAGTCATTGTAATAACTAACCTTCATAAATAATATATTGCAAGCAATTTTCTACCTGACTTTTCTTGGTATAATGGCCTTTGGATTTTCCTCTCCCACTCTCTGTATTTCCCCCTCTTCCTTTTTCCTTCTACTTTCCTTCTCTTCTACCGTGTCTCTGTCTCTCTGGTTTTATACTCTAAGATGGGAATTGATGAAATAATGTTGAAATTTAAAAAAGAACTGAAATTTCATCTACAGAATCAGACCTGTTCTTTAACCAGAACTTATGGGCTGCTGTCTTTCCAAGGACGTGAGTACTGCACATGTGGCATGGGGATCTTGGAATTTTCAGGATGCCAAAGGCAGGGACTGGAATGAAAGAGACCATCTTCAGTAGGTCCTCATGCTGTCTGGAAGTGATAGATACCAGTAGATGGGATATGTGGATTTCCTTATCAGAAACTTCCACAGGTGTTACCTGTCAAGTCAACTTTCTTATCCAGTGCTTCTCAATCTACTGAGGCAATTGATGCTTTATTACAGACCCTGATAACAGATTAAAAACAAAAAGTGAAAGGTGATATATTCTCTCATTGGCTACTTCTTGTATAAGGAAGTTGATAAGAGTGGCTAGGCTTTGTCATTGCGATCTAAGAAGCATAGGCCTGGGGACTTCATATATCATAAGGAGAGTATCAATTTTCTGTGGTGGATCATATGATATCATATGTGATCCTTGAGAAACCTTAAGAATTGATTGTTAGAGGACTAAAAATAGATGATTTGTTTACAGAGTAACACAGACTTCCTGGAGAAGGAAAGAAATAGGAGAGATACAGAGATGATCCAGAAAGACGTGGGTTTCCATAGATAAGGACTCCCATATGAGTGGGGAAGGATTCTATGTTGTCTCAACGGGATGTGAGTAGTTGGCAGGGATGAGGTTGGTCAGGATGGTAAAGATGTCAATACAGTTGACAGGTTGAAGGAGAACAATAGCTCATCATTCGAGTTAGGAAAACAACAGGATGGTAGAGGGTGGAGAAGGCTGATGAACTTGAAATGGTCTGTTATTTTTACAGCCAGAAAGGGATGAATCAATATGCAAAGATGCAACATGAGAACGGTAGATATATAGTGACAGGGATACAGGATCGGTCCAGGAGCACTGGACATTAATGGACAGACAGGCCCAGAAGTTGAATAAGTTAAAATGACACCTTTAAGAATGGTGAGTTCTGTTTAATAGAAATATCTATATCTCCTGTGCAGAGTTAAGGGGAGATACAAGAGTTCATAGAAAGATCATGACCAGGTTTTAATGCAGAAAAGTAAGAGGGGTTGCAACTGGTGAAAGTATTTTTCACTTTGCAAAGAAAGAGATGGAGGGACATGCTGACAGGGGTGAAGTAAGGGTGGCAGTGAATGAAAATAAGGACTGTTCAACTGAGGTAAAAGGATGTGAGGAGTAAGTTTTTTTTTTTTTCTTTCAAGTGCAGTCAATCAAAAATTGTGACTATTTACACTGCCAGGTATGTTGTGCACCAGTGGACTAGCAGAAACAAAGGGGACACAAGGCATGAAAGACTGAAAAGGATGGAATAGGGGACTGAAGAAAGGAGGTGTATTTGGTCTGTGGTGAAATGTATCAAGATCCCCTGGATCCAGAGCTCCTCTACACTGTCTAATGTTTTCTAGCAGATGCTTCATGAATGAAAGGAGTTGTTGTAGGGTCAGAACCATGAGAAAGCTTCCACTGGACTTTCCTGTTCAGGTATCGAGAGAATATGTTTACTTTAAGGAAGGTGTATGCGGTAAGTAAAATGTTTAAAGGACATAGGAAGAGAGTGATAAAGAGGAGGAGGATGTGAGGGAGGGAACCAAAAGTCCATGCAGAGAAGGGGGCATAGCACTGTTTTTCTCTTTTGTTTGGTCCATGTGTCTTTGGCCCAATATCAAATCCCTTTGGATTTGTTGATGAGGAAGCAGCATTGTTCAAGGAGGCATAAATCCCATCCTTATCAGTATTCAGATCCAGTTCTGTTTAATTTAAATTACGGCAGCAACCAATGAAACAAGTTTGTCCTGAAAGATGGTAAGCTCATCTGAAATTTCTTTGAGGTTTTTCTATGATTTGATTAGAGAGAGGTTACTTGATGCAAACAGATCTTCAGGCCAGATATTTAATCCCGAGTTCTAAAAAATTGTCTTGAATGTCAAGAAGATGGATGATTTGAATGGCTCATTATTTCCATTTTTAAATCTTGGGAGTTCTGATCTTTCTTAACTGCTTAGAAATGTCAAAAGTTATGGCATGGAAAGGAACAGCAGCTATAGATCCTCAGAGGAGTTTCTATCTACGGAGCCACAAAACTGTAAAGATGACAAATATCAAGTATAAAAGCCAGATTCTTTGTGAGAATATACAGTTCTAGATTGTGCTATGTGAGGGAGGTATTTTTTTGTATTATTGCACATACAGGTTATTGAGGAAAATATTTAACATCAATATTAATATGTTTTTTTTGGTGAGAGAAAATTTGATAGAACCATGTACCAGAATTCTATAGAAGATTATGTTGCCTGTAATCCACTGCTTGTCATGTAAGACTCCTGCATAAGGACCAATCATTTATGAATTTTGAAAGAGAAGTTAAATTCAGAATCTTAAGTGACATATGAAAAGAGACATGGAGTCCTCTTAAGTCCTTTTATAGAATTGTCTAGCAAAATATTGAGGACACTATTTGGATATCCTAAATAATTTTCCAGACATATGAGTTTCATAACAGAGAATCTAGCAACCTCCTTCACTCAGCAAACCGAATGTTGCCGGTGTGGAAAGACAGATTATATCTGTGAGAAGTACTTTTCCGAACCAGATAGCATTCCAGAGTTGACAAGAAGTGCTTTTAGTTTTGACTTTACATAAGTATATAAGCCTGTTTTTCATCTGGATGGACACTGTAACTGTGAATCTTATCAGAAAGGGAATCATTAGTGAGAAATAATTGTCCCAAAGACTTTAAATATGGCTAAGTATGCTTGTGGACTGCAGTCCCCTGAACTGTTAAAAAAACATACCTATCATCTTAATGTTGGCTGTACTTTCCTTCTGGGTCCTAGAACTTAGGTGGCCAAACTAGTCTGTTTTTGTACTAAGACCAATTGAAGTTCCACTTTTCAGGGGTTACTTGGGCTTGTGAGTAAACTCAACATTTTAACCTTTCTTTACCAGTTGTCCATGTCTGTGAGGGTAAGTCAAAGCCCTTGCTTGTCCTTCTGTCACTTCTCCTGGAAGCACCAAGGAAATATTTTCTTTATTTTGACCTTGTTCCTGTTAGACTGAACTCCTGTTAGAATTCACTGAGTTGGGTCTCCCATGTTCCCTCCTCAACAAGAGAACAGGCGACTTCCCACAGTTGCGGAACATGTTCAGAGATGACCCTCAGTCTCCTAAGACCTCATTGATCTTAGAGGGCAAGGTAGAAAATCTCTCTTTTAGTCCCTCCAATCACATTAGAATAGCCTTCAAGTACTGTTGTTAAACAATCAGAAGATCAGTTACACTGTTTAGTTTTTTACTAGTGTTCAATATTTCAATTGTCAGATACTTATAAGCAATCATTTATTGGATATTTATTTTAGCCAGTTTTTTAAATTGTTGATTTTAGAGCATAGAAACTTTAATTTATACACATCATCTCTAAGTCTGTTCTTTAACATATCTTAAACAACATCCTCACAACTTCCCATCTTGCAAAAGCTTTCTAATATTGCTTATTTTAAAAACATCTATATATCTTAATTTTATATGAATCTTTCTTTACAGAAACAATTTTAGTGTTTATACTCTTCTAATATTTATAATATCATGAGATAGAGTACCATTCATAAAAGATTTTGATATTATTATCTATTTATTATTATTATTGTGAGAATTTTCTTCCTTGGTATCAAGGACTAAGCAATGTATATCTCCTCTTCATAAGGTCTCTGTGACAAAATTCAGATTTATTACAGATCCCCACTGTGAAACCAATGAGTTTATTGGGCTTATTCCCAGATAATTGGTAAGGAGTTACTGATGTGAGTATGAGTGAACCAGAAGCAGTCACAGTGAAAAGTCTTTATTGTATGAGGACAGTTTCTAGTTCCATTTACTTTAAAAAAGTAAATAAATTGGCTGGTATTTCCAGGTTATCTCCTCTTTTGTGGTGGAGTATTGGCATTTAGTAAGTTTTGCTGTGGTCATTTTAAGGCTGTGCAGTCAAAGGCATGAAGATGTCACTCCTTTAATTTAGAAGGTAAGACTGAATCCCTATATTTAAAAACATATATATGAGTATTTGTTAAACTTAGATTTGACTAAAGATACTGAAAAACCCATTCCTAAACTTGTTTATTTTTAAAGAGGCCATTAAGAGTATCTTTAAATTTCTTAAAATGTTTGTACTCTTATATATGTTCATTAACAGATAAGACTTATTTAAAGGTACAGATGTAATTTGCTCATATGTAAAAAGAGGGCACTTGTCCAATAAGAAATACTATACCAAGTAATAGCAATCATCTCTTACTTTATACTCTCATGCAATGAGAACCATGTTACAGAACCAGAATTGTGACAATGATAAAAGAGATCACATTTGTGCAAGAATTGTAGATTATGTATGTCTTGTCTTTAAAAGCAGATTTAAATTTTTTTTAATTTAAAAACATGCCAATTTTCCAAATGAATATTGGTGGCCATTAGTCATTTTTAGGTCTTGTAGCATAACTTAGTGACTACTTGTTATTTCCTACATGTTTGGTCGTACATGAGTATCCTCAGAATAATATGGTTGCAAGTGTATTGGAAACAATTAGGCATGAGGAAAGGAAGAATTGATTTGTAAGCTCACCCTAATCCTAGCTAACTTTTATGAATAGAATTAAGTTATTTTATGACCAGAGCCATGATCAAAGAATGGCTAGGATACACACAGAAGAAAATATCTTGAAATTAACACAACATTACTTGTTCCTCATTATCCACTCTAGTATTCTTACATTCACCTCTGTTAGCATATATGTTTCACCAGTATGAGATGTTCCAGATGTCAAAATAAAAACACTCTTCACACTTCAAAGATAGTAAGAGATATTTATTCTCTAGCCAAGTATGAGTGACCTTTGCCTGGGAGCACAGATTTAGGTTTCCCATAATTACAAGTTCCTACTCAGTAAGTCTGATTGACATTTTACAGGAACAGGACAAATAAAGTCACAAACTGAGTCACTTTTCAATACATTGGTGAAAACATTAATGGGCCTATTAAATCAAAGCAGGCAAATGTTTGCTGTAGGCCTCACATCATATCTGACAACATTCTTACTCAGTCTTGTGACTGGTGGTAGCTTATGGTCTGTTAATTTAACAAGCCCTTTTAGCTGTTAGTCACAAAGACGTTAGGTTTCACTAAGAGGTGGGCAAGAAAGATTACTTGTAAAGGTTTAAAGTTTGTTCTAAGTAAATTTTAATTAGTCTCTGTACCAACAACATTCCTACTTCCCCACAGTCACTGAAGATATTATCAGTTAACAAACCTAGCAGAAGGCTCAGTGGAAGACACGATTCCTTTCAGAAACTTTTGTTCACATAGTATTAGCTGCAACTGTCCAAATATATGTTACATGAGTGAGTATTACATAGCCTCATTTAAAAATGAGATAAAAAGGTAAATTCGTAGTCAAGAGCATTTACTGCTTTTGTCGATAACCAGTATTTTGTTCCTGGTACCCAGATAAGGTTGTTTACAACTACCCTCTACATAAATCTTACTCCAGCTCAAACAGATACACCTTAAAAAAAATCAATCAATACATATATATGTGTTTTAAAACTTATTCTAAACAGAGTAACATCTTATTAAAAACTGAGTACATACTTGTTACAGATATAACAAATTGTTTGTTGGAAGTTACATGGTCAGTGAGTGCTGGGGATTTGATTTAAATGTAGACATGTCTGGCTTCCTACAGGTTTATTGCTTAGGGACAAATTTATCCATTATGTGACTCAAGCCTATGGAATGCTAAAAAGTACAAAAACAGTTTTAGTTAAAGTTAATATTTCTTGTTATGTTAGCCACATAGTACAAGATAAGTCTGTTTTCAGATCAGTCTATAAAACACGAATCCCTTGTTTCTTTCTAAAACATGATCTATGTTAGTTTAGAACTTGGGGTATAACTATCTGACATTGCCCTAGTTTCCTTTCATTTAAATTTCTGACTCATACCCTCTTCCTATTAAGAGAGCCTAAAAATGTGGCTTAAATAAAAAATGTGGGAAAAATAGGGGACAAGTTGAGAGAGAATAAATGAAATGATACGATCAAAATATGAATAAAAATGATCAAAAGACACTGTATGAAATTCCCAAAAAAATAATGAAGAGAAAAAAAATGAAAACTATTATTCTCCTGAAGAATATTAAATTCAGATTCTTGTAGCAAGAGTTTCTGGCCACGACTAATCTCAAGATCCAGATCCAAATAAACCACCCACATCTACTTCATCCCAAATAATCACACAAAGACTTACATTAATTTCATGCTGCTTGGCCTATGGCTCAGACACATTGCTGACTCATTCTTGCATCTTAACTCAATCCATTATTCTTATCCTGTTTAGCCAAGTGACTTGGTACCTTTTCCCAGATCTGCATTTTTGTGTCCTTTTCTCTGTGTCATTGGCATTTCTTCTCTGCTCTGCTCTTCATCTTTCCTGAGTTTTCTTCGTCTAGTGTGCCACCCATACTTTCGCTCTGTCTTCTGGCCAATCAGCATTTTATTCAAACAGTAGGAGGGACAAATGCCTACAATGTGGATGACTATAATCCCACAGCAGATTCTCATGTGCATAAAACATAAATGTAATGTAACTATTTGATTTAAGAGTTACTATTCAGGTCTGAAGTATGTCTGAGGCTGGTAAATGGAATCATTTTCCTCAGGCGATGATGCTTTTGAATATGTAGGGTCTGAAGGAAGATGACTGAGAAGGAAAATGTGTCACTCAGGGCACGCCTGCAAGAGCTTACATTGTTCTCAGTTTTCGATTCTCCCACTCTCTTGCCTTTTGTCTGCTGTAGAGTGAGAAGTTTTGTATAACTAGAGTTATTACCATTTGGTGCTGGTTTTGCCGAAATGGATAATACAATAATTAAGGGATTAGGAAGGCCTCCTGGGAGATGTCTTAGAAGTGTCCTTGAGGACACACAGTCTATTCTGTCTTTGAAATCCTTCAAGGTAGTTTCTGAAGGAAATGGATAGATTCCTGAGGTTGAAGCAAAGGATGCAACAGTCTCCCTAGGAAGAAAGACATACTAAGAACAGAATATTTTTGATGAAAACTCTAGGCAGAATATGAAACTAACCCAAGATAGTAACCATGTATTTAGAGAGGTCAAAGGCATATATTTCTGGCTTCCCAAACTTGTCTGAATTCATCTCAGTCACTATGTTCTCTGTATGGTATACATGGTACACTAGAATTTAATACATACACTTTGTGATTATGGACTCGATTGCATTCAGTTCTTGTCTTGGCTTCCATGGTGGCTTTTGACTTCACTTTTAAAAAAATGCAGAAGCTTCCAGAACTGACAGACCCCAAAACTGTCTCCATATATTTTTCCATTTTAGGACAAGCATGAGCATTTAGGGGCAGAAAAGGAATGTTATACTCTAAGTCTACAGTGTCCTCTCAGTACCTGAGTTGTAAACTGTGGTGATATATTTTATATTTATCCCTAGTTGGTGATATATTTTATATTTATCCCTAGTTGATTGTACCACTAGGAAGTGGTAAAAGCTAAAACATTGTATCAGTTAGGAGAAGAAAGTAGCTAGAGTGTCTCTGAAGAATAGGTTATTTTCCCCTCTGAGAATTTGGCCTCTAATCTCTCCCCATCACTCTAGATCTCTTTCCCTCCTTCATTTTCATAATAAATCTGCTCTACTTAATGTAGCCCTTAGCACATGGTTAAATGGCAGTTTCTTCAGAAATGACTTAAAGACAATTTTCTTACAGGTTTGGGGGTCAGCAGTCTTCATAATTAAACTGAAGGATTTCAAGAACTATGGTGTCCTGAAGACACTAGGACATAGAATTCAATGCTGACATTTATTCTTCAAAGAAACCACTATATTCCCTGAATGATGAGCACAAGCTCCCACAATTCTGCTATCATTCCCATTGTAACAACCCCTCTGTATTACTCAGCCTCCTTTAACCCTACTAGAAAGACCTTGTGAGTGTGCTGATCTCACCCATTTCCTTCAGCATGTCCATACCATCTCAAAATAGTAATTCCACCACAGCTGACAAGTCATTTTGAATTGTAAATTTCAATTTGTAAGATCTAGAAAATAAATTTGGATAGCTATGGGAAGGTTCAGTGAGATCCATTATCTCTCAACCAATAGTATTATTTCCTTAAAACCCGACCTTTGTGAAGTATGAAAATATCAGAAGAAAAATTTATTAAGCAACAGAGGAAGAAGACACCCAAATATCAAGGTATACAGGTATTTATTCAGAATGTATGAATCAGAGAGTCCTGAGAAGTTTTTGGAATTTTTAGAAGGCAACTGTGCACCCTTCTGTACCATCAAAACATATTTTCTTAGGAAACAGAAGCATTTATGACAAGGATCATTGGTAAAGGAAAGTATAAATAAAATTCCATTTACATCTCCATAATCATTTAATGATATTATTTAAGGAGGTATGGTAAGAATTCAGATGCCAGATCCCCTACAAGAAAATAATTTGCTGGTTGTTTTTGGTTGAGAGAAACTGTCATCTTCCTAGTATCACCTATTGAAAATGACCATAATGAGGCTAACTTCAGATTCTCAGACTATTGTGCATGAAGGGAAAACAAACAGTCTTTCAAGCTCCAGAGTTCAAAAGAGGCTGAGATACAGTTGGTAGATATAGGCAGAAAGAGAGTGAATTGAAGAGGCAGGGAAGCCAGCATCACTATTCATCCACTAAAGTTTCTGTGTGGTACTCTGATGAGGACGGCATCCTGTGTCCTGAGCAAGCTACTTTATTCCTAGGTGTTTGTTCACACCCATCACTCAAGTCAAGATGCTGAAAACTCAACAGGGGTAGGCTCAGGCTGCATCACTGTCTTTCCTTTCAAAGTTATATTTCTTAAAAAAACACCTCTGTATTCCAAGAGTACTGAAGACTGAATTGATTCTATTTCTGATCACAAATAAGGCTAATGGCCAAGAGAAAAACACAGATGTTCAAATATATATCTTCTAAGATTATACAAACATTACAGCATCTTAGCTTGTTTGGAAACTGAGATACACATGCGGACAGTGAGGCTGATGCCTGAATCACGATGATGTCTTCAGATACTACTCAAGCATGGAAGGTGAAAATATCCTCTGTAATACACATCAGAGTCATGTATTGAGTAGCAATGTTTTCTGTTATAGCATTCAAATGTGCCATCATTAGTCAGTCTATTACACTAGGCAATTGTGAGACATAGAAACAAATGGCAAAAAGAGCAAATATTGAAGATCCCATATGGAGAAAAACGTACAACAAATATAGACAGTTAGTATGAAAGTACCTACATATTGATTTGGTATCAGGACTTCAAGTGACACACATTTTTGGGATCAAGGCCTTATACGTGCACCTCCTGTGTAATTCCTCTATTTGTACTATAGTAAGCATGATTAAAACTATAATTTTTTTAATCCATTAAGATGGTCCTGGTAAATTATCCTTTTAATTTATAAAAATGATTATTTCATGCTTAAGAAAGGGGTGCCAAGGAAAAGATGTAGTATTTTTTTAACTAATCAGAATTATTTGAGTGAGTAAAACACTTTGCTTTGTTACGTACCGCTTTAAAGCAGGATATTTTTCTAAATTAACCATAATATATTTTTGAAATATATTATTGAAAATAGAGCTAATATACATTAGAAATGTTTTGTATAATTTTAAAACATAAAAATGGCAGTAATTAGAGACTTGTGTGTGGTTAGAGACTTGTATGTGGTCTGATCTCAAGCATCTGGGGACCCTGTGCTTGTGCCAAGTTACTGAGATAAGGAAGCCTTGCAGCTGTGCCCAGCCCTAACTGGTTTCACTAATTTGCATGCCCTTACTGCACAGCCTTGAGGACTTCTTCATATACCAGCACACCCTGCTCAGTTGTCACTGCAGTTAGGACTCAGCATGGACATGGGGGCCCCTGCTCAGCTTCTCGGGCTCCTGCTGCTCTTGTTTTCAGGTGAAAAAGAACTAAATTGGAACTATTACTATTACACTGTGATTAATATTGATTGGTATTTGGGTGAAGTCCTTTCGTATCATGTCTAACTATATGGGTATTTATTATGTTTCCACTCCCAGGTACCAGATGTGACATCCAGGTAACCCAGTCTCCATCCTCTCTGTCTGCATCTCTGAGAGACAGAGTCACCATCACTTGCAAGACGAGTGAGAATGTTAACAAGTATATATACTGGTTCCAGCAGAAACCAGGGAAGGCTCCTAAGCTCCTCATCTATTATACAAATAGTTTGGTAGATGGGGTCCCATCGAGGTTCAGTGGCAGTGGGTCTGGGACAGATTACTCTCTCACCATTAGTGGCATGGAGCCTGAAGACATTGCAGATTATTACTGTCTACAGTATGATAAGCTTCCTCCCACAGTGATACAAGGCATAACAAAAACCTTCATAGAAGCAGAAATGAGAAACAGGGCTCCCCTGGCTTTTTCCTCTTTTGAATTTCTCACTGAAACTGTTTCTCAGATGTCACATTTTTTTTCTTTCTTTCTTTTCTTTCTTTTTTTATTTTAGCAAAGCTCATGGAGATTCACTTGTTTTGATAAAAGAGGCTAAACAGTCCTCTCTGTATCATAAATACCTTCCTTCTTCACCATCCTCAGCACTACAGAGCATCTTTTCCACCTTAAAACCTCCTTTTTACACAACATCCCTTGTAAAGAGTCTGAGTTGTATCTCCAGCCTGGACTCATACAGAGCAATAGAACTACTGTGACCATCTCAGAACACATCATTTAAATATAGAAAATTAGTGTCTAAGAGCCAGTATTTAAAGGGCAGAGAAATAGTACTGAGAGAAGTTGACAGCAGACAGGATTTCTAGATTTTTCACAAAAACTGAAGCACAAAAGTAAGAGTAAGGGAGACTGTGCAAGCATGATCCCCTGCTGTCTTGCTATTCCAGCAGTGGGTGTTGATGCTCTCAGGGGTCTGCAGCACTTCACAGAGAATTCTTAAGTCTCCTATGTCCTCTGTTCTGCTTACAAAAATCAAATAATATTGAACCACACTCATAGACTTTAAATCCCAGTGCATGAAGTGAGATTTAAATTTGTCTATGGATGGGGGGAAGCCTTTTCCTATGCTATGAATATCACTGGTTAATAACGGGAATATTTTGGCCTATGGCAAGGCATCTGGGAAGTAGGAGGGAAATACAAGCATAGATTCAGGATAAGGGCAAAGTCACAAAGGATGAAATCCAGCCACCCAAATATATAAAATACAGAAAAGTAAATAAGCCACAAGTTACATGGTAGAGAAATTCATAAAAATGAGGTAAGAAGAGAGAGCTAACTAACCATAAGTCCTATCCATAAGTCAAACACCATATAATTAATATAAACATCTAAGTCATTTCTAGGGTGCTAAAGAGCTGCAAGTGAGTGAAATTGCAAAGCTAGGTCAAACAAAACACTTCCATTAAACTCAATATGATATTATATAGGCAGTCTTCAACAAGATCCCATGAGTAATATTAATGAAGAACTGGTATTCCAGAGCATAGTTTTAAAATAAACACAGTGCTGTGTAGTGGTGGCAGAGGTTTTTAATCCCATCACTTGAGAAACCTGTCTCAAATCTACCACCTTCCCCATAAAACACCAACACAGGAACAGTGATCTATGCACTTCTTTTTATTTTATCTTGTAAATCATGTGTGGGCTAGATCTATCTTCCTTTTTTATGATGTTTCAGTCATCTCCCCGCCCATCTACAGTATATACAGACTTTATTACTATAGTTTTATACAAAGAGAACTGTCAAGTCAGAAGATATGATACAAATTTCAGAGGCTTCAGATTTTGTTAGTTATGCTATCTGATTTTCCACATAAATTCTATACTGAGTTATTATAGTCTGATGAAAGCCTTTGTACTAATTGGTTGTGATGAAAGCCCTTGTCCTGATTGGTTTTACAACTTGATGCAAGCTAGGAACATCTCGGAAGAGGAAACTTCTAGTGAGAAAATGCTTCTGTCTTACTGACCTCTAGACAAATCTGTAGGTTATTGTCTTGATTAATGATGGATTTATGAAGCCCAGCTCAATGTCCACAGTGCCACCCATGGGCAGATGATCCCAGGTGATATAAGAAATTAGTCTGCACAGATCATAGGAAGTAATCTAATAAGCATCGTCTTCCACATCCTCTGCTTCAGTTCCTGCCTTCTGGTTCATGACTTGATGACTTCCTGCCCTTAGTTCCCGTCATGTTGGACTGTGATGTCAACTGTAAACTGACAACTTCCTTCCCAGCGTGTCTTAGGTCATAGTATTGGTCACAGTAGAAAACCATCTAGGGCAGCCCTCCATAGTTATGTCCTGGCTCCTTTATCCAACTGTTAGAAAAGATATCTTTGGAGAAAGGCACCTTTGAAGATAAAGAAAGAATAAACAGGAGTGGTTTCATAATTTTTTTTTAATGAGTCTTAGAAAAACTTCCCCATTCAAATTTTTTCTCAATAAGTAAAATCAAATTCTGTTAGATTCTTGTTAACTTTGAATCTGTATCTGTCCCCATCATAAGGTTCTGTGTAATAAAGCCACAACAAAGGAGTCCAGGTTCATAGAGAACTCCATCTAGGCGAACTAAAATAAAACCCATGTTTTAATGGCTCTAGGTTATCTGTGAATGTGATTCCTTGGGTCTTCATTTGGCCACAGTCTCTAGGGATGATGATGCTGTGTTAGAACTACTTAGCAGAGTTAGTCAGCTTGTATGCCCTCACCTAATAAGGAGAATAAGTTAATTCCTTGATACTCAAACCCATGCTGGTTATTTTGAACTAAATAGAACTTGACAATTTTGTCAAAGTCACATTACCTAGCAGGATAGTTACTGATTTGCAACAATGACACCAGATAACATAAAGAATAGTAATTAACCTTGATAAATATTGAATAATTTGATCTAAAGTAATTGAAACAAAATAAACCAGCATATACTATTGTATATGTGAAAAATAAAAAGGTCATATGTTCAAATATATTTAACAACTTTATAGTGTAAATCATGAGTTTAATGATTAAGTCTCATTTATAATGTATGACATTTATTGCCCCAAGTTTTTTGCTTGTTTAGTTTTTTATATTGTTTTTCTTGAAATAATGAGATACACGTTGTCATCAAACTAATGATCTCCCTGCGTCTATTTACCAGGTATGGCAATATAGGCACTTGTCACAATTGATATTTCCTTAATTTTTTAAAAAAAATAATGCTTGTCCTACTTTAATATTTTCTCCATTTCTAAATAACTTTTCATTTTCTTGAATATTTATTTAAAATTGAAGGTAAATTTCAATTAACAAATTTCCTCTTTGACCTAGTGTTGTATGGTTTCTGGCCTGTCTGGCCTTTGGTCCAGACTCACAGACCTGCAGTCCCACAGAAACATTCAGACACTTATATTGATTTTAAGCTGATTAGACTATGGCTCTGTCATATTGCTAGCTAGCTTTCGCTCCTAAACTAGCCCATGATTCTTATCTTCTATAGCCATGTGGCTTGGTACCTTTTCTCAGAGCAGCATTTCAACTTCTTTCCTATGTGTCTGCTGGCTTCTCATCATGGTGTCTCCGTGGTGTCTCTCTGGCTTCTCTCGGTCATCTCTGCTCTGCTCTTTCTGTTCCCAGAGGTTTCTTGGCCTGGTATCCCTGCCCACACTTCCTGTCTGCCTTCTGCCAATTAGTGTTTTTATTAAATCAGTAGGAACAACAACTATTGACAATATACTAGAACACGGTTCTGATGTGGGAATGTCTTTCTGTATTTTGCCAATAGCAATCTTTAAATAAAGAAGATGTTTTGACCCATGACAGGCACCATAGAAAAAGTAGTAGGAGGAATCAGAATAGGTAGGAAAGGACGGCGGAGTCAGACAGAAGGAGTCAGAAGCACAAAGGAGCAACATGTAAGGAGCACAGATAAGCCATGGTCCACGTGGCAGGAAAGATTAATAGAAATGGGTTGATTTAAGATGTAAGAGCAAGTTAGCAATGTGCCTGAGCCATAGGCCAAACAGCATAAAGTTAATATAAGTGTCTGAGTCATTTCTGGGGCCTGAGCAGGAGTAGTGGACGGCTAAGGGGTCTGGGGCTGACTTACAAGTCTATGGGTCTAAACCTCTGGCCGCCTGGGACGAAAAAATCACATTGTAACACGGTTCTAGTACAACATAATGTGAAATTTACTTAAATCTTTTTATGAATACCCAACTAAGGTGTAGAGAACCTGGGGGACTTAGAGTGACACATAGCTTTGAGCCCCAGATATAAGACCTGATCTCATATGCGTTGCCCATAGTGTTCTTAGTGCACTAGAAGAGATGATATGAAATAATAAAATTTAACTCTTAGACTTTCTGTCTTTCACTCTACTCAACTTACTAAATATATTTTTAATATAATAAAGCATACTGATTTAAATGTGCAAAGTATTTTCAAGAATCAATACATAGAAAGGACATTTAGGTGAATATAAAAGTTTATATTCAAGGTACAGTATACAGCACTTAGGTAACATGTACAACAAATATATTCAGATAATTTTCAAACAAAAATTAAAAAATTAAAGTATCAAACACATTGCGTGAATTCTGTTTGTAGCCAGATATTGGGGAAACGTTGAAATAGCAGAGAGACTGGGAACGAGCCATAGCCAATTCTGCTAGTCAACTGTTCAGGCCTGTCTTCCTGAATCCATCTCTGCTCTTTGTCTTCAGCTGGAAAGGGAAGTGGCAGGGACAGCTAATCTCCTGCCTCCTCTGTCTCTCTCTGCCCAGCTATTTTACTTCCTGGTTTTACTTTCCTAGAGCTATGATTAATGTATGTGACACCACTGCCTAGCTCTGTTAGATCTGGAACTGACAGAGATGCAGACAGATCTCTGCCTTTCCAGTGATGGGATTAAATGCATGGGTCACCACTCCTTGACCGTTTTGACTTGGCTTTTTGGGTGGCTCTGTTTACTGAAATACCAGACTATTTTTATTAAATATATAATATATCACCACACATATTATTATGTAAATCATTCATGCTGTACTACTGCTTTTATGAAGATATAAAATATATTTGCAACTTCAAAAAGTTCTCTTAGATAAATGATCATACATAACTTGTTTTCACTAAGAACTTGATTTTGTCATTTCTCGACTCTCATATAATATTAATTCTATGGATGACTATATTTTCATAATATTTTAATGAAAAAATGTGGAAAAAGTAATTATTTGTGATGGCATAATTGCAACAGGTGTCTGTATTTTCAGTACATAGACTGTAGGCCAGCTAATAGAGATGAATATGTAAATTAATTTTCCTGCTCCTGGTTCTAAGCAAAACCAATCATAAGAGAGTGACCATGACAGTAAAGATCATTCTGTCTCTCAAGAAATTATTTTCTATTGATTAAGGGATAAAACAGATACACATATATGCTTTCACTTTTTTGACCACGTTGTATATTTTTTTAATAGCCATTTGCCTTCTTTTATATATTATCTTATAAAAAGGGTCCTACTAAGAACACACATTTTCGTTATTCTATTGTACTTTATCCACTCTATTCACTAAGTTATCCAAGTTGCTCATTTACTAGTTCTACCACAGGGCCTATGACTTTTAGCCTCAGATTCTTGGCCCCAATAATTGTGTCAGCTATTGATTTTATCATATGAAATTGGGGTTAAATACAACCAGAAAGCATTTCATTATACTATGATTTCCTTTCTACTACTATTAAGGTTGACATACATTATCAGATTGCTTGTCATTATAACTCCTCATGTCAAAGGGAATGTAATATTATTTTAATTTTCCTAAGTTCTTGAGACTTGTGTTGTGTCTTGTCTTTTTAGTTACAATGGATGATTGCTAGAGTAGTAAGAACCAGTTTCTTTTAGGGATTAGTCCCTGGTGGGTTAGCCTGTATACACGTGTATTTGGGTAAGATAACCTGGATGCAGTGAGATATTTCAAAAGAGACAATGTGAAATCTGGAAAGGATGTGGGTATATATATATATAATATATATATATATTATATATATATAGCACACATGAAATTTCTAAAAAGTAACTTATTCAAATTATATTAAAAACGTGAAACAAGGATTTATGCATGGTGGCACAGTCCTTTAATCTCAGCTCTCAGGGAGCAGACGTAGGCATATCTCTGAGTATCAGGCCAGACTGAACTCCACGGTGACTTCCATGACATTCAGGACTACAAATAGAAGCCCTATAGCAAATAAACAATACTCATAGAAATATAACTTTGTTTCATTATCATTATGTATGCATACAATGATATATATGTGAATATATAAACACACACACAAACATATATATATATATATATATATATAATCACAATAATAGATGTATCAGTAGCTAAGAGCACCATGCTTTCTCAAAGGACATGAATTCAGATTGTGTAGCACACACACTGTGGGTCACAACTAACTACCTGTAACTCCAGTTCCAGGGGATCTGATGCCTTCTTCAATGTGTATTAATATATTAATTTGGGGAACAGTTTTATTGGCTTTTGAAAATGAGACCTCTTTAGTTTCTAGATATTTAGAATATGTTTCAGATTTTCTTATTTTGACTTATGTTCCATAACATTTGGTGTATTTTGAGAGTAATTTCTAGTAATAACAATATTGTTAGAAGTCCAGGATATACAAAGCTCTGCAGTAATTAAATTTTAGTTTTAAGCCATAGATATTGCTGAAATATATTTTTATTTAAGAAAAAATAACACATTTTGCCCAATTTTGCTGAGATCAACTTAATATGCTGGGTCATCATTCCAAAAATATTTCCAAGGAAAGTTGTTAATCATAAAAAATTCCATTAACATAGGTGACAGTTCTATTATATTACTTGATTTTAAACTATAGAAAAATATTAAAATGAAAAGTAAAAGTATTTCAAAAAGAACAAAATAATTGTTAACATTAAAAAGAACCCTTTAAAATAACCCAGTGAATACAAAATTAAGTAAAACAAATTGAGATAAAAATATGCTACACAGTTACAATGTGCTGTGCTTCTCTTGGATTGAGTACACCCTTGAAATCTGGACCATACCAAGCAAGAAAATTTATGTTAGTGTCCATTTCACTGTGGATAGAATATGTGAAGCTTGCAATAGTAAATTCAAACACCCTTAGCCTCCACTCTGACAATTGTTGCTCTGACCCACTGCATTGAACCTGTCAGGAACCACATATTCCCAGTAAGAAGCGTCACAGATAGGGAGCTACTGCCACTGTTTCTTCTGGTACCAATTTAATTTAGCACTTTAGCATACACACTAGTTACTAAACTGGCAGGTCCTCAGGAAAAACAGGAAGCACTGTTAGCTGCTGAGCCATCTATCAACTCCTGGTGAAATTTTGTGCCACGATTCTCAAAATATGGTACAAAAATCAGTTCACTGAGAGAACTGGTGAGATGTCTCAACAAATAAAGTTTCCTTCCATGAAGGAAAACAACTTGAGTTTTCCCTGGACCAACAAGATATGGAAGACTGACTCCTACAAGTGTCTTCTGCCCTCTGCTTGTGTGCCATGGAATAAACATAGCTACAAACACATACAAATGCATAATAAATAAGTAAATGACAAAATGTTATTTTACAGAGCTATTATTGCTGTAGAAAATGTTATTTATAATTAATTCATATAAAACTAATGGGTTGAAATTCACCTGTAAGATAATAGCCACAAATACCAGGGACCCAACCCTCCATTTCAAATTTATTCAACCAATATTTTCCATAAAAATTATTTGTTATCTATCACTTTCATGGTTTCATGATAAATATTTAAGGTATGCCTCCATAGTATGTTTGTTTAATTTTGGGCTTCTGCAGAGATAAATTTTATAAGCCACAGGAGATAGCTCCTATGTTCTACATTTAACATTCATAAAGCTGGTTATTTCTCTGAAAAACTGATGAAAGTGGAGCAAAATAAAAGTTATGCAACTAATAGGAAATGATTTCATATGTATTTCTTTTCACTCCTCCTGTGTTTTTGTGACATGTATCTAGTGTCACACACTGACAATTTTTATCACTTCCTATTTTATCTTTTCTTATAAAGCACCAGATTCTATTTTACTATTGTCACTCCTGACTCAAAAAATATGCTTTTTCAATCACAAGAACAGGGCATGAACCTTCCCTCTATCTGTACTGTAACTCTAACCCAGGATTTTACATATTGCTCCCTAGGGAGGACACACCCTTGCTAGTCTGAGATATAAGCTCAGTTGGTATCCTGTGATGACTGATCTGTTTCCTCAGGTTGACTCCTCAAAATGAAGTTGCCTGATCTGCTGATGGTGCCACTGTTGTTCTGGATTCCTGGTGAGAACAGAGGGAAGTGAGAAAAGAGAAGGGGCAGGGAGGATGAGTCCTGGGTCCTGTGCCCAATCCCATGTGGTCTGTCCATGTGTGTGAAGACAGAGGGGTCTTCTCATCCAGAATGGGGTCTGTGAGGTTTTCATCTATTAGAGGTTGCTTTCAGATACAAGGGAATCTGTTCTATAAGGAATATTATGACACAGATGGAACGGAGTGGTATAATTGATGCCTTGAAGCCCCTTAGGGGTTTCAATTCACTTGGGTTGTTAGTAAGGGAAATTTATTTTATTGTATGCAAATATAAACCCTTGAAATAAATATAAATAAGAATGTATAAAGATTGTTCATGAAGTGTGTCCTTATTTGTATTTCTCTGTCTTTATTTAAGGTTCCAAAGGTGATGTTGTGATGACCCAAACTCCTGCTGCCCTGCCTGTCAGTCTGGGAGATGAAGCCTCCATCTCTTGCAGATCTAGTCAGAGCCTTGTATATAGTGATGGAAATACCTATTTGGAATGGTACCTACAGAAGCCTGGCCAGTCTCCACAGCTTCTGATATACAAGGTTTCCAACCGATTTTCTGGGGTCCCTGACAGGTTCAGTGGCAGTGGGTCAGGCACAGAATTCACACTTAGGATCAGCAGAGTGGAGTCTGAAGATTTAGGCGTATATTATTGCTACCAAGGTTCACATCTTCCTCTCACAGTGATTCAGACCCTAACAAAAACATAGTTGCTTGGGGTGGCCCAACTGTCAAATATGTTACTTATCTGTGGGAGACAGAGTAGCTGAGGCTCTTGAGATTATTGCTTGCAGCTGAGAGACTTGGAGCACGAGCACCTGCTTTGGCTACACATCAAGGGTCATGCATCTTAGTTCTCTTCAGCTGCAATAATAATGAAATTGTCTCAGGAGAATGGTGAACAGGTGCTTTCTCAGCAACAATGAATGATGTTATAAAGCTGAATGAAAACCCATTTTTACCCTACACTCCTTGTCTGTCTTCATCATCCAAAATTATCCTGTAAAAGTGACAGAGAGTGAAAACATATTTCTTTGTTGAACTATCTCCTTTACATTTAATTATTTCATTTGATGCATTTTATGCTTTTAACTTAACTTATGTTTTATTAATATAAGTATTGTATATTCTACTCCATTATGTTTCCCATTGTGTAAAGTATGTCCATATGATCCCTAAGTTCAGATGTTATTTTATTCATGAAATGTTTTATTTCTGATGAACAAATGATATTTTTTAAATCCTCAATCAGCTGTTGTTACTACGTTGACTCCATGTTTTATTTCATATTACATGCAAAGTTAATAATGTGTAAGAACACATTCATGCTATAATTTTCTGGTTGTTTTGAATACCCCTTGCCCATTTTCCAATTTGTTTATGATTTGCTTTTTTGAAATATATTATTGAAATTTTACTTTTTTCCTTGTATAATCATGTAAATTTGGTGACTTCAATGCAAACCTATTCTCAAGTTTAATTACCTTTCATTTCGAGAGAATAATTATTTTTCTCTCAGTTTGGACATTTTCTGATAATTATTGGTTTTTGGTCATCAAGGTATTTTTGGCTTTTTTTTTTTTTGCTAGAACTTTGGCTGTATTTCCCAATTACTCCATCTCTGAGTTAAGATTGGATAGAATTTCAATGCAGAAACCTATGTGGTCAATGATGAAAAATGATGAACTTTAATTTTTTGAGGATATTCAAATAGCGTTTGATAGCACAGTGTTGTTATTGTAAAACTGAATGCTTAAATTTAGAGGCTCACAGTTTTCATTTATATCCTCATTTCCATCAAATTGACCCGGGACTAACCAGGGAGAGTTATAAAATGTATGTTCATTTTGTTATAATGCTAACAGGAGATTTGGGAGGTCCTTAAATAAAGACTTGATTCTTTTAAATGGCAGTTGTTGGTAATGAATCCTATGACTTTAGACCATGGTTTATCTGGATATTCCTCACCCCAAGTCTAGATTTTCCTGTCCACTGACAGTAACTTTGTTGTTCTTATAGGGTGAAGAAGGATAGTAATTGTGAACTGTATGGGTATTGTGTTATTTCATGGTAAATAATTGTCCCACCCACTGGTTTAATAAAAAGCTCTGATGGGCCAAAGGCAGGCAGGAAGTGTGGGCGGGGCTACCTGACTAAAAACTCTGAGAACAGGAAGCACAGGGCAGAATGCCAGAGAGAAGCTGGAAGAAGCAAAGGACAACCATGCTGCTGTGAGAAAAGGTACAGAGCCACATGACTGAACAAGAGACATGGGTTATATAAAGGGTAGAGAGCTAGCAAATGATATGCCTGGGCCTGAAGCTGATCAGCCTAAAACTATTGAAAGCATCTGTGTGTCTCTGCGGGTCTGCGGGTCTGCGGGTCTGTGGGTCTGTGGGCCTAAACCTTGAGGCAAGGCCCGAAAATCAGGGCCAGAAACCTCCTACTACAGTGAACTGAGAGCCCTGTTCTTCCCTTCTCCAAAGTTCAAGTTCAATCCTCTAGTTTTAGTGAAAGGTGCAGCCATATGTTATAGTGCCTTGCAGAGACACTCACTTCCAACTATTTCTGCTTCATATTCCATGGTCCTCTGCTTTTCTATGTACACTCCTCACACAGAGGGTGTCTTTGATATAGTCTTTGCCCCAATATTCTGTCTTCATCTACTAGCCCAGAACAGCTTGGGTCCTGGAACTCTCTCTGGGGCAGCAAAAGAAGGAAGGCATACAGTAAAACAGGAATCAGCAGGGATTCCAGCATGAACTACATCCCAGAACCTCAGCATGGTTATCAGTTACAATGCAGGAGCAAGAATTAGTTGGTCTCCATAGGAAGTCTCTGTAGACTAGGAGCATCAGAGTATAAATATCCAGAAGATATTTTTTTTTAAAAAAAATTGCATCAATTGTTCATAAACTCTCTTTATTAGCTTACCACAGAAATCTTTTTCACATCTTTAGAGCCTGGCTTATATCAAGTACTGGATATGCTAATGATCTGTAAGAACAAAGCCTTGCAATACTCAAAATAGTCAAGCCAATGTGAACAATATAACATCACTACTTTGCTCATTTAGAGATTCCCTTGCTTTATAATTTAATCTATTGTGTTAACTGTTGGGGTTGGTCACATACCTCATTATGCCATTAATAACTACTTTTATTATAAACATAAGTCTGGAGCCACAGAGTGACACACAGCTTTGTGAAACAACATAAATTCAGGCATTACTGCAAGCTGCCTGAGAGCACATCAACTTCTGAGAATGGATTATGGTTAGCAGTAAAAGTTACAAACATCAACACAAAGTATTCATGAGGAAGCAATAGGCAGATGGCAGTGCCAGAATACATATAACAACATAAAGAACAAGCAGGCACCACAAGAAGATGCTGGTGGTTCTACTACATCAAGACCTGAGCATGGTAATAAATGAAGCAGAAGGAAATGATCTTAAAAACAATTTTATTAAGATGGTAAAAGCCTTAAAAGAGGATACAAAAAATTCCCTTAAAAAAATAGAAAATAATATAAACAAAGAATTAGAAAAGATTAACATATTGTAGAAAGAAAAAATAGAAAATCAAGAAAGAAAATGAAAAGATGAAAGAAACATTCCAGGAATTAAAAACTGAAATAGAAGCAACAAAGAAGATAAAAACCAAGGCAATGCTTAGAATAGAAAACCTGAAGAAATGAACCAGAACCACAGATGTAAGTAAAACCAACAGAATGCAAGAGATGGAAAAGAGAATCACTGCTGTGGAAGATACAGTTGTGGAAATAGATATGACAGTCAAAGAAAACACTAAAACCAAAAATGTCATAACACAAAATGTCCAGAAAAATTGTTACACCATGAAAAGATCAAACCTGAGAATCATCAGAAGAACAATACCAGCTGAAAGGAACAGAAAATATATTCAACAAAAACAAAAGAAAACCTTCCCAACCTAAAGAAGTAAATGTCTATAAAGATACAAGAAGCTTATAGAACACTAGGTAGACTAAAGCCCACAAAACTATACTGCTTGCCACGTAATAATCAAGCCACTTAACCTACAGAACAAAGAAAAAATACTAAGAGCTGCAAGGGAAAAAGGCCAAGTTACCTATAAAGGCAGACCTATCTGAATAACACCAGATTACTTAATGGTATGAATGAAAGTAAGAACGTTCTGGTCAGATGTTATACAGACACTAAAAGAGCATGGCTGCCAACCCAGGATACTATATGGAACAAAACTCTCAATCACCAGAGATAGAGTGAACAAGCTATTTTACGACAAAATCAGATTTAAACAATATCTATCCGCAAATCCAGCCCAACAGAAAGCACTAGAGGGAAAATTCCATCAAGATAAACCTATGAAACCACAAACAATAGATAATCCCACAGAAGAAAAACCCAAAGAAGAAACACACACACACACACACACACACACACACACACACACATTACTACCAAAAATAATGGAAAACAACAATCATTGGTCATTAAAATCCCTTAATATCAATGGACTCAATTCAACTATATGAAGATACACCCTAACACAATGGGTACAAAAACGGAATCCATTCTACTGTTGTATATGAGCAACACACATTAACTTTAAAGACAGACACTACCTCAGAGTGAAGGGAAAGAAAAGACTTTCCAATCAAATGAACATAAGAAACAAACAAGTGTAGCAATGCTAATATCTAAACTAAAATCAATCAAAAGAGACCAGGAACATATTTATCTCAGAAAAAAATTCATCAGAATAAAATCTCAATCTTGAAAATTTAATGCCCCAAACACGAGGGCGTCCACATATGCAAAAGAAATATTAATAAAGTTTAAATTGCACTTCAAACACTACACACTAGACTTTAAAATCTCACTCTCACCAATGAGTAGTTCTACCAGACAGAAACTTAACAGAAAAATAAGGGATTTAAGCAGATGTTATTACTCAAAAAGTCTTAACAGATATCTACAGAAACTTCTACCCAAACACAAAGAATATACCTTCTTCTTGGCATCCCATGGAACCTTCTCTAAAATCAACCACAGAGTTGGTCATAAATCAAATATGAATAGATACAAAAATTGGTAAAGGGAAGTATGAATAAAATACCATTTATATCGGCACATATAATTTAATGATATTATTTAAAGAAGCATGGTAAGAATTCAGATGCCAGATACCCTGAAAGATAATAATTTGCTTGTTTTTGTTTGAGAGAAACTGTCCTCTTCCTAGTATCATCTACTGAAAATGACCATAATGAGGCTTCTTCAGATCCTGGGACCATCATGTGAGAAGGCAGAACAGTCTTTCAAGCTTCAAAGATCAAAGAGAGGCTGAGACACAGCTGGTAGATATAGGGAGAAAGAGAGTGAAGTGAAGAGGCAGGGAAGCCAGCATCACTATTCATCCACTAAATGCTGCTGTGTGGTACTCCTGATGAGTAGGGCATCCTGTGTCCTGAAGAAGCTACTTTATTCCTAGGTGTTTGTTCACAACCATCACTCAAGTCCAGATTCTGAAAAATCAACAGGAGCAGGCTCGGGCTGCATCACTGTCTTTCCTTTCATGGTTATGTTTCTAAAAAAAACCCCCAAAATCTCTATATTGCTGGGCTTTAGCACAGACTGAATTGATTCTATTTCTGATCACAAATAAGGCTAATGGCCAAGAGAAAAGCACAGGTATTCAAATATATATCTTCTAAGTGTATACAAACATTACAGCATCTTAGCTTGTTTGGAAACTGAGATACACATGCGGACAGTGAGGCTGATGCCTGAATCACAATGATGTCTCCAGTTACTACTCAAGCATGGAAGGTGAAAATATCCTCTGTAATGCACAGCAGAGTCATGTATTGAGTAGCAGTGTTTTCTGTTATAGCATTCAATGTGCCATCACTTGTCAATCTTTTATGCTACACAATTGTGAGACAAGTGTCAAAAAGAGCAAATATAGGAGATCCCATAAGGAGAAAAATGTACAATCAATATAGACTGATAGTATGAAACCACCTCCATGCTTATATGGTGTCAGGATTTTAAGTGACACATACATTTGGGATCAAGGCCTTATATGTGCACCTCCTGTGTAACTCCTCTATTTTTACTATAGTAATCATGATTAAAATATAAAATTTTATTTTTAATTCATTAAGATGGTCCTGGTAAGTTATCCTTTTAATTTATAGAAATGACTTCTCTAGGCTTCCAAAAATGTGCCAAGGAAAAGACATAGCATTTTTTTTAACCAATCAGAATTATTTGAGTGAGTTAAACACTTAAAGTCTTTGCTTTGTTGTGTACCCCTTTAAAGCAGGATATTTTTTTATATTACCAGGAATATATTTTTGAAATATACTATTGAAAATAGAGCTTATATACATTAGAAATGTCTTGTATAATTTTAAAACATAAAAGGGCAGTAATTGGGGACTTGTATGTGGTCTGACCTCGGGCATCTGGGGACCCTGTGCATGTGCCAAGTTTCTGAGATAAATAAGTCTTACAGCTCAGCCCAGTCATAACTAGTTCCAATGATTTGCATGCACTCACTTCACAGTCTTGAGGCCTTATTCATATACCAGTCACACCCTGTTCATTTGTCACTGCACTCAGGACTCAGCATGGACATGGGGCCCCTTGCTCTCCTAATTGGGCTCCTGCTACTCTGGCTTTCAGGTGAGAAAGAACTAAACTTGGAATATTACTGATACACTGTGATTAATATTGATTGATGTTTGGGGGCAGTCCTTTTGTATCATGCCTAACTATATCGGTATTTATTATATTTCTGCTTCCAGGTGCCAGATGTGACATCCAGGTGACCCAGTCTCCATCTGCCATCTCTGCATCCATGAGAGACAGAGTCACCATCACTTGCAAGACAAGTGAGGATGTTAAATGGTATATATACTGGTTCCAGCAGAAACCAGGGAAAGCTCCCAAGCTCCTGATTTATAAGAGAAATAGTTTGGCAGATGGGGTCCCATCAAGGTTCAGTGGCAGTGGGTTTAGGACAGATTATTCTCTCACCATTAGCAGCCTGGAGCCTGAAGACATCGCAGATTATTACTGTCTACAGGCTTATAAACTTCCTTCCACAGTGATACAAGTCATAACATAAACCTCCATAGAAGCAGAAATGAGAAACTGGGCTCCCCCAGCTCTTCCCCTTATGAATTACTCACTGAAACTGTTTCTCAGATGTAACATTTTTTTTTTAATCAAAGCTCATGGAGATTCATTTATTTTGATAAAAGCCTCAACAGTCCTCTCTGTACCCTAAATATCTTCCTTCTTCACCATCCCGAGCACTACAGAGCATCTTTTCCACCTTAATAGAGGACACAACATTCCTTGTAAAGAGTCTGAGTTGTATCTAAAGCCTGGACTCATGCAGAAAAATAGAAACTACTGTGACTGTCTCAGAACATATTATTTAAATATAAAATTAGTTTCTAGGAGCCAGTATTTAAAGGGCAGAGAAAAAGTACTGAGAGAAGCTGAGAGCAGACAGGATTCCTGACAAAAGCTAGAGCAAAATTGTTAAGATTAAGGAGAGACTGTGTAAGCATGATCCCCTGCTGTGTCTTGCTATTCCAGCAGTGGGTGTTGATGCTCTCAGGGGTCTGCAGCACTTCACAGAGAATTCTTATGTCTCCTATGTCCTCGGTTCTGCTTACAAAAATCAGATAATATTAAACCACACTCATAGACTTTAAATCCCAGTGCATGAAGTGAGATTTAAATTTGTCTATGGATGGGGGAAGCCTTTTCCTATGCTATGAATATCATTGACTAATAAAGGGAATATTTTGGCCTATGGCAAGGCATCTGGGAAGCAGGAGGGAAATCCAAGCATAGATTAAGGAGAAGGGCAAAGTCACAAAGGATGAAATCCAGCCACCCAAATATATAAAATACAGAAAAGTAAATAAGCCACAAGTTACATGGTAGAGAAATTCATAAAAATGAGGTAAGAAGAGAGAGCTAACTAACCATAAGTCCTATCCATAAGTCAAACACCATATAATTAATGTAAACATCTAAGTCATTTCTCGGGTGCTAAAGAGCTGCAAGCGAGTGAAATTGCAAAGCTAGGTCAAACAAAAAACTTACATTAAACTCAATATGATATTATATAGGCAGTCTTCAACAAGATCCCATGAGTGATATTAATGAAGAACTGGTATTCCAGAGCATAGTTTTAAAATAAACACAGTGCTGTGTAGTGGTGGCAGAGGTTTTTAATCCCAGCACTTGAGAAACCCTGTCTCAAATCTACCACCTTCCCCATAAAACACCAGCACAGGAACAGTGATCTATGCACTTCTTTTTATTTTATTTTGTAAATCATGTGTGGGCTAGATCCATCTTCCTTTTTTATGATGTTTCAGTCATCTCCCCACCCATCTATAAATCTATAAATACAGACTTAATTACTATAGTTTTATACAAAGAGAACTGTCAAGTCAGAAGATATAATACTAATTTCAGAGGCTTCAGATTTTGTTAGTTATGCTATCTGATTTTTCCACATAAATTCTATACTGAGATAATATAGTCTAATGAAAGGCCTTGTCTTGATTGGTTTTACAACTTGATGCAAGCTAGAAACATCTCAGAAGATGAAACTTCAAGTGAGAAAATGCTTCTACCTTACTGACCTCTAGACAAAGATATAGGTTTTTTGTCTTGATTAATGATGGATTTATGAAACGCAGCTCAATGTCCACAGTACCACACAATAGCAGATGATCCCAGATGATATAAGAATTTAGTCTGTACAAATCATAGGAAGTAATTTAGTAAGCATTGTCTTCCACATCCACTGCTTCAGTTTCTGTCTTCTGGTTCAAATTTGCTTGATTTTCTGCCCTTAGTTCCTGTCATGTTGAACTGTGATGTCAACTTTAAACTAACAACTTCCTTCCCAGATTATCTAAGGTCATAGTGTTGGTCACAGTAGAAAACCATCTAGGGCAGTCCTCCATAGTTATGTCATGGCTCCTTTATCCAACTGTTAGAAAAGATATCTTTGGAGAAAGGCATCTTGGAAGACAAAGAAAGAATAAACAGGAACAGTTTCATAATTTGTTTTTAATGAGTGTTAGAAAAACTCCTCCATTCAGAGTTTTTCTCAGTAAGGAATATCATATTTTTGTTAGATTCTTGTTAACTTTAAATCCAAATCTGTCCCCATCATAAGGCTCTGTGTAATAAAACCACTAAAGAGGAGTCCATGTTCATAGAGAACTCTATCTGTGTGAACTAAAATAAAACCCATATTTTAATGGCTCTAGGTTATCTCTGAATGTGATTCCTTGGGTCTTCATTTGAACACAGTCTCTAAGGATGATGCTGTGTTAGAGATACTTAGCAGAGTTAGTCAGCTTGTACGTCCTCACCAAATAAGAATAAGTTAATTCCTTGATATACAAACCCATGCTGGTTATTTTGAACTGAATAGAGCTTACCAATTATGTCAAAGTCACATTACCTAGCAGGATAGTTAGTGATTTGCAAAAATGATATAAGATCATATAAAGAATAGTAATTAATCCTGATAAATATTGAATAATTTGATCCGAAAGTAATTGAAACAAACTAAACTAGCATATACTGTTGTAAATGTGAAAAATAAAAAGACCATATTTTCAAATATATATGTTTAACAACTTTATAGTGTAAACCATGAGTTTAATGATTAGGACTCATTTATAATGTATGACATTTATTGTTCCAAGTTTATGCTTGCTTAGTTTTGTTTTTTTGATTGTTTTTATTGAAATAATGAGATATAGGTTGTCATCAAACTAATGATCTCCCTGCCTCTACTTACCAGGTATGGCAATATAGGCATTTGTCACAATTAATATTTCCTTATTTTTTTCTTTAAAAAATGATGCCTCTTCTACTTTAATATTTTCTCAATTTCTAAATAACTTTTCTTTTTCTTGAATATTTATTTAAAATTGAAGGTAAATTTCAATTAACAAATTTTCTCTTTGACCTAGTGTTGTATTGTTTCTGGCCTGTCTGGCCTTTGGTCCAGACTCACAGACCTGCAGTCCCACAGAAACACTCAGACATTTATATTAATTTTAGGCTGCTCAAGCTATGGGTCTGGCTTATTGCTAGCTAGCTTTTGCTCCTAAACTAGCCCATGATTCTTATCTTGTTCAGCCATGTGGCTTGGTACCTTTTTTCAGAGCAACATTTCAACTTCTTTCCTCTGTGTCTGCTGTCTTCTCATCATGGTTTCTCCATGGTGTCTTTCTGGCTTCTCTCTGTCATCTCTGCTCTGCTCTTTCTGTTCCCAGAGTTTTCTTGGTCTGGTATCCCTGCCCACACTTCCTGTCTGCCTTCAGCCAATTAGTGTTTTTTATTAAACTAGTAGGAACAGCAACTATTGTCAACATACTAGAACATGGTTCCACTACAACATAATGTGAAATTTACTTAAAACTTTTTTGAATACCCACCTAAGGTGTAGAGAACCTGGGGGACTTGGTGAATGACATACAGCTTTGAGCCTCAGATATAAGACATGATCTCACATGCATTGCCCTTAGTGTTCTTTGTGCACTAGAATAGATGGTATGAAACAATAGAATTTAACTCTTAGACTTTCTGTCTTTCACTCTACTCAACTTACTAAATATATTTTAATATAATAAAGCATACTGATTTAGATGTCCAAAGTATTTTCAAGAATCAATACATAGAAAGGACATTTAGGTGAATATAAAGGTTTATATTCAAGGTACAGTATACAGCTCTTAGGTAACATGTAGAATAAATATATTCAGATAATTATCAAACAAAAATTAAAAAATAAAATTCTCACTCACATTGCTTGAATTCTATTTGCAGCCAGATATTGGGGGAAAGTTGAAATAACAGAGAGACAGCAACCAATCCATAGCCAATTCCCCCCTAATCAACTGTTCAGGCCTGTCTTCCTGAATCCAGTAATTGCAGCCTCTCTGTTCTCAGCTGAAAAGGGAAGTGGCAGGGACAGCTGATCTCCTGCCTTCTCCCCCTCCCCCCACCATTATCTTACTTCCTGGTTCTACTTTCCTAGAGCTACGACTAATGTATATGACACCACTGCCTGGCTCTGTTAGATCTGGAACTGACAGAGATGCAGACAGATCTCTGCCTTTCCAGTGATGGGATTAAATTCATGTGACACCACTCCTCACCCCTTGTGACTTGGCCTTGTGGGTTGCTCTGTTTGCTGAAGTACCAGACTATTTTTATTAAATACACAATATATCACCACACATATTATTATATAAAGCATTCATGCTGTACTACTGCATTTTATGAAGATATAAAATACATTTGCAACTTCAAAAAGTTTTCTCAGATGAATAATCGTACATGTGCTTGTCAGACAAACATTGACCAACTTGTTTTCACTAAGAATTTGATTCTGTCATTTCTCAACTCTCATATAATATTAATTCTATGGTTAACTATATTTTCATAATACTTTAATGCGAAAATGTGGAAAAGTAATTATTTGTGATGGCATAATTGCAACAAGTTTCTGTATTTCCAATACGTAGACTGTAGGCCAGCAAATAGAGATGAACACATAAATAGGGAAATATACATTAATTTTCTTTGTTCTGGTTCTAAGCAAAACCAATCATAAGAGAGTGACCATGACAGTAAAGAACATTCTGTCTCTAAATAAATTATTTTCTAGTGATTGGGATAAAACAAATACACATATATCCCTTCACTTTTTGACCAGGTTATCAATTTTTTTTCTTATAGCCATATGCCTTTTTAATATATTATCTTATAAAAAGAATCCTACTAAGAACAACATTTTTGTTATTCTATGGTACTTTATCCACTCTATTCACTACATTATCCAAGTTGCTTATTTACAAATTCTACCACAGGGACTATGACTTTTAGCCTCAGATTCTTGGTCCCAATAATTGTGTCAGGTATTGATTTTATCATATAAAATTGGACTTAAATTCAAGCAGAAAATATTTGGTTTTACCATGATTTTCTTTCCACAACTATTAAAGTTTACATACATTATCATATTGCTTGTCATTATAACTTCTCATGTCAAAGAGAATGTAATATTATTTTAGTTTTCCTGAATTCTTGAGACTTTCTTTAAATCTTGTCTTTTTAACAACAATGGGTGATTGCTAGAATAGTAAGAACCTATTACTTTTCCTTTAGGGATTAGTCCCTGGTACACTAGCCTATATAATGTGTATATGGGTAAGATAAACTAAACTCAGTGAGCTATTTCAAAAGGAGAGAGAGAATGTAAAATCTGAAAAGGTTGTGGGAAAAGCGGTGGAAATATATAGGGAAGAGGGGGATGAATATGATAAAAATACATTATAGCACACATGAAAGTTCTAAAAAGTAACTTTTTCAAAATACATTAAAAATGTGAAACGAGGATTGAGGCATGGCGGCTCATTCCTCTAATCTCAGCACTCAGGAAGCAGAGATAGGTATATCTCTGAGTATAAGGACTGTCTGAACTCCTCAGTGACTTCCAGGACAGTCAGTACTACAAATAGAAGTCATATAGCAAATAAACAATACGCATATAAATACAAATTTATTTCATTACCATTACATATACATACAATGATATATATGTGAATATATAAATATATACACACACACACACATATATATAATCACAATGATAGATGTATCAGTAGCTAAGATCACCATTTGTTTTTTTTTTAAGAACATGAATTCCAATTGTGTAGCACACACATTGTAGCTGACAACTACCTGTAACTCTATTTCCAGGGGATCTGATGCACTCTTCGATGTGTTTTAATATATCAATTTCAGGGACAGTTTTATAGGATTCTGAAAATGTGTCCTCTTTAGTTTCTAGATATTTAGAATATGTTTCAGATTTTCTTATTTTGACTTACGTTGCTAAACATTTGGTGTATTTTGAGAGTAAGTTCTAGTAATAACAATATTGTTAGAAGACCAGAAGATACAACATTTTATAGCAATTAATTTTTAGTTTTAAGCCATAGATATTGCTAAAATATATTTTTATTTAAGAAAAAATAACACATTTTGCCCAATTAAACTGAGATCAACTTAATGTGTTGGAGCATCATTCCAAAAATATTTCTAAAGGAAAGGTTTTCATCATAAAATATTCAATTAACATACATGACAGTTCTATTATATTAGTAGATTTTAAACTATAAAAAATATTAAAATGAAAATTAAAAGTATTTCAAAATGAACATAATAATTGTTAACATTAAAAAGAACTCCTTAAAAATAACCCAGTGAATCCAAAGTAAAATAAAACAAATTGAGATAAAAATATGTTACACATATACAATGTGCTGTGTTTCTCTTGGGATGAGTACACCCTTGAAATCTGGACCACACCAAGCAAGAAAGTTTATGTTAGTGTCCATGTCACTGTGGCTAGAATATGTAAATCTTGCTTGCAATAGTAAATTCAAACACCCTTATCCTCCACTCTGACAATTGTTGCTCTGACCCATTGCATTGAACCTGTCAAGAACCACATATTCCCAGTAAGAAGCTTCACAGATAGGGAGCTACTGCCAATGCTTTTTCTGGTACCAATTCAATTCAGTATCTCAGCATACATGCTAGTAACTAAACTGGCATGTCCTTGGGAAGAACATCAAACACTCCTAGCTGCTGAGCCATCTATCAAATATTGTGCTATGATTCTCAAAATATGGTACAAAAATCAGTTCACTGAGAGAACTGGTGAGATGTCTCAACAAATAAAGTTTCCTACCAGGAAGCAAAACAACTTGAGTTTCCCTGGATCAATGTGATGGAGAGCACGGACTCTTACAAGTACCTTTGCCCTCTACTTGTGTGCTACAGAATGAGCATAGCTACAAACACATACAATTTATAATGAATAAGTAAATGACAGGATATTATTTTACAGAGCTATAATTTCTGGACAAAATGTTATTTATAATTAATTCATATAAAACTAATGAGTTCAAATTTACCTGTAAAATTTCAATAGCTACAAATACCAGGGACCCAGCCCTCCATTTCTAATTTCCTAAACCAATATTTTCTATAAAAATTATTTTGATATTTATCACTTTCATTTTTTTATGACAAACATTTAAGGTATGCCTCCATACTATGTTTGTTTAATTTTGGGCATCTACATAGACAAATTTTATAAACCACAGGAGATATTCTACATTTAACATTCATAAGACTAGTTATTTCTCTGTGAAATTGATGATAGTGAAGCAAAAGAATATTTATCCAATTAACAGGAAATGATTTCATATGTCTTTCTTTGGACTCCTAGTGTGTTACTGTAATAGTATCTAGTGTCACACACATTGACAATTTTATCATTTCCTATTTTATCTTTTCTTATAAAGCACTAGATTCTACTTTACTATTGTCACTTCTGACACAAAAATATGTTTTTGCAATCATGAGAATGGTGCATGAATCTTCCCTCTATCTGTACTGTAACTCTAACCCAGGAATTTACATATTGCCCCCTAGGGAGGACACGCCCTTTCTAGTCTAAGATAAAAGCTCAGTTGGTATCCTGTGGTGACTGATCTATCTCCTAAAGTTGACTCCTCAAAATGAAGTTGCCTCATCTTCTGGTGGTGCCACTGTTGTTCTGGATTCCTGGTGAGAACAGAGGGAAGTGAGAAAGGAGAAGGGGCAGGGAGGATGAGTCCTGGATCCCACAGCCAATCCCATGTGATCTGTCTATGTGAGAGAAGACAGAGGGGTCTTCTCATCCAGAATGGGGTCTGTGAGGTTTACATCTATTAGAGGTTGCTTTTAGATAGAAGGGAATCTGTTCTGTAATGAAGATTATGTCACCATGGAATGGGGTGGTATAATTGATGCCTTGTAGCCCCTTAGAGGTTTCAATTAACTTGGGCTGTTAATAAAATAAACTAATTTTATTGTATGTAAATATAAACACTTGAAATAAATATCAATAAGAACATATGAAGATTGTTCATGAAGTGTGTCCTTAACTTTGTACTTCTCTGACTTAATTTAAGGTTACAAAGGTGATGTTGTGATGACCCAAACTCCAGCCTCCCTGCCTATCAGCCTTGGAGAGGAAGCCTCCATCTCTTGCAGATCTAGTCAAAGCCTTGTACATAGTGATGGAAATACCTATTTGAGTTGGTTCCTACAGAAGCCAGGCCAATCTCCACAGCTTCTGATATACAAGGTTTCCAACCGATTTTCTGGGGTCCCTGACAGGTTCAGTGGCAGTGGGTCAGGCACAGATTTCACACTCAGGATCAGCAGAGTGGAGCCTGAAGATTTAGGCGTATATTATTGCTACCAAGATACACATTTTCCTCCCACAGTGATTCAGACCCTAACAAAAACATCTTGGTTGGGGTGACTCATCTGTCAAATATGTTACTTATCTGTGGAGACAGAGTAGCTGAGGCTCTTGAGATTATTTTTTGCAGCTGAGGGACTTGAAGCATGAGCACCTGCTTTGGCTGCACATCAAGGGTCAGGCATCGTAGTTCTCCTCAGCTGCAATAGCAATGAAATTATCTCAGGAGAATGGTGAACAGGTGCTCATTCAGCAACGATGAATGATGTTGTAAAGCTGAGTGAAAACCCATTGTTACCCTACACCCCATCATCCAAAATTATCCTATCACGGTGACAGAGAGCAAAAACATATTCTTTTTAAACTTTCTCCTTTACTATTTAATTATTTCATTTGCTGAATTTTATGCTTTTAACTTAAGTTATGTTTTATTAATGTAAGTATTGTATAAACTACTCCATTTTGTGTAACTCTTACAATGTGTTTGTGTGTGTGTGTTTTTTTTTTTTTTGCACCCAGGCAACCAGAGGCCCAGACCCACAGACCTGCAGCCCCAGCTGATCTGGCCCCCAGAAATTACTCAGACACTTATATTAACTTCATGCTGTTTGGCCTATGGCTTAGGCACATTGCTAGCTAGCTCTTACATCTTAAATCAACTCATTTCTGTTAGTCTTTCCTGCCGCATGTCCTATGGCTCACCTGTGTTCCTTACATGCTTCTTCTTGGAGCTGCTGGCTCAGTCTGTCTGACTCTGCCCTGTTCCTCCTACCTCTTCTGATTCCTCCTCCTACTTTTTCTGTGGTGACTGTCATGGGCCAAAATAGCTCCTTTATGTAATGATTATTATTCACAGCATACAGAAAGGCATTCCTACATCAATTCCCATTTGTGTAGAGTATGTCCATCGACTCCCTAAGTTCAGATGTTATTTTATTCATGAAATGTTTTATTTCTGATGAACAAATGGTATTTTTAAATTTTCAATCAGCTGTTGTTACTACTTTGACTCCATTTTTTATTTCATATTACTTGCACATTAATAATATGTAAGAACACATTCATGCTATAATTTTCTGGTTGTTTGGAATACCCCTCTCCCATTTTCCAATTTGTTTATGATTTGCTTTTTTGAAAAATTGTTAAAATTTTACTTTTTACCTGTATAGTCATGTAAGTTTGTGACTTCATTGCAAACCTATTTTCAAGTTTAATTACCTTTCATTTCCAGAGAACACTTATTTTTTTTTCAATTTGGAAGTTTTCTGCTAATTATAATTTTTTTGGTCCAAAAGGTTCTTTTGGCTATTTTTTTGCTGTAACTTTGGCTATATTTCTCAATTACACCATCATTGAGTTAAGATGGGGTAGAAATTCAATGCAGAAACTAATAGGTCAGTGGTGAAAAATGATGAACTTTAATTTCTTGAGGATATTCAAATAGCATTTTCTAGCACAATATTTTTATTGTAGAATGCAGTACTTTAAGCTTAAATTTAGAGGCTCACAATTTTCATATATATCTTCATTTCCATCAAATTGACCCAGGACTAACCAGGGAAAGATATAAAATGAATGTTCATTTTGTTATACTGCTAACAGGAGATTTGGGAGGTCCTTCAATAAAGAATTGATTCTTTTAATTGGCAGTTGTTGGTAATGAGTCCTATGACTTCAGACCATGGTTTATCTGGATATTCCTCACCCCAAGTCTAGATTTTCCTGTTAACTGACAGCAACTTTGTTGTTCTTAGAGGGTGAAGAAGGATAGTAGTTGTGAACTGAGAGCCCTGTTCTTCCCTTCTCCAAAGTTCAAGTTCAATCCTCTAGTTTTAGTGAAAGGTGCAGCCATATGTTATAGTGCCTTGAAGGGACACTCACTTCCAACTATTTCTGCTTCACATTCCATGGTCCACTTTTCTATGTGCCCCCCACAAACAGAGGGTGTCTTTTATATAGTCTTGTCCCAATATTCTGTCTTCATCTACTAGCCCAGAACAGCTTGGGTCCTAGAACTTTCTCTGGGGCAGCAAAAGAAGGAAGGCATACAGTAAAACAGGAATCAGGAGGGATTCCAGCATGAACTACATCCCAGAACCGCAGCATGGTTATCAGTTACAATGAAGGAGCAAGAATTAGTTGGTCTCCATAGGAGGTCTCTGTAGACTAGGAGCATCAGAGTATAAATATCCAGAAGATGAAAAATTTTTTCAAATATTCATCAATTGTTTATAAACTCTCTTTATCATTTTCCCACAGAGATCTACTTATATCAAGAACTGGATATGCTAATGATCTATAAGAACAAAGCCTTGCAATACTCAAAATAGTCAAGCCAATGTGAACAATATACCATCACTACTTTGCTCATTTAGAGATTCCCTTGCTTTATAATTTAATCCATTGTGTGAACTGTTGGGGTTGGTCACATACCTCATTATGCCATTAATAACTACATTTATTATAACATGAGGCTGGAGCCACAGAGTGACACACAGCTTTGTGAAACAACATAAATTCAGGCATTACTGCAAGCTGGCTGAGAGCACATCAACTTCTGAGAATGGATTATGGTTAGCAGTAAAAGTCACAAACATCAACACAAAGTATTCATGAGGAAGCAATAGGCAGATGGCAGTGCCAGAATACATATAACAACATAAAGAACAACCAGGCACCACTAGTAGATGCTGGTGGTTCTACTACATCAAGACCTGAGCATGGCAATAAATGAAGCAGAAGGAAATGATCTCAAAAACAATTTTATTAAAATGATAAAAGCATTAAAAGAGGACACAAAAAATTCCCTTAAAGAAACAGAAAATAATATAAACAAAGAATTAGAAAAGATTAACAAATTGCTGAAAGAAAAAATAGAAAATCAAGAAAGAAAATAACAGATGAAAGAAACATTCCAGGAATTAAAAACTGAAATAGAAGCAACAAAGAAGATAAAAACCAAGGCAATGCTAAGAATAGAAAACCTGAAGAAATGAACCAGAACCACAGATGCAAGGAAAACCAACAGAATGCAAGAGATGGAAGAGAGAATCGCTGATGTGGAAGATACAGTTGTGGAAATAGATATGACAGTCAAAGAAAACACTAAAACCAAAAAAGTCATAACACAAAATGTCCAGAAAAATTGTTACACCATGAAAAGATCAAACCTGAGAATCATCAGAAGAACAAGAATACCAGCTGAAAGGAACAGAAAATATATTCAACAAAAACAAAAGAAAACCTTCCCAACCTAAAGAAGTAAATGTCTATAAAGATACAAAAAGCTTATAGAACACTAAGTAGACTAAAGCCCACAAAACTATACTGCTTGCCACATAATAATAAAGTCATTAAACCTACAGAACAAAGAAAAAATACTAAGAGCCACAAGGAAAAAAGGCCAAGTTACCTATAAAGGCAGATCCATCAGAATAACACCTGATTACTCAATGGTGTCAATGAAAGTAAGAAGGTCCTGGTCAGATGTTATACAGACAATAAAAGAGCATGGCTGCCAGCCCAGGCTACTATATGCAACAATCACCAGAGATAGAGTGAACAAGATATTTTACACCAAAATCAGATTTAAACAATATCTACCCACAAATCCAGCCCAACAGAAAGCACTAGAGGGAAAATTCCATCAAGATAAACCTATGAAACCGCAAACAATAGATAATCCCACAGAAGAAAAACCCAAAGAAGTAACACACACACACACACACACACACACACACACACACACATTACCACCAAAAATAACAGAAATCAACAATCATTGATCATTAAAATCCCTTAATATCAATGGACTCAATTCAACTATGAGAAGATACACCCTAACTCAATGGGTACAAAATCAGGATCCATTCTTCTGTTGTATGTGAGCAACACACATTAACTTTAAAGACAGACACTACCTCAGAGTGAAGGGAAAGAAAAGACTTTCCAATCAAATTAACATAAGAAACAAACTAGTGTAGTCATCGTAAAATCTAACAAAATAGACTTCAAACAAAGATCAATCAAAAGAGACCAGGAAGATATTTATCTTAGAAAAAATCCATCAGAATAAAATCTCAATCTTGAACACTTAATGTCCCAAACACAAGGGCATCCATATATGCAAAAGAAATATTAATAAAGTTTAAATTGCACTTCAAATACCACATACTAGACTTTCACACCTCACTCTCACCAATGAATAGGTCTACCAGACAGAAACTTAACAGAAAAATAAGGGATTTAAGCAGATGTTATTAGAAACTTCTACCCAAACACAAAGAATATAATTTCTTCTTATCATCCTATGGAACCTTCTCTAAAATTGACCACAGAGTTGGTCATAAATCAATTATGAATAGATACAAAAAATGAATAACTTCTTGTAATGTCCCGCGCGCCTTCTTCACCCGCAAACAAGACGCAGTACAACAGGATCCTTCTGCAGCAGATTTATTGAAGCTTTACACACTAGGGCAAAGAACGGAAGACCCCAAGCCTCCCAGGCAGGCCGCTTTTATAGGCAACATTGTTTATCTCTGACGTGGGCCTTTCCCATTGGTCAGCACACCCTCACCCAATATGATGTATCTGTCTGGGGGCCAGGCTTCTTGCTGGAAAATTACAAGGTGTCATGTGCAGTGAATTGTTTACTAAGGAGCTTCCTTAAACCACTTAGTCATAGGCCCGATACAAGCACCATCTTTAGGGTGCAGCTGGCTCCCTACATCTGCCCCTTTTCTTATATTTAAAATGAGGGAGGCTATCCAGTGGATGGAAACAGACGTTTGTCCTCCCAAAACTTCTGGGAACTATGTACAAAGGAGACATTCCTGATGCGTCCACCAGGTACACCTCCCGACCAGCCCGGCACCTTTGTGGGAGATGGGATTTGTGTGCCTTGCCCATATGCAGACAAACATGTTCCATGGATCCCCTCAAACTCTAAGGTGGAACCATTGCAGTGCTTAGCCTTACAATCCACATGGAAACTATAACAGGTATGCTCTAATGAGGTGCAATGGCAATTAAGCCTCTCAGTGCAAGAGCCATACCTATACAGTATACACAATCAACCCTGCTCAATTCCAAGCAATAGGCCAAAGCCTGCCCAAACTTCCTCACCAATCAGGGAGAGGCATACCTTCCACAAGGTTAGGTGACCACAATCAGTCAAGCTTAAAATTTTTGCTCATTCAGAGCTGCCAGCCAAATCGTAGGGGATTGTCCATCTTCAATAGCCATTAAGGCTTGGGTCAAAATTGTCCTTTTTCTCTTTCTGGACGCTTGCATCTGGCAAATCAGCCAAAGGCTGCCTCCGAATCCCACGACCATGAGGATCCCAAGGGTTCCCATGCCAGCCCATTCCTTCAGGTACGAAACGGCTGAGGAAATCCATGTGGAAAGGCCCTCTGTTAAGGACAGGTCCAGACGGGTGGAATTAATCTGAACAATGGCAACGCAGAGCTCTCATAGCGTCTGCTCAAACTCTGAAGACCAATTCTGTAAGATAAACTGAGAAAGGCTTTTCGACAAGTTAGCTGCCCTAGAAAATGTTTCATACTGAATGGAGGTAACACAAAGTCCAGGAAGCTTTTGTTCACATCTCAATTGGGCCATTTGCCATAAAATGGCTAATAGTTCTTGTACCAAATCAATATGCTGGTTAACCAGCATAAGTCCTCCTTGAATTTGGGTATTAGCGGATGCTTGCTTATCTAAGGCCATTGTTACCGAGGCTGATAAATTATTAATAGCCCGAGCAGTTTGCACAGTGTTGGAAAGGGCGAGGGCTGAAGCGGTTGCTGTGGCCCCTACAGCTGCGACCGCAACAATCCCAACAATTATAGCAGAAATGCCAAAATCTCTTGTAGGTCGAAACAAACTCATGCTGCTAGGAGCCTCAACCGGCACAGGCACAAATCGTGGCATGCGAGTCACCATCGCAAAGGAATACCTCTGAGCATCCCAACAAAGGGTATAAAAGCAGGTGCTCTGGGCACACTCTAAAACATCTTTATCTACAGAGACATTACTTACAATCCAAATAAAGGGGGGCCACACACCCACGGGGGCAGCCGATATTGCTTGTTCAAAGACAAGTTGTTCTATAAAAGGAGCGACGGAGTCAGGGTCTCCAAAGATCCTTCCTGCTGCCTCTGTCATGCATGCCACAAAGTCTGCAAATGGTTCATTTGGTCCCTGGATAATCTTAGTAAGCTGATTGCTACCCTCTCCTTTTTTAGAGAGTGCTTTCCAAGCACGAATGGCCGTGGCTGAAATTTGAGGGTAAATCCCCCAAGGAAATTGGGTCTGCTGTGTAGCATACTGTCCTTGCCCAGTCAGCATCTCAAAGGTCCATTCCCTCTGTTCAGGGGTTATGGCCGCAGCATTTACTCTAGCCTGTTCTTGAGCTATCTCATGCCATAGAGCCTTCCATTCTAAATACTGACCCATGCTTGACAGGGAAGCTTTAGCCACCATCTGCCAGTCTGATGGAGTCAGGTTCCACAAGGCAAGCCGATCAAGTTGTGTAACAGTGAAGTTGGCATTTACACCAAACTTGCGGACAGATTCTGCAAGCTCTTTAATCTGACTAAATTCTACTGGGGCATAAACCCGATCATTATTTTGGCCCTCATATACCGGAAATGCTAAACTAAGTTGTCGCCTCGTGGCCTCCGGCAGAAAAGAAAAGTTTGTAGCACCGCTCACACCATAAGGAGGAGGAGCTGTAGGCAGAGGTCTGTGCATTTGCTGGCTTTTTGCCTTGTGCCTGTTCTTTCTGATTTGGTTATGAGGAGGATCATCAGGGTAGTATCTCTCTGCCTCATATTTGGCTGCCTCCTCTTCTAAATCAAATTCATCTCCTGGGTCTAGTGGGTCTTCCTCATCTACATGGCTGGATTTAGAGGAAGAAATGGAAGATTCTATTTCATCCCTGATCTCTAAATTAGCCAATTCTTTCCAGGGGAAGGTAAGTTTGGTCTCTTTCCTTCTTCTAACCTCTGAATTTTTCTCTGAATTTTTCTCTGAATTTTTCTCATATTTTTTCTCGAAACTTTTTTCCCCCATACCAGTACCGGGGGGTCCTTTTTCCTTTTTCTCCCCCATACCAGTACCGGGGGGTCCTTTTTCCTTTTTCTCCCCCATACCGGTACGGGGGGTCCTTTTTCCTTATGTACAGTTTCCTTGGGGCGCGCTCCCAATCTCTCATCCCGCTCGGTTTCTGATAGGCTATCCTGAACCTCTCTCAACCTTATCTGTCCCTCCGTGACTACTGGCAAGCAGGACTCATCCTTTAAACAATTCTTGATCATCTTCCATATAGCTTTGGTGCCCATCCTTAAATCACCCTCATTAAATTTTCGATCGAGGTCTCTCCCCAACTTGTTCCAGGAAGAAACAGTAAAGGACCCCGAACAACCATACCATGGGGCGACCCGATCAACCTCCTTGATGAATCCTTTAAGGATTCTCGGTGCAATTTTGATATCATGCTGTTTTAAAATAAAATCTAGGGTTGAGATCATCAACTGCGAAGTACCCATGATACCATAAACGAACCAAAGAGTGCTGCCACTTACCTACGTTGGTCTTAGGCACTCAGCACCGAAACCGATGAAAAAGAAAGGCAACCACAAGAAAGATGATCAGGGTGACTAGAACCAAACCTAATCCTGCCAAAACCTCCTGCCAGTAAGCACTAAAAACCAAACCTCAGTCAGGGACCATACCTCTCCGAGCAAACACTCTGCAGTTCTGAATCCTCCTCATCACCGAGGGGTCTCCGCTGGTGCAGCTGATGTTGTCTTTCCCGGGTTTCGGCACCACTTGTCCCACGCCTTCTTCGCCCGCAAACAAGACGCAGTACAACAGGATCCTTCTGCAGCAGATTTATTGAAGCTTCACACACTAGGGCAAAGAACGGAAGACCCCGAGCCTCCCAGGCAGGCCGCTTTTATAGGCAACATTGTTTATCTCTGACGTGGGCCTTTCCCATTGGTCAGCACACCCTCATCCGATATGATGTATCTGTCTGGGGGCCAGGCTTCTTGCTGGAAAATTACAAGGTGTCATGTGCAGTGAATTGTTTACTAAGGAGCTTCCTTAAACCGCTTAGTCATAGGCCCAATACAAGCTCCATCTTTAGGGTGCGGCTGGCTCCCTACATTGTAATCTTTCAGAACACCATGGAATAAACACAGAGCTCAACAACAACACAAATCACAAAAAGCCTACATGGTCATGGAAACTGAACATCTCTTAATTGAATCATCTCTGAGTATAAAGGAAGAAGTAAAGAAAGAAATGAAAGACTTTCTGAAGTACAATGAAAATGATCCACAGTATCCCCAACTTATGGAACACAATAAAAGCATTGCTAAGAGGAAAGTTCATAGCATTAAGTGCCTACATAAAAAAAAATTGGAGAAATGTAGTAATATATATTTAATAAAATTAATCTGAAAGATCAGAGTCAAAGAGAGAGCCAAAGCAAATCAGGAAGTGCTGACTCATTCCTTTAATCCTGGCTTTAGGAATGTGGAAAGAGAAGTTCAGAGAGCTGGGTGCATACAGTAAGAGAAGAATCCCCACATTCATCCTTCTGCCCATCACAACAATTGTGTAATTATCTCTATAGTCTTAGAAATCATTTCTATGGCATTCAATAGCTAGTTATGATGAATCTTTAAGATAGCGAAGCCCAGGAACAAAATTTTCTTATTGTCATGTGCATTATATAAAGCCCAGACAAATAAAATACTCAGTTAAAAAATAAGTTTGGTATTTTATATCTCAGATTACAAAAAATGCCAAAATTCCAGCTGTCACTCCTGTATATAAATCAATAACACAATGTGCCAAATAAGAAATGAGCAATGAAAACATGAAATAAAAATATATATTAATAAGATTAATGCACAATTCATTTTTTAAAAAGGAATCTCAAATAGGTATTTGTGAGTAATTACAATCAAACCTCTAAAGACACCATGGATAGCAGAATAGCCCTTATACATCAAAGGTCATACAATTGAATAGATAGTATGCCTGGGTTCATAATAGTAATAACATTTAAAAATTTTTGTATGTATAACAGTTTTCCATGCACTTTTGTGAAAACTATGAATGTATGTCAGGTGCAGTCAAAGGCCATAAGATGATTGCAGATCCCCCGGAATGGGAATTAAGGAGATCTTTATGTCATCATATGGGTACTGAGAATGAAATCTAGGGTCTCTATAAGAGCATCATTTACTTTTAACTACTTTGGCAATCTCTGCAGGTCCCTGAGCTCCTTTTAAATGTATATTTTGTCCAATTTGCACATGAGCTCAATGTAATGCAATAAATACTAGTGAAGGAGTTTCTAAAGTTGATTATCTCAGTCTAGCATTTATGTAGAAAATTAGGCAGCATAACTAAGAAAGTGGCATTTAATCTGCTGACTTGATTATTCTCTTTTGTAAAAAAAACCTATGGTAATTAAGACTGTGTGTACTGTGGGTATATAGATAGGTGGGTGATAAATGGGATATCATAAAGGAGAGGAAATATATTTGAAATTAAAGGCCTGTGTCACCATAACTTATCTTTGTGTTGTTTGTAAAACTTTGTTCTGTAGTTGTAGCTCTTTGTTAATACCATTCCTAGAATTATTCCTAAGACAACCACTTACAACCTACCTGAGATCATATAGACAAATATATATTCCACTTTATCCAATGAGATTAAAATCATAGGAGTTTATTTTGAAATTATTTAATTTTTTCTATGAAGAACAATGGACATAGGAACCATTCAAACTATAAAGTGCTTCAGATAGCTAACGTCATCAACATCCACTGTTGAAATTTTGTGACACAGCAGAAGATCTCGGTTAGGCAGTCTTTACTTTCTATAACACATGGCTCAAGTTTTTGTGAGAAAACCAGAAATACTTTATGATGTCAGTTTCTCTCAGTAATGTCTCCATATCATTTAAACTCTTGTGACTAGAAGCTTATTTTCTGTTTTTCAAGAATGTCTGATTGAATGTTCATAATAACTTCCACTATTTTGTATGATTCCCAGCTGGTGACATATCTGAAACTTGCCACAGGGAATTACAGGGAATTACTGTGTCCTCTCTTAAGGTAGAAAAGACATCGACACTCTAGTGCTGGAGATTAACAGAAAGGTAGTTATGCTAGAAGAAGGACATTTTATTCTCTATTTCAATCTACAAAACAAAAACACATCAATTTTACAAAAACAATTCTGTGACATGTAAGAAACAATTTCAATTAGTGGCTCCTGAATAGGCAGAGCTGAGTCAACCCTGATTCTCACTTTTGCTCGCATAAACTTATGTTATGATTTGTCTCTCTGTAGGAGGAAGCTGATCATCGTGCTAACAGACATAATCGGCAATGTCTTCAGACTCCAGTCTGCTGATGGTGAGAGTAAACTCTTTCCCAGACCTACTGCCACTAAACCTTGATGGGATTCCATTGTTAAAGTTGGATCCATGGTAGGTTTCCCTAGTTTCTGCTGATAGCAGTTTAAATAACTGCTAATATCCTGACTGGCCTCGCAAGTGATGGTGACTCTGTCTCCCAAAGGTGCAGACTGGGTCATTTGGATATCACATCTGGCACCTGAGAGTGAAGATATAAAAATATCTATCCAATTGAGCATGATATGAAAGGACTGAACCAAAACCCCAGTGAATATTAAATACAGTGTTATAGTGAAAGTCTCATTATTCTTTTATTTTACTGGAAAGCCAAAGCAACAGGAGCCCAAAAAGCTAAGCAGGGGCCCTAAAGTCCATGCTAAGTCCTGACTGTAATGACAACTTCACAGGGTGTGACTTTGATATGAATAATTCCTCAAGGCTGTACAGTGAGTGCATGCAAATCAATGGGAACCAGTCCATACTGCGCCAAGCCTCAAGGTTTACTTATGTCAGTAACTGAGCACAAACCTATTGGCCCAGAATCCCTAGGTCAGACCACACATATGCTTCCAAAGAATGTATTTCTTTTTTAATGTTTTAAAGTTTTAGTTGACATTTTGGATGTTATTTAAAACTTTCTTTAGTACTTAAACTCTATTTTGAATATTATATGTAAAAGACATTCTAGTAGTAATATAAAACAAATATCTGATTGTTAAGAAATATATAAAAGAGAGGAGGATATGCTCTTAACTCATTCAAATAATTCTTATGAAATAATAGTATGAATGGGTGGTGTTATTGCATGACATTATTCCCAGCACTAGATAAGCAAGGGCAGGTCATCCTCTGAGTTTGAGGGCAGGCTTATCTGCAGAGTGAATTCCAGAACAGCCAGAGCCATGTAGTAGTGATTCTCTGATGTGGGATATCTTTGTGCATGCTGGAATACTATTGTATAAGAAAGAAATTGTTTTGGTTTATGGCAGAACAGCTTAGAAGGAGACAGAATATCCAAACATAAATAAAGGAGATACTTATCTACAGGTTGGAATGTAGTAAACAGGAGTTTAAACATTTCACCTAGTTTTTGCTAAGTAATAGTTCCAATGATTGCTTATATTGTGACTTACCACTCAAGTGATACTGACATTGTGTTCAGAGATGTGAGCACAGAGGATGGGACTGGGTCCTTTGCATGTCACATATGGCACCTAGTGATGTGGGAATGTCTTTCTGTATGCTGTGAATATAAATCTTTAAATAAAGGAGCTGTTTTGGCCCATGATAGGCACCATAGAAAAAGTAGGTGGGGAATCAGAAAAGGTAGGAAAGGAAGGGTGGAGCTATGGGCAGATCCGAGCCAGGCATCCAAGAATAAGCATGTAAGGAACACAGGTGAGCCATGGGCCATGTGGCAGGATAGATTAATGAGAATGGGTTGAGTTAAGATGTAAGAGGTAGCTAGCAATGTGTCTGAGCCATAGGCCAAACAGCATGAAGTTAATATAAGCGCCTGAGTCATTTCTGGACCTGAGCAGCTATGGGTGGCTAGGGGTCTGGGACTGACTGCAGGTTGGTGGGTCTAGACCTGTGGCCACCCAGGACCAAGAAACCTTACTACAATAACCAAGGATTGAATAAGTAATAAATTTCAACAAAATTAAGCACAATATGTAAGGACTTCCCCAGTGTACCAGGAAACTGATCACAGTGTCACACTTAAATTTCCATTGTAGTCCTTGGGAGCTGAGTGGGTGGCATCACGAACATGCCATGTCCTGCCTGTGACTGACACTATGGATAAGTGTGAACAACCAGTTAATAAGACCTTGTGGCAGAGGATTGAACTTTGGACACATGCCAAAGAACAGAAGATTTCCAGGTCTAGCTCTGACTGCAGAGTGTCTGATCCAGTAACTCAGCATAAAATTGATCCCTAGGTATCCTGTGCTAAACCAGTACAAACCCTATTCATCTCCATAGGATGAATTTCTTCTATAAAGATCCTACACTATTAAAGACATTTATAAATTTTTCTAAATTTATGAGATATAACACTATTTGACACAATATATAATTGTTAACAATAAATAAATAAGGAATATCATTTTCAGTGGAATAGACCATGAGGTTACTAAATTGTTAACTCACCTGCCCACAATTATGAGTAGGAAAAACCCTGTGTTCTAAGTGCAATGTATTTTTGAGTTTAAAATAGTTTATTTTCCTAAAATAAAGAATGCAGTTCATCTGTATCATTTTAGTGAACTCATAGTAAATTGTGATTGCTTTAGTACTCATTATTCCAGAAGAAGTTAAAGTAATATACTACTTGAGCAAAAGAATTGCCATGTACTATCAAAATGCATCTTTCACAATTCTATTATCATTTGAAAGTATATATTTCATAGCTAGACACTAAATAAAACACATTTTCCACAATGTTTGTGATGCTGACCTTGGACTGTTTTGAAACCTTGTGCTACTACTTCCCACAATTGATGAGCACACATGGTAAATAAGTGCTACCTTGAATCATAATATTAACCAAAAACACTGCTTCTCATTACATGGTCATGCTACTCACTATAACTGTAGAATTCTTAGTTTTTAATTCAGTGACTGATAATGTACCCTGACCATAACAATACCTTCTTTACACATTCAAACAAGCCTCATTTTCTATCAAGTTAATACAAATATCTCTTTAAAAGTACTGGCATCTGGTGCCCTCTAGTGGCAAGTAGGCAGAACACTGTATACATAATAAATAATTAAATCTTAAAAAAATTAATTAAAATATTGAAATGTCATATTATTGGAAAAAACATTTTATCATGAATCATTGCACATATATGTCTTTTTTCCTGCATATGCTAGCCTTGTTCATTATCTAGGGAAGTAGCACCAGTCTAGACTTCCATAACATCATAGACACTAGAGATTAGGAATCTTTCATTTTTTATCCACTGATGGACAAAAAGTGGTGTTGCAGCCTATATTTGGTCATGATGATTTTCTATGGTTCTGGACTTCAATCCTATGGACCAGAAAAAACCCTAACTTGAGTCTTTTTATTTTCTAAATTCCCCTCCCATGAATAGATTTGGAACAGTCTTATGGCTAGAGTAAGAGTGTGTATGGTTTGCCAGCTTTCTCTTTCACTGTATTTCTGCTGACATATTCCTTTTATAACTGTGCTTCTATGAGATCCAGAAATCTTACAACACAAGTCAGATGAAGCATTTCAGAGACATTTTGTTACTGATGATAAATATCTGGTTGAATGGTTAAATGGCTTTAAGTATATGATTAAACACATAATTTACAAAGTAGCAAGGAAACTTGACTAAAAGCAAAATGATAGTAAATGTCAGAAGAAAATGACATTATAAAGAATGACAGAAGGCAGTAATGGGAAAAGTTCCTCAACAGGTAAGTTATTATTTTGAGCTTCCTTTTATGGGACTCAAGAAAACAAGTATCTGGGTTGCTAGGGGGTAAGTTCATCTGTAAATATTGTTAAAGCTGTGAAATGAAGAATAATCATGGAAATCTATCTTGCGAAGGTCCTGGATAGTCTATATTTCAAAAGAAATCACTGAGTGGTGTACAACAGTTTGTTTCTTCATTGACAAGATAGAATAATAATGGTGGGGGTCCATCTTCTTTCCAGATGCTTGGAGAGTGATGTTTGGAGAAATTGTTCTTTACAGTAAAAAACCTAGAGATTATTATTATCACATGAAGATTTTAAATCTTCAGGAGAAAACTGTATGCAGAGAAGGTTTTAAGGTTAAAAGAAGGAAATACATGAAGAAATAGGATAAAAAATAAAGGTATAATAATATTGGTCCCTAGGTATTCTGGCTGTCTTCTGTCCCACACCAGGTAGCTTTTCTGATCTGAGACAGAAATTCCCAAGATTTCTCTTACCAATGAATTTGGGTTTAGAGAAGGAGAAAGCCTCTTAATCCAATTTCAAAGCCAGCTCTATTAATAATCAAATTAGGACCACATTTTAAAAAACAGATATAGATGTACAGCAGTGAGAACTGAGAAATCACTCTGTATTCTATATTGGTACCAACTGGCCTCATATTCTGTTACTTGTAATCCTTTCATAATTGATCTTCTTTCAGCTTTAGACATCTAAGTGTTCAGCATCCTTTTAATTTCTTGAAGATAGTTGTATCTATTCTACTGTAAAGACAAAAATGAGACACTTCCCTAGCCTTGGAAAGTGAACTTTTCTTACCCTGTATCCAATTGTCATATCGTGAATGAGCCATTACTTCTCCTCCTCAGGAGGTACTTCCTTTTAGAATGAGATCTTTATTAACTTTGTTAATACCCATATTTATTCTTCTTTGGAAACAAAAGCAAAACTCCTCCAACACCAAAGCTCATATCCTGGCTTCAATTCTGAAGTCAGCACATCTTTGAAGTAAATATGTTGGTTTATCTCAGTATAAAATTTTGGAGATCCAGAAATAGGTTTATCCTTGACCACACAAGGGAGGAACCAGTTAGTTTCCTTTATAAAATGAAGTCTTTTGCTTTGAGAATATTTGTTACTAATCTCTCCAAAAAATTACTACAAGATTTTTGCCAAGGTTCACTGTCTGCCCACAATTGATCAATTTCTTCATTAGTTAAAGGTACAACAATTTCTTGTGAGTCCTTTCCAGTCAACTGACAAAGTCTTGGTTTTTCTTCAAAAATGAAATCAGAAATATTTTCACATATATTTTCTGCTTTTTACTTGGCCTACATGGTAGTAATATCCATTTGAATATGATTCTTTCTCTTTGCATTATGACTCCTGTAGGAGAATGCTTAGAGGGTAAAATAACCAGAATGCAATCAATGTCTGGATCCACATGATTCACATGCGCTTTTTGTAATTTCTTTTCTACTAAATCCATTTCTATCAGTTTCATCAGAAAATTCTCTGGGACTATTTAAGTTCTTATCACCTCCTAAGGTTTTGAATAAATTAACTAGTTCATGGTTTTTAATACCAAAAATGTGTCACATATGAGAAATATCTTCTAGCAAATTTTGGAAATTGTTACGAGTCCCCAATCTATGTCTCCTGAGTTACACCTTTTGGGGTCTAATTTTCTGTAGGCCTATTTTATGTCCTAATAATTAATAGATATCCTTTTTTTTGTATTTTGGGGGGCAATTTCTTGTTCCCAATCAGGCAAAATTTTTTTCATCTCTTCAATATTTTTTCTAATGTTTCTATGTTTGGGTCTGCCAACAAGATATCATCCATATAATGGTAAATAATAGATTGTGGAAATTGTTTGCATATCACTTCTAATGACTATTGTACAAAATATTGGAATAAGGTGGGACTATTCAACATTCCTTGTCAGAGAACTCTCCATGTATATCACATTACTCTATGTGAATTATTAAATGTGGGCACTGTGAAGGAAATTTTTTCTTTGTCTTGTAGTGGTATGGTATATAAACAGTTCTTCAAGTAGACAACTATAGTAGTCCATCCCGTAGGTAACAGGGAAGGCAAGGGAACACCAGATTGTAAAGAGCCCATTGGTTGAACCACCTTGTTTATTTCTCTTAGATCTGTCACCATTCCCTCCTTTCCAAGATTTTTTGGACAACAAATACAGGAGAATTCCCTGGGCTGGTTGATTCTTCTACATACTAAGCTTGTAACTGCTCCTGTACCAGCTGTTCTAGAGCCTGCAGTTTCTCCTTTGTTAAGTACCATTGCTGAACTCAAATTAGCTTTTCTGTCAACTATTTTAAAGGTAGTGCTGTGAGTGTCTTTATGGATTCAGAAGCTATTGAGCCATGTTTTTTCATAACCCAAATGTTTTGTGACTGTCCTTTGTAGTAATTTAAAATATTGTTTTCAGAAACATAATAGAATCCCTGGTTTATATGTGATCCTCGACGGATTTTAATCTGGATATTCAATTGTTATGTAAGGTCACATCTCCATAAATTCATTGCTATGTTAGCCAGCCATATAGGCATGGATTCAACCTTCCTTTCTGCCTTTCCAATCCTGTGAATTTACACCATATTATACGCTACGTCACCTGAAATATTGTTCTAATACCAAGAAATTAAACATCCACATCCTTTATAGGCCATCTTGGATGCCATGATTGTGGGGTTATGGTTGAAATGTTGGCTCCCATGTTGACTAAGCCTTGGATATAAATATTATCTGTTTATGTTTTAAATTTTAGTCTGCCAGAATATTTGTTTTCTGGTTGTTCTGGGAACTTTCAATTTTTCCCCTAAAGTTGTTTTGTTATCCAATGCTATATGGTACTCTACATTAGGCATTAGATTTCTACTTGTCCTGAGGAGGGTGTCCTCTAATGTGACTAGATATGATTGAATCCTTGGCTTTGAGATGTGACTTTTGGGGACTTGATGGGGTAAGCCGAAGAGGCATTTCCCAATGGTAAAGGGTTGCCTTGTTTGTCTCTTGTAGATCTATATCATTAGTCTAATGTTGATCTTTGTCACATCTTTTGCATAACCCAGAAGGTAGTGACCTTCTATTTAAATAGTTCCTAAGAGAGGCATTATTCTCAGAAATGCTTTGCATACAATTCCTTTTTATATGGCCTGGCTTACCACAATTGAAGCAATTGATACTTTGTTTCTTCACCCTAACATTGACAAGGCTTGGCGTACCCAATTCTCTTCAGCACAATGGAGAGACTCAGCATTGATTGCATACTGAATCCATTCCTTTGAGTGCAGATATGATCTTTAGTGGCATAAGCATTCTCTTGCATTCCAGATTAGCATGGTCAAAAGCCAAAGAAAGTATTAATTGCTTCCTAATTTCCAGATCTGATACAGCCTTGGTTAGTCACTGCAGAAAGTCAGTATAAAGTTCTTTTAAGCCTTGTCTGACCTTGGTATAAGACTCAATTTTCTGTCCTGGTTCTAAAAACTTTCCCCAAGTGTTCAATGCAGCATTACATCACAGCAGCATTGTGTGTTCATCATTATAAGTAGTCTGAACCTTCATATCAGCAAATGAGCCTTCATCGAGGATTTGGCTTTGAGAAATGCAAAAGTCCCTAGATTTTCACTGAAGCTCTAAGGCCCTGGCTTCTTCCCTAAGCCAATTGATCCATTGTAAATGTTGGCCATAGTGCAATATGGCAGGTGTTAACTGCATCCAATCATCAGGAGTTATTCTACTTTTTGACCATTCATTTAGAGTTCATTTTATATAAGTGAAGTGCATTGCATGGGGTAATAGGGTTTCCTTGATGTCCTTTGTATCTCTCATATGCATTGGCTCATAACTGTACTCCACAAATTCCAAAAGTTCTCCATATGTGTTCCTTTTTTGAATTGAAACCAGAAATGATACAAGTGGAGAAGAGAGTATCTCTTTCATATTCATTACTTTAGGCAGAACCTCCTCATCACCACAATATTTCATAGATGGTTGTCCTGAATTGTTCTGAGTGGAGAGTGTCTTAACAATCTTCTCCATTATGCAACAGGGTCCTCCCATTCCTGAAGCTTAGAAACTATCATTTTCCCTGGATCTGAGTTTCTTGAATAACCAACCTTTCTAGTGACTTCAGAATCAGCAATTTTTCTATTCTCATCATTAACATTCAATTCCAGGGAATTAATAATTTTCTTATTCTCATCATTAAGATAAAGTCTGCACTTCTCTTGTATGATCTTAATATTTATTTCCACAAAAGAAATGTTATCAGAAAGTTTGTCATAACCAGCTTATAGAAAATTAACTTTGCCTGCCAATTTATCAGTTGTTGTTTCTATATTACAGACTTTAGACAACTGATCATTCCCAGACTTCAAATCATCCATCAATTACTCACTCCAAGACTTCAAATCATCTATAAATTGTTTATTCCTAGGCTTCAAATCATCCAGTATGCTAATTATTTTCTCATAATTAGAATGTGTATAAAGCCATTGAAATATAAAATATAGAAACAAGCCAAAAAGTAACAGGAATAAGGGAGTGAATCCCTCAGAAATATAATCATTCAAGGAATCCCCCATCATAACATTATAAAAGTTTCTAAATTCTTGAGAAGTTGTACTGTCCACCAGTGTGTATGTGGGGGGAGAAGTGTTATATATTCAGTTACCTCAAGCCAGATGTAATGGCTAAATTTGGCCAGCAGTTGTCACCACTGGATGCTCAATGTGGTCAATGTGGAGGTTTGTCTGAAGTGCAGAGTGAGGGAGGGGCACAAGGATGGAGCCATTATGGAAGCACAAGTACCAGATTTGCTTGCTCTGCTCATGGGCTAGAGGCAGAGTGTGGCCTGTGGTCAAATTAGCAGTGGCACAGGAAGTTTGGATTGGTGGGCAAGTGACCGCTAAGCCTCCTTCAACAGCTAGAGCAGAAGAAAGACTTGAGAAGGCCGGTGTCTCCTTGAGTAGTGAGATTTTAAAAAACTTTGAAGGGTTTTTCACCACTAATGTAGAGTTGGTCAACTTAAACAAAGACAGGGAGGTGGATAGGCTGACAACTTTGGGAAAAAAAGTGTCTTGATACAGTCTTGAACTTGAAGGACAATCACCAGGCCCTATTAGCAGAAGAAGAAGATTTCCATGTGTGCATGCCTTTCTTGTAGTCAGATCAAGCATATAAGAGCTAGACACCTTTCACCAGCCTTTTTGTCCAGAAGTTTGCCTTCTTTAATGTATAGTGTGTTGTTGTTTTGTTTTTGTTTTTATTTCTCTTTGGGAGACTGTCACCTAGCTACTAAGAAATACATGGATATTTATTTGTCCTGATGAATACCAAGTCTTATCTTGGCTAGTTACAAGCCAGTTTTTCTAATTTTACTAAACCGTTTCCCATTTTCTATTAACTAGATTTTGCCTCTGGGCTTTTTACTTCTCTTTAGTCTGTATATCTTCCTTTCCTTCTTACTCCAGGGCTGGTGGGTGGCCGGGTGCCTGGCCCCTGCTGTTCTCCTCTCCTCCTTTTCCTGCTCCTTCCTTGCTTTTTTGAGCCTAGATTTCTTCTCTTATTCATTTCTTACTGGAAGACCCACCTATCTCTCTCTTCTACATAGCTATTATTCATTCAGATCTTTAATAAGCCAATGAGATGTGTTAGACAGGCAAAGTAACACAGCTTTACAGAGTTAAACCAATGAAACATAAAAGACTGCACCACATCATTGTGTCATTTAACAAACATTCCCCAGCAAAAATAAATGTAGCACATGGTAATCTAATATTTCATAGTTATACTATTCATATGTGACCTTTATTTTTATCTTTCTCTCTACCGTAGATCTGTCTAACATCTCGTTTTTCATATACATACAGACGGTGTTATATGGACCTACAAGAACTTTTATAGGAAGCTTCACTGGAGACTCTCATTCCTTTTCTTTTTCTTTCTCCTCCTCCTTCTTTCTTTTTTAATTCTCCCTTGAATTTTTCTTGGCAATGTGACCCAAAATAGATGTGAGATTCTGGATACCTTCTGAGTACTGAACTGTGTCTTCACTAAATCAGGAGTGAACTTCTTTTGCCTTTGCTGCTGGAGCTGAGAAAAGGAAAAAGCATAGCTCCTCATTCCAAAAGGAATCAATTAAAGCTCAATTTTATCTGAATAGTGATCTCAGCAGGTAGAGGCACCAGGAGGAGCAGCTGAGGCAGCCCAGGCTCACACCTCTGCTTAATGGGTGGTTTAAATAATGACCCACTGTAAATGGTACTCTACTACAGAGAGTAGTAAGTTACAATGTCTTCAGACTCCAGGCTTATGGTGAGAGAACACTCTTTTCCAGACCCACTACCACTCAATCTCAAAGAAACCCCATCTTCCTACCTAGATGCAGCATAGATCAGGGGCTTAGAAGATTTCCCTGGTTTTTGCTGATAGCAGGTTGATGCCCTGCCAATGTGGACTGGCTTGACTCTCTGTGGTGAGTGTGTCTCTTGGTAATAAAGTTTCAGATGTAGACTGAGTTATCTGGATGTCAATATGGAACTTGGCACTGGGGCAACAAACAAACAAGCAAAAAACACTAAAAACATGAAATAATAATGCTGCATTCAAAAGTTAACTTATAGGTCCTTTTTATTTAGATGTTTGGTGCAAATGTAGTAGGTCTTTCTTGTTAGACTTTCTTAGGATTGCCGGTCCCCAAATAATAACATAAAGAGTTTTTATTAATTATGAATGCATGGGCTTACCTTAGGCTTGCTCCTATAGCTCTTATAACTTAAATTAGTTTGTTTCTATTCATCTATATTCTGCCATGTGCTTGTTACCTATCCTTCATAATGTATGTCTGTCTTTCTCAATATCTTGCTGGCACCTCCTTTGTGTCTAATTCTAATCCTGAGTTCACCTCTCTGTCCAGAAGTCTCACCTCTTGTCTTCTGCCTAGCTATTGGCCATTCAGATTTTTATTAAAGCAATTACGATGACATCTTCACACAGTGTACAAACATCTCATAACATATAGGAGTTTGCCAAAAGCCAGGCAGCACTAACCCCACTGAGATAAATATTGCTCTCCTCTATAGAAGGGTTCTAGGGCAGCAACAGCCCCAGAAGATGAGCAGAAGTTTTCAAGTCTGTGCTCTGACCAATCTATTAAGAAATGTTCAGAGAGTGGTGTGTTCCCTGGTTACAGGCAATCAGCAGGGTCTAGAAGATGTAGTCATAGTGCAAGTTTGTCTCTCTTCAGAATCTGACCCAGGACAAGCCTTAGCACCCCAGTATTTGGATCAGGGTATTATGTGGTTTTCTCCAGACAATTTTTCCTCTTTAGAACTCAGAAAACAGATTGGCTTTGCAATCCTGAAAGTTTTATTATTTTAATTTTTGAATATGAATTTTGAAATGAATTTCTTGCTAGCTTTACATATTTGTACATCTTTCACAAAATAACTTCCAGAAGCTGGAAGATGTTGTAGAAGTCACCTTCATTTAAACTTGTGGATTTTTTTAAGGCCAGAGAGAATGTTTAGTCCATTTCCCAGAACTTTGAGCTATGATTTGCCGTACTATATTATCAATCAGTGCTTGAAAATGTACAAGAATAATCATAGAAAATTGTTATTAATAAGATAAAAATATAGTTCTAAATTTTAAAAAAATATAAAAATATGTGAATAAATGGGAATATAAGTAAAACTGTATTTCTCTTCTCAGTAGGGATCACACTAAGAATATTTGCCATTATCCATTTACTATCTTTCAATAACTACTGCTGTCCTCATTTTAAAAATGTTTTCATGCTCTTTTCACCAAAGAATCAGCATCAAACAATTTCTGTCATTAGGCCTGAAAATGTATAAGCTGCCTCTATAGCTGTGTGGCTATGATTGATGCCCTATCATAATGACTCATGTGTACTTGTGTGGATGTTTGTGATTTTTCACCATAATCCATTCTCAGAAGTTTATGTGCTCTTAGCCAGATTGTAGTAATGACAGAATTTATGTTGTTTAACGAAGCTGTATGTCACTCTGTAGCTCCAGCCTTATGTTTCTAATAAAAGTAATTGTTAGTGGCATAATAAGGTGTGTGTCAAACTCTGGCAGTTAATAATATAGAATAAAATTAAATAACAAGGAAGCCCTGAATGAGCAAAGTGATTAGTGACTATATATTGTTCACATGGGCTTGACCATGATGAGTATTTCAAGGCTTTGTTCAACATTAGCAAATCCAGTTCTTGATATAAGCCGGGCTCTAAAGACATGAAAAAAGATCTCCTTGGAGTCTAATAAAGAGAGTTCATGAACAATTGATGAGTGTTTGAAAACACATTCATCTTCTGGATATTTATACTCTTATGCTCCTAGTCTACAGAGACCTCCTATAGAGACCAATTAATTCTTCCTCGTGCATTGCACCTGATAAATATGCTGAGGTTCTGGGATAAAGTTCACACCAGAATCCCTGCTGATTTCTGTTTTACTGTATGAGTTCCTTCCTTCATTCCTTTGCTGCCCCAGGCAGAGTTCCAGGACCCAAGCTGTTCTGGGCTAGTAGATGAAGACAGAATATTATGACAAAGACTATATCAAAGACATGCTCTGTGTGTGGGTGTGGGGGGCATATAGAAATGCAGACCATGAAAAGTGAAGCAGAAGTAGTTGGAAATGAGTGTCCCCGCAAGGCAGTGTAACAAATGACTGCAACTTTCACTAAAATGAGAGGATTGAACTTTGGTGAAGGGAAGAAAAGGGCTCTCAGAACACACTTACTATCCTTTTTCACCCTCTAAGAACAACAAAGTTACTGTCAGTGGACAGGAAAATCTAGCCTTGGAGTGAGTATTATCCAGATAAACCATGGTCTAAAGTCAAAGGGCTCATTACCAACAACTGCCATTTAAAAGAATCAATTTTTGATTTAAGTACTTCCCAAATCCCATACCACTACTGCCATTTCTATTAATATTATACACACTAGTAGTGTGATGTGGATGGTTATTGATGGATTATTTAAATTTTATAACAATAAAATAATGATTAGCAGTATAACAAATTGAACATGCATTTTTTAACTCTCCCTGGTTAGTCCTAGGTCAATTTAATGGAAATGAAAATATATATGAAAATTGTGAGTCTCTAAATTTAAACTTAAAGGACTGAGTTTTGCAATAACAATACTGTGCTAGAAAATGCTATTTGAATATCCTCAAGAAATTAAAGTTCATCATTTTTCATCACTGACCACTTAGGTTTCTGTGTTGAATTTCTACCCCATCTTAACACAGTGATAGAGTATTTGGGAAATATAGCCAAAGTTCTAGCAAGAAACAGCCAAACGTTCCTTGTGGACCAAAAATATATAATTACCAGAAAACTTCCAAATTGAAAGAAAAATAAACATTTTCTGAAAACAAAAAGTAATGAAAGGTGAAAATAGGTTTGCATTAAAGTCACCAAATTTACATGATTATACAAGGAAAAAAGTAAAATTTCAATAATACATTAAAAAAAAACCAAATCATAAACAAACTGGAAATGGGCAAGGGGTATTCAGAACAACCAGAAAATTATAGCATGAATGTTTTCTTCACATTATTAACTTTGCATGTAATTTGAAATAAAACATGGAGTCAAAGTAGTAACATCAGCTGATTGAATATTTTAAAAGTACCATGTGTTCATCACAAATAAAACATTTCATGAATAAAATAACATCTGAACTTAAGGATCCTATGGACATACTCTACACAATGGGAAACAAAATGGAGTAGTTTATACAATAATTACATTAATATAATATAATAAGCTAAAAGCATAAAATGCAGCCAATGAAGTAATTAAATACTAAAGGAGGTAGTTTAACAAAGGAATATGTTTTAGCTCTCTGTCTGCTTTACTGGATAAGTTTGGATGATGAAGACAGAGGAGGAGTGTAGGGTAAAGTTGGGTTTTCATTCAGCTTTAGACCATCATTCATTGTTGATAAGAAAGTACCTGCTCACCATTTTCCTGAGACAATTTCATTACTATTGCAGCTGAAGAGAACTAAGATGCATGACCCTTGATGTGTAGCCAAAGCAGGCACTCATGCTCCAAGTCCCTCAGCTGCAAGCAATAATCTCAAGAACCTCAGTCACTCTGACTCCTACAGATAAGTAACATATTTGACAGCTGGATCACCCCAAGCAACGATGTTTTTGTTAGGGTCTGAATCACTGTGGGAGGAATATGTGTACCTTGAAGGCAATAATATACTCCTAAATCTTCAGGCTCCACTCTGCTGATCCTGAGCGTAAAATCTGTGCCTGACCCACTGCCACTGAACCTGTCAGGGACCCCAGAAAATCTGTTGGAAACCTTGTATATCAGAAGATGTGGAGACTGGCCAGGCTTCTGAAGATACCAATGCAAATAGGTATTTCCATCACTATATACAAGGCTCTGACTAGATCTGCAAGAGATGGAGGCTTCATCTCCAAGGCTGTTAGGCAGGGAGGCTGGAGTTTGGGTCATCACAACATCACCTTTGTAACCTTAAATTAAGACAGAGAAATACAAAGTTAAGGACACACTTCATGAACAATATTTATATGTTCTTATTGATATTTATTTCAAGTGTTTATATTTGCGTACAATAAAATAAACTTCCCTTACTGACAACCCAAGTGAAGTGAAACTCCTAAGGGGCTTCAAGGCATCAATTATACCACTCTGTTCCATCTGTGTCATAGTATTTATTATAGAACAGATTCCCTTGTATCTGAAAGCAACCTCTAATAGATGAAAACCTCACAGACCCCATTCTGGATGAGAAGACCCCTCTGTCTTCTCATACATGGACAGAACACATTGGAATGGCCTCAGGACCCAGGACTCACACTCCCTACCCCTTCTCCTTTCTCATTTCCCTCTGATCTTACCAGGAATCCAGAACAACAGTGGCACCACCAGCAGATAAGGCAACTTCATTTTGAGGAGTCAACCTGAGGAGACAGATCAGTCATCACAGGATGTCAACTGAGCTTTTATCTCAGACTAGCAAGGGTGTGTCCTCCCTAGGGAACAATATGTAAAGTCCTGGGTGAGAGTTACTATATAGATAGAGAAGATTCATGCACAGTTCTTGTGATTGAAAAGCATATTTTTTGTGTCAGGAGTGACAATAGTAAACTAGAATCTGGTGCTTTATAAGAAAAGATAAAATAGGAAATGATAAAATTGTCAATGTGATTGACTCTAGATACATATCACAGAAACAGAGTAGGAATAAAAAAAAAGACATGTATGAAATCATTTCCTATTAGTTGAATAACTATTATTTTCCTCCACTTTCATCAATTTTACAGAGAAATAACTAGTTCTATAAATATTAAATGTAGAAAATAGGAGCTGTCTTTCCTGTGGTTTATAAAATTTGTCTCTCTAAAAGCCCAAAATTAAACAAACATACATGGAGGCCTACCTTAAATATTTATAATGAAAACATGAAAGTGATAGATATCAAAATTATTTTTATAGAAAATATGGGTTGAGGAAATTTGAAATGGATGGTTGGGTCTCTAGTATTTGTATCTCTTTATATCTTACAGATACAGAAGAAGGCAAATGGCAATAAGGAAAAATATACAACGTGGTTAAAAGGTGAAAGCATATATGTGTATCTGTTTTATCCCTTAATCAATATAAAATAATTTCTTGAAAGACAGAATGTTCTTTACTGTCATGGTTATTCTCTTATGATTGGTATTTGCTTAGAAGCAGGAGCAGGGAATTAATTTACATTTCCCTACTTATTGTATTCATCTCTATTTGCTTTTGAAGTTGCAAATATATTTCATATCTTCATGAAAGCAGTAGTACAACATGAATGTTTTACATAGTAATATGTGTGGTGATATATTGTATATTTAATAAAATAGTCTGGTATTTCAGTAAACAGAGCCACTCACAAAGCCAAGTCACAAGGGTTGAGGAGTGGTGACCCATGAATTTAATCCCATCACTGGAAAGGCAGAGATCTGTCTGGATCTCTGGCAGTTCCAGATCTAACAGGGCCAGGCAGTTGTGTCAAATACATTAATCATAGCTCTAGGAAAGTAAAACCAGGAAGTAAGATAGCTGGGCAGAGAAAGAGAGAGACAGAGACAGAGGCAGAGAGAGAGGGAGATATGGAGGGAGGGAGGGAGGGAGGGAGGGAGGAATGGAGGGAGGGAGGGAGGGAGGGAGGGAGGGAGGGAGGGAGGGATAGAGGATCCAGAATATCAGCTTCCCCTGACACTTCCCTTTTCAGCTGAGGACAGAGATGCTGCAGTGAGTGGATTCAGGAATTCAGGCCTGAACAGTTGACGAGGTGAGAATTGGCTATGGCTTGTTCCCTGTGTCTCTCTTACTTCAACTTTTCCTCAATATCTGGCTCCAAATAGAATTCAGGCAATTTAAATGAGACTTTATTTTTTAATTTTTATTTGAAAATTATCTGAATATATTTGTTGTACATGTTACCTAAGTGCTGTATACTCTCTACCTTGAATATAAACCTTAATATTCACATAAAAATCCTTTCAACATATTGATTCTTGACAATACTTTGGACATTTAAAACAGTGTGCTCTATTATATTAAAAATATATTTAATAAGTTGAGTAGAGTGAAAGACAGAAAGTCTAAGTGCTAAATTTCATCATTTCATACCATCTATTCTAGTGCACTAAGAACACTATGGGCAATGCATATGACATCATGTCTTATATCTGAGACTGAAAGCTGTATGTCATTCACCAAGTCCCTCGGGTTCAGAACACCTTAGGTGTGTATTCATAAAAAGATTTAAGTAAATTTCACACTATGTTGTAGTGGAACCATGTTTTAGTATGTTGTCAATAGCTGTTGCTCTACTGGTTTAATAAAAACACTAATTGGTTGAAGGTAGACAGGAAGTGTGGGCAGGGATACCAGACCAAGAAATCTCTGGGAACAGAAAGAGCAGAGCAGAGATGACAGAGAGAAGCCAGAGAGACACCACGGAGAAACCATGATGAGAAGTCAGGGGACACAGAGGAAAGAAGTTGAAATGCTGTCCGAGCCACATGGCTGAACAAGATAAGAATCATGGGTTTGTTTAGGAGTGAAAGCTAGCTAGCAATCTGCCAGAGCCATAGTTGGATCAGCCTAAGATTAATATAAGTGTCTGAGTGTTTGTGTGGAACTTCAGGTCTGCGGGTCTGGACAACAGGCCAGACAGGCCAGAAACAATACAACACTAGGTCAAAGAGGAAATTAGTTGAAATTTATCCTCAATTTTAAATAAATAATAAAGAAAAAGAAAAGTTATTTAGAAATTGAGAAAATATTAAAGTAGGAAAGGCATTGTTTTTTTTTTAAAAAAAAAATTAGGGAAGCATCAATTGTGACAAATGCCTATATGTATATTTACTCGGTGTTTCCAGGGGAAGTGACAGCAGGAAAAGCAAGGGATTAGACTTATCCTCACAGACATAGTCAACTGGCAAAGAAAGGTTCATATGTTGAGTTTACTCACAAGCCTAAGTAGAAAATTAGACCTTCAATTTGTCTTAACAGTACAAAAACGGACTAGTTTGACAACCTATGAACTAAGCACCCAGAAGGAAAAGTACAGCCAACATTAAGATGATAGAGTGTGTTTCATTACCAATTCAGGGGACTGCAGTCCACAGACATACTTAGCCATATGAAAAGCCTTGAGGACAATTGTTTCTCACTAATGTCTCTCTTTCTCATAAGATTCACATTTACTTACATTATCTCTACAGTGCCCATTCACAGCTGAAAAACAGCCTTCTCTGCTTATATAAAATCAAATCTGAAAGCAGTTCTTGTCAACTATGGAACACTATGTGCTTCTGGAAAAGTCCTTCTCACAGATATAATTTGTCTTCCCTTACTGTCAACACCCTGTTTGCTTAGTAAAGGAGGTTGCTAGATTCTCTGTTATGTAACTCACATGTTTGGGAAATTATTTAGGATATCAAATAGTGTCCTCAATATTTTGCTAGATAATTCTATAAAAGAACTTAAGAGGACTGCATGTCTCTTTTCATATGTCACTTAAAATACGGACTTCTTTTACAAAACTCGTAGGTGATTAGTCCTTATGCAGGAGACTTAAGTGACAAGCAGTGGACTACAGTCAACTTATTGTTCTATAAAATTCTGGTACATGGTTCTATTAAATTTTCTCTCACCAAAAAACTTATATTAATATTGATATTAAATTTTCATCAACAATAGCACAATCTAGAACTGTATATTATCACCAAAAATCTGACTTTTGATATTTGCCACCTGTTCAGTTTTGTGGCTCCATAGATAGAACCTCCTCTGAGGATCTATAGCTGCTGTCCCTTCATACATCATAACTTTTGACATTTCTAAGCAGTTAAGAAAGATCAGAACCCCCAAGATCTGAAAATGGAAATAATGAGCGATTCCACTCATCCATCTTCTTCACATTCTGGACATTTTTTTTAGAAGTTGGGATTAAATATCTGGCCTGAAGATCTGTTTGCATCAAGTAACCTCTCTGTCTCACCATATCATAAAAAAAAAAACCCCAAAGAAATTTCAGATGAGCTTAACATCTTTCAGGACAAACTTATTTCATTGGTTTCTGCTGTAATTTAAATTAAGTGGAACTGGATCTGAATACTGATAAGGATGGGATTTATGCCTCCTTGAACAATGCTGCTTCCTCATCAACAAATCCAAAGGGATTTGATATTGGGCCAAAGACACATTGACCAAACAAAAGAGAAAAACAATGCTATGCCCCCTCCTCTGCATGGACTTTTGGGTCCCTCCCTCACATCCTCCTCCTCTTTATCACTCCTTCCTCCTATGTCCTTTAAACATTTTACTTACTGCATACACCTTCCTTAAAGTAAACATATTCTCTTGATATCTGAACAGGAAGGTCCAATGGAAGCTTTCTCATGGTTCTGACCCTACAGCAACTCCTTTCATTCATGAGGCATCAGCTAGAAAACATTGGACAGTGTAGAGGAGCTCTGGATCCAGGGGACCTTCATGCATTTCACCACAGACCAAATACACCTCCTTTCTTCAGTCCTCTATTCCATCCTTTTCAGTCTTTCCATGCTCTGTGCCCCCTTTGTTTCTGCTAGCCTACTGGTGCACAACATACCTGGCAGTGTAAATAGTCACAATTTTTGATTGACTGCACTTGAAAGAAAATAAAACTTACTCCTCACATCCTTTTACCTCAGTTGAACAGTCCTTATTTTCATTCACTGCCACCCTTACTTCACCCGTTAGCATGTCCCTCCATCTCTTTCTTTGCAAAGTGAAAAATACTTTCACCAGTTGCTACCCCTTTTACTTTCCTGCATTTATTCCTGGTCATGATCTTTCTATGAACTCTTGCCTCTCCCCTTAACTCTGCACAGGAGATGTAGATATTTATATTAAACAGAACTCACCATTCTCAAAGGTGTCATTTTAACTTATTCTACTTATTGAAGATATACATACAAAAATAATAAAGGAGATTACATGAAGGAAAAAATTCAACCCAAAATGTGTATAATTTTACCAATGGGTTGGAAGTTAGGAATGAGCAAAAAAGAAGAAAAAGAGGCAGTACACACAACTCACTTATTTAAGACTTTCTGTATAGAAGAGTAACCTGAGCTGATTCTCTAACAAAAGTTAAAAATCAGGCATGGTGGTAAACATAGATAATTCCATTCAGAGGACAAGGAGGCAGATGAATACCATCGAGTTGCTGTTCATACAGCCTGCCCAAATATTTAATTTCTGGTTATAAATGAAAGACTTTGCTCAGAAATAACCCTATAAAGTGTTCAAATGGATGGTACCTAGAGTTTAGATCTAGCCTGTACACACATACACATGCATGCACCCTCTCTCTCTCTCTCTCTCTCTCTCTTTCTGTCTCTCTCTCACACACACATACATACACACCAAACACACATACACACACGTGCACACACACAATTTTACCCAGGAACATGTATATAGGTAAACAAGAACACACAACATAGGAGCATATGGAGAAAAGTTGAATTATATGCCACAGTTTAACACCTCTCCTTCCTGATCTGCCTAGATTTGAGCACACTCAGTGCCACAGTGGGAGCTTCCAGAACATTTTGTCTTCTCCACCATGATGATATGTATCTTTTTAACCATGACCCAAAATAAATATTGCCTTTCTTACAATGGCCATTGTCTGGTATTTATGACAGCAAAATGAATACTAATCACTATAATCTGAATCTAAACAAGATTTATTACAGTCTTTGATTTGATCTAAAGGTGAAAATGACTGTGGCAACAGACAGGATTCTATATGACGCTGCAGTACAGCAGGTCAACTGGCTTCCCACGAAAATGATGTAAAGGCTGTTTCAATCTCTTCCCAGTGAAGTATGTCAAGAAGAGAACAGGGGCTGTGTAGGCTACAGAAAATAAAAAGGGAATTAAGAATCTATGTACTAGAGAGAATAAAAACATGGACAGGAATAAAAATATGGACAGGAATACTGGAGATTGAGTGACAGTTGTTTCCTCCCTGGAATCTGTTTATGGAAGAAAAATAAGAAAGACAAATCAAATGTGCTACATTTATATAGAAGAAAAGTTCAACATTTTGGCAACTATAGAATTTCATAGATATTATGAACATCTAATAAATGTTGTGAAGAAGAGGAAATATTTTCCTTACTAGATTTCTAAAGGAGTCATAGACGGAGGATCTGAGCTTGGGACAGCACGGCCATGCCCTTGGGTACTAGCCAGTTTCCTACTCATCTTGACATTGTCCATTTTATGTCATCAGAGAGGCTGAGGGGGTAATGGGGCATGCAAATTATACTGACTATAGAGATGTGGTCTTGATTCCTGAATAGTGCCATTCTGGCCCTTATGGCCCCTCCTCCTCCCCAAAGCACTAAAACCTTATGTTAAATAGGGGGATTAAGAAAAACATGTTTTCCTGCTCTACAGTCTCCTTACTGCTGCCACCTGCTGAGTGCTAGTCTTTGGGGATTTTCTAAGACCTTGAGTGGGCCAGACTAGGGGGCGGGGTGTAAGAGAGTCAAGAAAGGAGGAGCTAAGTGGGGGACTAGAAGAGAGAGAAGCAGCAGCAGAGAGAGAAGCAGGACTAAGATGTAAGGTGTACAAAATAAATCATTGTGATCCTGAATGATAGAACCTAAGGACTCCAGAGTGCAGATTATTTAACCTTGACGCCCCTCGCCTGGACAAGACTCAAACACCCCAAAACTGGATGTGGTAAATGGAGGTCCCACCGAGACCCAGGAAAGAGGGATAAGCGGACGAGGCTCACCGTGCAGAGACCGGGGGAGGATCTGGGAAATACTCAGGAATAGGCGCCTAAAGATAAAAATAGAAATATAAGAATAAGAATATAAGAATAGAAATATGGGAAACTCAACCTCGCAAGTTCGGCTGGCTTCTGAACTCTGAGAGTTATTAAGGCAACAGGGACTTTTAATAAAAGCTCAGACCGCACTCACTTTTCTAAAAACGATAGGGGAGATTAGTCCATGGTTCTTGACGGGAGGAAGTTTTAATGTTTCTGATTGGGTACAAGTTAAGATAGACTTAAAAAAGGCATTGAGAGATCAGGGTCCCAAATCTCTTCCAGTATTTACCTTCTCTCTCTGGAGATTCGTAAAAGATGCGCTGCTCTCTAATCAGGTTAAAGTAAAACAACAACTCGCTGACCTGGAGTGTGTGTTTGAAGAAGAGCAAGAAATAGAGACCCAGGAATCATTTAAAGAAGCCTCAGATTCAGATTTATCCGGTCTTGAATCAGAGAAGGGGGCTTCCACTGCCTCATCCAGTAAGAGTAAAGGAAAAGGATGGATGGTGGCAAATAGTTATGATTCAGACAGTGAAGAGGAGAGATATTTTGAGGAGCGCTCCCTTGTTAAAGACACTCATAAATTGACTCAAAAATTAAGGGATTTAGAAGTGACTGAGGTGAAGGGGCCAGTTAGTCCTTCCGCACCTCCGCCACCCCCATATAATTGGGATAGACTGGAAAAGCAGCTGATGCGGTGGAGAGAAGATAGGGAAGAAAACAGCCCTAAGGGAGTAATTTTCCCAGAATTGCAAGCTTACCTGGTTAAGGAGGTACAAGATGCCTAGGGCCAGACTATTCGGCAGCATGAGCCGCTCACCTTTAAAGACCTGAAGCAGCTCAAAGAGGCTGTTTCCAGTTATGGCTCTCATGCCCCTTTCACCCAATCTCTTTTTGAATCTTACCAAGGGTCGTTTTTGACTCCTAGTGACTGGCAACAATTGACTAGGGCTGCTCTATCGGGTGGAGATTATTTAATATGGAAAGGAGAATTTCAGGAGAGATGCGTTGAAATTGCCCACTTAAATGCCCAGGCCGGAAAACCTGAAGTTAACGTAGAGCTGCTGACTGGCACTGGAGTGTATGCTAGTATACAAGCACAGATTCAGTATGATGCTGGCACTTATGCTCAGATTGCTGCTGCAGCAAACAGAGCATGGAAAGCCCTGCCTAATACTGCGGCTGGTCAACAATTAACTAAGGTCTTACAGGGTCCTTCAGAGCCCTATGCAGAATTTATTTATCGACTTGCAATTAGCAGAGAAAATACTTGGAGATTTTAAAGCAGCTATGCCAGTAGTTAAACAACTGGCATTTGAAAATGCCAACAAGCATTGTAAAGAAGACCTGCGACCTCACAAAGGAAAGAGTCTTGATTTTATGATTAAAGTCTGTAGAGATATTGATGTAAGCTTTGTGCAGGCACAGGTTATGGCTGCTGCAATTAGCAAAGGATTGAGGGCAGGAAGAACAGAAAATGAAATGAGGAGAAGAGGTTGTTTTCAATGTGGACAGCCTGGACATTTAAAACGTGATTGTCCGGATGGTTCACCTGCTAAGGCAAGGCATACCCCTGGAATTTGTCCTCGTTGTAAAAAGGGACAGCACTGGAGTAGCGAATGTCGCTCGAAGTGGGACAATCAGGGAAACCCCATCCAGCCGGGAAACGGGGTGAGGGGGCTGCTCCGGGCCCGAAAGCCAATGTGTATGGAGTATTGAGAACTACAGCACCCCTTCCAGACAGTGGCAGACTGCATCACATTCCAATAGACAATCGGGCCAACAATTCTTTTCTGTCAGAGACCTCTACTGAGCAACCCCAGGTAGTGCAGGATTGGACCTCAGTGCCTCTGCCAGAATGATATTAACCCCCTCCATGGGGCCTCAGGCAGTACCCACAGAGGTTTCTGGCCCACTTCCCACAGGGTCAGTAGGACTGTTGTTAGGAAGAGGCAGCATCACTATGCAGGGCATAATCGTACATCCTGGAGTGATTGACTCTGATTTTACTGGGGAGATAAAAATCATGATGGAATCCAAAGGGGTAGTAGCAGTGATTGAGCAAGGACAAAGAGTGGCCCAGGTGTTACTTCTTCCTTATCTAAATACTAATGCCTCTAGCACAGCACCTATGCGAGGTGATAGGGGGTTTGGCTCCTCAGGAGGGGCCCAAGTTTATTGGGTTTCTCAGATGTCCTCACGACCTCAGCTCACCCTTAAAGTGAATGGTAAAGAATTCTTGGGAATTCTGGATTCTGGGGCTGACATTTCGGTTATTTCCACCCTCTACTGGCCCAAGAAATGGCCAAAGGATAAAGCTACTGCTATACTCCAAGGTTTGGGACAAGTAAGGCCAGCCCGCAGCTCCCAAATTCTTGACTGGAATGATGGAGAGCATTCAGGAAAATTTCAACCTTATATAGTTCCCGATTTGCCCACTAATTTATGGGGACGGGATGTACTAGCTGCTATGGGGGCAGTGCTTACTACTCAGGCTCTTGGGAACAATAACCCTTTTGTGACCAATAGGATGTTGGACATGGGATGGACACCAGGCAAAGGGCTTGGCCTTTTACAACAGGGGTGCCCTAAAGCATTGCAACCTTGGGATGAAGTTACTAGGAGGCCTGGAGATAGAAGAGGGCTTGGTGAAGAACCTTTTTTCTAGGGGCCACTGTGATTAGGCCTGAACCCACACCTATAATATGGAAATCAGATTCCCCAGTGTGGGTAGAACAGTGGCCCTTGACTACAGAAAAATTACAGGCCACACAGAATCTTGTCAAGGAACAACTGTCGGTAGGACATATAGTTCCTTCCACATCACCTTGGAATATTTCTATATTTGTTATAAAAAAGAAGTCAGGAAAATGGAGGCTGTTACAGGATCTTAGAGAAGTTAATGCCACCATGTAAATTATGGGGGCGCTGCAACCTGGACTTCCTCATCCTGCTGCTATACCTAAAGATTTGCATTTGATTGTTTTAGATTTAAAGGATTGCTTTTTTTTACCATTCCTCTTGCTCCTCAAGATTGCCAGCGCTTTGCTTTTTCTGTCCCCTCACCAAACTATAAAGAACCCTATAAGAGACATAATTGGATAGTTTTACCCCAAGGCATGGCTAATAGCCCCACATTGTGTCAAATGTATGTTTCTGCAGCCTTAGAGCCAATTAGAAGGCAGTTTCCCAAAGCCTATATAATTCATTACATGGATGATTTACTTCTGGCACATTCTTCTCAAGAGGCATTGATGGAATTGTATGATAAATTTCAAAAAGGATTAAAATCAGTGGGTCTCGTTATAGATCCTGAAAAGGTTCAATTGATACCTCCTTATAGTTATTTGGGTTATGTTATTCAAAAGGTGGATATTGCCCCTCAAAAGATACAGTTGGCCACCTCCCAGTTAAAAACCTTGCATCAGTGGCAACAATTCCTAGGAGAAATTCAATGGCTAAGGCCCTCTTTTTCAATTTCTACAGGAGAACTTAAGCCTCTTTTTGAACTCCTAAAGGGAGATGCTGAGCCCACATCTACCCGGATTTTGACTCCTGAGGCCAAAAAGGTCCTTACTAAAATAGAACAGGCATTACAAGATATGTCAGTACAACAGATAGATTATGATCAGTCTTTGCAATTTTTAGTTTTGGCCTCTAAGTTTTCACCTACCGGTGTTTTTTGGCAACAAGGTCCCATTTATTGGGTACATCTTTCTGCATCACCTGGGCGCACAGTTATTCCTTATCCTGAATTAATAGTTCAATTGTTATGGAAGGGTAGATGCTTGGGGCGGGCTTTATTTGCCAAAGATGCAGACATAATAGTTTTGCCCTATACCCAAGAAATGGTTGCTAATTTGATTCAAAATGATGATTCTTGGTGTTTGTTTTTGTGCACCTTTAAAGGACAGATAGTTCAAGCTTATCCTAAACATAAAATCATTCAAAGTTTTAAATTATGCCCTTTTATCTTTCCCAAGCTAATAAAGACCCAACCTATATCTGGGGCATGTCTACTTTTCACTGATGGCTCCAAGACTGGAAAAGCAGTAGTTGTGGATGGAGATCATATAGAAGGCATAATAGTGCCCCAGGCCTCTGCTCAGTTGATAGAAATTACTGCTATGATACTTGCCTTTCAATTATATCCTGAAGAGCCCCTTAATATTTATACTGATAGTGTGTATGTGGCCAATATTATGCCCCAACTAGAAGTGGCCCCTCATGTGGGGAATCATCAAAGATTGTTAGCCAATTACAAAGCTTACAGATTTTGATATGGTCCAGAAAGCAATCTGTGTTTGTAGAACATATTAGAGGACATTCTGGCTTGCCTGGACCACTTGCCAAAGGCAATGAGTGAGTAGATGAAGCTACCCGAATAATTTTTGCCTCTCTAGAATATGATCGGGCTCTACAATTACATAAAAAGTTTCATCTCAATGCTCAAACATTAAGGCATCAGACACAATGCACCAAAACAGAGGCCCTTTCTATAGTTTCCACATTGCCACTTGTGCTCCCTTTATTCATGTTCCATCCTTTGGAGTAAATCCTAGAAGTCTCAGACCAAATGATATATGGCAGATGGATGTCACTCATGTCAATGGTTTGGGAACCAAACATTTTTTGCACGTGGCTGTAGATACTTATTCAAAAATGATCATGGCTACCTTACATTCAGGAGAGAAAACTAGACAAGTAATTGAACATTTGCTAGCTTCTTTTGCTATTATGGGAGTGCCTAAACAGATTAAAACTGACAATGGTCCAGCATATACTAGCAGAAAATTTTCCCGGTTTTGTGAACTCTGGGATATTAAACACAGTACTGATATTCCTATAATCCACAAGGACAAGCTATTGTTGAGAGGACCCACCAGCACATCAAAACTTATTTAAAAAAAATAAAGGAGTGTGACATTTACCAAAACTGTCAGGGCCCACAGACCCTTCTTTCTCTTACCTTATTTACTTTAAATTTTTTGCTGCTGGATTATGAAGGATATAGTGCTGCCCAGCGACACTATTCTGTCCCCCCCTCCACAGAAGCTATGGTTCGATGGAAAAATTTATCCTCCGGACAATGGCAACCACCAGCACCTGTGCTGGCCAGAGTTGGGGGGGCTGTGTGTGTTTATCCACCAGGTGCTGAGAAGCCAATCTGGATACCTGAAAGGTGTGTACGTCCTGTTCAACATGAAAAGATTGCGGTTCCTGAAGCTTCTGACGAGGCCAGTAAGTAAGTTAAAAAAAAAAAATTTCTATCTCTTCTACTCCATGTCTCTTGGTCCCTTTACCCAGATTCGGACCCTGGAGGGTGGGAAGGGTCTTTTAAACTGTTCAGCTCTAAATTTCAGCTTAAGCAACTGATTGGAGTAAAGAACATTCCAGTGCCCTGTTGGTACGAGTCCCAGCTGCAGTGATGCTGTTAGTGGTTCATCAGACCAAGATCCATCTCCCAGGTGCAAAAGAGAGACTCCAAAATAACTACACAGTCACCCTGCTGCTTTTGGAGCTACAGTCTCAGAAAATGCATTGAGCCAGACAGTCAGAGCTGCATCCCTGGTGAACCAACTATCAGCCAGGGTGGTGACTGCCTTTGAAATTCCAGAGACTTTAAATGGACAAATACATTTTGGGATTTATCCCTCAACCAACAAACTGCCCTATTGACATTTTGCATATGTAATAATGGCTATTGTGTGACCTTGGATATTCTGATAATTGTGTTACCTCAAGGAAGATAGAAAATGTTAAGTCAGCAGTTGCATATTGTTAAACCAGTGTTTTTCGGGGCCCCTAGAATACAACCTTTTTAATTTACACCTTGCAGTTAGCATACACCATTACACCCCTTGAGACTAGTGGCTTATAGAATACCCTGACTAAGTGGCTGGGTAGATCACCCAATGGTCTGTATCTGTATCCCTTTTTAATATTTTGCCTCAAGGGTTGGCATGCTGTCTTTTCATTCTAGTACACTGCAAAAGCAGCAAGGTCATCAGCAGGAAATAATAAAACATGCTTCTGGCCTTGCGACCCCCAACTGATGCTCAAATATGCATATCAATGCTAAAAGGATTCTCCCAATGACGGGCAACTTCCCCGCCTGCTATATCTAAGACAGGAGTTGGCACATCCAATGATGGGTTCTGTAGCAGGGGCTAGGGGTCGATCCTAAGACAGGGGTTTACTTCTATATATATTTTTTTTAATAAAGGGGAGTGAGATGTTGATTCCTGAATAGTGCCATTCTGGCCCTTATGGCCCCTCCTCCTCCCCAAAGAACTAAAACCTTATGTTAAATAGGGGGATTGAGAAAAACATGTTTTCCTGCTCTACAGTCTCCTTACTGCTGCCACCTGCTGAGTGCTAGTCTTTGGGGATTTTCCAAGACCTTGAGTGGGCCGGACTAGGGGGCGGGGTGTAAGAGAGTCAAGAAAGGAGGAGCTAAGTGGGGGACTAGAAGAGAGAGAAGCAGCAGCAGAGAGAGAAGCAGGACTAAGATGTAAGGTGTTCAAAATAAATCATTGTGATCCTGAATGATAGAACCTAAGGACTCCAGAGTGCAGATTATTTAACCTTGACGCCCCTCGCCTGGACAAGACTCAAACACCCCCAAACCAGACGCGGTAATGTGGGATGGCAGAGTTGTATGGACAGTGTGAATCTTCACATAGAGTCTGTGCCTGGTGGTTTTTTCACAGCTATGCGGATGCTCCCAAGGTTAGGTTTAAAATATTGCCTCCTCGGCTATTATCTGTCTTCCCCCCTAAACTTCTGTATGAGATTCTGTGTTTCAAAATTTAGTTTGTCACTGACCAAAAACATAAGGAGAGTCTATGGTAATATCATTGATAAATTGTCTGTCCTTCTGCTCACAATATTCTATCATTTGTGATAGAAAGGAGTTACAGTAGTCAGCTCATTGACATAACTTCTGTCTGCATACCAAGTATCTGATTATCAATTCTACTTTTACATAAAGTTTCCAAATGTTCATACTTTATTGCAAATTCATTACCAAAGGGCTGAGTGGGACTGAGAAACTTCCATCTACAGAATCGCACATGCACACACAGCATCTACACAGACAAGTGCAGATGAGCTCTTTAATCACATCCAAATTCCTTCAAGTTCTTCATTTATTTCTTTGTAGAAAAGAAGGGTGTGAGTAAGGTGCATAGATTTTTGACAGTTTCCTATGAAAGTATAATTATTTGAAAACAAAGAGGAAAATTTTTAAAAAGCTTGATTACTTGAAGTCCTTCCAGAAATGAGTAGCTGAGTTGCTCTCTCCAATTAAAGAAAAAAAAGTTATGTCTCCCTCTACTGGTAGAAATGCAGTAAACATTCTAGCACATTTTGGAGAATATAAAATGCAGTGATTGTAAAGCAATTTGTGGTTATTAGAAGAGCCACACTGAAAACATGTATACATAATACAAAATTCAAGTAACTTGCAGAAATAAAATCATCAAGATGTTATATGGATGTAATAATAAAGCAAAAATATTTTAGATTTCAAGTTACTTATTTCTCATTTCATTTTTTCCTCTCATACAGTACATTCAAAACACAGCCTTCTCTATGTCCAATCCTCCTAACCTCTCTTGACCTACCCTCTACCCCAAATCTACTGTTTCTCTATGTCACTTCAGAAAAGAGCAGGACTCCCAGGAATATGAACTGAATGTAGCATAACAAGATGCAATATGACTGGAAAAACCCTCATATCAAGGCTGGATGAGGCAACCAATCAAAGGGGTAAAGTCCCCAAAACTGGCAAAAGAGTCAAAGACAACCCATTCCCACTATTAGGAAATACACACACACACAGACACAGACAGAGACAGACAGACAGACAGACACACACACCCACCCACACACACACACACACACACACACACAGACACACACACAGACACACACACACACACACACACACCGCAATAAATACCACAGCATATAGGCCCTTTTATTGCTGCTTTAATCTCTATAATTCCCCATATCCCTGCTTACTAATTCTGTGGGCCATGTTATCTTAGTGTCTTTACCTTCTTAGCTCCTACAATCTTCTTTGGAGTTCCTCAGCTCTGCCTAGCGTTTGGTTGTGTGTTGGTGGAACTTCTCTTAAATACACCAATCTAAACTTAGTATTTATTAAAATATATGCCAATACCCATGATACAGGTTACAGCTTAGGTAGATGCCTCATAGACTGGATTATCCATAGATTGGATTATCCATGTGCTGGACAATGGATACCAACGGATGCCAAACTGGTCTCTACAACAGTCTGGAACCAGGAAACAAGGCCTTCCAAGGTCCTAGCAGCCCCTTATGAATAGGGTTGGCCACTCCCCCTTCTGGAGCCCAGGACCCTAGATAGGTGTATTCGGACCTTATGAGCTAACACCTGAATCCCACCACATCTCCCCCTTTTGCCTAACCAAGAAGGTTCTAAATAAGACTATATACAATAAGAATTATTATGAGGTGGTATCTAGGAGAGGATAAGGTACAAACTACAGCTAAAACCTAACACATATAAAGTACATCATATATTTCTAGAGTATTGGTAGATGGTATGGTATATAAATTACTTCAAAAATGTTGATCTGGGAAACTGAAAATGCACAACATCTGAATGTTCCTTACTAAGGGATAATAGGGTAGTAACCTTCAATATTTATTCTTCAACCCCTTCAAGACCTGAGCAGGAAAATGTATCACCTGAAAGTCAGAAGTACATGGAAGTAGTAGCTTCCAAAATTTGGGAGAGGACAGAGACACAGCTACCTGGACCTATCGTTTTGTGCACCATTGAAGGATCCATCATATTGGCTCCAGGCCTATGGTATCTGACAGATCTTTTCAGGAGCAGGGCAATTTTGGAGGGACTGTCTTATCCTGTCCAGGCAGGTTTTTTCAGTCTCCATCCATCATCTTGTTCATCCAGCTTGGATATTATGTGTGTACTGTCTGCAATCAAGGTAAGAGCAGTTCTTTACCCAACCAGCCATTCTCTGCCAAAAGGACAAATTCCAAAGGAGTGTCCTTGATGCTCAACACCATCTCGGGAAAGGAATAGTGACACCAGGAATTATCGCATCTCTCACAGCCAAATTCCAAATAATAATAAATGTTAAATGCCATATTCTCTGGGTTTATAAATGGTTGAAGACTCCTGTATATCTATGATATTTTAACCTGTATCTGAGAGGACTGTAACATGACAACTTAAGTAATGTTGACTGCAGTTTTTATTGTCCTAAGGATTAAAACCTGTACTATAAAATTAGATTACCTATAAAGGGGTGTATAATCTCTGAACAATGATTTTTAGTATGACTATCAAACATTAGCCAGAGGTATATATACATTTTAAAGTGGTAACAGTATTTTAGACATGTATATACATGTATATCATCCAAACAGAGTTATATAAAACATCTTGTGCATATATCATAACTAGTGCAATCATACATTATCTCTAGTATAGTTAAATGGAGGTGATAATTGTATAGTGGACTTGACAATAATGTGCAAATATTTTAAACAGAGGTAGAAGCATATATAAAATATAACAGTTACAGATTCAGTTTTATATTGATGTACAAGTTGCTTTGGTTATATAAAGCAATTTCAGATTTAACTTTGTACCAATGTACACATTGTCTCTATCAATCATATAAAATGATTTCACATTTGTATCAATATACTACTATCTATGCCATTGCAAACTGTCTTTAGCTTAGCCCATATATTTGGCTAAAAGTTGTTTATAGGTAGGTAGAACAATTTACCTTTATCTATCCTATACTGATAATGGATGGCACCAAGTGACCAAAACATAAATACAGATGTGGCAGCTCCAGAAGCTCTGTTTAGCAGGCTGGCTGTGGTGGTGCCTGCAGCAGATGCACATTTTTTTTTTGTGTGTGCACAGAGGAATTTACACTCGCCTGGTCCAGCTCAATTGCAGACAGTGACAGCACTTGGTGGAGGCGAGGTGAGACTCCTCGCTTGCATTTGTGTACCAGTAGCATGGTATGAGATCACACTCACGCTTGTGTCGTGCACTGAGGTCACTCTGTTGTGGCTCAAAGTACAGAAGTTGTGGTGGCTACACTGCAGCAACTATGAGCGTCCACTCAGTGACGAGAAAAAGTGGCACAGAGGGGCAACTCTCCACTCAGCACAGGCAGGGGACCACTTGTTGCTCTGCCTGCTGGCTGGAGAGTGAGCAGTGGAGCCTAGTATGAAGGAAGAACAGGCCAGTGAGGGAGGGAGCTTTCATCCCACACACTGGAGTGCAGATTCCCAAAGCTGAACACTCTGCCAGTCCTCTGCTTTCTAACAGTGTTCAAAACACAAATGGATCCCCTACACCTGTGGGCAGAGGCCCAACGTTGGGCACCAGATGTTGGTGGAACTTCTCTTAAATACACCAATCCAAACGTAATATTTCTTAAAATATATGCCAGCAGTCACAATACAGTTTACAGCTTAGGTAGATGACTGATAGACTGGATTATCCATGCAGTAGACGATGGATGCCAAACCAGTCCCTCCAGCAGCCTGGAACCAGGAAACAGGTCCTTCCAAGATCCCAGCAGCCCCTTATGAATAGGGTTGGCCACTCCCCCTTCTGGGGCCCGGGACCCTGGATAGGCCTCTTCTGTTGCAATGGGGTTTCTTGGTCCCGAGCGGCCAGACCCTTCCACGCCAGACCCCTTAGCTGCCAGCCTCTGCTGCTCAGGCCCTTAGAAATGACTCAGATACTTATTAACTTTATGCTGTTTGGCCTATGTCTCAGGCACATTGCTAGCTTGCTCTTACATCTTAAATCAACCCATTTCCATTAATCTGTGTGCCATGTGGCCCGTGGCTCACCTGTGTTCCTTATATGTTGCTCCTTGGGCAGCTTGCTCAATCTGCCTGACTCCACCCTGCTTATCCTACCTATGCTCTGATTTCTCCTCCTACTTCTTCTATGGTGCCTGCCATGGCCCAAAACAGCTCCTTTATTTAAAGATTGATATTCTCAGCATACTGAATGGCATTCCCACATCAGTCTTCTGACCTTATCAGCTGACACCTGAATCCCACCACAGTTGTGAGCCGTGGGTCTTTGCATCTGCCCCATCAGATGCCAGAATAAGCCTCTCTGTTAAGTAGTGGGCTTGGCACAAATCTACGAGAATAACAGAATAGTACTAGTTAATCTTATTTTAAAGGATCCTTTCATGTTTGATTATACCCTAGGTCTCTGAGCCATTTAATTTCTAGTTTCTTGACATCCAGACAGTGTCAGGCTTGGGATTCCTCTTCAAGCTTGGGCCCCAAGTTGGACCAGTCTTTGGTTTGACACTCCTGTGGGCTCTGAGTCATAATTGCCCCAGTACATCATGCAAGAAAAAGTGTGGATCAAAGCTTGGTTGCTGTTCCAGTTCTACCACTGGAAGTCTTGCCTTGTTAGAGAAAATGGCTGGTTTAGGTTTCATGTATTCCTTTACTAAGAGTCCTCCCTAGAGTCATGGACATAGGTTCCAGGACATTTCTACTGCACTAGGTTTACTCCTTACATGTTACCATGTTCCAGTAGACTTTTCCTGTATTCTTGCACTCTGCCCCTCTCTTTCCCATGCAATCTCTCCTACTTCCATGCCCATTCTCAGTTTACTCACAGAATTCTCCTTTCAAGGGAGATTCATGCATCCCTGATAAAGCCCTCTTTCTTACTTAGCCCCTCTGGATCTGTGGTTTGTAGTGTGACTATACTTTACATAACAATTAATATCCATTTATAACTGAGTATATCTGGGTCAGGGTTGCTTTCCTTAGGATAATTTCTAGCTCCATCTATTTGCCTGCAAATTTTGTTATATCATTTTTGTCTAAGCACTGAGTAATACTCTATTGTGTAAATATAATACATTTTCTTTATCCTTTCTTCTTTTGAGGGACATCTAAGTTGTTTCTTATTTCTGGCTATTGTGCTTGATTTCTGGGTAGAAATTGTTGAAATCTGGTTTTGTCATGAAATATTTGTTTGCTTCTTTTATAGTAACTGTTATTTTTGCTGGGTATAGTAGTCACAGCTGGCATCTGTAGTCTCTTATTGTCTGTATAATACCTATCCAGGACATTCTAGCTTTCCTTGTTTCAATTGAGAAGACAGGTGCTATTCTGACGAGGCTCTCTTTGTAACTTATTTGGCCTTTTTCTTTGTAGCTCTGATATTCTTCTTTTTGTTCAGTGGTTTGATTATTATGTGGCAACTGGACTTTTTGAAGGGGGTCTAGCACATTGTGTGTTCTTTAAGCTTCTTTATCTTTATAGGAATTTCCTTCTTTATATTGAGAAAGTTTTCTTCTATGATCTAGTTGAATATATTTTCTATGCCTTTGAGCTCATATTCGTCCTATGACTTATACTGGTACTCAGGTTTTGCTCTTGTAGAACCACTAGAATCTGGAGGTGCCATATTGTTTTTTATATTGTTATATGTATTATTGCACTGGTGTCTACCCATTTCTTCCTCAAATCAGTGCATTTGTGTGTTTCAGGGAGCCCTCTTGGTCCAATTTGAACTCTTGGTACTCTTGGCATTAGCACATTTGCTGTTGCAGAGAGCTACACTTGGTCCAATAGGAGCTGACTGATATTATGTCTCTGGATATTTCTCTTATCCCAGTAGGTGCTGGATAATTTTGTGTCTTAGGAAGATGCTGATATGGAAGGGTAATGGGTGAGTTTAGGTGATGGGATGGGTCTTGTAGATTGCATGATCTATCAAATTAAGTAGTTAATGGGGTATTTCAGCCTGCAAGAGTCTTCCCTGATGGCCTGTGATTGGGATAGCAATAGATGGGGGTTCATGGATTGTGCCCCATAGCCTACATTTCAGAGATTAGACTCTCCTGCTAGGCTGGTTGAAGTGTCACTCACTTCTTTATCCGGTAGAGCTGGCCAAATCTGTATTCTAGGAAGTTGCTGAAGTCACGGGGTTATGAGTGGGTTTGGAAGATGGGGTGAGTCTTGCAGACTCTAGGGTCTGAAAATCTGAGGTGTTAATGGGGAATAGCATCCCATAGGAGTCTTCCATATTGGCCTTCAATTGGGACTGTATTCTGTTGTTAATATTTTTAACCAGTTTGTTTGGGTCCTGAGCATTAAACTCACAGCTTGCACAATAAATCAAGTTTTTAAACATACATTTGAAAGTATTGACCTCTTTATTTTTCACATTTAAAATAGGATATGCTAGATTCCTTTTGTTTCAATTAGTTTGTGATCAGATTATTTAATATGTACCATAGCTACATGCTGTTTGTTATGTCATCTGCTGTAATTTTTGCAATCCAGTAACTGTCCTTCTAATTCATGTGAAGTTGACAACTTGCCAAGTTTTATTCAGTTTGAAATGACCAGCATGAGTTTGAGTATTAACATGTTATCCTCATGTGGTAAGAATACACCAGCTGACAAACTCTAATGGGTAGCTCTGTCCCACCATCATAGTTTCTACTGACCTTATCCCAATGAAGACCCATGGGACAAGTAGTCACATTCACATATAACCAGGGGAATTAAAGGTGTGGATTTATTTTTGTTCAGTTAGATGAAGTTTACAGTGAATCTGGACTCCTGTGTTGTGAATAAATTATTCAGAATCCTATGATGGGAATAGATTTTCATTCATAGTTAACCAGAATCTAACAGAAATTCATTTTTCTTATAGAGAAAAAATCTTAATGGGAGTTTTTCTAAGACTTACCAAGGAGAGAAGTGAGATGTATAGATCCTAGAAATTTGTAAGGGACTGGGAGCTAGCATAAGCCAGTTCAATGTGATTATAACCAGTGCCTTAAAGCATGTGCTCATAGCAGTTTCTCATAGCAATGAGAGCCCCTTATGTGAAAACTTCCTTATAAGATAACCTGTGGTCTGCCGGTGGCCCTAGAAACAGGGGTAGAGTCCTATTGTGAAATGACTTGGACCAGTGCTGCAGCAGAAGATAACAATAAAGCAGAGCATTTTTCCATGGTTGTGTGGAGGTTGTATAATGCTTGATATTTCCTCAATAAACTAAGCTTGATGTTTTAACTTGTTCCTGGAGGAGTCTTTTTTCTTTGTGTCTTCCTCCCCTAAGGGGAAGTAGCAGAGCCCAGAAAAGGCAACAGATAAATTTTAAAACTGCTCTGTTCACTCTTTCTTAGTCTTCAAAGAGATACTTTCTCCTAAGAAGCCTTTTCTATTATTTGGATGCAGGAGTCATGTGATAACTGTGGAGGGCTGTCCTAGATGGTTTTCTACTGTGATCAGCACTATGACCAAAAGAAATTTGGGGAGAAAAGGTCAGTTAATGGTTGACATCACAGTCCACAATGAAGGGAAAGGAGGGACGGAACTCAAGCAGATCATGAGCCAGGAGTCAGGAACTAGAGCAGAGGACATGGAGGAGTGCTGCTTACTGAGTTACTCCCCATGATTTGCTGACTCTAGCGGGTAGAACTGTTGACACTGGGCTGATATTTTTACATCCAACATTAATCAAGACAGTAGTCCATAGACTTGTCTAGACATCAGTCAGATGGGTGTATTTTCTCAGTTTAAGTTCCCTCTTCCCAGATATTTCTGGCTTTTATCCATCCAGGGGAAAAAAAAAAAACAAAACAGAACAAGGGTTTTCATTAGATTGTAATCATGGGTTATCTGGAACCCCACATTTCTTTCTGAGGCATAAAATGTTTCATTTACTCTTGTTTTTGCACAGAAATATTACTTTTCTTTGAAATATAGACTTGTTTTTTTAAAAATTTTGTATATTTCTCAATGTGTGTTCTGCATATAAGCACACACGCATGTGGATTTCTACATAGGATCTAGACTTATAGACAATAGTGATTAGCTCAGCATGGGCACTAGTTTTTAAATTTATTTTCTCTGTAAAAATAGCAAACACTCTTAACTGATGAAACATCTATCAAGCCTCAGAAAGATTTTACTAATCTCAAAAGGTTCCTAAAATTAGTTCACTGAGAGAAATGGTGAGATGTCTTATTAATTAAAGTTCCTGCTATCAAGAAAAATATTTGAGTTTTCCCTGACAAACTTGGTAGTTGAGAACTGATTCATACAAATTATGTTCTGCCTTTTACTTATGTGCCATGTAATGAACACATGCATACAAATTGATAATATATATACATATATATATATGTATATACATATATATATAATTCTACTGAGGCATAATTGCTCATTTAATTTGTATAAAGCTAATGAGTTGAAATTCAACTGTAAAATATCAGTAGCCACAAACACCAGGGACACAAACCTCCATTCTACATTTCCTCAACACTTATTTTCCTATGACAATTATTTTTAATATCTATCACTTTCACATTTTCATGATAATCATTTAAGATATGCCTTTCTACTATGTTTAGTTATGTGCTACTACAGAAACAAATTCAATAAAATTTAAGAATAGACAGTTTATACGTTTTAAATTTAATATTCATAAGAAGAAAGGTGTTTCTCTGTAAAATTTATGAAGGTGGAGCAAAAGTATAATCATTCTAGTAATAGGGAATTATTGCATATATGTCTTTATTTCACTCCAGGTGTTTTGTGTCTAGTGTCATAAAGATTAACAGTTTTTTATTATTTTTGTTTATATTTTTCTATTCAGTACTAGCTTCTGTTTTGCTCTTGTTAACCATGACAGAGAAGATTTGTCATATGAGTATTGCAATCATAAGAATTCTGCCTTACTGTTCCCTCTATCTATACTGTAACATTAACCTTGGCTTTGCATATTGCTCTCTAGGGAGGACCCACCCTTGTTAGTCTGAGATAAAAGCTCAGTTTGCATCCTGTGATGACTGTCCAGTCTCTTAAGGTTGACTTCTCAAAATGAAGTTGCCTGTTCTGCTGTTGATGCTGGTCTTGTTCAGGATTCCAGGTGAGGACAGACAGAAGTGAGAAAGGAGAAGGGGCAGGGAGGGTGAGTCCTGGGTCCCATTGCTGATCAAATGTGTTATGTGCATATATGAAAAGACAGATGGTCTTATCATTCAGGATGAGGCCTGTGGAGTTTACATCAATTAGTAGGAAGTTTTAGACAGAGAACCTGTTTTTATGTCCCATAATAAAAAATATGACATTGGTGAAATATGGTGGTATAATTTATGTCTTAAAACCAGCCCCTTAGGGCTTTCAATTTCTTGATTTGTCAGTACGGCAAATTTATTGTATAAATAATTGTATGCAAATATAAACATCTCATTTGAAATAGGTATCAAAAATAACACATAAAGATTGTTTATGCAGTGTGACCTTAACTTTGTACTTCATGGTTTTTATCTCAGCTTCCAGAAGTGATGTTGTGATGACCCAAACTCCAGCTGCTCTGCCTGTCCGCCTGGGAGATGAAGCCTCCATCTCTTGCAGATCTAGTCAGAGCCTTGTACATAGTAATGGAAATACCTATTTGGATTGGTACCTACAGAAGCCAGGCCAATCACCACAGCTTCTGATATACTTGGTTTCCAACCGATTTTCTGGGGTCCCTGAAAGATTCAGTGGCAGTGGGTCAGGCACAGATTTCACACTTAGGATCAGCAGAGTGGAGCCTGAAGATTTAGGAGTATATTATTGCTTCCAACATACACATAGTCCTTGCACAGTGATTCAGACCCTAACAAAAACATCCTTGCTTGGTGTGGGCCAACTGTCAAATATGTTGCTTATCTGGGAGACAGAGCAGCTGAGGCTCTTGAGATTATTGCTTGCAGCTGAGGGACTTGGAGCATGAGCTCCTGCCTTGGCTGCACATCAAGGTCATGCATCTTAGTTCTCTTCAGCTGCAATAGCAATAAAATTGCCTTAGGAGAATAGTGAATAGTTTTTCTTTCAGTAACAATGAATGATGGTCTAAAGCTGAGTGAACACCAGTTCTGATCCTACAGGCCTTTTCTGCCTCCATCATCCAAAACTATCCCGCAGAGCAGACAGGGAAATAAATTACATTCCCTTGTTAAACTGTCTACTTTACTATTTAATTACTTCATTTGATGCATTTTATGCTTTTAACATAAATTCCATTTTATTAATGTAGTTATAGTATATTCTACTCCATTTTATTTATTTTCTATTGTGTAATGTTTGTTCATTGACTCCCTAAGTTCAGACTATATTTTACTTGTGAAATATTTTATTTCTGATGAATAAATGGTACTTTTTAAATCTTCATCCAGCTGTTGTTGCTATTTTGACTCCATATTGTATTCCAAATTAAATGCACATTGAATGATAGATAAGAACATATACATGAGAGAATCTTTTGGTTGCTTTGATGTTTTTCCCATTCTTCCAATTTGCTTTTTTAAAAAGTATTGATGTTTTTACTTTTCTTTTTGTGTAAATTTGATGACTTTAATAATTCAAATCAATATTCAAGTTAAATTATCTTTACTTTGTTTACAGATAATCCTTATTTTTCTTTCAATTTTGAAATTTTCTAATAATTGTATTTTTTAGCAGACAGGAACTCTAGACTGTCACTTTTTTGCTAGAATATTGGCTCTATTACCAAATTATCTCCTACCTCTTACATGCTTACATTCTTTCCCTCTCTGTCCTCTCTCTCTCTCTCTCTCTCGCTCTCTCTCTCTCTCTCTCTCTCTCTCTCTCTCTCTCTCTCTGACTTTTTTCCTGAGATTTAATCTTTGGGACAGGTATTTAGCTCTGAATTAATTTGATGGTAAAGGACCCCTGATATTCAGAATAAATTTTATTAACTATGATTACTATATCTTCACCTTTCACTTTTCTTTGCATAAAACCAAAAATAGAAGTTTGTAGTAATTTAGTGGTGTCCCATATATTAACATTGTTTTTTTATTTTGTTTTATTTTAATTTATTATACAATTTGAAATTAGAAACATAAGTAATGTTTTTATACTTTTATTTTTGCTCCCAAATATCTTAATCCCTTATTCTCAACAACCATCTTCAACAGTAATATTCTTTTCTGAGTCAGTGAGGTAGTTATCTTTACTCTCTTGAATATGAGTGGAGACTTATGGACTGGATCAAAGCAGATAGTTAATGACTAATAGCAATAATGGCCACAACAGTGAAGAGAATGGCACAAACTTTTCAAGAAGCCATTAACTGCTAATACCCTCTTAGTGAAAGTGAGAACTCATTAGGCTCTCTTCCACTCATGTTAAAATGTTGATGGATCCTATACTCTCCTAGTAATCACAGCTATGTATTTTTGAGTACAATGATCATATGCAGAATCCATAGTTTTACTAAGTCCCTTGGAATATTTTTGTTCTTAATTCTTCCCACACCCAGTTTGAGATGTCTCTTCTCATTGAGGATAAGTGTGAACACACAGTAATAATTCTCAATACTTTCAAGAGCTATGAGTTTCATCACGAAGTACCAACCACTAAATAAATAAATTTATCTGATGAAGGTAGCTGGCCTCACTTATCTATCTATTTATCTATCTATCTATCTATCTATCTATCTATCTATCTATCTATCTATCTATCTATCTATCTATCTACATAATAATTAAAAAAACAATATGATACAATGCATATTCCAAAAAACACGAGTTGTACATTACTCCATAGTTTGTATGATGTCTCTAGCCATAGAATCTGGAGTGGATTTGCATTATTACACACTAGTTCACTTGCAGTCTGTGGGTCACTGATGTAACCTGAAAGCTCCAGCTTAGCCATATGCTAGGGATCATTGCAGCAATTAGAATCATGAGAAGTTGATGGCCATTATTAAAGGTTAAGAAACACACAGCTGAGAAAAATTTTGACAAATTTTTCTACATCAGTGCTTTGAGTGCACCATTCAGAACTGAAAAAAATCTAACCAGCCAGTTGGAGAAGTTCAGCTGAATTCCATCACCATTTCTCGCCATTCTGTAAATGTACAGTGCTTTTATCAATAGGCCTAGTTTTGTTGGACAATCAAGAAAACTGACCACAGCCTATATTGTTTTATGGTTTGAGGCCACAGCCATAATGAAGGCTTCTATATATGATACTAGGAGTTTTGTTTTAAAACCTCTGGTTTCTAGACATGTATTATTCACCATGCAGTGTATTTCATTAATCAATGATTCTCCTTTTAGAATAGAGTAAGAAAATAGTGTGTTTCCATAGGCTTTTTAAAATATACATTCTTCCTTTGGATACTCAGTATCTTCTCTCCTCCTCTATTCTCTGCCCTTGTCCTACTTAGACTTCTTGGCTCCTACTAATATTACTGTGTACTTTCATATAACACTCATTCTACCATTTTATTTTTCATGTTTTCTCATCAATCATTCTTTAATTAGACCTTTATAATTCCTATCTTACATACTCCAGATTAGTCATTTAAATATGGTGTTTACAAGGTAAAATCCCCTCCTGAATCTACAGGTTATAACATAACAAACAAATCGATGTTCACAGATGCACTTTTTTTTTGAGTGGACATCACTGAGTCAGAGTTACTGTAAATGTACCTTTCAGGGACTAGAGTCAAACACAGATTGCTAATGAGTACCAAGGTGAATTCTATACTGGCTAGATTTATGTTTTAACTTGACAGGTTAGAGTCATCAGAAAAGAGTTTTACTTGTTGAAATGCCTCATGATATCTATCTCCAATTCATTTTTTTCCAATTAGTGATGAATGCAAGAGGTCCCAGCTTGTGAGAATGGCTCAGTCTTGGGGCTGGTGGTCATAGGATCTATAAGAAAGGAAGAAGATCAAGCCAGGGAAAGCAAGACAGTAAGCAGGTTCTTTCCATGGCCTTTGCATCAGATGTTGCTTCCAGGATCCTGATCTGTTTGAGTTTCTGTTGACTTTCTTTGGTGACAAACAGCAATGTGCAAGTATAAGATCAATAAATCCATTATTACTTAAACTTCCTTTTTGGTCATGGTAGTTTCTTTCACCAATAGAAACCCTAACTAAGAAAGATGCTTAGCATAAAATGGGTTCTGAGATACCATCACTGCCCATCCATGATCTGCCATGGATGTGTGAGATGCAGCTAGAGATCCATTATGGTTCTGTGGTCTTTAGATATGTGACTCAAAGAGATTCCAGAATAAACAAGTATTTGTGTTCTGGTCAAAGATCTGCCATGAGTGAAAGAGTATGGTACATGTTAATTCTGAAGCATGTTTTGTAATTTGTAAATCTCTGTATTTTTCTTTTTGAATGAGCTACTTTTTAGAATATGAAATAAAGCTATAAAATGGTTAGTATGATATAAAAATAAGAAAGACAATTTTTTAAATATTTTGTTGTTTCTGTATATTAAATAACATTTTTATTATACTTTTAATATCCACTGACAATATTATGTTAGTTTAGACTGTTGCACTTTGCCAGTTGGACATGTAGAAGCTATTTCTATATCTGCCAATCAAGTCAGAATCTCATACAGATTAATAGAAAGAAAATATAGACTGGCAATACTGAATCCAGACCAGTCTCACCAGATTTTCATCTATACAGTGTCCAGCCAGTTCCTTGTCATCACAGACCAATTCCTTGACATAAAGTCAGTGACCAATTTTATACTGCAAATCTGCTAAGTGGATCCTTGATTGCTGAAAAGTTTGTAGTTGCATGCACGCTGCGCCTATTTATACCACTGTGATACAAACTCCAACAAAAATCTTGCTTAGGCTGTCTCATCTGCCTTATTTATTTTAATTGTGGAAAAAGTAATACAGAATTACTAATTATATTTAGGAGGGTCAGACTGAAACATCCAGAAATTAGGTTAAACTTGAAAGAGGTAGAGAAGAAGAGCCTTGGCTATTCCCAAGGAACCACTTGACAAGACCTGAGTTCTTTCTCTTTTTTTAAAAATTTTATTTTCATTAAAAAATGTCATGTCCATAAATGTACCCCACTGCTCCCCCGTCTCTTCCCCTCCCACACTCTTCCAGACACCCCTCAGCCTTGTCCCTCCCCATCCACCCATCCCCTCCCTCAAAGGGCCAGAAGTGCCAAGGTGGGCCAGCCCAGCATGTGACATCACTCCAGGCAGGTCCAATTTGAATGTGAAGGCGATCTGGTTGCAACATCTATCACCCTATTGATCTCCAGGGATGATTTGGTTGATCTGGCTGGCTAAGCAGGTGTTCCCTTCCTCCCTCACCACTCCATGTTGGTCCCTCTGGAAGCTGCTGAGTGCACGTAGAAGATGATCATCCCCGAATAGAGGGGGTCAAGGGTATAGGAGTTGCTGTGTGTCCCTGCTTGAACCTCCAAACATTCTTTCATTATCTAAAATTCAGCAACATAAAGAGCTTCCAAGAGCCTTCAGTTCAACTGAGCATAAATAAAAAAAAAACCCAAAAAACCCAAAAAACAAAATTGATTTTATGTCTTAAAATTCTTCCTACCTTGTGTAAATACAATGACAAAATATGTTCATGACCTTGGCTGCATAGGTAAGAGGTAAGATGATTCATGGTAATCAAAATCTTAAAATATAAATATAGATGATGTTCTATTTTTGGTCAAGCATTTTTATCTGATGCTGGTCAGCATAAAATTATTTGATGCAGCTAAAATGCTACAAGTCTTTACTATTCAATCTTCTTTTTCTCTTAGTATACATCTCAAATTGAAGTTTTTCCCCCAAGATGGTTCATGTTGAAAGATGAACCTTGTCCTCAAAGTGGAAGAGGACACTTCATGCATCTATCTTATGTATCTTCTGTGATAAGTGACTACAACCTCACCTTCCAGAATTACAAAGTTAAAATCTCATAATCCTAGTGTAAAGAAGTAGTAGCTCTTTCTGAGCTAAAAATCAGACTCAGGATGGCTGTCTTTCACTAATGCCTTAATAAGGGATTTTATTTCTACCTTCTTATCTCTAAGATGCCCCCAAACTCTGTCAAAGTTGCATTCTGCTTATTTAAACATGTCTTTTCACTGTTGTGTCTCATTCTTTATGGTGACATTTCTCCCCCAATTAAATGAGGACCTTACCTTTATATTCAAAATATGTATGCAGACACTCCATGTCATGAGCCAAATTTATATTATAATTTTCATGCTGCTTGAAATACAATATTCTCAATTTTCATACATAATTATAGATATATTTTATAATATTTTATGAATTTTATAACTTTTTCTTCAGCTTAAGCTCTTGTTTTGAAATTAAAATATAACTATAGTTCTATAGTTATAGATGTTAGCTTTCATGGTTCTGTAAGATCCTATGCAGGTTATCAAGAAAGGGAAGCCATCAATAGTCTTACTCAGTTGTGATGACTATGAGTAAACAATGACCTGGAGAGTGTGTCTATTGTGCAGAAATGGACCATATACTCTGGAGGTACCCAGCAGCCTTTTAGTTGGCTATTAGGCCTACTAAGCAAGAGGAAAATCATGTCTGCTATTAGAAGCACAGACAACTACCAGGACCTAGAGATGTCATGGACCTTGGAGAACATAAGTCATTCTTATCTAAACCAGTGTAATAACCCCTAACCTCATTTTCAATATTTCTTATTACACTCACATCACTTTTTATCAAAGAAATAACTTTTTCAACTTCTAAACTGATCTCTAAAAAATTAATAATTTATAAAATTCACAAGGAATTTTAATAGATATGAAAAATTGAAGAATGTGATATGTGGCCTTTCCTCTGTTTGTTGCAGAGCTAGAGTATTCTGATGATTATTGTACTAATTGTTGCTTCTTGACAGATACTTTTCCAGATTTTAGAGAAAGTAAAAATATATTTCTGTTCAAAATCACTGAAAAGTTCCAAGTGGAAGAAAGCAATCCTCCTATCCAGCTGTAACACCAAGGAAGAGAGGAGAAAAGTTTATAAGAAACAGATGACCAAGTCAGGTTCTAAGAGTACTTGAAGATGATCTCTTTATCACACACACACAAAGAGAGAGAGTGAGAGAGAGACAGAGAAATACACAGGAACTCCGAAATTTTTAATTATTAAAATATGACTTAAATTGAATGATTATTAAATGCACATTACTTTTAGAGTGATCTTGTGAATTTAGAAAAGAAGAAGTGACATTTGAGGTCAACAATTTTCTGTAAAAATAAGAACAGCATAGAATGGAGTGTTGTTTCATTGTTATCACCGTGGCTGCACCTGAATCTACAGCTATTTTAGCTCCTGACTGCAGCTCTGCAATCACTGCCCTACTGCTCAGGTGGAGACTTGGTAGGACTTCTACATCTTGCTAGAACGGACTTTGCAGCCAAATTAAGTTTTTAACTAAGTCTGTATCATTCTCTTCTACCAGGAGATAGATGCTGGGGAGAAAAATCTGCTAGCTAGAAAGCAACCAACTATCTTTATTTTTAGCCAATAACCCAGCAAGAGAAATTCTCTTCCATAATACTCAACCAAAAAAAGATCACAAAAATCAAAATTCCCTTTCTGGTATTCCCTGTTTGTTTCTCTATTTATGGACACTTTCTGTCTACTAGTTTCAGGCTCCACTCACTGACTGAAAGTTCTGTTTATTTAATGTAAATTTAGGTTGCACAATGTGATTAAATATCCTAAATAATAGAAAGATAAGCAATCTAAGTCCTGAGTATGAAAGACTCCTGAAGTTTGGATGATGGTGGGTATGTGAGTGACACACTTGCTGAGAGAGCATGTTACTGACTCAGTCTCTGTTACAATAAGGTTTCTTAGACCAGGCAGCCAGAGGTCCCGACCCGCAGACCTGCCACCCCAGACCCCGAAGCAGCCAGCTACAGCTCAGTCCACCAGGAACAACTCAGAAGCTTATATTAACTTCATGCTGTTTGGCTTATGGCTCAGGCACATTGCTAGCTAGCTCTTACATCTTGACTCAACTCATTCTCATTAATATGTCTGCCATGTGGCCTTTGGCTCACCTGTGTTTCTTACATGTTGCTCCTTGGGCTTCTGGCTTAGTCTGTCTGACTTCACCCTGCTTCTTCTACCTATGCTGTTATTTCCCCTCCTACTTTTTCTGTGGGCCAAAACAGCTCCTTTATTTAAAGACTGATATTCACAGCATACAGAAAGGCAGTCTCACATCAAGTCTCTTACTGTCTTAAGAACAATTAAGGTGAAATAGCAGTGGAGAAACCCAGTGGTCATATCGAGAAATACTGCAGAGCCTTAGGAGGAGTTAGAGAGGACATAGTCACAGCTCCCTGAAGCCTTTCTTATATGAAGAGGTCCAAGGTAGAGTCAAAATACCTATAGAGCCATTTTATAGCTTCCTATAAAAGCTTCCCACCACACCCACAGACATTTCAGTAAATAGCTTCAATGTTATTTGTATGCAGCTCTGAAAGATATTGTGTCACATATTAGCTGGTGTCTGGATCATTTTGAGATGATCTGGCTTCTCTTGTAAACTTTCCTCCATAGTAGCTCTTTTCTTAGAAGGGTCTAAATGTATCATTGCCATTCCTCATTTCCCTAATTGTGACTGTGGCCTGTGATATGATAGTCTCTCACTGGCTGAGGGAATCTCAAATCAAGACTCCATGTATGTTGACAAGACCTCAGGTAGATCCCAGTTTGGCTTATGAGAAAGTGCTGGGAACACATGCCCAACATGACCTGTCAGCTGAGGCTGTCTGAGTAGGAATACCAGAGCTCATAGTCAGGTAACACAAAAAGTTAAAGTTTTAAACCATGAAAAAAATGAATTGTTTTATGTGTATCTTCATTAGGATTACTATTATTGTGTTAAAAGACCATTGCCAAAACCAAGTTTTGGAAGAAAGTGTAAAGAGCCTATGCTTCCATATCACTAAACAACATTGAAGAGAGGACAGGGACTCTGACAGGGCAGGAACCTGAAGGCAGGAGTTGATAGAAGCCATGGAAGGGTTTTTCCTCATTATGATTTACTCAGCCTGCTTTTATGAAAGAACCCAGTCCAGGGATGGCCTTACCTATCATGAGCTTTAGGAGTGTTTGGAGTATTGTCTTTTGGAGATGTGTTCTTAATGGAGGTGTCATCCACTCAGATGAGTATAGCTTGTGTTAATTTGACATAAATCCTGAATGGTGTAGAATAGAACTAGAAATGAGAGTTGATGTGGACTTTGCAAATTCGTGGGTCAGAGTGTTTGTAAGGATGGACTCAGCCTGTAGAACTCCTCTGCTTCTAACCAGGAAATGCTTCAGTAAGAAAGATTATGAATGGATATCCTAGAATATTGGAGATACTGAACGGGAATTATTTAGAGTTCTTAGAGAAAGAGACATGCCAGGGTCATTCAAGCTGCAAAGAAAAAATTCCTCAAGTTGGTTTAGTAAGAAAACGGCCTTGAGAAATAGAGGACAATTCTTAAGGAAGTTGATAATTTAGTTATGACACTCAGTATCTAGCCTATTTTCTGTAGAACAACAAACTATGTTTATCAAAGGGTATAAAGGTATGCATATAGACTGACCTCCCTTTGTTGCATGTATGCAACTAACTTTCTGTAAAAACTACTTCTCTGTCCAGAGCTTGTCCTGGTGATTTATCATACAAAACCCCAGAGGAGAAAAATGAAAACACTTTGGCTTCAACTTAATTTTTTTACAGTTTCTAAACAATTAAATCTCCAACTGTCCACCTTATATTCAAAATTAGAAAGAAAGACATGATATTCTCTATGCAGTAATAAAACAAAACAAACCCAAACTACTCTATTTAAAGGACTCTAGACTAATTATATCCTCTAATTCCCAGAGGGAAACACTTCAGCCGCAAGTGTGTGTCTCTCAGGTCTGGTGGAGGGTCCCTATAGACTCAGAGACTTCCTGTGTTACTGAGCTGATTGAATCCTGCAGCTGTCCATAGGCCTGACTATCTATGCTGATTTGCATGTGTTCAGAGACTATTCCCCTTAACTGACAGATTCTTAGCTGACTGTTCACCTTCCCTTCAGGAGTCAGACACAGTGAGGACACAGCATGGCCATGAAGTCTTCTGCGCTGGCCTTGGCAATTTGGCTATTTTGGTTCTCAGGTGAGTGGCACAAGGTAGAAAATTTATTCAGTCCAGAGTAGCCATTGCTTCCCTTCTATTCAGGGAATTACTACTATAACATTTAGTTAATTGTGCTATTGTTTGTTTGTTATTTTACTTCAGGTGCCAGATGTGACATTCAGGTGACACAATCTCCATCATCCCTCTCAGCATCTCTAGGAGACAGAGTGGTCATCAATTGCCTGGCAAGTCAGGGCATTAGCAATGATTTAAACTGGTACCAGCAGAAACCAGGACAAGCTCCTACACGCTTGATCTATTATGCAACCAATTTGGAATCTGGTGTCTCATCAAGGTTCAGTGGCCAATATTCTGGGAAAAGTTTCACTCTAACCATCAGCAGCCTGGAGCCTCAAGATATTGGATCTTATTTCTGTTTTCAATATAACAGTTATCCTCCCACAGTGATACAAGCCATGACATAAACCACTGATGGAACTAGAAGTGAGAGGTTGGGCTGTCTCAGCTGCTGCTCTTTATAGCTCAGACAGCTTGTATAACAGGAAAAAGTTTTGCTTGAAAGTGTCCAGATCTCTGCATATTAATTTTCCTTTTTCTGGTCCTCTGCCAGCAAATAGCATGAATCTACCATAGCAGAAGTAACAAACTGCCTAACCAGGTGGTCCTTGGAATACTGCTGATTCTTCAAACTGTGTGAAGGATATCACTGGAGAGAATCAATCTTCATCTCATAGAGTTTACAACAGGTGTTTACTGATGTTAAAATTCTTGTCCTTTAACTTCAAATTTTGGGGAGGATATTTATTGAGCAACTCTATAGAAAACCAGAGAAAAATAAAAATTAAAAGACAAATTTCTTTCAGAATTATTCTGAGGGTATTTTTAAAGATAATCAAATCATGAGAAAGTCACTGTAATTAACAGAGTAATTCTTAGTTATTTTACCACATGAAGGCATTGTGGAGAGCTGATGAAATGTGCAAGAGTGGGCCTAGTAGTAACATCATTTCTTTAGAGATGTATATCTTGTCTTGCCACTTTGTGTCACAGAACTGACATTTTTAAAATACTTTTTCTAACATCTAGAGGGCATATTAATATAATATAATCTACTTGTGTTCCCTTCTTTTCATTTTGTACTAGAAAATGAATTTCAAAAACATGGTTGTTTTTTCTCATTTTCACCACTTTGGTAATAATTGTTAAAAGTGAGTAATTTTACCATTTTATTGATGTATTTTGATTCTTTTAAAATTATTTTTGTCAGTAATTTGTTAAGTGCTCCACAAAGGGGCACCAAAATATGTTTATTAACACATTAAAGAAAACTCAGAGGGCAACCACAATGCACTTTTGGAAATTAGGAAATGAAGACCAAAACTTTCTCTTTGGTTCAATTACTTATCAGACATACCAAGGCAAGGAAGAGGTATAATTCTTTCACCTGAAGTTTATAAATTAGTTGACATCTAGACCCTTAATGAAAACCAAACCCAACAACCAATCACCGGAGCATTTGGTTTTTGTTATACTTACTGACAGGCAAAGAATTTGACCACATTTCAAAATACAAAATCAATATCCAAAAAATATACAGAGTGTTACAATGTGGTTTCTCAGCCCCAGGCAGCCAGAGGTCAGGACCCACAGACCTGTAGCCCCAGACCTCGTAGCAGCCCGCTGCTGCTCAGGCCCCCCAAAATGACTCAGATGCTATATTGTTTACATGCTGTTTGTCTTATGGCTCAGGCACAATGCTAGCTAGTTCTTTCTTCTTAATTCAACCATTTTCCATTAATCTGTCCTGTCACATGGCCCATGGCTCACTTGTGTTACCTTACACGTTGCTTTCTAGGTGGCTGAGTCATTTCTCTTTTGACTTTGCCCTCCTTTTCCTACCTATGCTTTGATTTACCACCTACTGCTAAGGTGCTTTATATAGGCCAAAACAGTTGGTTCCTTTATTTAAATAATGATAATAACAGCACACAGAAAGTCATTCCCACATAACTTCCCCTTTTCTGTCTAATAGAAAGGGAAGTTTTCAATTAAATATAGCAAAATTATATATTAAAAACAGCTATCAAGCAAGAATTACAGTTAGAATATCTAGTCTATTTGTATTTTAAAAAATTAAAGAAAATATTTTATCATCTACCTATCCTTGTGAGTCTAAAGTTTCATATCTAATAAAGCTATTAAATTAATTAAGAAAACCTATACTTATATTAACTAATCTTCAACTACATCAAAGATGATAGAAGGATATAATATTACCCAAGTAAATAGGAAGTGCAAATAACTTCCAAACTCTAGTATTGACAGAGATAATACCTGTCTGCCTGGACAGTTACCCATAGTTTATTTGAAATGCTGGTGCATTCATCCTCAGCCTACAAGCTCAGAGTCTGTGACATACCTGTCAGTGAAGCATAGTTCATCAATGGCTTTTTGTTGTGTTCTGAAGGATGTCTCAAAATTTTCTCTGTGAAGCAAGAACCTGAAGGACAATCTCAGCTTGTGCTGCCAAAGTCCAAAGGTCACTTCCCTATGTGTCGTGCATGTCCAGTTTACACAGCATACTATCAGGCAGTTGAGGCAAAACAGCTTTTTGCTCAGTGGTTAATTTTTGCCAGAAAGAAAGTAAATTCCATATGGAGTTTCTTTGATGCTCATCATTCTCTTGCATTATATTGGTGCTGCCAGGAGCAGACCTGTCTCACTTTCCAGAAAAGTCTATGTTTTTAAAATATTTTAAATGTCATATTCTGTAGGTCTTTGACGTGTTTGAAGATTATTTATCTAATTGAAATATATATTTGTATACTGAAAAAGTCTGATTATATGTTTGGTTATTGTATATGATTATTAATCTGCATTTCTTAATTATACATTATAGTTTTAAATGAGTTACATAAACATCATCCCTTAAACAACAGTGAAAAAATATAGCATAAGAAAAATGTCCTTAAAAATATATCAATAAACCAAAACCATACCAATGTAAAAGATTTTGAGATTAATAGCTGATTTTTAGATTAAAGTAAATTTAATAATCTATCTTTTAAATATCATTCATATAACATATACCCCTTTTTCTTAGAAAGAGATTGATTATGAACATTAAATACTTATAAAGAAAACAAACAATTATAAACAATTTTTGGTGATTTGGGTGTCGCTTTCCAATTCTAACTCCTGCTAGTTAAGGAGTGCTGGCAATCTTAGGAAGGTCCTGAGCCTAGATCATACTAGCTTGGAAGCTGATGTGGTCATCTTTTCCCATCAGAGATTTTTTTTTTCAGGTGGTGTTATTTGACCAAACCATAAGAGCCTGAAAGCAATCTACAGGTTCTCATCTTCTGTGGAAACAAAAGTAGAACCTCTTTTCCAAAGCAACATATCCTTAGACACGAATTTCAAAGTCAAGATACCTTTTAAATATATATATTTATTTAATTTAGCAGCCTTTAGCCTTTACAATCAATTGTCTTTCTGTAGTTAGCTCATTAACAGTTAAAAAATTAAAAGAAAAAATAATAGCCATAATCTAGACTCTTTGTGTATTCTCCATCTTTACATAACCTATTATACTTTTATTACTTTATTTCTCTTTTTTAAAAGACCTTTTCTACCTTCTTTCCTTTTTTCTCCTAGTCTACCTATTCTTTTTCACACACCTTGTAACCCACTTAGAGGTTTTCTCCTTCTGAATCTGCTTTTTGTATATCATTAATCATTTTCCAATCAGAGGAGCTTTTAAGATGCTAGACTATATAGCCCTGCTTTGACTCCTGCCTCTGCCCTGCTCAACTTTTCAACATGGCTGAAGCACCATAACCACGCTTACCTTACCAACTCTGGGGAGCAATACCAAATATTGTAGAGCTATTTAGCACCCCAACTCTGGGGGATCTTAGGGTCTCACTATCATCAAGTAGAGCACCACTGCCCATTGCTCATTCTACTTAAGTGTTTGGCAGCAGAGTCTCTTAAAGAGCCACAAAGTTTTTGCCTCTAGTGCTGAATCAGGAAACCTGTCTTAAAGGAGCTGCACCTCTGCTTGCTGCCAGCAAATAGAGTAGTCCCAGAAAATGCTGCTCCCAAGAAACCATCTTTGACTCTGTTCCCTTTTTGCCATTATAAACAGAAACCTTAAATTGATCATATACAGCTTGTTGCTTATACCAAGTCTACTGTGAGTTTTCAGGAACCAGCCTTGTTCCAGCTTAACCTGCCCACAGCAAACCCTCCATTTTGTAATTCAAATGCAGACATCTGCTGTCTCTGTAGTATGACCCTGTCAAAGGTACAACTTGGAAGATGCTTTTGGCTCTAGAACACTTTTTAATCTTCTTCAAGCTTTATGTGAGTGTTCAGATCCCTGTGGACGTACCAACTGTATTAGGGATTTCAGAACCTGTGGTTCAGAACTACCTGGAACTGCTTGAACCCCAAAAATGACTTAGATGCTGATATTAATTACATACTGTTTGGTTTATGGTTCAGGCATATTTCTAGCTAGTTCTTTTATTTTAATTCAACTCATTTTCATTAACCTGCCTTGTCACATGGCCCGTGGCTCACCTATTTTATTACATGTTGCTTCCTGGGTGGCTGAATCATGTCTCTCTTGTCTCTGCCCTCCCCCTGCCTATGCTCAGATTTCCCACCTACTGCTAAGGTGTCCAGTATAGGCCAAAGCAGTTCCTTTATTTAAAGAATGATATTTACAGCATACATAAAGACATTCCCACATAATTACATTGCAATTCCTTTACTGATATCATCAGGGGAACTTTTGCCCTACAATCTCCATTCATAATATATCCACTATTTATATATATATATATATATATATATAATATATTTTACCTTTCATACTATAATTTTACTGTATCAATGGATTGTTTAGACATGCTTAAATCAATAATTAATTTGTTATGACTGAGTCTAATACTAAGTTTTCATCTTGTATACATGTGCCTTACCTAGGAACAATGAGATATAACACAAATATGGGTGAGTATATATATTATATATTTATACAAGTTTCCTTTGTGATAGTTACACAATGATGAAATTGTCTCATAATAAATTAGACAGAATTCATTCTTATTATTAATCAAGATATAACTATATTCTTATATTTCTATACTTCATTGTGTTTCTTATTCCAGAATTTCTTTTTCTATTCATCTCTGGCAGTGATTCTCAACCTTCCTGATGATCTAATCTTTTAATACAATTTTGGTCCTCCTATGGGGGCATATCTACATGTGGACAGATATTCCTAATAGTCTGTAATATTACAGACTGATTTTATTAAATTTAAAATATATCACAACAGTAGACCATTGGAAATATATGTTTGATTAGGGCAACCCCTGTATACATTGCAACCCACAAGTTTCACACAGGGGACATTACCCATATTCAATCTGTTTTAAATAATGATATGAACAGTAGTGTGTAAACTTTCACAGTGCTTTCAGGATTCAATTCTCCTGGATGTATATCTAGGAGTCAAAGTCGTCATTCAGGTAGCAGACATATCTCTGGGCACTTTATTAGGTCCTATGTTTTACATGGGCCCCACATAGTTTCTATCCAAAAATTCAATGCAAAGATATATGATTTCTTCACAGTTATAGTGTTTATTATCATATTTTTATGATTATTATGAAGTAATACTTCATTATGATATTTATTTTGAATCTCTTATAAGTGGAATGTCAATTTTTCTAGGTATTGAAATGAAAACAACACTTTTTCTCTCTCAGAGTTTTGTAGTACTGACTTCTAGCACAGTCATACTCTTTTTGTGGTCCCTACTTTATTTCACCTGAAGTGGTACAGTTGTGTAGATCCTCCCTTACTCTTTGCCTATGGCTATTGGGAGATACTGCTGTCATCATTTTTGGACTAGCCAAGTACAAGCTGACAGTGGTAACTGCAGAAACTAGATCAGGCTGGAAAGATTACAGTAAGATGTTCTGTACAATTCTTCTCTGGAATCCTCTGATGGTTAAGGTCAGAGAAACTGGTACATTTTTATCTTCAATGTAATCATCCTAGAACCTAAAAGTGGTGCACCTCACTACTATCATAGAATACACTATACTTATTATGACATGCCATATCTCTGAGCACACACTAACTTATTCTGATGAAAGGACACACCAAGAAACATCAGGATTCTCTATTTCTTGCAGACGCAAATGATGTCATGACTCAAGCAATATGAGGGAGATTGCTCCACTGGAGTTGAAAAGCACATCACTGTTTTAAATCTTATTTTCAACTTTACTAATCATGATTTTTTAAAGTTACTAAATACATTTTGGAGAAAAAAAATCTCTTTTTTCCTTTTATCTTTTTATATATACTGTAATCTTTCATAGGGCATTAAGTAAAAGTTTTCTAAAAGGTCTTTGTGGTTTTATATCTCATAGAAAAAACATGTAGTTATAATGTACACATAAGATTCTTTTTAAAGTAAATATCATTGTATTTGTCTTCCCTAGGTTCTAAATATAAAGAAAGCCTAATCAAGGACTAAGGGTCAGGATAGGACTGTAGGACAAAGTGGGCTAAAATCAAAATTCTTAAGTTTCCCAATAAGAAAGTCTTGGCCAAAAATTGAGGGTATAGTTTCCTAACCAGTGACCATGGATTTTAATGAAGTTAACAGATAGAAAATTTCTCACATTTTATGTACTAATTTGTACATTAAGTTTTGTGGGACAACTGCATCTAAAACTGAGCATCTATTGTTGTTCAACAAGGTTGTAGGGCATTTCCTTCGTCATCTCATTTAGATGTAACATTGCAATTTTAAATCCCCCCTTTTAAAGCAGACTTCTCATTTTTCAGGATAATTATCCTCTTAATGGTTATAGAAAAACAAAATGTGATTTTTTCATTGTTTTGTGTACTTATTTATACAATGTCGATTCTAGTTCTTCTGAGAATTGAGAATAAAGATTCATATTTCTGTTGATAATATCATTGATTTTATCATAAGCATTCATATTTTTGGTTATTTTTATTAACATACATTTTGTACTAATTTATGACATGGGACTGTGTACTATGGCCACAGGAAAAAACACCAACTGATATTCTCTACAGGATAGTTTCCAGTGATAGAAAATAAATCAAAAGGTATACAAGTTGAGCATCTTGATTGTTAATTATGATGCTTAGCAAAGATGGGATAAAATGACAGTTGACACCTCTTCATTATGTTTATTATGTACATGCACATGTTTTGAAACACATTTTAATACTCTTTCAATCTTTTTTTTCTAATTTATATGAAAGTAAAAGTTAACTAATTAGTGGACTTAATATCTAGTCATTACCCAAGTTCAATACTTTTATGGTCCTCTAAGAATTATTTTCCCATAGTCTACATAAATTCTCACTGCTATGGCAAATTTGTCATGAAAACCCAAAACCATAAACAGACAGACAGACAGACTGACAGACAGACAGACAGAGAGACAGACTGACAGACAGACAGATAGATAGACAGATAATGAGAGGAAGGAGGACAGCATTGTTTATGTGGGATATATAAGACAGAATGAATTGAAAGTCAACATTTACATGCATAAAAACTCAAAAAAATCTTTGTGCTATTTTATTTGTTAGTGAAAAATTTTATACAATCTCATATTCTTTAGACCTTACTATTCTTGCTGAGTTAGATTTAGTATGTCTTATAGAATGATTGTTCTTATGATTTGGAGAAGATACGCCTGAATTGTGTTCTTGGACACAATAAGTATCAGAGTCTTTGTAAGTTTGTATCCATGGTCTAATGAATGAAGTCACTCAAATAACAATTTGAGGGGTGCATGTATGTGTGTGTGTGTGTGTGTGTGTGTGTGTGTGTGTGTGTGTGTGTGATTGTGTGTTTTGTGTGTCCATAAAATAAGCTTTAATCCAAGCAGGTCTTCCATAAGATTTCCTGTAGTCAGATATTTCTCTGTCCTGCTTGGCCAGTTCCATAGTCAAATAATCACACAAAGGCCTGTATTAATTATAAAATCTTTGACCCCTGATTCAGGCTTATTACTTGCTAATTCTTACTCTTAAACTAACCATTAATTCTTATGCATGTTTAGCCACACGGCTTGGTACATTTGCTTCAGTGCAGCATTCTCATCTTCCTTCCTCTGTGTCTGTTACTCTCTTTTCCTCTTCCCCGAGTTCTCCAAACTCTTTATGTAGGCACTTAGTGTAATGAAGCCTTAGCACTGCTTTTATTGTATATTATAAGTTTGAGTATATTGTGGTTTCATTTTCATTAAATTCTAGGCAGTCTTTAATTTGTTTATTTCTTGACCCAGAGGCAGTTCAGTTGAGAATTGTTCACTTTCCATGAGATTACAGGCTTTCTGTGGTTTGTATTGTTTTGAAGTCTAACTTTAGGCATGACAGTCTGATAGGATACATGTAGTTATTCCAATTTTTGTATCTGTTAATATCTACTTTGTGACTGGGTATGTGGTCAGTTTTAGAGAAGGTTTCATGAATTTGTAGGCTTTCTTTGTTTTTGTTGTTGTTGAACTTTAACTTTAGTCCATGATCTGATCAGGAGTTACTCCCATTGTTTTGTATCTATTAATGTCAGCTTTATGACAGTATGTGGTCAGTTTTATAGAAAGTTCCATAGGGTGCTGAGAAAAGGTATATTCCTTTGAGTTTGAGTGGAAAGTTCTGTATATATCTATTAAGTCCACTTGAGTCATAATTTTTGTTAGATTTCTTATTTCTCTGTTACATTTCTGTCTGGTATACCAATATATTTGTATGCTTTTGATGCTAAAGTCTCCCCCTATTAATATGTGAGGTTCTGTGGGGATAGCCATGGCTCACACTGTTAGTCCCAGTACTTGGGAAGCAGAGGCAAGAGCATCTCTGAATTCAAAGCCAGCCTGGTCTTCAAAGAAAGTTCCAGGACAGCCAGGACTGTTACAAAGAAAACTCTGTCTGAAGAAAAATAAAGACAGGTTAGGTGGATCTGTACTCTGATATCTCTGATTATTTTTTATTATATTTGAAAATATCCACACAGGGTTCAATGTGAGATTTAAGCTTTAGTAATGTTTCTTTTATATATGTATGTGCCCTTGTGTTGGGAAATTACTTGATTCCAGCAATATCCTTTCTCCTATTGGATACTGCTGGGCAATATCTGAATGCATTGAGATCTAAGACAACTTACAGATTCACTAAGACACATCATGACAGGATAGCATTTATTTTAAACTGAATTTTTATGCCTACACCTTGGACTGACTGTGGTGTTTGTGTTTCAGAGTATGGGATAAAATGAAATGTCTAAAGTGAACTCAATGCTGAGCATACTCTCAACTGATCAGAGCTCAGTAATAGCTCCCTGATGTAAAGATAGAGTTAGCAACTTACCCCAAAACCTGGAAGATTTCTTTTAAATAACTCAGAAAGAATCCACTTCAATTTTTTTGTCTTTTAAATGTTTCTATTATTTATATATATATTTAACATTGTTTTTATTTTATTACTACTTTTTAGAAATATAAAAGTCAGAAGGAGATGGAGAATAAGTGCATACATCTATAATCTCATCACTTGAGAGGCAGAAACAGGCAGACCTCTGTTTATGGCCAGTCTGGTCTACAGAGAGTGTTCCAAGACAGTCAAGACTTTTGCATGGCGAAATCCTGTCTCCAAAACAAGACAGAACAAAACAAAAACAAAACCATAAAAACAAAAACATAAAATAAACCAAACAACCCCCAAAAGTCATATGATATGGAAGCTTAGCCGTTGGTAGAACTGATACCATAACAAGAAAGCACCAGCTCATCTCATCTGTTTCCAGTTATTTTGGTTCCCAGTTATGGAAAATTTGGATTGTTATTCAGGTTTACACAAACTCAGTATTGAGTCCACAATCATTTTGACTCAGCTCTGCAAGCACATAACCTAAATCCCAATGTAAATCAATCAGCCTTTGTGAAATACATCAGGTGTGATCTAGACTACACTAGTGACTTTTCTGCTGTTTCCAATCTGAGGATTGGATAAAATCTACTGACATGCATACACATCTCTATTTCAGAGTCACTGTCAGGTGCAGGTCTGGCCAGAGAATGAGCATTTTTATGTTCTGTTACTCAGAAATCTTTGACATTCTCCTAAGTCCAACATCAAAGATGTAAGTACAGGAGCCAATAAAGTTCCATCTTGCTTCAGTGATTCTAGGTCTGGTACACTGTTCACCCACACAATCAGTATCCCAGGACCTGAAGATACTGCAGTATATCATTGTTATCAATATTGTCAAGGAGAGTCACAATTCTACATGTGAATGTCACAAATCCCTGTAACAGTTGCTTCCTCTGTGAACAGCAGCTGCCCTGCTCACTCTTTACTTTCAGTCCTTCTTGTCTGTTTTGCTTCCTTGTTTCTGAAGAACAATTTGATGACAATAGTTTCCCTGTTATTCCTGGATGTTTTAATCAGAAATAGTTCAATAGATACCCTTGAAAGTATTCATGCTATGAAGATAGTGAAGCCTTAACAGCAACTGACAAGCACAAAGAGGCAAGAAGGAAACTATAATTATTCATAGGTGAAAGATTTATGTATAGGACAAGTAGAAATTAGTCTACACTTAAATTATTAGATTAAACAAGTGAATATCAATTCATTGGATTCAAAGTTATAAATAATAAGATAGTCAGACTGAAGTATTTTTTATTACATACTTTGAGAAACTTCTATTGACATCTCCAAGTAAATTAAAATATTAATAGTAGCTGCCAGGGTCCAAAGCTAAAACCACTATTTCCACTTTAAAACTATTGTTCAGCCCAATCAAATTGTCAGTTTGAGCAAATCTAACATTTTCAGTTTTAGCCAGTCTATCACATATTTGAGTAAAGTTGCAAACAGGACATAAAGGCCTGGAAGCTACTTTTTTTTGTGTGTGTGTGAGTGAAGAGCTATTGGTTTGTGTTTTATGATGCTGGTTAAAATCTTACTTTAAAAATACAACTATTGATATTGTGACACTTAACTAAAAATTTCACAAAGTCCAGACCTAATTAAGCCATTATCCTTACTTAGCAAATATGCTTCAGTTTGCTTAAGTAACAAATGAAATGCCACTTCAGCAAAACTTAAACTTGTATGTTGTTCTCTCCTGACCTAGGCTGAATCAAATTTGTTCTTTTAGGTTGTGCCACATTGCTTAATTCTATTTATTAAGTGTGGGCTACTCTTAATAGCATTCTGAGTAATTATCATTGATAAAATATACATGATAAAATATTTGTTTTTATCTTTGTCTTTTTAAATCTGGCAGAAGATAAAGGAGCATTTGGACCTCCAAACCTCTGACATTTTTCTCCAATGAGGCAGATCCACTGATTTTTCCATTTCTATACCAACTCAAGAGGATGTAAATCTCAGAAACATGAATCTTTGAAGTTTTGTAATTCATCAATTTTAGATAACATATTATTATCATGGTTCTATGGAATGTTGAGTTAGTCAAAGACTTGTCAGTGAAAATATATTTGGTGTATAAACAAAAATTAAATACCAAATAAATAAAATTCTCACTCAAATAAAGGAGATCATAGATTTCTCAGAAAATTAATATATGATTTTCTCTCACCTTTATTCAGCTGCCAATGGTGACAATATGATGACAAAGATGCCGGTCTCACTGTGTGCTGTCCTTTGAAAGCCCGCCTTCTTGGTCTGCACAGCCAGTTGAAGCCACTAAACTGTAATAGACACAGACACCTATCTTTGAATTGACACTTGCAGTATTCAGGCCAGTCTACACAGCTCCTCATAAAATGTCATATTCAAGTTAGCTTCTTGAATTTAAGGTACATTAAGTTGCAGCAAATCAGAACTTATTTTACATTGAGAATCAGCAGGACGGTGCTTAAGAATGTTAGAGTTTATTGCTCTTTTAAAGATACAGTGAGCAACACAAACACTAACAAAGATCTCTTTGGTTGGGATGGGTGACCCAGGTGACAAATGTGTACTCTCTTAGATGAGAAGCACAAAATATTTTGCATCTGTGTGAAATGTTGTAAAATTCAGAATAAAGATTTTTTAACTGAGGGATCTACACCACTAGTGTTCCCTCAATTGCCACCTATTTTCAGCCTACTGTACTGCCACTGTTTTGACATTGCTTTTTCAACAGGGTGATGATGTATGAGGGCCTTTCTACCAAAAAAAACCAATGTATGTAAATCTGAATTAACGTCCACGCCAATACAATGGGTCTCACTTGCTCAAAGTTATTCAGCATCACAGACAGGAAACTGAGAAATAGGCTCTGCTTAAATTCATCCCTTTACCATTATATGTAGACTTTTTGTCTCTCTTTGGTTTTTATGTTCTGTTTAGCAAATATACAAGTATGTATTTCAGCTACCTTTTGTATTCTATTTATAGAAAAATATTCTTTTACCTCAAACTTTTAAACTATATGACTTAATAAAAATTCACTCCAAGGTTTTAATCTTGAGCTCCAGGAAGAATGTTCTGAGTGTTCTTTGTATACTCATATTATATTTCTATAATTAGTGAAGCCAAGACTTTCACTTGGAAATTCAAGTTTTTAATACATTTCATCCTCATGCCTGTTTATTAGAACGTCATCAGACAAAGATTTCCTCAAACTCTCTACTTTCCATTCAAGATAATATAGAAGCACAATAAAATATAAAATGTGACCATTATTCAAATCTTTTTAGGTGACATTGTCTCGTTTCTTTAGTTATTAAAAAACCAGCTCTTTTCTGCTGTGGATTAAAAGACATTTTAATAGATTTTTAAATATATCTCACTGACAAAATTATCAGAGTAAAGAAAATTTGATGTGGATTGTCTTTTCCAAATGCTGTGAGTATGTGTTCCTAACACTGGTTGATAAAGATACTGTTTGGCCTATAATAAAACATCTTATAGCCCGTCATAAAATATAGGGGAGATGAAGAAAGGTGGTGTTAGGGCAAATGGTACATGTTGCTGGGGAAGCCAGAGGGAACACAGGTCAGCCATGAGCCATGGCATAGATTACTTTAAACAAAATTTTACAAAATTTAGACAAAATGTAATAGCTTGTCTTCTCCATCTATAGTGATTCAATGTCTTCTGGGTATAGTAGTCTGGATTGGCATCTGAGCTCTCTAATATAACAGACCTTTCTGGATATTTGAGTCTCCATTGATATTTTGGGTGCAATTCTAACAGGTCAACTTTATAAGTTATTTGGACATTTAAACTTGTAGCTTTTAATAGTATTTCTTTGATCAATATAGTCAGTGTTTTGGTTATTGTGTCAAAGGGGAGATTTTCTTTTCTAGTCCAATATATTTGGTGTTTTGTGAGTTTCTAGTACCTGATTAGGCCTCTTAATTTTGGGGTTATGAAAGTTTTATTCTCTGGTTTTGTTGAAGGTGTTTTTTTTTAACCTTGGTGCTGGATGTTTATTATATTTCTGTTCTTCTTTGGTTTGGTCTTTTCATAGTGTCTCCCTTTTTTTCATGTTTTATGTCAAGAACTTTTGATTCAAAAATTCTTTTGGCTGATGTATTACTGTTCTCTATTTTATTTTCTAAACCTGAAATTCTATTTCCATCTCTTTTAACTTTTTTCCATGGAAAAAACATCTCTTTCTCTCCAGTTTGGGGTATAGGATTTTTTTTAATTTTTAACTTTTTTATATATTTATTTATTTTAAAAAAATTATAAGTGTTGTCAAGAAAGCAGAGCACTTATAAGAACATACTAAATATCAAAATAACTAATGATACCTAATGTCTATAAATATAAATATACTAAAAGAAAACAACATAGAAAGGTTCATGACATTTTTCTCACACAAGATTCTAAAAGCACAAGAAAAGTTTTAGGGTCCCTTACATTCTCTCCTTTTCTTTAAATTGCAAGTCTTTTTAAACTACATCAGCAGGTATCTTAGATATCTCTTCCTATCTTTAATTTACCTGCAAATAACCCAAGAAAAAAGTTTGCTCTTTCAATTTGACCTCTGAAGGTGATTATTAGACATTTCTTCTTCTTTCTTCTCTGCTGCTGTCACTCAGAGTAACCTACAATGAATCGATATTTGTAATGTTCAAACAACACTCACCACAGGTTAATCACAGTTAGTTAAATCAAAGCTTCTGTGCCTCAGAGTTTCAGCCATTCTATACAAACTTGCATATTCCTTTTATAAAATAAAAAATAGTAAGAAATACATCAGATTGATGTGATTATATTATTATAAGTATAATATAATATAATATAAATCTATTTTAAATTAAATAATAAGGACATATTAAAGGAAACAAATGGTGCCTAAGAAGGGATGTAGACTTAAATGGGCTTCCAAGTTTAACTGAGGTTCATTCCTGAACATGCACAAAAACTAGAATAAATTACTTAGAGGGATGATAATGGTTGAAAGTGGAGAGTCAGCTCTAGTAGAGTTTCTGGGTTGAGATGGATGAGATTGGATCAACTTGCACAAGGAACTCTCAGAATCCTCTAATCATCACAAACTTACCTGTAAGTGTTCTTAGACTTTATATGTTCTAAAGTCACATCTTTGCCATTTCATGAAAATCATGAAACTCACAACTTTAAATTACAGATGATAGGTTTTATTTAGCTTACAGTTTATAGTCCATTACTGGGTTATGTAAAAACAGGAAATCAATGCAGAAACCTGTAGGCAGGAACTAAATTGAGAAATTGGATTAAAACCTAAAACAACCATTTTAGCAAGAGTAGTACTCACTGTGGGCTGGGACCTTTCATATGAATCATTAATAAAGAATAAACTTGCTCATAAAACAATATAATGGAGGTAATTTCTTGAACAAATCTTCCTCTTCTTAGATATATCTATGTTTTGTCAAGTTGACAACATACTACCAGTATTTTTAGACACTTGAATATGCTTAGTTCTGCAAGGGAAAGAAATATTAAGTACATTCTTTATGATCATTCTAGTTGCTTAGTCTTGGGCTTTAAAACTTATTTTCACAGGTTGACGAAGAAACTTAAAAAGAATGAAGAATATGAGATGATAAATTGTTAGTAGACATATGTACCATAGAAAATGATTGGGAACATGGGCTAAAATTAAAAGGAGATCACAGATTTTAGGTAAACTTATATAAAGAGCTGATTTAATCATAACTTCACCAATTTGTCCAGCAGGGGTCACCATGAGCACATATCTTTCCAGGTATGCATTCATTCATTGAGCAAAAGGATCATTCATTGAGCACAAACAAGGATAGATAGCTTGTATGCATGAGTAGACACTGAAACACAGCAATACAAGAGCAACTTGATTTTAACCTTCTTGAAGACTTTCTCTCTGGAAGTATCTTTGATTTCAGTAATCTATTTCATTCATGTAAATTAAAGTTTGTATTGCCAGTGGGTATCTATTGAATGTATATTATTTTAAGTGAATATATTTTGATCATGAGTTTGGAGACATGCTCATTTCTTTTTTTTTCACCATACAGTATAAACAAAAAAGACTATGGAAGAAGTATGCTCTAAAATAAATGTATTCTTATTCTAGGTTATTACTTAAAACCCAGGAAAATTGCAAATGATCATATTTTCTACGTCTGAAAATACCTTTCACAATATTTGCAGAAATATTAAAGATTAGAGATAATTTAGTGCCATCTGAGATCCCTGTTTCTCCTCCAAGAATCAGTCTTCTACTACTGAGTGGTGTGTGTCTCCATAGGCTATATGGCCATGTAGAAACACTATATCCAGTCCATTGCTGCTTTATATTTCATAATCTGTGTTTCTCCCCACCACACCCAGGAGGATGTCTTCTATATAAACAGGCTTTGTCTAGATACTCTATCTTCATCTGCTAGATCCAAACAGCTTAGGAGCTAAAATCCTGCTAGGAATAGAAAAGAAAAAAAGAAAGGACAAACACACACAAAATGTAGATAAGGTGGAATCTACTACTAAAACACAGAACCCCAGAATGTCTGTTAGGTACAGTACAGGGGGCTGGGAGTTGGCTAGTTTACACAGGAAGTCTGTAGACCACAGCCTCAGCAAATAAACAAAAGGAGTAGGAAATCCTTCCACACACTGATCAGCTGTTTATAAACACTCACTCTTGGATTCTGTAAGTGATATTTGACATCCCTTTGAACCTGTTAAAATCAGAAGCAGGTGTTGTCAATGATTCATGAGCCCAAAATCTTGAGGACTTGCACATGGTTATGCCCATGTTAACAATATGCAATCACTCAGGACTTCCTTAACTCAATTAATACTTCACCTACTTTATAGCATTGTATTATCTTTGTGAACTGTGAAACTTAAATCAAATATTCATTACTTCTTTTTTTCATAACCTATAAGCCATGGTTTACAGATATATGTGCAGCTTTGGGGAATGACATATAATCCAACATTCCCAAATGCTTCCTTATAGCATTTTAACTTCTGAGGATATGGTGCTGTGGTTAGCAAACATAGTCATGAAAAGTCCCACTAGAGCTCATGAGTCATTAGGATAAGACATTCATTATAGCCATATAGCCAAACAGTAGCTTATACATTTCCTGGACTAAAGAAACACAACTTCTGATGCTGATTCTCTTATGGAAAACAAGTATAAAGGAACATTTTAAGAATGGGAACAATGACCAGTATTTATTTGAAGATAATTAGTTGAAAGTGCATAATGCTCTCATGGCTGGTCCCATCAGGGAAGAGATAGTACAGTTTTACACATATTACTTATTCACATATTTTTATATTTTTCAAAAGTTAAAGGTACATTTTTGCCTTGTCAAAAAATAGTTTTATTATTATTATTATTATTATTATTATTATTATTATTCATTATTATCATTATTCATTATTATTACTGAACATATCTCCAGAAATGACTGGTGGGATAGAGGTGTAACCAGAACTGAGAATTCTGAAAAACAGGAAAAAGACCACTTTTTGGTTTTAAAAATGTCCACATGAACAAAGGTGATTTTTAAAATATCTTCCTGTGTTTAAAAATGTCTTTATGAAAGACAGGCTAACTTACAAAGCTAGAAAAAAATCTGTCAGTTTTACAGAAAAAAAATCACTCTCAGAAAAGTAGAGTCAGTCTGTTCTTTAAGTCCTTGAATAGAAGATTTTTTCTGCAGAACACTTCACAATTCCTTGACCTAGGTCAGAACATGGGTGATGAGGCTGCTGCAGAGTCAGTTCCTGAGTTGAGAGAACCCTGCAGCTCTGATCACATCATTTAGATTCTGATAGTTTACATCTAACATGAGAACATCCCACAGTTCTGAGGACTTCTCAATAGGCTGGTCATACCCTATGCAGAAGTCAGTCCTAATCAGGACACAGGACAAACATGAGGGCTCCTGTGCATCTCCTGGGGTGCTGATGCTCTGGATCCCAGGTATAGAGGATGCAGTGTTTATGTCAGTGCAGTCAATGCTTTCTGGATTGATGAAAACTTTGAGAATTGTCCTTAAAATGCTGCATTATATAGTTTTTTTTTTCTTTATCAATTGTTAGTTGTCAGATGTGACATGCAGATGACCCAAGCTACATCTTAGATTACATCTTTAGGAGACACAGTCAACAAGTGTCGAACAAACAAGTGTCAAACCAGTCAGAACACTGGCAATGCATTAAACTGTTAACAAAAGCCAGGGAACTCTCCCAAGCTCCTGATCTATGCTGCATCCAATTTGTATACTGAGGTCCCATCAAAGTTCAGTAGCAATGGGTCTGGGAGAGATTTTAGCTTCACCATGAGCAGTGTTGGTCAAGAAGTTTGGAGAATTTATTACTGTCTACAATATAAAAGTTTCCCATCCACAGGGGAACATGTCATTACATAAACGATTCTGCAAACAAAAGTGCAAGCCAGGCTTCCTCAGCTTCTCCTTTTGGTGCCTCCACCTACAGAGATCATTATTCAGTTGGCATTGAAGTAAACTGAGGTGGTTTGGAATAAGAGCCTATATAAGATATTCTCCTCTTCCTAAAATCTAGCAGTGAAGGTACAACCAGATGTAGGCAAGTTTCACTTAAATGCACCAATCCAACATTAACATGTATTAAAATATAAACCAACACTCACAATACAGGTAACAGCCTATATTGGCACCTGAGCAGGGACTGGAGTATCTGAACAATGGGCGATGGATGCCAAACCGGTCTCTTCAGCATCCAGAAACCAGGAAATGGGCCTTCCCAGGGTCCCAGCAGCCCCTTATGAATAGGGTTGACCACTCTCAGGATCTCAGGACCCTGGATAAGCATCTTCAGACCTTATGAGCTGACACCTGAATCCCACCACATCTCCCCCTTTTGTCTAACTAAGAAGGTTCTAAACTAAGACTATATAAAATAGGAATTATTATGAGGTAGTATCTAGGAGAGGATAAGGCACAAATTACAATCAAATCCTAATACACATAAAGTACATCATATATTTCTAGAATATTGGTAGATGGCAGGGTGTACAAATTACTTCAGAATGTTCATATGGGAAAGTGAAAATCCAACACCTGAATGGATAGGGATAATAGGGTAGTAACCTTAAATACCTATTCTTCAACACGTTCAAGACCTGAGAGGGAAAATGTATCACCTGAAAGTCAGAAGCACATGGAAATAGTGGCTTCCAAAATTTGGGAGAAGACAGCAACACAGCTACCTGGGCAATCACCTCTGGTTTTGTGCGCCATTGGAGCATCCATCATATTGGCTCCAGGCCTATGGTATCTGACAGATCTTTTCACAAGCAGGGCAATTTTGGAGGGACTGTCTTATCCTGTCCAGGCAGGTTTCATCAATCTCCATCCATTATCTTGTTCATCCAGCTTGGACATCATTTGTGTACTGTCAGCAACCAAGGTAAGGGCCATTCTTTACCCAACCGGCCATTCTCTGCCAAGAGGTCAAACTCCAAAGGAGTGTCCTTGATCCTCAACACCATCTCAGAAAAGGAGAAGTGATACCAGGAGTTGTTGTGTCTCTTGCAGCTGAATTCCAAATGTTAAATGCCATATTCTCTGGGTCTATGAAATGGTTGAAGATTCCTGTCTATCTATGGTATTCTAACCTGTATCTGAGATGACTGTTATGAGGCAACTTAAGTAATGTTGACTGCAGTTTTTATAGTCCTAAAGATTAAACCCTGTACTATAAAATTAGATTAGCTATACAAGGGGTGTATAATCTCTGAACAATGACTTTTAGTATGACTATCAAACATTATCCAGTGATATATATACCATGTAATGTGGTCACAGTATTTTAGACATGTATATACATATATATCATCCAAACAGAGGTATATAAAACATCTTGTGCATATATCATAATTAGTGCAATCATACATTATATCTAGTATAGTTAAATGGAGGTAGTAATTGCATAGTGGACATGACAATAATGTGCAAACATTTTAAGCAGAGGTAGAAACATATATAAAATATAGCAGTTGCAGATTCAATTTTACATAACAGTTACAGATTCAGATTTATATCAATGTACAAGTTGCTTTGGTTATATAAAGCAATTTCAGATCAAATTTTGTACCAATGTACAAGTTATCTCAATTAAACATACACAATGATTTCACATTTGTATTGATATACCAATATCTATGCCAGTGCAAATTGTCTTTAGCTTAGCCCATATATTTGGCTAAAATTTGTTAATAGTTAGGTGGACCAATCTACCTTTATCTATCCTATCTATTCCCCTTTCTCTTCTTCAAAATGATCCTTGAGGCTATATTATTGTTCTGTCCTCACCCCAATTTTAACTTAAAACTAATCTATTAGAATAATAATTACACACAACCCTCAGAGCACAAAACTTATTGGGAAAGTGTAACAATGTGTTTTTCTCCCTAGGTGGCCAGAGGACCAGACCCACAGACCTGTAGCCCCAGATTTAGCCACCCACTGTTCTTGTTCAGAATCTTAGAAATGACTCAGATTCTTATATTAAATTCATGTTGTTTGTCCTATGGTTCAGGCATATTGTTAGCATGTTCTTACATCTTAAATAAACCCATTTCTATTAATCTTTCCTGCCACATGACCTGTGGCTCACCTGTGTTCTTTACATGTTGCTCCTTTAGGCTTCTGGCTCCTTCTGTCTCTTTCTGACTCTGCCCTGCTCTTTCTACCTATTCTGATTCCTCCTCTTACTTTTTCTATGGTGCCTGTCATGGGCCAAAACTGCTCCTTTATTTAAAGATTGTTATATACAGCATACAGAAAGGCATTCCCACATTCTTTCTCCCTTTCTGTCTAATAAAAAAGGAAGGCTTCAATTTTAACAAAGCAAAATCACATATAACAAGACAGCTATCTAGTAAGAATTACAGTTATAACATATAGTCTATTTGTATTTAGTAAACTTAAAAATATTTTTCTTAACCTTATTCTTATGAATTAAAAGTTTTATATATATCTTAAAATAACCAAGAAAAACTATAACTATGACTATCTAATCTTTAACTACATCAAAGATTACAGAAGGATATATTTAAGTAAACTGGAAGTGCAAGCAACTTTTAAAATCTAGAAATGACAGAGATGACACCTATCTGACTGGACAGTCACCCAAAGTTCCTTTATAAAGTTGGGGCATCTATTCTCAGCCTATAGGCCCAGAGTCTCTTTTTATTTCAGTGAAGCAGGAAATCTGCTCTGCCGATTTTGGTATAGTTCATCAGTCACTTCTCCTTGAGTCCTGAAGAATGTCTGACAGTTTTCTTGCAAAGAAGTAACCTGAATGACCATCTCGGCTTGTTCTGTCAAAGTTCAGAGGTCACCATCCTGTGGAACCTGTATGTCCAGTTTATATAGCATACTGTCAAGCAGTGAACATAAGAATAGTTTCATGTCAAGTGGCTAACTAATGCCACATAGAGAGTAGACACTATATGGAGTTTCTTTGATGAGCAATTTTTTCTTGAAGCAAATTAGTGTTGTCAGGAGTATATCTGTCTCACTGTCTAAAAAAGTTCTTAAAACATTTAAATGCCATGTTTTGTAGGTCTTAGAAGTATTTGACTAATTGAATTATATGTCTGTATACCTAAAAATCTAACTAACATGTATTTCTTAATTATACATTATAAATTTAAATCAGTTACAGAAACATCATATCATAAACAAGAGTAGAAAAATACATTTAGCATAACAAAATTGAGCTTAAATTTGTATCAGTAAACCAAAATCCATACCAATGCTAAACATTTTGATATTAACAGCTGATTTCTTGATCTGAGTAAATTTAACAATCTACATTTTTAAAAACCAGAGGCCCAGACCCACAGACCTGCAGCCCCAGACCCTTTAGCCACCCACTGTTCTTGTTCAGGTTCTTAGAAATGACTCAGACCCTTATATTAAGTTCATGTTGTTTATCCTGTGGCTCATACACATTGTTAGCTTGTTCTTACATCTTAAATAAACCCATTTCTATTAGTCTTTCCTGCCATGTGGCCCGTGGCTCACCTATGTTCTTTACATGTTGCTTCTTTAGGCTTCCGGCTCCTTCTGTCTCTTTCTGACTCTGTCCTGCTCTTCCTACCTATTCTGATTCCTCCTCTTACTTTTTCTATAATGCCTGTTATAGGCCAAAACAGCTCCTTTATTTAAATATTGTTATCTACAACACACAAGAAGACATTCCCACATCAGGAAAAGGGGCATAGTCTTTCATAAGGGTGCTTCCTGCTGACTTAAGGGTGAAGGCATCTCTTTGGGATCCTGTAAAAACTAAAACAGTGGTTAGATCCTAATGGACTGACTATATACATCTATAACCATTCTCAGAATACTGGGTAACTCCATCTGGAATTCTTATTAGAAATGTGACCTGAAGGATAATCATAGAGAGCTATCCTGCAACCATTTTTTAATAATCTATTTTCTAAAATCAATCATTGATCAGTGCACATCAGGTTCTTGATTTCTCTATTTCTGCCTCTGTCTGTGTATCTGCCTGTCTTTTTCTCTCTCTCTTATATTCTCCCTTTTATTCCTGTTTCACTAGTAGGAGTTGTTGCAGTGTGAGCCCCATCTCAGTTCCAGATTCTTTGTACATGGCTGGTGAATTTTCTTCATAGCACCTTAAAGCATAAGTTTTGGAAACATAATTGTGTCTCTGGTTGATATCAGAACCAGAAGAAATTTTAATCTGGGTATCCCATTGCATTAGAACTTCACAACCCCACAGATTCACTGCTTTGTCAGCCATATATGGCTTCAATCATCCTTTCTGACCTTCTTGTTCTATGCATTCAAGCCATCTCATGCTCTATTTCACCTGAAATATTGTTCCAATACCCAGAAATTGGATATCCACTGCCTGTTAAGGCCATCTTGGATACATGATTGTGCAGTTATAATCAAAAATGTCAGCCCCCATGTCGACTAAGCCCTGGATATAAATATCAACTACCCATATTTTCAATTTTGGTCTTTGTTCATTTATTGAAGTCTGCCAAAATATTTTTTTTTGGAACTTCCGATTTCTCTCTTGAATTAATTCTATTATCCAATACCGTATGGTCTTCTAGATCAGGCATTGGATTCCCTACTTGTCCTGAGAATGATGGCCTTCCACTGTGATTGGATATGATCTTACTTTCCTTGAATTTGTAGTCTGATTTTTGGAGGCTCTCCTGCGGAAGCCCCAAAAGGTGTTTCCCAATGGTAAAGGGTTGCCTTCTTTGTCTCTGGTAGACCTACGTTCATTGGTCCAATGCTGTCCCTTGCCACTCCTTCTGCATAACACAGAAGGCAATGGCCTTCTGTTCGAATCAAATCTAAATCAGGTATTATTTCCAAGAGTACCTTGTGTACAATTCCATCTAATATGACCTGATTTACCATAGTTGAAACAAGTGATGCCTTGGTTCCTTACCCTAATATTAGCAATGGCTTGGCCTACCCAATTTTCCTCATCACAATGGAATGATTCAACATTGATTACATATTGAATCCATTCTTCTATAGATGCGGCTCTGATCTTTAAAGGCATAAGCATTCTTCTACATTCCAGATTAGCATGATCAAAAGCCATAGAAAGTATTAATTGCTTCCTAACTTCTGGATCTGATATTATCTATGTACAATTGTGGTAAGCCTCTGTAGAAAGTCGGTATAAGGCTCTTTTAAGCCTTGTTTAACCTTAGCATAATGCCCGATTTTTTCACCTGGGTCCAAAATCTTTTCCCAAGCATTCAGTGCAGGAGTATGGCATAGCAATAAAGTATGCTTGTCATAAGTAGACTGAGACTTCACATCAGCAGACATGCCTTCACCAAGGATTTGGTCCTGAGAAGCAAAGAAACGCCTAGTTTTTCCTCGTTGTTATAAAGCCCTAGCCTCCTCCCTAAACCAGCTTCTCCACTGAAAATTCTGACTTTGGTCCAAGACAGCAGCCGTTAACTACATCCAATCAACTGATAATATTTGGTTTTTGTGTGACTATGAATTTAGAAGCTGCTTTACATAAGTAGAGTGTATACCATGTAATGATATTGCCTCTTTAAAATCCTTAATGTCTCTTATATGTACTGGCTCATAACTATACACTGCAAATTTCAAGGAACCCTCAAATGCTTTCTTTGTCTGAACAGTAGCCAGAAACAATAGTGGTGGGGAAGGCAGTAGCCCTGTCATGTTTACCACCTTAGGTAGACTATCTCCAGGACCATAATATCCCATCAGGCATTGACCTGAACTGTTCTGAGCATAAGAAGCATTACTACCCTTTTCCAGTACTGCAATATGGTCCTCCCATTCCTGAAGTTTGGATACTACTGGCTCCCATTCCTGAATTTTGGATACTACCAGTTCCCATTCTTGGATTTTGGATACTACTGTCTTCCATTCCTGGAGTTTAGATACTATTGAGTTTTCTATAGCTTGATTTTCCTGATGAAGCAGTCCTTCCAAAGACCTCACTGAACTCGCAGTTTTTCGATCCACATCATTTACAAAATTGATGATTTTCTTGTTTTCCTCATTGATGAAGTCAAAAAATTTCTTGTTTTCATCATTTCACATCTTTTATCATTCTTATATTTTGATATGTGAAATAGAGAAACAAGCCAAAAAATAGTAGGACTGGGTATTGAAGCCTTCAAGCTATTCATTCAAAAATTTCTCAATCACTATGGAAAAGTATGACCTGAAGTCTTTAATGGAATAATCATCAACCATTACTTCAATTCAGGTGCAGTGAATTTGGTCCACAGGTGTCACAGTAGCATTCAATGCTCTGCTCACACTATGGTAAATGTAGAGACTCTCAGCCAGAGGAGGCTACCTACAGACCCTACTTGGTCTTGAAGGGCCCCAGCAGGCAGAATACAATCCTTAAAAAAAGCAAATTCTCACAAATTAAGACAGGATGTCAATCACAAAATACAAGGGTTGTTGTTTCCTTTGTTTGCGTGCATGTGCACAGAGGAGTTTACAGTTGCCAGGGTCATGATCAGCAACCTCTTGGGCTGATTGGGTGGGGCAGGGTGACCATGCTGCACCAGCAGGGAGAGCGGACATGGAACTGCTCACTTTAAACTTGCCTGCTTGGGTGGGGTGATATTGCAGTACCTGCAGGGCAGGCAGGGAACCATGGGGCAAGCTGGAGGGAGCTTTTAGCCCACTCACTGGAGTGCAGTTTCCCAAAGCTGAACACTCCATCTTTCCTTGCTTTCTAACAGTGTTTAAAACACAAATGAACCCCCTATGCCCATGGGCACAGGCCGGAGGACATTGGGCACCAGATGTAGGTGAAGTTTCACTTAAAATGCACCAATCCAAGATTAATATTTGTTAAAATATAAACCAACACTCATGATACAGGTAAGAGCTTATATTGGCACCTGAACAGGGACTGGATTGTTCCAGCGATGGACAATGGATGCCAAACTGGTCTCTCCAGCAGTCAGGAACCAGGAAATGGGCCTTCCCAGGGTCCCAGCAGCCCCTTATGAATGGGGTAGACCACTCCCCCTTCAGGAGCCCGGGACCCTGGATAAGCATCTTCAGACCTTATCAGCTGACACCTGAATCCCAACACAACCAGATAAATACGGTTTAGTAAAAATATTGTTAAAGACTAAGGAGGCACCTGGATTATAATGTCTTTCTGAGTTCACATGGCAAAGAAAAATTCAAGGGAGATTTACAAAAAGATGAAAGGAAAGGAAGGAGAATACACAGTGATGCCTCCTAAAGACATTTATAGGTACATACAACCTTTTCATAAATGTATGTGAAGACCTGGGGGGTCAGCCAAATTATGACTTGATAGAAAGATAGAAACAGGGGTCACAAAAATAATAATGATAAATGGCCATAAGATAAAGATGGTAAACCTTTGGTCACTTTCTCATATGTCTTATGTTATTGTAGGCAAATGCCTAAAGAATTTTCAGACTTTGCTTTCTTCTATCAGGGTCCTCTGACTGTTGTTCAATTTCAAGGCTGAATTAAGACACATTTTCTACAAGGTTTTGAGCATGTTGGCCTCCCTGTCCTAGTGAGAGCTGGTCAAACATAAACTTGGAAATGTAGCTCCATCAAACATTCTATAAATCTAGAGTCCCCAAAGAGATACTAGGGTTCTTGTATCCTCCCTCTGCACTCCAGAATATCTTCTTTTCTGTGTGCCTTACTGAGTATCTTACCCCTATGGCAACCTTTCTGCATCTACTGATTCTGTTGCTGCATCTGAAGTTATTCCTGATCCTCATTCTTTTGCTCAAGAGTTTCACTGACTTTAAATTCTGTACCTGTTGGAGAAATTGAACTCTTTTAACCCTAGACAATAATCCATAAACAGTCTAGCTACATTCCCAAAGTTTCTGGGGAGAAGAACTGTCTCACTCTGGCTTTGATCCACTCCCAAGAATGCAGGAATGACAACAAGAGCCATAAATCTCATCATTCTTGGCTCTCAACTGATTCTGGCTGCTCCCTGTTGGTATCCTGATTCTTAGGAGCTACTAAGGCCCCCTGAATAATACCTGAATACCACTACAAGTTATAAATGTGTCTCCTAGAGGTTTAATAGAGTGGCTTACAAACCATGAGCCAGCTAGTCCAATATCAACTGTCTTAGGACAGAAACTGAAATAAACTCCTATAGTTGGTCACTGAATCCTGAGGCTAGATGTCTGGCAGGTTTTTGGTATACATCTGCATAATAAAGATGTAGAGTCAAACACCAGAGAAATGAACTGACCAGCAACAGTCAGGATAAGCAGGCAGAGCAGGAGCTTCCTTCTTCTATGTCTTTTATATTAACAGCCACCAGAATCAGTGATCCATATTTCAGGTAGGTCATCCCACCTCCAAGGGTCTAATCAAGAATTATTCACAGCTGTACATAGCAGGTTGAGGTTTAGTTAATTCCAACTATAATCAGGGTGATGAAAAGTAGTCATGAAAAGTTTGCCCTGTGTTTATTATCTAACTAATAAAATTCATGGTAGGACATGGTGATTACTAAGTATCATTAGGTATTAATTACCATTATGAAGATAATTCTGGAAGCATATATTTTACTTACCTTTTGCCATATTTGTTCTCCTAATAAGGTATTAACAGCAGGTCTCTTGATATTTAGAAGAAGAAAACCCTTTGCTATCTCATCAATATGGCAGTTAGGGCATATGATAAAGGTTACTAATCTAGAGAATTGCTCCAGGTACCTGAGAAATCAGCTCAGTCATATTTGTCATTCTTAGTTGAGTTTATGAGTTATATAGCAAGGAAGTTTGCATATTTGATGACAGATACATGCTGTACAATAGTGAGGTATCAGATAATTACCTGTTATTAGTATTTGTAGTAGCTATCATGCTCCCAAACTCTGTGTCATTAAAAAACTAATCATTTAATTTTATTTTGTATTTCTTTCTGGTTTTCTTTACAGATTTTGGTGATGCTGCCCTTTCTCTGTTTTGAACCCCAAAATGTGACCACTAGACTGTACGTTGCAGGCAATACAACTTCCCAAGAATATAGAAACTTTTTAATGTTATGATTGAGGATTCTTTTGCATAATTACATCTTAGAGGGATTCACTTCCTCACTCTAGTTACTTTTTGGGTGCTTCTATATTTTATATTTCAAAAAATATGGACTTATACCTATTCTAAATATGAGACAAAAATTAACATGGTGAAAGATTTGAAGTTTAGGAATGGGCAATTTATGGATGATTTAAAATACAGGAATGAGCATTTGCTATGTTAGGTATGTAATGTAGAAATGACAACTGGTAAATTGGCAGGTGAATTTTTGAAAATTGGTTGCAACAAACTTTCGGATAGAACTTCCTCCTTGGACATTAAGACCGTACAAGAGAAGTGCAGACTTTATGTTAATGATGAAAAAAATAAAATCATTAAATCATTGGAATCATACATTAGAGATGAGAACAGGAAAGAACATGAGAACATTAGAAAGATTGGATAACTACAGTAAGCTATCTTGCAAATAACTTCTGAACAGTTTGTAGTTTAGAACCATTCATTGATTAATATTTATCAAGTTAATAAAATGTCATAATGAACCAGGTAGAATGCTTGAGGTGGGACCCCATCTTCTTTCTGGATGCTTAAATGATCGATGTTAGGAGAATTTATCATTTAATGTGGAAAACCTAAATACTATTATTTTCAAAATGAAAAAAAATAATTTTTTGAAAAGAGTTATTTACAAATAAAGTTTTCAAAGGTTAAGGATAAGTACAAAGATAGTTTATAGAATCTCCTCTTTGTGTCTTCTCTGGGACAATTTGTAAGAGCCAGAGAGGCAAAACTTACTTTATTTCTAGAATCATGTTTTTTAAAAATATCTGACTCTGAATCTGCTAACAAGATGTCATCCATATAATGGTTTATTGTAGTTTCTGGAAATTGTGCACAAACTCTTTCCAACAAGTTTTACACAAAATATTTGAATGGAATAGGACTATTTAACATTTACTATGGGAGAACCTTCCATTGATATCTCTTAACTGGTTGAGAATTATTATAAGTGGGTACTGTGAAGTGTAGTAAGAGGTTTCTGTCCCGGACTTTTGGGCTAGCCTCAAGGTTTAGGCCAATAGACCCACAGACTGACAGAGACATACTGATGCAAACAATTATTAACTTATTAAATCATCACATTAGATAATTATTTCATTGTTTGTATAAAATATTATTACTAATTCTGAGAAAGTATGCCCATGATTAGTGACCACCATAGTGAAATAATCACATAGCCTTCCACTGAACCTAAGGTTTATGAAAGGGACCCATTATCTTTCCTCTGTGGAAAGATCATAAAGCTCTTCATTGTTGATGAGTCATAGACAGTCTGGGAATTTCACTGAAGGTACCAGCCCTTGTTTACTCCAATATATTTCATTGCTCATTTCTGAATAAAAATGATGTATTTGTGCTATCATTTTAGATACAATTGGTGACTGTAGACATTTTGGACTTTTGTGTAATATGGGACAAAAATGCTCAATGTTCTTTTACTAATTATGAATATGATATTTGCCTAATTTTATAAACAATTCATGAGAGTATTTTAGAGACTATGTTTTCTTCCTTAGTAACTTATCATAGCTATTGAGTCCCGTGGAAATGACGTGTAAGATACTATAAAGATAATTTTATAGTTTTCTTCTTAATTGTCAGAAGAATGTACCATATTGATATAGTGATAAAATTTCACTTTGACTTATAAAACACATTCTACTATGTTATGATGCATCATGGGACATGAAGACAAGAAGGAAAAGGCAGAAGCTAAGAGAAGGAAAAAGAAAAGGAAAAGAAATAAAGACCTAAATAAAAAAATAAAAATAAATAAGAAATTTACTTTGTTCATTTCTCATACATCCCTTTCTCAGCTTACATATCCTTCAAGACAACTTTGTTATCAAGGAATTTTCAATAATATATCAAAATTTCTTCATGGTTTCAGGGTTGTCGTACTGACATTAGCTGATCTCTATGGATAACCATATTGTTCTCTATTTACTGTGCACTCTCTCTTGTGCATAACTATAACAAGAGGATAACTGATGGGCCTTTCATCTTTTCAATGCTTCTATGTCAGGAAATATTCACTGTTTTATGTCCTTAGCCATTTTCAAAAATTTGTGGTAGCCATTTTGATATCTATGATGTTCATAATAGAAAAATAATGCATTTTTGAGACAACAGATCTATTTTTTTGTTATTTATATTAGATTGTATATTTTCTTTCTTTAATTTGAAATATAATTTTCTAACATGATGTAACCTGATTATGATTTTCTCTTTCTCCACCTAGTTCAGTTCCTTTAACCTTTACTTTAATCAGAATCTACTCTTTTTCTCTCCCTAAGTCGAAAACTAACAGGCTCTGAGATGAAACCTACTTGATTATGGTATATGATTTTTGATGTGTTACTGATCATATCAATTACTGATTTGGTTTATGTCTAACATCTATTAAAAGTAGAATTTTCTAAAAGTCTTATAGTACTCAAAACACATTAAAAATAGTGTGACAAATGAGTGACAAGTATACTTACACTAAAAAGAACAATATAAACTGGCCTTTGACAATGTGAGTGACATATTTTATATTTAATAAACCCAGTCTGGAATATCAGAGAACAGATCCACCCACAATCAAGCCCAGAGTGGTAACTCACTCCTTTAATCCCAGCACAGGAAGACTGAGTGGTGACCTACACCTTTAATCCCATAACTCCAGAGATAGAGATCTTTCTGTGTTTCTGTGAGTTCCAGGCCAAACTACCAAACAGTGGTTCACACATTTAATCCTAACTCTAGGAATATGATATAGAGATAAACCCAAAGTAAAACAAAGAAGATATTTAAGATAAGCTTAGAAAGCAAAGATTTACTCTGTAGAAGTGGTGAGGAGCCAGGCTACCATTGTTAGCAGTATGGTCAAGAAGAGTCCCAAAACCTCCTTATGAATGTTGTTTGCCTCTGTACCAGTTGTTTCCTTTGTAAACAACTGCTCTTCTCACTTCACTTTCAACTCTTCTTATCTATCTTACCACCTTGCTTCTGAAGAACAACTTGCTGAAAATATTTTCTCTATTATTTCTGGATGTCTTAATCAAACATATTTTAATGTATTTATGCTATGATGATAGAGAAGCCTTAACAGCAAAGGACAGAAACAGAGAAGTAAGATGGAAAATATTATTATTCATAGGGAAAGAAATATGTAGAGAAAAAATAGAAACCAGTCTATAATTAAAATATTAAATTAAGAGAATATCAATTTGATAAATTAAAAGTTATAAATTAGAAGATATTCAATCTAAGGTATTTTTATTATATACTTTTATATCCTTCTGATGATATCTTCAAGAAAAATTAAGATATCCAATGTATCTTCTAGGTTCAAATACTAAAACTATCACTGCCACTTTAAAACTAACTATAGTTCAGTCCAATAAAACAGTCAGATTGAGGAAGTCTAACATTCTCAGGTTTTGCCACGCAATCACATACTTAATTAAAGTTCACAAACACATCTAACAAGACACCAAGAACTGAAAGGTATATTTCTTGAGTGAAGAGCTATCTGTTTGTGTTTTATGATAATGGTATAATTTTGCTTTAAAATAACATTTGATATTATGACACCTGATTAAAAATTTTACAAAGTACAGGTATACTCAAGACATTATCCTTATTTAACCAAGGTGCTCCAAGTTGTTTAATGGAAAAAGTGAAATGCCACTTACTCCAAACTTAAACCTGTCTTGCTCTGCAGGGCTGGTGGCATCTATTAAAATGATAATAGAGACACCTACCTAGTTAGCACTTGCAGAGCCCAGGCCAGTCTCCACAGCTCCTCATAAAACAACTGCTTAAGTTAGTATCAAAAGTCCCAGTCCCATTCAGTGGCAGCAGATCAGAACTTATTTTACATAAAAATCAGCAGTATATTGGAGTTTAGTGTTGTTTTCAAGATGTACACAGTGACACAGACACTATCAACAGTCTCTTTGGTTGGGATGACTAGGGTGACAAATGTGTACTTAGCTAGATGAGGAACACAACACATTCTGCATCTGTGTCAGATTGGTGGAGAATTCAGGATAAACATTTGCAAGGAGAAATTTAGACCACTGGTGTTTCCTGAATTGCCACCCATTTTCAGTTAAGTGTATTGCCACATTCCTGGCATTGCTTCTACAATAGGATTATGATGTGTGAGAGACTTTTGCAAACAAGACCAACCTAGGTAAATCTGAATTAAAGATCATTTCAATATAACATATCTCCCTTGTTCAGTTATTCAGCATTGCAGACAAGTAACTGAGAAATGGGCTCTGATTAAATTAATTCCTTTATTATTATTTATGAGTCATTCTGATCTCTTTTTTACATTGTATTTTATCAAATACACAGGTATATACTCAGCTCCCTTTTGTTTTTTATTTATAATAAGGATGTTCATTTTATCAACATTTCATACTGTGTCATTGTCATTTGCTGTAAAGCTGTAGCCTCAGTCTCTAGGCTGAAAATACTGTGTGGTCTCTGTATACACACATCACACTTTTATAATTAGTGAAGCTAGAATTGTCAATTTACAATTTTTATACATATTTTATGTTCATGCCTGATTTGTTTGAACTTCATCAGACAAAGATTTCTTCCAGGTCTCTATTATCTATTCAAGCTATTGTAGAAGTACAATAACATTTGAAATGTGACTATTATTTAAACCCATTAAGGTGAGAGTATTCCATTTCTTTAGTTACTAAACATAAGTTCTGTCCTACTGTTGATTTAAGAACATGGGTTCTCTCCCAACACAAGTGTATTAATTTTTTATGTATATCAGTAGCAAAATTATCAGAGATAAATTAAGATTTATTAATACCTGGAAAAATTCTGTTATTATGTTTAAATTATAAACCAGTTAAGGCTGCCAAACTCTAACATTGATGTTATTCAGATTAAGAATTCATAGAGTGTGCCCACATTTTGAGCTCTTTAGGGAAGGGAACTATATCCCACTATTTAAAACCCGTTATACAGTTGGCTTCAGAAGTTGCTAGCAGGTGCTTAGTTGTATCTTTTCTGTGTCTGATATATACCCACACCACATTTAGGAAAAGGTCTCAGGAGAACAAGTGCATTAGCTGAGTGTGCATAGTCATTGCTTGCTAAGCGAATTCTTATTTGCTTGTTCAAAAGCCACTGTATCCATAAAACAGTCCAATTCTCAAGAGATTAAATCAGTGTGTGTATGTGTGTGTGTGTGTGTGTGTGTGTGTGTGTGTGTGTGTGTGTGAGTATGTTGTGTAATAATATGAGGGAGAGTTTTGCCTAGAAAGCAAGTATCTGGTACCTGAGGTTCTGTGCTGTCTTTTATTGAACAGAAGTGAGAATAATAGCTCTTTTCTCTGTCAAACCACCCAGTGACCTGACCCTCCTGAAGCAAAGTTCCTTACAGCCCACATCAACTGTGTAGTTTTAGAATGTTTTAGTAGAGGTTTGTCTTAAATCCTTTAGGCATATCAAACTTATATCCACAATTCAGTGTCCTTGAGAGTGCTTATGTTCAGGATATTGACATTTGTAGCTTTCTCAAGCTTTCACTATAACTTTGCTTTCTATTGTCACCTTATACCATTCAAATTTTATATCAACAGTATTAATGTCCCCTTGACAGAAACTTATTCTGTCACAATCTCTCTCCAAAAATTTCGTTTACTTATCTTTTGCAATTTATCCATTTATTAAAGATGATAGATGTAAGTAGACATGTGTCTGCCATTTTTGCCCAATTCTCTCTGAACAGAGAGCATAGGAAGGCAGTTGTATCATCCATTTTTTATTTATTAGCAAAAATCTGTTCAAGTAATTACAAACTAAAGCCTCTTACCTTTACTGTCATCAGGAAATTTTGCTCCATTTATATTGTTGTGTAAAAGGCCCAGTGAAAGTAACCCACCTTGGCTTTAAAGCTACAGTCTGTAAAAGAAACCCACTTTGGCCCTGGAACCAGAGCTAGTGAAAAAAATACATTTTGGCCCTGAAACCAGAGCCAAATCTGCCTCTGACCAACTTAGCAAAAAACCAACCCATCCCTCAGTGTGGAAAATAAACCAGTCCCTGAGCAGAAAATCTATGAATCACTGACCATTGGATCTAGCCAATCCGATTTTAGAGACTGAAATCTTACCAGTCCCCACCCTAAAAATAGTCCCCCTAAAATAACTCTGTGCCTAAGAAGTCCTACATAACGTCTGTACCTGTTCAGTTTTCTGCCCTTTTTCATGCTGCCTTCTTCTAATGTTGGATGTCTTTCTGTACGCTGTGAATATGCTTTATTTTTGGTTAATTCAGAGGCTGTTTTGGCTTATAGCAAGGCAGTTTGGAGACAGGCAGGGAATCCATGTGAAGAAAAAAAGGAGAAAGGTGGAGTCAAGGAAACACTGCGAGTTTCTACCAAAAAAAGCAATATGTACAAGTACAGGTAATCCACTTGCCAAGTGACAAGACATAAATAAGAATTGGCTATGTTGTAAGAACTAGTTGGTAATGAGCCTGAGCCATAAGCCAAGCAATTTGTAAATAACATAAGTCTCTGAATAACTATTTTATAAGTGGCTGCAGGATCATGTGTGGGAGAGATTCCTCTGGACTCTGGGCCTGTACATGTCAGTATTAAAGAACAATGCCCAAATTTGCAAAATATTGTTTACCAATGGCACTCCAGAATGAGGAACACATCTGCATAAAGCCTGAGAAAGTTTTAAGAAGATTCTAAATGCACAGAAACAAAGCCCACTGTGCTTCCTAATATCAGTGTCAGATATTTATCTCCCAAAAGCTGCCTGCTAGATGTAGCTGACCACTACCACGAGCTAAGCCACATGGCTGATGTCTGCAGTCTCTCTAATGGACTGTGTTAATAAAAGGCTTCTTTCAGCCTTTGCTTTTTGGGATGGGGAGCATATCCATGGGCTTAAAAACACAGCTCTATGATACTTAATATTGCTTTCCAGAATAGGGAAGATAACAATGACTCTATTAATATCTTTGCCAATCTGAAAAGCTGAGCAGGGTGGAGCCAGCAATCAATGGTCCCTGCTACACATTTTAAAAAATTATTAAAGATATACAAGCAAACAGCTTCAGATGGAGAAAACCTGTAACAAAATTACAATGTATATTAAAAAAAATACATAGACTTGGGAGAAATAAAGAAGAATAGAGAATTTTTTTAAAAAAGAGAAATAGAATATTAAAACTATAAATGAGTAAAGATGAAAATACATTAGGATTGTGTATGTTATGTTTTCTTTTAAAACTTTAACAGTCAATGCAGAAAGACATTTTATGATAAGGGCTGATAAGTGAAACCAAAATATATATTTTAAAGGTATCTTGACTTTGAAATTTGAGTGTAAAGACTTGTTGCTTTGAAAAATAGGTTCTGCTCTTGTTTCCACAGAATATTAGAACCTATGACTTGTTTCTATGCTAATATGGTTTGATTATCCCAGACTCACTGAAGGCAACTGGCTGAGATGATGAAGCTTCACGGCCAAGATTTAATCATGATTCTAAATTTTCTCAAGATCCTCATAATACCACAAGTGTCACCAATCAGCAGGTAATAGTATAAAAAACAATGCACAAATTTGTAAAATATTGTTTATAAATGTTTTCATTATAAATGGTTAATGGTCATAGTCAATCTCTTTCTAGACAAAAAAGCAGCATATGATATAGAAATGATATAAAAGATATATTGTTGAATCTGTTTTGTTGCAAAAATCAACTTTAACCTCAAAATAGTTTTCATTGGTACAAATTTTGGTTTATTGATACACATTTAAGGTCAATTTTTTATATTGTACTTACATTTTACTCTTCCTTAAGGTATTATCTTTATGTCACTCATATAATATTGTGATCTATCATTAATAAATACAAATTAATAATGATTTATGATAATAAACTTATAGTCATATTAGTTAGGTTTTTTAGATATACAAAAATATATTTAAATTAGATAGGTATTCTTCAAACACTTCAAAGACCTACAGAATATGGCATTTAAAATATTTTAAAACTTAGACTTTTCTTGACAGTGAGACATGTCTGCTCCTGGCAGCCCAAATCTACCTCAACAGGAAGATGGGCATTAAAGAAACTCTGTATGGAATTTACTTCCTTTGTGTTAAAAGTTATCTACTGGTCAAGAAATTGTTCTTGCCTTGACTACCTAACAATATGCGGTTTAAATCAGGACCCATAGTGATCTCTAAACTTTAGAAGAACAAACTGAAATAGCTATTTCCAACTCCTGCTTCACAGCAAAATTTGCAAGAAATTCTGCAGGACCCAGGGAGGTGACTGATGAGCTCTGCCAGAATAGATGTAACAGTCCTTTAATTCTTCTGCTTCGTTGAAAATTAGCCTAGAGACTCTAGGTCTATAGGCTGAAGTAGGATGCCCCAATGTTATAAAGGAACTTTGGCTGACTTTCCAAGTAGCTAGAAGTCTCTGCCATTCCTAGAATTTGTAGGTTGCTTGCAATAGACTTTCTTTTTCCTCAGGTCTTTGAAGTGGCTGTGGTCTTTTGTGGTCTTTGATGGAGGTCAAGCTTAAATAGTTATAATTATAGTTCCACTTAGCTAAAAGGTAAATTAGATAAGAAGCCTTGGACCTATTAAGATAAAGTAGATGATACAATACTTTTTAATTACAAAGAGACTAGATATTGTAGCTGTAATTCTTGCTTGATAGTTGTTCTATGTTATTTTATTGTGTTAAAATTAAAACTTTCCTTTTAATTAGATAGAAAAAGGCAAGTGTTGTGTGATGCCTTTCTGTACACTGTAGATATACTTTATTATTGGTTAATAAAGAAGTTGTTTTAGCCTATGGTAAGGCAGCTTTGAAGCAGGCTGGAATTCCATGCAGAGATAAAATGAGAAGGACAGAGTCAAGGAGATTCTGTAAACTGCTGCTTAAAGAAGCAAGATGCAAAATTAAGACACTAGACAAATGGCAAGGCATAGATTATAAGAATTATGATCAAGTCAAGTTGTAAGAGCTAGGTGGTGATGAGCCTGAGCCATAAGCTGAAAAATTTGTAATTAATGTAAGCCTATGATTAATTATTTTATAATTAGATGTGGGGCCACATGTGGGGAATATTCTTCCAGACAGCAGGCCCAGACAGGTCAGAAAAGTTTTGAATACATTCTCCCACCCTAACTAAGGTAGCCACTCTCCTGGGTTTTTCCTCCCCATAAAACTCTTGAATAAAGTTTTGATGACAAATAAAACTTGGAGAGGGTAGAGTAAAGCTGTAACACTTTTACTGGAGACCCAGTGGAATGGAGTTATTACCCTACTGGAGACTGGAGCCTGACAGTAACAATGTTGCTGGGGAACCCCTCCCCTGCCCTGACATGAAGAATTGCCATATTGGGAAACCTTTTCCCTGAAGCAGGACTGTAAGCTGTTATTAACCTTACTGTAACCCATAGTATTCATTGGCTCTAGACTGCCTGAAACATTTTCATTTGTGTTGTGACTTTCAGTGTTCTTAGGTTCCTGACTGCCAGGATCTCTTTCCACCTAAACTGTGTTAACAGTTACAGATACAGTTACAGTTTCAGTGAGTAGAAGACATTATGCAATATTACTGTAGTCTTAATGTTATTTTGCCAGTGTTCTTGCATTGTTATGTAAAGCATTTAGAAGTCAGATATGCCTTAGTATCTGCATCTTTCTCCAAGAATGGACAACTTAGGTATAAAGCAATGGATCACAAACTCCTTTTCTCTGTTCATGACATATATATGACATTTAAAAACAATAAAAGTAATGGGAGTTTAGATATAGATATTCAGGGCAGCATTCCAAATAAACTGTGCAGCATCTCCAGCTAGGGAAAAGAGCCTCCACTTCAGGAAGTCTTTTGGAGTAAAGCAGCAGCTTCCCTTCTATGTAATCTTCAGTTTATAATTCACATCCCACCAGCCTGAAATGGAAGGATTTTTTGAGACAGGGCACTTTGAATTCAATTCTAATCCATGGAAACATACTTTTTTAAGGAACAGAATTCTCTATAATCTTGGGTATGAAGAATCTTTGAAGTAACTTGAATCTCCTCTTGTGCAGTTGTGGTTTAGGAAGTGTGAGTTGAAAAATCTACAGGACATCTTACAAAAAGTGTGGTCCTACCCAGGTCACTAAGCTTTCTTTGATGACATTAGATTATCTATCTATCTATCTATCTATCTATCTATCTATCTATCTATCTATCTATCTATCTATCTATCTATCTATCTATCTATCTATCTATCATCTGTCTCACTATATCTATCTATCTATCTATCTATCTATCTATCTATCTATCTATCTATCTATCTATCTATCTATCTATCTATCTATCCATCCATCCATCTATCTATCTATCTATCTCTATATATCTCCCCAGTGTCTAAGTCATGTGAATTACAGCAGACCCCCACCTTAATAATCCCTAAATAAATACCTGGAACAGAGAGCAATTATAGTACAGAACACTTGCATAATTCCATGCTCTATCTTGACCATAGTCAAAATTAGAGATAGGTACTCTTCTGTTCTCCATCTTTAGACAGACTATGTTTATTCTCAAAATCAATTATCTTTCTTATTTTATTAATTTAGATATTCTCTGTTAGTTTGGATAAGGATGTGTCAAATTTGGTGACTTTCTATTATTCTTGGTATTTTTCTCTGTTGCTATTATATTGATTTCAGGTCTCAGTTTGATTATTTCCTGTCATGTACTTCTCTTGGGGGTATTTGGTTATTTTTATTGTAGAGTTTTTAATTGTGCTGTTAAGATACTTGTATCAGATCATTACAATTCTTTATGCAGTCACATAGTACTATGACCTTTCCTCTTGGCATAATTTTGTTCATGTCCTATAAATTTAGAAATGTTTGCATTCATTTTTACAGAATTCTAAAAAGAATTTACTTTTCCATGGTATTTTGATAGCTTAGTAGAATGTTGTTCTGTTTCCATGAGTTTGTAGGCTTTCTGTTATTTATGTTGTTTAAATCCAGATTTAATTGATGGTGGTCTGATAAGATATATGGGTAGTTTCATTCTTTTTATAACTATTGAGAATTCTTTGTGACTGAGTATATAATCAATTTTGTGGAAACTTCCATGATGTGATGAGAAGAATCTATATTTTTTTATGTTTGAATGACATCTGTACATATCTGCTAGGTGAATTTGAGTGATAACATCTGTTAGTTCCTTTATATCTGGTTAGTTTCTGTTTGTGTAACCTGCCCCTTGGTGAGAGTGGGATATTGAGTTTTCCCACTATTAATGTGTGGGGTTATTTGTGTAATTTAAGTATCATTAATGTTTGTTTTACAAATATGTGTTCCCTAGCACTTGTGCATAAATGTTAATAATGTAAATTTAATCTTTAATGAGTATGAAGTGTTCTTCTTCATATCTTTTGATTAATTTTGTTTGGAAGTCTGTTTTGTTAGATATTAAAAGGCTACGTCAGCTTGTTTCTTGAGTCCATTTGTTTAGAAAGTATTTTTCCAACTCTTTACTCTGAAGTAATGTCCTATCTTTGATGTTAAGGTGTTTCTTGTTTGCAGCAGAAGAATGAATCCTGTTTTCACATCCATTGTGCTAGATCGTGTCTTTTTTTCTGGGTAAGTGAGCTAATGGATATTGAGAGATATTAATGGCAGATATTGTTAATTCCTGTTCTTTTGTTCTGTTGGTGTTAGTATTGGTTGTGTGTGCATGTGTATGTATTTGTATGTGTTTGTTTTTCCCTTCTTTTTATTTTTCTGGTTTGAGATTATATATTTTCTGTGTTATGCTGTGTGAAGTTAACCTCCTTTCATTGGAATTTTTATTCTTTCACAATCTGTAGTTCTGGATTTGTGAGTAGATATTAATTAAATTTTGTTTAATTTTGACCTTGTTATGTAATGTCTTGTTTTCTACATTTATAATGTAGAAAGACATTATAAAGACCCATGTGTGGTGTGTCTTCTCTCCTTGCACCAAAGTTTTCAACATGTGATGAAGTAGGTTTTGTACAGGAAATTAGAGGCACACATTATTGCTTTATTATGTAATAAACATGAAACATAATTATACATACTTCTAGAAGGTTATACTACGTAGAGTTAAATACATATTGTTCACTAATGACTCAATCTATCTCAAAAACTTGGTACAAACTTTACAAATTCTAATATGGAATATATAATATTTAAATCCTTAGACTGAATTTACTCACAGATTATCCTGTCAGCCATATGAGGCTTCAAAATAAATGCTTAAAATTCTGTTCATATAAACAAGTTTGACTGAGTAATATTTTGGAAATTATCTGGGATTTTATAACTTTATTTTTTGTTTTTCACTTTTTTACACATGTTGGAGAACCTTAGAGCGTTATTTGAGATGTAGAAATGAGGATTATTAGTCTTCAGTTTTCTTTATCAGATTCTGATAAAACTAAAACAAACAAACAAAATAAGATAAGCTTAGACAGAAAGATCCTATGCTGGAAAAGAAAACATTAGCAAGTATAGATTGTTGAAATGATTGCCTTGGTTCTATGGTTCTATCTTAGCATGCTGGCCTTGTACACAATGTATGTCTTCATTCACACAGATCCGGCTTTCACAGAGAAGTTCAACTACCCCTGATATAGGCAGAAGAGAATGTATCCATTTTTTCTACAAAACAGGGGATATCATTTGTCACTGCACTACTAATTGTGGGTTATTTTCTGACCTTTTATCCCCCACATAGCTGTACTTACCATATGATTTATACATCACTCTCTATAGAGGATTTCTTACAAGTCCAGGACAAAAGCTAGCCACCAATCTGCCTTGCTTTCTCAGGACATTTCAATCCAAATTCTCAGAATGAAGTGTCCTGCTTAGCTTCTGGAGCTGCATTTGTTATGGATTCTTGGTAAGGAGAGAAATAAAGATAAATAAAGATCATAGGGCGATGCAAAATTTCTTGGCTCCTGCAAGTGCAGATACATGTTCTTACCAGTGAGAGATTGCTAGTTTTGCTTTCCAGCAATGGGGCTTTTGAGATTTGAACAGTGAAGGGAGGAGAACCTTGACCTTGTGGCAACTCTGACAAGTATCAATGTAGATGGTGATTTCTAGAGTGTCTTATGCCATTTCTACATAGTTGGTTAATGTTAAACATTTGTAGAATATAAATAACAGTAAAGAATATAGTGAGTAGAAAATACAGGAAAAAAAACTTACATTACAATATCACGTATTTTTTATAACCTTCATTTTTGTTGTTTTAAGAGCCAGTATGGATATTGTAATGACTTTGAATGCATCCTCCAATCCTGTTAGTCTTGGAGAGTCAGTTTCCATCTCCTGCAGGTCTAGTAAGAGTCTACTGTATAGTGATTTTTACATTTACTTGAATAGATACCAGCAGAGACTAGCCCAGTCTCCTCAGTTCCAGAATAATTAGGTAGCCACTCTTGCCTCAGAAGTCTCAGGTAGTGCAGTGGCAGTGAGTCAAGAGTTGATTTTACATTGAAAATCAGTAGAGTGGAGACTGTGGATGTGGGTGTTTATTGCTGTGAACAAGATGTAGAAGATCCTTCCACAGTGATACAGTCCTGTTCAAAAACCTCTCTGCTTCAAGTGATAAAGCTGCTTCTTCACGTCCTTGTTTCAGGTGGTGCAGTCAGCATTGCTGAAGATATACCTAAAAGACACTTGCTTTCTTCTGACTTTCTGCTATTGTGACAATGAATCCCTGGGAGATGGACTTTTCACTAGAATTCATGCTGAGAGAAGAAGTAGAAGCAGCTTATTTTCAGGGCAGCAATGTACATACAGCATCTTAAAGTATGAGAAGAATGAAGTCATTTATGGACAACTGTAGACAAGTCTACATCTTGAGCAGGACCATTATACCATGCATATTTTTGGCACGATGTTTAATCTTTAATCTTATTTCAGAACTGCACAGGAATTACAAAGTTCTGTGTTTGTATTTTTCCCATTTTTCAAATTGGCCACATTGAACAATATTTTCATTTCTGATTTTTACTTTCAAGTTTTCTTATTGAGAAGGGGTTGCGAGAGCATGCTTTCAGGACAGTTATGATCCCACATTATGGTAAATAAGAGATTCTCTGAGACTTTTTAAGGGTAAGATGCTGAAAGATTTAAACTAATGAATAAAGTTCTCAGAACAAGTGTTGCTTATAAATTCAACAAGAAATGATCTAAAATAGACATAGAACAAATATACAACTAACCAATTAATCAACAAGAAATGTAACAACTCAAACCATAAATGTGCTAATGAAGTAGACAATTATCAAAAAATTAATACAAATGACCAAGAAACAACCTATGTCTTTCAATATTACAATTCAGTAAGTAGTTTTGTAAACTTTTTTGGAGCGTTGGAAATGAGATGTGATGCAAAAGTCCTATTTGTGGTTGAGCATAGCATTAACACATTCTTTTGCACTTTAGCCATTTGTGAGTCTCTTTGTCTGCCACCATCCACTGCAAAAGGAAACATTTCTAGTGAGGTCTGAGTATGCATTAATATTTGTGTAGATAGATATAAAGTTGAAAGAAAACTTGACACTGAGTATATTTAGCAAAATAGTAATGATTCGTTGGCCTCTGAGGCCTATGAATTGTTGGGCAGATTTGCATCATCAGGCATTTGCTGCTTCCTCTAGGCCAGGCCTTAAGCTAAATTTTAAAAATATGTTGAGTAACTCACAACATTTGTGTCCCTAATGGTCGATCACATGATCAAATCTTGTATTAGCTCATTACTGCTGTTTATATATTTCAAAGCTTGGTGAGAATGTTCAATTTTCTTTGCTCCTCTGTATCACATACAGAGAAAACTAAGGATCATGGTTTTCCTTCTCTCTTGTTAATACTGACTTTATTTCTTTACATCATTTTACAAATGTAGATAGTGTCTATACAAATAGCATCTCTCCATAAAATTCAAGTTAGAGTTGAGCAGTGGTGGTACACATCCTTAATCTCAGCAGTCAAGATGCAGAGGCAGACAGCTTTTAGTGTGTTCATGGCCATCCTGGTCTTTAAGAAAAGTTTTTAGGACAGCAAGTCTTAGGACAGAAAGGACTAGTCTACTAAGAAACCCTGTCTCTAAATGCCAAATATATATATATATATATACACTTACTATATACTATATACACATATATATATAGTAAGAAATTGTCTTAGTTTGCATATAATATGAACATTATACAACAATTGACATCAAAACCACAGGTAATTATGAAAATGGTGTATTTTGACATATAGTTTAAAATTAGAATCCAGGATGGTGAAGGGAAGGCATGCTGACTATAGCTGTGGTTGAGAGCTTAGTTCTTGAACTACATGTAGCAAGTAAAGAACAAGAGTTAAATGATGTATATATTTGAAATCTCATAGTTTTCTTTAAGCAAGCCATTACTTACAATATACACCACAAGAGTGACTGGGGACCAATTATTCAAACACTTGAATTTCTGGGGTACAGTCTCATTCAAATCACTATAACAATTAAGAACAAAAAATCACCTTCACTATTTAAGGATCTCCATTGTAGACTAACTCATATATTACTATATATCACTGTAAATATATATAAAATATTAAACAATAATTTATTTCCTGTTTTTATAATATTCTTAATGGTATTTTCCCCTTCCTCATATTCCTCTATATCCCATCCTTGCATGCACCTCCACACTTAACATTACCTATCATTCTGTTTTCCCAGTCCATGTCACCTGTGCACTATCTCCCTCACTAGGTATCTTCCCTTTTCTTCGTCACAATGATTTCTAGGATTCACCAACTACTCCAAATTAAGCACAGAACCATAAAAATTTATTTACACAGCAGAAGCTTATCTACAATATCTGTTTGTCTGGAAATTTTATAAGAATTTCCCATTTTTTATTCAAATAGAGGAATACATCTTTTAACAACAAATAAAAGGAAGTTATTGTGATTGCAGGAAACTGAATGTAACTGGAGAAAATTATACTATTTGAATTCAGTGAATACTGGAATGAGAACCATCAAATTGTTTTTTTTTTTTTTTTTTTTTTAACTAACTCAAAGTGCCTTTTATCTATTTCTTATCCATTTCTCTTCTTTGGTCAGCTACTGAGATATACAATTTACTTACTATTTTGTTTGAGTCTCAAATTCTAACAAGAATTCTTTAGAGTATGTTTTAAAATGATTTTAGTAAAACAAGACTTTTAATCTAAAGTAAAAATTGAAATTTTTCCTGGTTGATGCCATGATCTACACTCTACAGTTCTTACTTCTGATCTTATAGCACACATAATTCTCTAGTATAGTGCTTTTATACAACTACATGTAATTGTTCAATTAAATCACTTGGTTATCAGTATTTTATGTGTTCTTTGACATTGGAGTTTTCAAAAGTTACAAAAAATTGTTGTCAAATAACTTGGAACATTCTCTACCAAAACATATTAGTAAACAGAGGTATATTTTCTCAAATTTCCTAGAGGGATTATTTTTTAAGTAAAAAATTTACATCTGTAATTTTATTGTGGTAATTAGACTTACATATTAAATATTTAGTGGAAAATCAGAAATATGAATTTATTTCTAAGGAAATAAATCAGATGTATGAACATGGTAGATAAATAGTCTGGCATAATTTAGTACTGAGCCTGAGCCTTACATATTTGGATGGGAACCAGCATATCAAAGATGTGACCAGTGCTGCAGTACCTGTTCTCCACAGTTTGGTTCTGATTGATCTTCAAGTTCCATTAGCCAAAAAGGGTCAGAGAATGGTATGCTATAATAAATTCTCAGCTCAAGTGTATTTCACTTAGGGAGGATAGCTATAGAGGAAAATATAAGCATTAGGTGTACTGTATATATATATATAATTATTAAACTTTAATATAATCATATTATTTGTATAACATTATTACTGAATACTATGCTACTAATATGACAAACTGTTTATCATAAGTGACCCACCATACTGACATCACTATTTCTTTTCCCTACTGATCCAAAGCTTTATGAAAAGGACACATTAACTTTCTTCTGTGGACAGAACAAGGAGACATTACTTGCTGTGGAGACAGAGACAAGCTGAGAAGTGCACTGAAGGTGCCAGTCCCTGCTTCCTCCCACACTTGCCCTCTGTGAGGTACATATCCATTGTTTCTATAATTCTTTTCTCTCTATCTTGAGATCCTGCATTTGGATCAGGCTGCACATATACCTGTTTTGAACAACTGAAATAAATTATTATGTTTAGAAAACACTTCATTACACCAATCATTTATTCATACATGTAAAGGAATACACCCAGAAGCCAAGGGAGATAGGCTGATATGTCTCATCTTATGTTAGTGAACGTGCAAGAGGGCTATTTCTCCTCTTAGTGAACTTTTATGGAGAGTCTTTTATTTACTATCGTATGCATATGTATAACACTTATGTCATTATCGCAGTTCACAAGTCATCAAAGTGACCAGAGAGACTTCATTCAGCAACTAATGAAGCAGTTGCAGAGTCCCAAAAGTAAACATTAGTCAGAGCTCTGGTAGTCCAGTAGAATAGAGAGGGGAAAGGACAGAAGATCCAGAGGATTTAGGGTCTCCATAAGAACATGACCCACAGAATCAACTAAGACTCATGGGGCTCAGTGAGATCACGAGCCCATATGGGTCTGATATAGTTCCTCCACATTTATCTTATGGCTGAGTATCTTGGTGATCCTGTGATCCTGTGGGATTCCCAATAGTGGGAGAGGGGATTGTATCTAAGTCTTTTGGCTGCATGTGAAACTATTTTTCTCCTAATGGGTTTTCTTATCCAACCTTGATGGGATTGTACATGTCTTTTCTTATTGTATCATATTATGTTGTGTTTGGTTGATGATTTTGTAGGCCTGCTCTTTGCTGAGGTGAGAAGAAGGGAGAGTAGACCTGGAGGAAAGAGGAAGTGGGAGAAGATATTGGGGGGAGCGGTTGTGATGTAACACACAAAAGATTAATAATTTTATTATTAATAAATTTATTATTAATAAATAAATGCATTTATTATTAATAAATAATTAATAATTTTATTCTTTAATTTGTAGAAATAACCACTCCAAAAATACCCAAATATTTTACAAGAAGGAAATACTATGTTTTATTCTATAGAAATTATTTGAATGAGTTAAATATTTAACAGTCCCTGCTCTGCTTAATATTTGTTGGCAGTCAGATAATTGTCTACATAATTACTAATATAACTTTAAAATATATTATTCCACAAAGACCTTATGCAAATTTTCAAAGGAAACTCCAATATATCATTTATAATTTTACGATTGAAAAAGAAATGAATTCTCTGTAGGCATATGTGTGGTTTGATTTTGGGAATCTGGAGACACAGGAAAAGTTCTTACTTACTGAAAAAAGGAAGCTTTGCAGGTGTGCCTACACATTTTTGTACTCAATGATTTGCATGCTCTCACTGCACAGCCTTGAGGACTTCCTCATATACCAGTCACACCCTGCACTGTTGTCACTACAATCAGGACTCAGTATGGACATGGGGGCTCCTGCTCAACTACTTTGGCTCCTGCTGCTCTGGCTTTCAGGTTAAAATGGAAATTTCATTGTTACATAGTGATTATTGTTAACTGATATTTTGGAAAGGTCCTCTCTTATCAGGATTAACTATGTGAATATGTATTGTCTCTATTCTAGGTGTTTTATGTGATATCCAGATGACCCAGTCTCCATACTCCCTGTCTGCATCTCTGGGAGACAAAGTCACCATCACTTGTCGGGCCAGTCAGGACATTGGCTATGTACTAAACTGGTACCAGCAGAAACCAGGGAAAGCTCCTAAGCTCCTGATCTATGGTACAAGTATCTTAGAAAATGAGGTCCCATCTAGGTTCAGTGGCAGTGGATCTGGGACAGATTATTCTCTCAGCATAAGCAGCCTGGAGCCTGAAGACGTTGCAGATTATTACTGTCAACAAGGTAGTGATACTCCTCCCACAGTGATATAAATCATAACACAAACCTTTATGGAAGCAGAAGTGAGAGGCTGGGCTGTCTAAGTTGTTCCGTTTCATAAATCACTCACCAATTATTCCTCAGATATTACAAGATATTTACAATTTCTCATAGGGAGGCTAAATAGTCCTCTCTTGGCTGTAAATACCTGCCTTCCTTTTAATCTCAAGCACTACAGAATACAAATGCATTTTCTGCCTTAACATAAGGCACAGTATTTTCCTTTGAGGCATCAGAACTGTACCACCAGTTCAACTCATGCAGAACAGTAGAAGTGTGTGGACATTCTAAAAACACACCATTGAAATTCAATAAGGAACCCATAGATACCAATATTTCAATAAAAACTATTATTGAATCTCCCACTAAAAATAATTCCTGGTTTTATCACAAAATCTAAAGCACATGAGACAAAAAAATTGGAAATTGTCTAGTGGTGATCTTCTGTTGCTTCTTGAAATTGCATCCAGGTGTGTTGATGTCCTCAGAGGCCTACAGGCCTTCACATAGAATTCTTCTCATTTCTTTATTCACAGGTCTGCTTATAAGTATCAAACAAATTTACCCACCCTCATATTACTTTCAGTCCCATTGTGTAAAGTGCAATGTAGGTTTGTTTACATAAAATTATAGAGAGTAAAGGGCTGTTTGAAACCTGCCATCAGAGGTGTTATTGAAAAGTTGATAACCTACAGCACAATTTTAGCAATGAAACAAAGCACCAACACAACAATAATGATCTGTCTTCAATTATGTTTTCTAAATTGTTTGGGGTAAGATTTATTCCAGTTTGCTTTTAAGATTTTTTTCATTCATATATGTGTCTATCTGTGAATTTAGGGTAAATATCTACTTAATTCTACGATTTTGTACAAAAGAAAACAAGTTACAAGCTATGATACTACATTTCTGGGCTTCACGTTTTCTTAGTTTTCTGTCTTTGGATTTTCTATGTAAACTCTGGACTGTTAGTCAACTTAAAAATAACTTCAAAAATATTAGTTGCAATATATTTAATTTACCTGCAAACTGGAGCTAATATACATCTAAAAGTAGTTTATAGTGCTGGAGAGACTGTCCAGTGGTGTAGAGCACCTGATACTTCTGAAGAGTATTTGATTCTCAGCATCCACATGATGACCCACAGCTACCTTTGACTTTAGTTCCCAGGAATCTTCTTCTAGCCTCTGAGGACACCTGGCATGCAGGTAATGTTCAAACATGTATGCAAATCACTCCTGAATGTGGAAATATTTTTTACAAAGCAGTTCATGTTATGACACAGGTAAAGTTTGTCTTCACTTGTTTGCCTGTTATCATACAGAGGCTATTTTTCTACCTTTTGTGTATGTACAGATATTATTTTAATTGTTCTTAAATATTAATGTTGAGATTCTCTTCTTATAAATGTGTATATTGATCTTATCATCAAATATTTATTCATGTTTTTAATTGCTTGTTTTTAAATAGAACTGGTATATCTGTGCTATTGTGTTAGATACAAGTAATGATAATAGACATTTTAATCTTTTTTGGAATCAGAAATAAAAGGCTCAATGTTCTTTCACTCATTATGACTATTATATTTGCCTGGAATTTGTAGATAATACATGACAATGAGGTATTTATATGACTGTGTTTGCTTCCTTAGAAGCTTATCATACATGCTATTTACTCCCATAGAAATTATTTCTAAGAAATTATAGGGATACTTGTATAGTTTTTCTCTTTATTTTCAGAAGGATGGAGTATATTGAAATATTGTTAAAAAGACTTTTCTTGCTGTTGGGTGGTCTTTCTGTATTCTGTGAATATGTGTTTTTGTCATTGGTTAATAAAGATGTTGCTATGTCCTATGACAAGGCAAAACATAGACAAATAGGGAACCAAAAGAGATACAGGAAGGAAAATGGTGTGTGGGGGTATCGGAGCAGATATTTAGAGCTGCTGCCCAGGAAGCCATATCGAATGGGACACAGGTAAAGTCACAAAATTCATGGCAATAAATTGAATAATAGAAATCATTTGAGTTCAGTTGTAAGAGCTAGTTACTAATAAACCTGAGCCATATACAAAACAGTTCATAATATAAGCCTCTGAGTAATTATTTTATGAGTGGCTCTGGGACCTCATGTGGGAGAGATTCATCAGGACCTCAGGCTAGGCAGGATGAGAAACTTTTGGCTACAATTAGTCTTGTGAAATACATTCATCTAGATTATAAAGCATCATGGTAGACAAATACCTGGGAAAGTTCAGAGGCTTAGAGGTGGAAGAGGAAGAAGAGACACTCAAATAAAATGTACTTGGTTCCTTTCCTGTATTTCCATGTTTCACCTTACACTTCCATCAAAACAACTTTGTTGGAAGAAACATTTGCAAAATAATTGAAATTTATATTGGTTTTAAAAGTTTTAGTGCTGAACTTATCTCATTCCAAAGGATAGACATATTGTTTTTTTATCTACTGTGTGCACTCCCTCTGGTTCCTAACCATATCAAGAGGATCACTGGATGAGGTTTTTCTTCTTCCAATGTTTCCATTTTAGTGAATATTCACTGTTTTATTTCCTTAGATATTTTCAAAGATTTGTAATATTTATCATAACTACTATGTTCATAATAGAAAAAAGAAAAGTCTTTAGAAAACCAAGTTATTTTTATTTTATTTTAAAGTATATATTTTTCTTTATTCTTCTTTTGTTAAGAAGATATTTTCTCACATAACATAGCCTCATTATGTTTTTTCCTTCCTATTCTTTCAGTTTCTTCCATATTACCCTTCCATCAGTATATACTATCTTTCTACCCATCAGTAGAAAACTAACAGGTTCTAGGTTTTGATGCATTATTGGATTTGCTTTGTATCCAACCTCTAGGAAAGGTAGAATCATCCAAAAGTTTTATGCTAGTTAAAAGCATTCCCTTCAGTGTGACCGACTAGCAATGAGTACAATTTTACTGCAAAAAGCAATGTAAACTGGACATTGACAAGACAAGGTAAAATGAAAACAATGAACATTTGGCTTCTGTTGCAATGGGGTTTCTTGGTCCCTGGCAGCCAGAGGCTTAGACCTTGCTGCGCCAGAACCTTTAGCCACCCTCCCCAACTGATCAAGCCCCAAGATGCTTATATTAACTTAATGCTGTTTGGCCTATGGCTCAGACACATTGTTAGCTAGCTCTTACATCTTAAATAGACCCATTTCTATTAATCTTTCCTGCCACGTGGCCCATGGTTCACGTGTGTTCCTTACATGTTGCTCCTTGGGCATCTTGCTCGATCCATCTGACCCGATTCTGCCCTTATTCTCCTACCTATGCTCTGATTTCTCCTCCTACTTCTTCTATGGTGCTTCTCAGGGCCCCCAAAAGATCCTTTATTTAAAGATTGATATTCACAGCATACAGAAAGGTATTCCCACATCACCTACACAAATATGCACATTATACAATAGATATGTTTTCAGGATATTAATGAGCAACTGCTTTGAGTTCTGAAAAGACTGATTGTATAAGAGCATACTTATTAGAAGTCATGACTATCATGGGAATATCTGTACACATTAAGACGAATAATGCTTCAGAATATGTTTCAAGTAAAATGAAAAGTTTTCTGCATATTAATATATAAAGTGTGTTACACATATACCACACAACCTACGAGAACAAGCAGTCTTCAAAAGATCTACTTCCACTTTAAAAGAAATGCACAATAAGCAGGAAAAGGTAGTTAAACCCCAAGGTAGGTTAAACATTCCTTACTAACTTTGAATTTTCTAAATACTATTAAAAAAAAAAAAACCTTCAGAGAGACATTAGACAAAGAAGGGGGAAAGCTTGTTTGTTAAGTCAGCCTGTTTACTGTAAAGATATATTGACCTCAGAGTAGAAACCTGAATGTGTGTTACACTGGGAAAAGGGTTTCACTTTTGTTTCAACAGGAGACAAAAAGCTGTGGCTTCCATAAAAATAAATATTTGATCTGAATAAGAAAGAACTCTTAATAAGAAGTGATAATTATTTCATTCGCTGATCTAACAATTCTACATGTTAAAAGAAAAAAATTCACTAAGTCAAAAGATCTCAGAAATATAGATATCTAAAGAAGAAAAGCTATTTGAGAAACAATAACCAATCAAAGAAAAAATTTAATTAATGGTATCAATATTTTCTACAGGGTAAAACCTCACTACCTAAAAATTAGTATGTCTTTACTTCTCAAAAAACATTAAGTCCTGACTCAACTAAAATTAAGAGATTGCTTAGTAGATAAAATGTGACTCTCTCCTTCTTTGAACCCATGCATGTTATTATAAGAGTCTAGAGTCTCTGTCTTTTAATATTAGACCCACCTGATGTGGGACAGAAAATAACCTAAAATCTATAGACCAATGCTGCCACAAATCTCTTTCCCCTCATACTTATTTTTGACTGTTTAAAACCTTTCTTTAAATATAGTGGTATCTTAAAATTTAAACTTTGTGTTGATATTAATAATGTTTGAGCTTTCCTCAGGGAACAATGAATATGCTAACAATGATCTCTGAAATTTCTAAAAGAATGATGGAAATGATCATACTTTGTCCATTGTAATGCCATTGAGCTCATAAACATCATTCAAAGATGAGCCTTGGACTATCAACTTCTTAGGACAAACTCACTCTAGCCAGAAGTTCAGATAAGCTTTACCATTACTGAGAGATGGACTACAAATATTACAGCTAGTCCTAATGAAATGTAAGCATTATTTTAGTCTTTTACGGGATCCCATATAAATAACACCCCCCCCCCCAGACCGCAGGAAGTAATTTTAAGAAAAGAACATCCCCTCTCACAATATGATTTTGGTTTTTCTCAGTATTGCTGGTTAATTGTCATCTGTAAGGGGTTGGTTATAAGTTGTTATAGGGTTGGGGATGGAAAAATAAAGATTAGATTCAGGAATTTCTTTGGTGGGGAAAGGAAAGAGTTATGATAGAATAATGTTAGGCTATTATATTTACTTGTAAGTTAAAAAAGTAACTAATAGTTTTAGAAAATTGCTGTATTCTTGCATATTGATACTAATGTAAAATTATTTTTTATAAGATAATTTTTATACTGCTTCAAGTACAAAATTATTTTGTTATATTATAAATATGCTTCTAATTATATCTGGAATATTTTTATATTGATGCAAATTAAGGAAGTTTTTGCCTTATATATTTCTATCTCTGATTAAGGTATTTTTGTATATTGTCACAATTTTGAAATCATTTTCTTTATATTGTACATCTCTTTTAAGATTGTTAATTTTTATAATGGAAAGCTTTAGGCTTAAGCCATATAGGTTGATAAAATTTACAGATTAATAGTTACCCATGTTTATTAAACTTAAAGTCATGTAAGTTAAGTTTTCTATGTGTTCAGAGATATATTCTATAGAAATTGGCAATTGTCAAATATTCTGGAATATAAGGCAACATTTTAATAACCTAGAATTCTGCTTTTATGAGATAAAATTGCTCCTAGAAGCACCAATCTCCTCCCAAGAAGATTCTGGGCACAAAAACAACTCAATATAGGGTTTGTTTTTTTCTTGACAAAGCTGGTCTATTGAGCAAAGAACTGTTCTGGCTTTTACTGCTGACAGTAGGGATTCTGCCAAATCTAGATAAGCAAACTACAGGAAAAAAAAAACAGCTGTCAAACTTGACCAAGACAGGGCAGAATAGTCCTTCAAATTGTCCTACACCTGAAAATGGTCTGACAGATACTCTAGGCCATTGGCCATAGTTGGATGCTCCAGTGTTGCTGAGAAACATTGGGTGATTTTCCAGGCAGCCAGCTGGTTTTTTTTTTGTTGTTGTTTGTTTCTTTTTATATTTTTTGGAAAAGTGCTTGTTTGTACCTTTTGATTACTCATGTAATATTACTTGATGTGGGATGTCTTTTTGTATGCTATGAATTATCATTGGATAATAAAAGAATTGTTTTGGCCTATGATGTCTTTCTGTATGCTGTAAATTATCATTAAGTAATAAATGAACTATTTTGGCATATGGCAAGTCATTTATGGCAGGTTGGAAATCTGAGTATAGATAAAGGAGAAGGAAGGTGGAGTCAGAGGGAGATATTGTGATTTGCTGCCAAAATAGAAAGATGAAAAGGCACTCGGGGAAACCATGAGCCACATGGAAAGACATAAATTAATATCAATTGGTTAAGATATAAGCACTAACTATCCATAAACTTGAGCCACAGACCAAACAGCATGTAACTGATATAAGACTTTGCTGGACCAAAAACTTCATACTGCAGTTACTTTCTTCTCCAGTTTTTGAAGGGTTAAAAACTAGATAGTTACACTTACAGTTTTTCAAATCTTAGATAAAGGCATACTAGGTATGAGACTTATACTCTTAAAGATTGGAAAACCATTGCAATAATCTCTTTTAATTTTGCCAATTACCTATGTTCTGGACATCTAGATTAGTTTTTGCTTGATGTTGTTTTTTGTAGGTTTTAGTTTCTTTATTGTTATGCTATTACCTTTGTATCTTCTGGAAAATACTTGATAATTATTCCTCTTACATGTAATTTTGTATCACTATTTTATCCTTCTTAATTAGAAGAAAGGGAAGTAATATATAAATTCAATCTTTTCAGCCAATGGTGTTGGTGTGACAAGCCAAGGGAGATGGTCTGTCTGCATAGTTAACTATATAAAATTTGAGAGAGGGGTGGCACACTTTCTCTTGGGTAGTCAGAACCGAACAGGTGGCTTCCATTGCCTCTGGGCAGAGTGGGGGACAAAAAGAGCTTGATTAGCAGCAGAGTCTACTTTGTTCATTGTCATGAGTCTGCTTTGTTGATCTTTTTTCCCTAATAAATTTTATTTATCCGACTGATTTTGTGTTTTCCTTCAGAACACAAATACTGATAACAGGTCATTGTTTGATATTTATCCAATGGCTAGAGTTTATTTGTGCCTTTGATCACAATGTGACTAAGCTGATGGCTGGCCTGCCTGGATTAACACTATGGAGATTATTAGTCTTCCTCATATGCCCTCACTTCTATCTTGATGGAATAACATTGCGTTTTCTTCTTCTAAATTTTACAGAGTCCTCTCATTGAATACATTTTCAGGAGAATAAACAGGACCACAGGAAGTAAAACATATGCTTTCAGAATTATGTTCATGATGACAGTTAACACCTGTTGATACTTTGTGACCACCATGTCCTGACATGAATATTACCAGTTAGATGATAAACCTAGGACAAGCTTGCAATGGCTACACTTCTTCATTAAGTTGACTATATCTGATAAACCTCAAACATCTAAGTAAACCTGTGAGGAATTCTTGAGTAGATAATTTGAGTTGAGAAGACGTACATTAAATCTGAATCACCCCTTCTGATAGCAGTCTACATAAAGACATGGAAGAAAGAAGTTCCTACTCTCCCCTTTGCCCTCACTGTTGCTGGTAAGTTCATTCTTTCTCTGGTGTTTGAGTCTATTTTTAGGATACTAATCTGTACTGAAGACCAGTCAGACATCTAGCCTCATAGATTGAAAGAATAACTATTGAATTTTTAAGATTTTCTATCAAAAGACATCTATTGCTGGATTAGCTAGACCACAGTCTATAATCAACTTTAATCTCTCTCTCTCTATCTTTGTCTCTGCCTCTGTCTCCCTCCCTCTCTCTCTCTCTCTCTCTCTCTCTCTCTCTCTCTCTCTCTCTCTCTCTCACACACACACACACACACACACACATACACACACACACAAACGCACACACCCTCTACACTATACACACACACACACACAAAATATATATTGCTATTACTGTGTTTGCATCTAAACTCATATAATTTCTGTTTTTATAATTTGAGGATCCAGTAGGGGACGTTCTGCTAATGCAGACTCCACTGTTGCTAGCCATTGCCCTCAGAGAGTGAGCCTCTCTTTCCCACAGCATTGGTTAGAGACTGCAACATAGCAATGTGAACTTTTATTTGAGTTGGTGCCTACAGAGACAGGGCATGTCTTCTCAGATCCTGATATATAAGTTTTCTACTCAATATTTTGGGGAACTAGGCAGACTTGGTGGCATTAGGGCAGGGATAGATTGCACAACCAAAATTCAACAGGGTAGAGCCTGTAGAAGTTAATATTTATTATTGCTTTCAAGGTACACATCTAACTCCCATGGTGGATCACATCTAAATAAACACCTTTGGTGCCCTCATGTATTTCTCTGGAGAGCAAAACAGAAGACCTCCACAATATCTTCAGGCTCTATAAAAGGCAATGGTTGATCTTTCTGAAAGATAGGCTACAGTTGTTGCAGTTTGCAGTTTGTCTGGAAATGACCTGGTTTCTCTGTCAATTCCTAGCCTGTTGGCATACCACAAGCAGATGCAGTGGTATCATGTGCCTTTCAGAACAACAAGGCATGAAGGAAGAAATATCAGACTATCCAGTGTTCATTGTTTCCATTTTTTTGTACATGAACAAATTAAAACCATCTCTGAATGTAGCCAAGGATATAAGGTTGAAGATTATTTTTGGTTCATAACCCCCCCAAATACATATTTTAAGGTGTGTATGTGTGTCTGTGTGCACATGCATGCAAAGGCTGGGCACAAATGTATAGAGTTGGTTTTCTCCTTTTCACCTACTGATTGCAGAGCTCAAACTCAGGTTTTCATACCTGTAAATAAATGACTTTACTCACTAAAGTTTTTTTGCCAGCTGTCAACTTTTTTGGCATCTTTATAAGTGAAGATTTTATTGTTAATAATATATCATTTTCTTCTTAAAGTGCAAGTAGTCTGGGTAGTAATTTGTATATTAATGTAGGACTACTTGGTGTTCAAGGCTCCCTTGTTAATCAGGAAAATTGTAAGGGTCAGAGGTGATGAGTGTCTCTAAAGCATCATCTAGTCACAACATGACTGACACACATGACCTCACAACAACTGCCATAGTTCACACACATTCGCATAACTTCAAACAAGACAAAAATCTTAGCAGTAATAAGAGGGAGTAGACACAAAGTCACATCTCTATCCAAGAAGGTATTTACCATTACATGCTGACAAAGGAAACAGCAGTTTTCTCCAATAAATTGTCATAATCTCCAATATAATGTACAATCATATATAAGAAAAATAACATTCATTCTATAAATAATTATTAATTACCCTTAAAAACACCCTATATTACTTTTGTAAAGTTTTATTTAAAGTAAAGTTTAAAAAGTAGTTTTCTCCCTATCTTACCCTTTTCACTTCCACATTCTAATAACTTTCTTCTCCAGTTTGGAAAAGGAAAACATTGGATTATCTTGTTTTCAAGCCTTCAAAACAGGAACATATTGTCTACCTTCTCTTTCACATTATAGGAAATACTTTAGTAAAAATGTTCCAAGGAAAGTATATAAAACAAAAAACTAAGTATGCAATTTTAGTGTGATTATCAGATTTAATATCAAATCTTTAGTGGAAAATAGAAAACAGTTTGGATTTACTTCTATGAAAAAGTGAATCAGAAACTTGGATCAGGTTTTGCAGGTGAAGCCATTGCAGGCTCATAGTCTGTCATTTTATAATATTGAGCCCACGTCTTACACATTTTGATGGAAGCCAGGTGTGTCCAGTGTTGCAGAGCCTGCTCTTCACAGTTTGGCTTTCATTATTCTTCAATGTCCAAATCCAAAGAGGGCTACATAATAAGACCATGCCAGAATAAGGTCTGAGATCAAGTGTTTCTCTTAGGAAGCATAGTAAATGTGAGAAATAGAGAAATGAACATTAGCCCATTGTATATAAGTAATTATTAAGTTATTATATTAAATAATTATTTATTGTCTAGATAACATATTGTTACTAATGCTGACAAAGTTTGCATCATAATTAGTATGTTCCATAGTGACACAGATTCCCATAAGCCTATGCTTTATTAAAGGGACACATTACCTTTCTACTGTAGAAAGATATCAGAGTTTATGGTTTAGGAGTCAGAAATAGTCTTGGAACTTCATTAAAGCTATCAGCTCTTGCTTTTCCCCACACCTTTCCCTCTGTGCGGCACTTATATTTACTGTTTTTCTCTAGTTCTTTCCTGATGTAGGAATGTCTCTCTGTATGCTGTGAATATCAATCATTAAACAAAGGACCTGTTTTGGCCCATGACAGGTATCATAGAAAAAGTAGGTGGGGAAATCTGAATAGGTAGGAAAGGAAGGGCGGAGTCAGAGACTTACTGACCCAGCCTCCAAAGAAGAAGCATGTAGGAAAACAGGTGAGCCACGGGCCACATGGCAGACAGTTCAATGGAAATGGATTGAGTTAAGATGAAAGAGCTAGCTAACAATGTGCTTAAGCCATAGATCAAACAGCATGAACATAATACAAGTGTCTGGGTCATTCCTGGGGGCCTGATCAGCTGTGGGCAGCTAAGTGGTTTAGGGTAGCACATCTGTGGGTCTGGACCTCTGGCCACCCGGATCAAGAAACCTCATTACAACACTTTCCTCTGTTTTGAGACCCTCCTCTTGCCTCAAAATAGAGGAACACATACACCCATTTCAAACTATTGAAATAAATTATTACCTTTTGAAAACCCTTAATTACACTGATAATTTAATCATACATATCCAAGAATATATCTAGAAGCCAATGGAGATGGGATCGTCTGGCCCATCTCTTGTTAGTCTAGGTGCAAGTAGGTCAACTCTCTGAAACCACCTATTTACCATCTTAATCTTATACAAAACATTTGTGACATTATTGCAGTTCACAGGTCATCAAATACATTAGAGAGACTTCACTCAGCAATTAATGAAACACATGCAGAGTCCCAAAAGCAAAACAGTAGGTAGAGCTCTGGTGGTCCTGTGGAGGAGGGAGAGGAAAGATCAGAGGAAACAGAGGGTTCAGGGACATCATGAGAAGATCGCCCACAGAAACTACTGACTGGAACTCATGGAAGCTCAGAGAGTTCAGGGAGGTTGTAAGGTTCTGATATAGATCCTCTGCATACATGTTATGCTGAGTAGCTTTGTGTTACTAACAGTTGGAGGGAGGGGTGTCTCTGACTCTTTTGGCTGCCTGTGGGACCCTTTTCTCCCTACCCTTGATGTGATGCTAAGTGCCTGGTCTTATTGTAGCATATTATTCTGTGTTGAATTGATGACCCTGGCTGGCCCGCTTTTTTCCAAGGGGAGATGGAGAAAGGGTAAATCTATGAGAGAAGTGAGATGTGGAGAAGAGGCAGAAGAAGTGAAGAGAAGAGAAATTGTTTGAAATGTAAAATATGAGAGAAGAATAAGATTAAAGGGTCCTGATGAATTATTCTTTTAATTTCTAAAATTGAACACTTCAAACAAACATTTCACAAGAAGAACATGGAATCCTTTATAATCCATGAGAATTACTTCTATATTATATTTATTGACAGTGAGATATTTGTATATATATATATATATATCACTAAAATATCTTTCAGATATATTATTAAAAACAGTCTATGTACAGTAGACTATTTCAAATAAGCCTCACAAATTTCAAAATTTAGAAAAAATTCACTCTCTGAAGGCATATGTGTGTTCTGACCTTGGGTATTTGGGGAAACAGAATTTATACTCAGTTACTGAGATAAGGAAGCCTTGCAGCTGTGCCCAGCCCTAACTGGTTCCCAGTGATTTGCATGCACTCACTGCACAGCCTTGAGGACTTCTTCATATACCACTCACACCCTGTGCTGATAACACTGCAGTTAGGATCCAGGTTGGAAATGTGGGCCCCTGCTCAGCTCTTTGGGTTCCTACTGCTCTGTGTTCCAGGTGAAAAGAGAATAAAATGAGAATTTCACTGTTACCTTGTGAATTTTTTTTTTTTTTACTGACATTTGGGGGAGATGCTCTCGTTTTATGCTTAAATATGTGTGAATATACTATGTCTCCACTTTTAGGTGCCAGATGTGATATCCAGATGACCCAGTCTCCATCCACTCTGTCTGCATCTCTAGGAGAAAAAGTCAGTCTCAGTTGCCGGGCAAGTCAGGGAATTAGTAGTTATTTATCATGGTATCAGCAGAAACCAGGGAAAGCTCCTCAGCTCCTGATCTACCGTGCATCCAACTTGGCAGAAGGGGTCCCATCCAAGTTCAGTGGCAGTGGGTCTGGAACAGATTTTACTCTCACCATCAGCAGCCTTGAGTCTGAAGACTTTGCAGATTATTACTGTCAACAGTATGATCAGCGTCCTCCCACAGTGATACAAGTCATAACATAAACATCATGGAAGCAGAACTGAGAGTCAAGGCGGCATCAGCTGTCTCTTTTTATGAAATACTCACTGAAACTGTTTTTCAGATGTCACAAAATATTTCGCCAAGCTCAAAGAGTCATTTGTTTTTATTAAAAAGACAAAACAGTCCTCCCTGTTTCCTAAAATTCTTCCTTTTGCCATCTCCAGTGCAATAGAGTACCAACGCCTCTTCTGCTTTAACAGAGGACACAGCCAATCCCTGTGAGGAGTCTCAGTTGTCAGAGGACTTTTAACAATGCTTATGGAGAATCACATGTTTTTCTAGAACAACTAAAATGTATTTTTGCAGAGTCCAAGAGAGACTAAACAGACCCCCCTTTTTTTCTTTCTTCTTTATTTTTAAACCATAACTATCGTTCTTTCTTTTTTGCCTCCCACATTACAGAGTATGGATGCACTTTCGGTCCTGTCTGGAGTCTGAGATGGAACACCATAGAGCCTCATACAAAACAGTAGAAACTACTGCGAACTTTCCAGGACACATGCTTTGAAAAAATAAAATCAGCTTCAAGTCACCAGTTTTTAAATGGCAGGGAAACATTAATGAGAGAAGCAGACAGTAAACAATTTTCTTAATTTTTTTTCACAAAAGCAAGAGTCCATGTGTCAGAGAAGGGAAGGCTGTCTAACCAGAGTTCTCTGTTGTGTCTTCCTGTCACACTAGTGAGGTATTAGTGCTGTCAGCTGTCTGCAGCACTTTATTAGAATTCTAATATCCTTTGTTTACTCGTCTGCTTACAATTATCCAAAACTACTGAAAAACACACAACACTTACATCACATTGTCTAAACTACAATATATATTTATTTATAAGATATCACATGAAGAAAATGATTGTATTAAACAGGCTTTCAGAAGTGGTATTAATGATTAATTGATATTCCATACCATAGCTTCAAAGACTACAGAGATTTATAGTCCATTTTTATGTTTTGTTAAAAGAAATCACATGTGTGTAATATTTATTTCTTATCTCTTTAATATTTCAATCAGTCTAATCATCTATGTGTGCATCAACTCTATACACAGACTTAAGTAGTGTAACAACTCAAAAAGAAAAATCATATTAGAAAATATATATTACTTTTCTTGCCTTCTTTTTTATAGCTATGGTGTCTATTGACATTCTGTATGAATTCTCAACTGCTTTTATCAACTTTAGGAATGTTTTTAGGAATACAAGTTGCATTACTTTGCTTGCTTGTACAAATTGGAGAGGAAATATATATATATATATGTGGGTTACAGAGCTGGAGAAATACACAGTGGTAAAGAGCAGCTGATGCTCCTAATTATGACCTGGTTTTAAGCTCAGCAGCCACTTGTTAACTCCCAGGTATCTTAAACTTCAGTTCCCTCTGTTGGACCCTCTTTTTCCCTCTAAGGTCTCCAGATATACACATATGTTGCTTAGAGACATGTGCTTAAGGTACTCATTAATATAAAATTTTTATAATGTGGTTCACATTATGAAAACAAATATATTACCTTTTCACTTGTATTCCAGTATGATCAAGAGGTTCACAGTATGAACCTTTAATCCCTCCAATTTTATTCATCTCAGTGAATGTTTTCTATTTGAATTACTTAGATTTTTTCAAAGATAGAGCTATACGGTAGCCATCACAATAGCTATGGGGCTTATAATAGAAAAAAAATCAAAAGGCAACACAGCTACTATTACGTTTCGTAACCTCAAATTCTGAGACTGCTCATGCACACACCTACTAGAAACAGACAGAAAGACATATATACATATGCATATACATATATATACATATATACACACATATATGTATACATATACATATATATATGTATATAGAGAGAGATAGATAGATAAGTGATCCCTGTCAGTTCATCTAAATATACATTCACAATGCAAAAGACTGTAAATCCAAAGAAACAATAGCCCAAGACATTCTATTCTATTTTGCTATATGTTGTTAACTCATGTAGTTATATGTCATGCAAATACCCCTTTATGACTCTTTAAATTCAATAAGGAGATTATAACCCAGTTTCAGGGAATTTGATGACTTCTGACTACCCTGAGGAGAGGTATATACATTGTCATATACATAAATGCAAACAAAACCACTTTCATTTATCAAAGATATAAGCATTTTTTAAAATGAAGAAAGCTGAATAGCAAGAATGTGACAGAATACAAAGTAGAAAGTGGGAAACAAGTTGTCATTCAAGTGAGAAGGAGAACACTGTGGGATTCAGTGCTAATAGCACCACAGGGTACAACAAGCAGTTCTCACAGGAACAGACTGTTATACATACAAACAGGAACAGCTCCCAGTTCTTGTAAACTTTAGCATGACTGATGACATGTAATGTTTCACTGATTCATCTTGAATGAACCTGGCCTTTGAGGAGAAGCCTCATCTATCACTCTCTGTAAGTAAGAGGCTGAGATAGTTTATAGATCAGGAAACAAGCAACAGGAATGATTCAGAGAGTTTAAGCAACCTCCACTGATTACTCACAAACAGTAAAAAGTCTAGATGTGAACATGCTGAGACATAGTGGCAGCAGGAGGACCAGACCATAAATTACACAGAGGTCAGTGTCCTCATATACCTTGGGGACAGATTGAAGACTATCATCTGAGAAGAACAGCAGACACTAACAATCTCAGTCGAATCTTCTGCGCCATGCCAGTGGTGTTGTCTGTAGAAATATCAACCTGACTCCAAAAAGTCACTTGATAATGACAACATTCTCTCTCCTACAGGATTGTGTACTGTTGGGTAAGATCTGAAAGAATTGAGACTAAGGAACACTTCCATATTCATTAAGATACACCATTTATACTGAATTTCCACCCCCTCAACCTTTGAACTGTGAAGTATGTGTGTGTGTGTGTGTGTGTGTGTGTGTGTGTGTGTGTGTGTGTGTGTGTATGTCTTTTTTAGACTGTGGGAAGTAAAGCAGTATCTAAAGTGAATATGACACTGAGCAGTCTCTGAAATGACCAGAACTCAGTAATAACTTCACTGATTAACAGATAGTCTTTAGTACATTACCCACAAACCTGGAAGATTTCATTTGGGGGACTGTGAAAAAAATTACTTCAAATTTTGGTCCTTTTAATGTTTTCTATAGTTCTGATTTTTAAAATATGTTTAATTGTTTTGCTATTTACTTTTATTTCATTGCTGTCTTTAGAAAAATAAAAAGTCATATGAAAGCTCTGCCTTTGATAGAACCAATTGTAATCAAGAAACTATCAGCTCATCTCATCTATATCCAATTATGTTTGTTCCCAGGTAAAAATAAATTTAGATTATTCTGCAATAAAGCCAAGTCTAATCAAGACATTATTCTTACTTCACAAATGTGCTCCAGGTTGATTAATGGGACAAGTAAATGGCCGCTTGTTCAAACTTAAACATATATCATTGTCCTCTCCTAATCCAGATGCAAACCAGTAGGGTCTTCTAGATGATGTGACAGACACATGAATCAGTCCTATGTACTAGGCATGGGTTACCTACACAGCACTCGAATAGGAATGTTTTTCTAACTCAGAATCTACTGTCACTTTCCATTAGCCTCAGAGTCTCAGTCTCACTCATAGCATTGGTCAGAGCCTGTTAGCTTGCAGTGTAAGCACTTAATTTGAATTGGTACCTGCAACCTTCTTAGTTTTTGATCTATAAGGGTTCTACCCAGTTTTCTGAGGTCATAGAAAGATTTTGTCCCAGTAAGATAAAGATTTGGCAATCAAAATTAAAACGGTAGAGCCTTATACTTTAAAGATTTACTATTGCTTTTAAGATGCATATCTTCCACCGTGGTGGTACACTTTTAAATAAAAACCTTTCTGTTTTGATCATGGGTCAGCTGGCCCCATGTGTTTCTCTATAGAGCACCACAGGGATCACCACAGAGCAACTTTGGGGCCAGTAAGAGGTGAGGGTTGATCATTTTGGAGGTCATGTCACAACTGTTGCATTTCCAAGTTGTCTTGCAGTTACCTGATTTCTCTGTCAACTGGTACACTGTTGGCTTGCCACAAACAGCAGCAGACTCTGCTCATGTTTTAAACTTAGACTGCCACAGTGCAATTGTATATACCTAGTCTCTATGCTTTGTCTATGGCTCCAGGGGTTAGTGCTGCCATCTGTAGTAAGAGGTTTCTGGCCTGGACTTTCCGGCCTGACCTCAAGGTCTAGACCCACAGAACCGCAGTCCCGCAGTCCCACAGAGAAACACAGATGCTTCCAATAGTTTTAGGCTGATCAGCCTCAGGCCCAGGCATATAGCTTGCTAACTCTCTACCCTTAAGCTATCCCATGTCTCTTGTTCAGCCATGTGGCTCGGTACCTTTCTTTAAAGCTGCATGGTTGTCCTCTGCATCATGCAGCTTCTCTCTGGTGGTCTCTCTGGTGCTCCTCTGGCATTCTGCTCTTAGAGATTTTCTTAGTCTGGTAGCCCCACCTACACTTCCTGCCTGCCTTTGGCCAATCAGCTTTTTTTTTATTAAACCAGTGGGTGGGACAATTATTTACCAGGAAACAACACAATACCCCCACAGCCATCCTCTCGAATTGAGTCAAGGTACAAGCTGACAGTGATACCAGTGGATCATGCTTCAAGTATCCACATGTATATTTCTACACAGTCTTTCTCTTAAACCTTCTCCTGGTGAATGGAAGAAAAAGTATAACATATTTTACATTTATTATAAGCTTCATGGATTCTAAACACAGTATATCTTACTAGTGTCATGTAATATGCAGTATTTCTCACAACATGTTGTTACACTAAAAAATTATAACTCATTTCACGAAAATGATAAAAAGACAAACCAGAAAATTCTAATTCTTGAATGTATAGGTGAGACCATTCCCTAAGCAATAAGAAATAGAATAATTGAATCATTTTTATTATATTTATAATTTTTCATGTTTTAAAATACATTCTTTATACTCTTTCAATCTTTCCTACCTATATAAAAGTAAAGTTAACTGTAATTACTGCTCCTTCATGGTGGTGTGTTAATTTTGCTTATGATTCAGTCATGATTCCCCTTTGGGGGATGGGGCAAGAAGTTGTGGAGAGCAATGACTCAGGCTCTGGGAAATAAGTTGAAACAAACAAGTTTCAATTTATTTTAAAGGGAAAGGGCTCGTAAATATCCAGGGAAAGGGCTTTGTTGTAGCTGACATCTGCTGCTGAAATGTGGTCATCTCTTCTTGCTGGTCTAGATTATTTTAAATCAGAGTTCTACCTGTAGTGCCAAGGCCCCCAGTGAGACCCATGTTGGCTTATGATGTGGATATGAGGAAATGATACGAGCACAAGTTTTAAGGCACCAGTTATAATCAGTTTAAACTGGTTGAGACCAGGTTGGGCCCCAGACACTTTGAAGCCTCTAAGCCTTATACATCTCAGATATCCACCTATTTCTTCTTAGTTATATGACATGCTAAGTGGGAGCCTTGGTGCTTTGGCCCTGACCTTGTTGACCTCACCTTAGGAGGGCTAAACATTTGGACTGTTCCTGTCTTAGATTGGCCTGCCAAAAATGAGCTGTTACTTCTCTCTGGTCCTAAGTCCTTGAATATCATCATATTTAGAGCCTAGAACTGATAGTGTGCTTAGACACTAACCTTTTGAACCTCGATGAGCCATGAATGCATTACCTCTCTAGGAAGGCTTTACTCTACATGCCTAAGAACCATTAAAACCTTCCTTCCTTCCTTCCTTCCTTCCTTCCTTCCTTCCTTCCTTCCTTCCTTCCTTCCTTCCTTTCTTTCTTTCTGTTTTTTTTTCAACAGTAGAGGCATTAGTTACCAATAAGAGAAATGGAAGGCTAAATTAAATTTATCTGGCTCTCTCTCATATATTTTTCAAATTAACATTCATGCCTGTAGGTGGAGTTTTACTTACAAGGCACCAGTCTAAAATTAATATTTATTAGAATATAAATCAACACTCACAATATTAGTAACAGCTTATAGTGGAACCTGAACAAGGACTGGAGTATCCAAGCGATGGACGAGCAATGGACGTGTAATGGAAGGACAATGGATTCCGATCCTGTCTCTCCAACAACCAGCAGCCAGGAACCAGGAAGAGAGTGTCCTTGTGTCCCAGCAGCCACTTATCAATGGGGTTGGCCACACCACCTCCAAGTTGGCTACACCCCCTCCAGGGTTTTGGGCTCCTGGTTAAGCATCTTTGGACCTTATCGGCTGACACCTTAATCCTGCAACATCTCCCCCTTTTGTCTAACTAAGAAGGTTCTAAACTAAGACTATGTACAATAGGAATTATTATGAGTTAGTAACCATAAATACCTATTCTTCAACCCCTTCAAGACCTGAGAAGGAAAATGTATCACTTGAAAGTCAGAAATATATGGAAGTAGTGGCTTCCAAAATTTGGAGAGGACAGCAACACAGCTACCTGGACAATCACCTCTGGTTTTGTGTGCCGTTGGAGCATCTATCATATTGGCTACAGGACTATGGTATCTGACAGATCTTCTCACAAGCAGGGCAATTTTGGAGGGACTGTCTTATCCTGTCCAAGCATGTTTCGTCAGTCTCCATCCATCAACTTGTTCATCCAGCTTGGACACAATGTGTGTACTGTCAGCAATCAAGGTAAGGACAGTTCCTTACTCAACCAGCCATTCTTTGCCAAAAGGACAAACTCCAATGGAGTATCATCGATGCTCATACCATCTTGGGAAAGGAGCAGTGACACCAGGAGTCATCGTGCCTCTCATGGCCAAATTTCAAATGTTAAATGCCATATGAATTGATTGAAGGTTTCTGTCTATCTATGATATTCTAACCTGTATCTGAGATGACTGGGATATGGTACCTTAAGTAATGTTGACAGTAGTTTTTATCATCTTAAGGAATAAACCCTGTACTAAAAATTAGAATACCTATATAAGGGGTGTATAATCTCTGAACAATGACTTTTAGTATGACTATCAAACATTAGCCAGAGGTATATTACTATGTAAAGTAGCCATGTAAAGTGGCCACAGCATTTTAGACATGTATATACATATATATCATCTAAACAGAGGTATATAAAACATCTTGTGCATATATCATAACTATTGCAATCATACATTCATTATATCTAGTATAGTTAAATGGATGTAATATCATAACTAGTGCAATAATACATTATATCTAGTATAGTTAAATGGAGGTAATACCTATGCCAATGCAAATTGTCTTTAAGTTAGCCCATACATTCAGCTAAAATGGTGTATAGGTAGGCAGAACAATATAACTTTATCTATCATATCTATCCCCCTTCTCTTCTTCAAAAGAGATTTGTGATGCTATATTATAGTTCTGTCCTCCACTCAATTTTCACTTAAAACTATTCTAACAGAATAAGAATTACCCACAACCCTCAGAACACAAAACTTATTGGGAGAGGGGGCGTAGTCATTCATAAGGTTGCTTCCTGCTGACTTAAGGGTGATGGCATCTCTTTGGGATCCTGTAAAGGCTAAAACAATGGTTAGATCTTAATGGACTAACCATATACATCTATAACCATTCTCAGAATAGTGGTTAACTCCATCTGGAATTCTAATTGGAAGTGTAATCTGGAGGATAATCATAGAGAGCTATCTTGCAGCCGTTTTTGAATAGTCTATTTTCTGAAAACAATCATTGATTTGTGCATAACAGGTTCTTGATTTCTCTTTTTCTTCCTCTGTCTGTCTCATACTCTCCCTTTTATTCTTGTTTTACTAGTAGGAGTTGACGTGGTGGGGGCCCCATCTCAGTTCCAGATTCTTTGTAGATAGCTGATAGGAGGAACTGTTATTTACAATGGAAAACTTAAGTATTGTTGATACTCAAAAAAGATATTCATATCTTCTATTACTTCAGGAGATTGTATGCAGACAGGATATTTGAAACGTACAGAAACAGAGAAAAACAAGGTTTAAGATGAAGTCACAACAATATTGGTCCCTAAATATTCTGTCTTCTGTCTCACAACAGGTGGCTTTTCTGATACAAGACAGAATATTTCACATTTTCTTTACCAATATGCTTGGGTTTAGAGAGGGAAAAAGCCACTTGCTCCCAATCCAAAGCCAGCCCTATTAATTGTCAAATCAGGACCACTATTTTTTTTTTGAGGTGTAGATGCAAGATACAAAGCAGTAAGAATTGAGAGATTACCCAGTAGTGCATACGTGTATTCGTTGTTCTCATAATCCATCGTTTACATTCCTTCGATTGCAGATGAGTAATTATTCAATGTCTAGTTATGGTCATAAAAATAGTTGTATCCATTTTCCTGTAAAGACAAAATTGAGACCCTGACACAGGTTTGTTAAATGTGTTTTCCTTACTATGTAATCATTTGTCATATCAGGGATGAGCAATCACTTCTCTGCCTCAGGAAAGGATTTTTTTTCAAAGAGGACTTTTATTAGTTTTGTCAGTACCCATATCTTTTCTGTCCCTGTTGAAACAAAAGTGAAACCCCTACTGCATCAAAGCACATATCCCGGTTTCCACTCTGAAGTCAACACATCTTTAAAATAGATGGGTTGATTTTTCTCGAAGGATTTCTCTATCACCCAATGTCTCTCAGCAGCTGATGTTCCCTTTTCATCAGTGTCAAAAAAATTTAAAGTCAATAAGGCACTGTGAAACCTCTCCCTGGGTTTCTTCATTTCTTTCTTCTGTTTATAAAGCATCTCTTTCAACGTGTGGTGAGATCTCTCCACAACTGCCATTCCTGTGGGATTGTGTAGTATCCCCGTAATATGCTTTATATTATAGTATTCAGAAATTAGCTTCATTTTTCGGGAAACGTAAGCTGGAGTATTGTCAGTCTTAATCTGAGTGGGATTTCCATTATGGCCATGGCTTCCAAAAGGTGAGTTAGTACAGCATCAGCATTTTCAGAACTCAGAGCAGTTGCCCATTGCATTCCAGAGTAAGTATCGATAGTATGATGTACATATTTCATCTTTCTGAATTCTGGGAAGTGAAACACATCCATTTGCCAGATCTCATTTCTCTGTGTACCTTTAGGATTACTTCCAGCAGGTAAAGATGGTTGATTACAGAAAGAGCAAGTGCTACAATTCCTTACTATTTTATTGCTTCATTCCAAGTGATGGAAAAACTCTTCTTTAATCCTTTGCTGTTAACATGATGTTTCTCATGAAATTCTGTGGCCTCTAGCACATTTCCTATCAGCAACCGTGGTTTTGAAGGGCTCCAGCAGGGAGAATATAATCCTTGGTAAAAACAAATTCTCACAAATTAAGACAGGATGTTAATCACAAAATAGAAGGGTTTTTGTTTCCTTTGTTCACTTGCGTGAGTAATTTACAGTTGCCAGGGTCACAATCAGTGAACACGTGGGCTGGCTGGGGAGGGCTGTGGGCGCACTTTAAACTCCTCTGCTGTGCACTGAGCTGGCGGGCTGAAAACTGTGCCCGGCTAGCAAGAGGGAGCTTTAAGCCCAAGTGAACAGTCTGTATGTCCCCTGCCCTCTTACAGTTTTCAAAACACAAAGGGACCCCCTATACCTGAGGGCCCAGGGCCAAGGACGTTGGGCGCCAGATGTAGGTGGTGTTTTACTTACAAGGCACCAGTCCAAAATTAATATTTTTTAGAATATAAATCAACACTAGTGATATTAGTAACAGCTTATAGTGGCACCTGAACAAGGACTGGTGTATCCAAGTGATGGATGAGGGATGGACACGGGATGGAAGGACGATGGATTCTGATCTTGTCTCTCCAACAGCCAGCAGCCAGGAACCAGGAAGAGAGCATCCTCCTGTCCCAGCAGCCACTTATCAATGGGGTTGGCCACACCCCCTCCAGGTTGGGCACACTCCCTTCAGGGTCCCAGGTTCCTGGATAAGCATCTTCGGACCTTATTGGCTGACACCTTAATCCTGCCACACAAGCCTTCAGTCTCCATGAACATGTGATCAGATTTGGTGGTCATTTCTTGCAAATATGAATCTAAAATAAGGGGCCATATTGACAAAGCACTTATAAAATACTTTAGCTGTCCAGATTATAATTCCCAGCAGGAGCAGTTCAGGCTTATGGATCTGCAAGCTGGCAGTGGATAAAATTGTAAGCACCTTCTATATTACATCCCTTGCATTTGGAATAAGTTCTGTCCTCTATGAGAGACACATGGGACCCTCTATTAGTTAAAACAAAGCCTCCATTTCTTGTTCTAGAATTAGTGAAAGGGGGTTTAAGACAGTTCACATCCCATATAATTGTCATTTGGTCATCAATATTAATCTTTTACATCCAAATTAAAGGATAGAGACAAATATCATTGACAATAACAAACTCCCAAAATGGAGGAGGGCAGTATCTGAAACTTGTCTGAAGCCACCATAAAGCTTAGTGAGGTCAAATCATGGAGTACTAACTTAACATGATGTTGCAAATAAGTCAGATTAGGATGCAGGAAAAACACACCTTCTACATAATATACCAAGGTGATGTGTTTTGAGACATTAGCCAGAGATAGTACAACAAAAATTTGGTACATAGATGGACTATTGTTGATGACTTATGGCAAGGTTTTACTTTTTAGCTGGTTTATGTATATTGGGTTTCTATAATGTGAAGGCAAAATGTACTCTATATTGAGGTGCCAGAGGAAATTGAAAAAGGCCATCTTGAATATATATCATTATATAATGTGAAGGAGTAATGGCACTGTGGTGAGGCAGGCCATACTGTGATGATCCCATCTTTTCTAACTGATAATTTATTGCCCTTAGATGTCTCACAAGATAATATTTGCCTGACTTTTTTGGAAGAACAAAAATGGGAGTATTATGTCTGCTTGTAGAAGGTTCAATATGACTGACCTTTAGTTGTTTAGCAACTAATAGTTTTTAATATAGATAATTTGTGTTCAAAAATAGGCCACTGTTCCACAAAGATATCTTGGTCTGACCAACAATTAATGGGAATAAGGTTGGGGTTTTTAACAACTTCTGACCTCTGGGGTAAAATGGCCTTTAGATTTGGGGGTGTAGGACTCATGAAGGATTAAGTTCTGTAAGATACAACTTTTCATGTTTTACAATATCACCAAAAAAGCCTTTGTCATCAGTTTTAAAGACTACATTTATGTTCTCTAATATGTCATGTACCCCAAAATATTTCTAGTCATATTGTATACAATAGGCTCTTCTGTTGCCATCTATGTCTTTCCACCAAAGAGATTGGGTAATAATTTTTGGATCTTGCTGTACTCCTAAACACTAAAGACCCAATCTTAAACTTCCAATGTTGAAAATGGAGTGTTTCAATTTCAGTTAATAAAGTAGCATGAGCACCCAAATCCTCCAGTCCCCTAACTGGCTGACCAGCAAAAAATATAGTCATCATAGTTGAACGTGGAAAAATAAATAGTGTCCAGAAAAACCTTGGATGGATCTTGTTCTTTAGGGCAGGGCCAAGGAGGGATCTTCACTGAGAGTTTAAAGGAACTGACATTTTCTCAGGCTAAAAGCAGTGGTCCTTAGCCCAATAAAAACCTTTATTACATTTTGGGTACTTGGCCTTAGGTTTTGTCCACGGACAGTCTGGCCTTAAATGTCCAGGATGCCAAAATGCCAGCATAACCTATCAGCTAGGGGTGTCTGAATACTTTTGACTGTTTCTCAGCAAAAAGAGCATTGAGGAATGAGGTGAGTGCTACAGTTGAGCCTGTGAATGGATCTAGGTCTTTGGCAACTGTTACCTATTTATGTATTTTCTCATAGGGAAGGCAGCACACTGCATTGCTAGTAGGAGTGTTAAGCCTCTCCCATGCCAATTGCTTAATTCACATTTTGCTCATGGGACTGGGGTTCATGCTCTTCTCAATCACCAGTAAATAATTTTCTTGGTTGTTGAATAAGACTGTATAAGGAAGACTTAGGGGCTCTAAAAGCTAACTCAGAAACTTGTTGAAAATAAGCCCCAATGGACTACCCATGCTCTATAAACATGTCTAGTTTAATTGGGACACTATACTGTATATTATCCTGTGCATGATGTCCTGTATTGTCAGCACATGCTGATTGCCAGCTAAGGAAGGTAGCTGGGGCTAATACTGTCTTTATATTGCTGTACCAATCACAATATATATGTAAATGTGCAGCACACCACCAAAGACTTATTCAGAAAATGGTGAATTGTGATCTGCCTCTTTAGATACTTCTAATGAGAGAGAGAGAAAGGTATAGAGGGGGAAGAGAGAGAGGGAGAGAGAGAGAGAGAGAGAGAGAGAGAGAGAGAGAGAGAGAGAGAGAGAGAGAGAGAGAGAGAGAGAGATCTGCCAAAGGAATGGGAATCCATGACCAATTAGCAGCATTAGGGCCCACATTCACTGAAAAGGTCATAAACTTTGGTAAATGGCCATTAGAGTGACACGTATAAGTGAGGATTATTGTCTTCAGTTTTCTTTATCAAGTTCTGACAAAATTAAAAGCAAAAAAGAAAATGAGATGGGGTTAGATAGAAAGATCCTATACTTAGAAAACATTAGCAAACACAAAGAGTGTTAAAAATATTGCCTTGGTTCTATGGTACTATCTTGACATGATCTGGCTTTGTAGACAATGTGAGACCCCATTCACACAGATTCAAGCTTTCAAAAAGGAGTACATCTGTCCCTGCTATAGGCAGAGGAGAATGTATCCAATTTTCCTACAAATACAGGAGATACCTTTGTCACTTCTGTAGTTTTCTGTGTAACAGTCCTGGCTATCCTAGAACTTGCTTTGAAGACCAGGCTGGCTTTGAACTCACAGAGATTCTCTTGCCTCTGCTTCCCACATGCTGAGACTAAAAATGTGTGCCACCACTGCCTGTCTGTGAGCATGGAACTATTTCTGTAAACTAAGATGAACTCAAACTCAGATCTGCTGGTATTAAGGGCATTAGTCACCACTCCCAGTTATTCCCTGTTCTAGGAAAAAAGGCGTGAGTTAACAAACTCTGATCAACCTAGACTGACTGTAGGCAGATCCCTGTGACATCTGTGACTGTTTTTATTATATTTCAAACATATTCCCACACACATCACTTCTAAGAGTGGTCTTTTTTATTACTTACTTTTTTTCACAGCTGTACTAACTCATGTGATTTGAATAATACTCTCTAAGTACTTCTCCTTACAAGTTCAGAACAAAAGCTAGTCCCAAATTCTGTCTTGATTACTCGGCAAATTTCAAACCAAGTTCTCAGAATGAGGTGGCCTGCTTAGCTTCTGGTGTCTTTTCATTATGATCTCTATAAGGTGATAAATAAAGATAAAGAAGGAGGTCAAGGAATCACTGGGGATTTCTGGAGCCCTACTAATACAGGTACATGTTCTGACTGTGTGTGAGTTTGCTATCTTTGTTATCCAGGAAAGGGCTTGTGAGATTTAGACAGTGAAGGGAGGAGAACCTGTGATCTTGTGGCAGCTCTTACAAGTAGCAATGTAGATGGCTCTTGTGGTTTCTAAAAAGACTTATTCTCTTTCAACATAGGGATTTCATGTTAAACATTTTTAGAATATAAATAGATGTCAAGAACACAATAAGCAGGAAATACAGAAAATAAAATTATAGTATCATATATATTTTTATGACCTTCATTTTTGGTGTTTCAGGGGCCAGTGTAGATATTGTGATGACTCAATCCTGTTAGTCTTGGAAAGTCAGCTTCCATATCCTGCAGGTTCAGTTAGAGTCTACTGTACAGTGCCGATTACACTTACTTGAATTAGTATCTACAGATAGCAGGCCAGTCCCCTCAGTTCCTGACCTTATTTGATGTCTACCTTTGCCTCAGGAGTCTCAGATGGTTCAGGGGAAGTGAGTCAGGAGCTGATTTCAAATTCAAAATAAGTAGTATAGAGGCTGTGGATGTAGATGATTGTTACTGTGAACAAGTTCTACAAGATCCGTCCACAGGGGTACATTCCTGAATAAAAACCTTCCTGCTTGAGTGATAAAGCTGCTATCTGAGGCCCTTGTTTTGGATGTGGAATGGTGCCGTCAGCATTGCTGAAGATGTACTTAAGACACACTTGTTTTACACTTACTTTCTGCTATTGCAACAATGAACCCCTGGAAGAGGGCCCTTTCATGAGAATGCTAGGCAAAAAATAGTAGAGGCTTATTATCAGGATAGTAATGTCTCAGAGCATCTGGAAGTATAAGAAAAGTGAACTCACTTATGGACAATGGTAGACAAGATCACATCTTGAGCAGGACCATTTAGTGCATACACCTTTGGCCCTATGTTTGATCCCTATATATCAAAACATCACAAGACTTAGAAAGTTCTATGTTTAAATTTTTCCCATTTTCCAAATTGGTCATATTGAATAAAATTTTCTTTTCAAATTTTTACTTTCAAGTGTAAAGGTGGCTCAAAAAAGCTTAGGACACAGTTATGATCCCAAGTTATGGTGCAATAAGAGATTCACTGAGACTTTTTAAGAGAAAGTTGCTGAAAGCTTCAAAGTAAGGAGCAACAGTTCTCAGAATGATATTTATATATTAACCAAGAAATTACTATCTAAAATATACAGAGAACTAAAATATAATCAGCCAATTAATCAACAAGAAATCTAACAATCCAATCCATACATGTGCTAATCAAATAGATAATTTTCAAAAAAATATATGATCAATAAACAACCATTTTTCTACAATATTTCTGCCACTACTGCTGAAACTTTTCCTGAGCCTTGGAAATGAGGTATGATACAGATGCCCTATTTGTGGCCCAGCATAGCATTAAAACTTACTTATTCTCTGCACTTTACCCATTGGTGAGTCTCTATGTCTGCCACCATCAAGTGCAACAGGAAACATCTCTAATGAGGTTGGAGGATGCACTAATATATGTTTAAATAAATATAAATTGGGAAAAATTGATATAAAATTTATTTAGCAAAGTAGTAATGGATGGTTGGCTCTTGAGAACTATGAAAACATGGGCCGATTGCATCAGCAGGATTTGTTTCTTCGTGTGGGCCGGGCCTTAAACTAAAATTTAAAAGTTGTTGGATAACACACAATGTTTGTGTCACTGATGGTCACATGATCATACTTTATATTCAGGTTATTAATGCTGTTGACAAGTTTCAAAGGATGTGAATGTCCATTTTTCTTTGCTCCTTTGCATCACATACACCTTTCGATACAGGGAAAAAAGCATCAGGGTTTCCCTTCTCTCTTGTCAATACTGACTTACTTTATCCACATCTTTTTACAAATGTGGGAATTGTCTATGGAAATAGATCTCTCTATAAAATTCTGGTTAGAGCTGAACAGGGGTCATACATATCTTTAATTCCAGCACTCAAGATTCAGAGGCAGGCACATTTCAGTGTGTTCATGGCTAACCTGGTCTATAAAGCAAGTTGGGGACAGCAAAGACTATTACACTGAGAAAACTTGACTCTAAAATCAAAAAAGAAATAAAGAAAAAAAGGAGGAAAGATAGGAAGGAAGGAAGGAAGGAAGGAAGGAAGGAAGGAAGAAGGAAGGAAGGAATTCTGATTAGAAACTGTGGTAGTTTGCATACAATATATGCAATTAACATCACAGCCACAAGTAATTTATAGAAAAGGATTATTTTGGTATATAGTTCAAAATTAGAATCTATGATCGTGAAGAGAAGACATGGTGGCTAGTATAGCAGGTAAGAGCTCAATTTTTGAGCTACATGTAGGAAGTAATGAACAAAAAGTGAATGATGTATTGTGCATATTTCAATTAAATAATCTTCAAACACTTAAAAAACATATAAAATATAACATCTGGAATATTTTAAACATAATCTTTTCTAAAAAATAAGGCAATTCAATTCTCCTCCTAATAACACCTGTCTACTTAAAAAACTCATAAACATCAAAAAATATAAAATTGACTTTCTTTATGACAACTAACCACTAAACAAAAAGCTATTCTTATGTTAGTTACTTAACAATATAATATATAAAGTAAACATACAAAACCCATAAAAATAACCTCTAAACTTTAACAAAAACAAGCCAAACTAGTCCTTCAAGTTCTTTCTTCACAGAAAACTGCTAAACATCCTACAACACAGAAACACACAAAATAATAAACATACTAGAATTAACAAAACAGTCCTTCAAATTTCCAGCTTCATTAAACAATACGCCAAAACTCTCTTTGGAATCTAATAATAAGTACCCGAACTTTATAAAATAACTTTGAATAACTATCTAAATAACAAAGTGTCATTTCTGTCTTTTCTAAATTTTAAAAGCTGCTTACACTTTCCATTTACACAGATAATATTATATTCTTCTATAGTTTTTAATATAATGAAAATTAAATAATTATAAATATAAATTTCTTTAATTATTTTAAATATATTAAATATAAAACTTTAAACTCACAAAATAAAATAAATAATAAAAATTTTCTTTAATTTTACTAAATACAAATCAGTTAAATATAATTATTACTTAATAACTATTTTAAATATATAGTTTTACTATACTAAAATTAAAAATTCCCTATATAATTAGACAATAATACAAAAACATCTATATACTATAAATAAAAAACTATCTTAGCCTATGACACACACCTTAAAATTAATCAAAAAACCAAACATAAATAAAAGTATGAAAATAAAATAGTAATACAACAACCCAAAACACAAACATATAAAAAATAATAAATAAGCCACAAGCCACATAATAAAACAAATTAATAAAAATAAATTAAATTTAAATACAAAATGAACAATACACCTAAAATATAAGTCAACAAAATATACTTAATATAAACATCTAAGTCATTTTTAAAAGCCTACATTACAACAAACATCTAAATAGTCTAAGACTGTAGGTCCACAAATATAAACCACTAATCAAACAAGCCAAACATCCTTCTATAAAGTATACATTTAAAACTTTGTAGCATCCTTTCAGCAAGACTATACTTCCAATATGCACACAGCAAAAAAAAAAAAAAAAAAAAAAAAAAAAAAAAAAAAAAAAAAAAAAAAAAAAAAAGGAAACCACATAGGACCAATTATTCAAACACTTGAACTTCTGGGGAACATTCTCATCCAAACCCACTATAGGAACTAAGAACAATGAAAATTACCCTCAATATTTAGGGATCTACAATATATGTCTGATCATTGTCTTGAAGAAAAGTATCACAAAACTCGCTCAGGAATTTCATTTTGACAATCTATAGTTTCTGGAATTAGCATAATTCCTTGTATAGTTTAACTCTGTTTCAACTCATATATTAATATAAATATGTATGAAAATTATCAAATAAAGAGTTATTTCCTGGATTTTCATAATATACTTACTGGTAATTTCTGCTTCCTTGTCTTCATCTCTATACCTTTTCTCCCATGCAATTTCACACTTCACAGCACCAATTTATTAGTCTCTTTTTCCATTCCATGTCACCTGTGCCCTGTCTCTCTCACCTAGTATCTTCCTTTTATTCCCCACATAAATTATCTACTCCAAATTCAGCACAAAACTCTAAAGACTGCTTTGCACAGCAAAAAATTATCTGCTATATCCATTTGTCTAGAAATTTTATAATTTCCAACTTTTTTGTATTCAAATAAAGGAATGGATCTTTTAAGAATAAATAAAAGGAAGTTACTGTGATTTCAGAAAACTGAGTTCAATTGAAGATAGTTATATTACTTGAATTAGGAGAGTACGAGAATGAGAACTATCACATTGTCGATCTTATTTGTGTTTATCATTTTATGTAGATACATATCATCAAATGTGTGCGTTTGAAACAAATTGGAAATAAAAACTTTTATATTGAAAACGCTAAGATTTTACACATCATTATGATTTTAGACTATCATAAGTTGAATAACTGAGGTTTAAGTAAATGCTGTGGGCATCAAACCAAGGGAAATAATATGGTGGAATTCTTCACAGAAAATTTGGTTCCCAGCACCAGAGACAGATATCATGGCAAAGTCACTGCAATTATTATTATTATTTTTTTGTGTGTGGAGGAGGCACTGGTAAGAAAAGTGCAAATTCTCTTCCTTATTTTTTCTTACCATCTTTCAGTTGCTCTTTCACTTTTGTCATTGTCTGAAGCTTCTTTCTGTCTTGTACCTTTGAGGAGCTTACTGACGTCCAAGGAAAACTCAAAGACTCTCTTCTCTCACCTATTTTCCATTTCTCTTCTTTTGTCAGCTACTGAGAAACACAACTTATTTCCTGTTTGATTAAGTCTCCAATTCTAACAAGAACTCTTTAGAGTGTGTTTTTAAATTATTTAGGTAAAAAGAGACTTTGATTCTTAAGTAAAAACTTTAATATTTCCTGGTTGATTCCATGATCTACACTCTACAGTTCTTACTTCTGATCTTATAGCACATAATTCTCTAGTATAGGCTTTTATACCACTACACACTATTGTTCAATTAAATCACTTGATTTTTATTATTTTGTGTGTTTTTTGACATTGGAGTTTTCAAAGTTTACAAAAAACCTGTTGTCAAATAACTTTAAATATATTTTACATCAATATATAAAAACACAGAGGTGTATTTTCTCATTTCCTAAAGCTTTTTTAAAATATAAAATTATGTCTGAAATGTTATTGTGGTAATTAGACTTACACATTAATATTTTAGTAGATAATCAAAAGTACAAATTTTTTTCTAAGAAAATAAATAAGAAGATTGGGTAAGTTATAGTAAGTGTGAACATGGAAGGTACACAGTCTGGCCTATGGCTTACATATTTGCAAGGGAACCAGCACCTCAGAGATCTGACCAGTGCTGCAGTACCTGATCTGACTGATCTTCAAGTTCCATAGACAAAAAGGGTCTGAGAATTGTATCATGCTATAATAAGGTCTCAGCTCAAGTGTATTTCACTTAGGACAGTTAGCAATTGTGAAAAAATAAATATTAGGCCCATTGTATATGAGCAATTATTAAATTGTAATATCAAATAATCATATTGTTATTTGTATAAAATTCAATTACTGATTACTATGATACTAATATGACAAATTGTGCATAATAAGTGACCGTCCATAATGAGATCACTACTTTTTTTTCCAACTGAGCCAAAGTTTGTATAAGGGACACATTAACTTTTCTCTGTAGACAGGACAGGAAGACATTATTTCCTATAGAGACAGAGACCAGATGAAAATGCACTGAGATGCCAGGCCCTGCTTACTCCCCATATTTTGTCTTCTGTGAGGCAAATACCAATTGTTTCTCTAATGCTTTCCTCTATCCTGAGACACTGCACTTGGATCAGGCTACACATATACCTGTTCTGAACAATTGAAATAAATGATTACCCTTAGAAAACCCTTAGTTATAATTATCTTTTATTTATACACGTCCAAGAACACATCCAGTAGCCAAGGGAGATACACTAATCTGCCTCATCTTTTGTTAGTCTATGTGCAAGATGGCTGAATCTCCTCTAAGTAAACTTTCAGGGAGAGTCTTCTGTTTACTATCATATGCTTATGTGTGACATTTGTGTCATTATTGTCGTTAACAAGTCATCAAAGTGACCAGGGAGACTTCATTCACCAACTAATGAAGCAGATGCAGATTCACAAAAGCCTGAGCTCTGGCAGTCCTGTGGAAGAAAGAGAGGAAAGATCAAAGGAACCAGAGGACTCAGGGGAAACATGCGAATATGGCCCACCGAATCTATTGACCAGCACTCATGGGGGCTCAGAGAGATCAGGAGCCTATATGGGTCTGCTATGGATCCTTCACATACATGTTACAGCTGAATATCTTGGTCATCCTGGGGGATTCCTGATAGTTGGAGAGGGGATTGTATCTAAGTCTTTGGCTGCATGTGAAACCCATTTTTCTGCCCTGTATTGTCTCATCCAGGCTTGATGTAATGGTACATGCATTTTCCTATTGTAACATATTATATTGTGTTTGGTTGATGACTCTGTGATGCTTGCTCTTTTCTGAGGTGAGAGGGAGGGTGGACCTGGAGAAGAGGGAAGGCAGTTGGAGGAGACACTAGGGGAAGGAAGAAAACTTTGGTTTCGATGTAATATATGAAAGAAGAATAAATTATAAATTGTTCTGATAAATTAATTTTAAGTTGTAAAAATGACTAAAAAACAAACAAACTTTTTACAAGGATATCTCAGTGTTTGAAACCCAAAGATATTATCTGATTTAGTTAAATATTTAACAGTGCTTACTCTGTTGTATATTCACTGGCTGTTAGATATTTGTCTATATTACCACTAATATAGCTTTAAAATGTATTATTTTAAAAGGAGTTCATGCACAGTAAAAATTTCAAAGAAACATCCATAGTGTTATTTATAATTTTAACACTTAAAAGAATGTATTCTCTGTAGACATTTTGCAGTTTGATTTTGAGAATCTGAGAACACAAAGGACATATGCTCAATTACAGAAATAAGGAAGCAGTGCAGCTGTGTCCAGCCATAACTGGTTCTTATGATTTGCATACACTCATTTTACAGCCTTGAGGGCTTCTTCATATACCAGTCACACCCTGTGCAGATGTCACTGCAGTCAGGACTGGACATGGACATGAGGGCCACTGCTCAGCTCCTTGGGCTCCTGCTGCTCTGGTTTCCAGGTAAAAAAAAAAGAGAGTAAAATGAGAATTTCACTGTTACTGTGTGATTTTTGTTTACTTTCATTTTGTTTACTTTGTTTTACTTTGGGGGAGATCCTCTCGTTTTATGCTTAAATATGTGTGAATTTATTATTTCTCCACTTTTAGGTGCCAAATGTGACATCCAGATGACCCAGACCCCATCCACTCTGTCTGCATCTCTAGGAGACAAAGTCAGTCTCAGTTGTCGGGCAAGTCAAGGAATTAGTAGTAGTTGGTTATCATGGTATCAGCAGAAACCAGGAAAAGCTCCTAAGCTCCTGATCTACAGTGCATCCACCTTGGCAGAAGGGGTCCCATCGAGGTTCAGTGGCAGTGGGTCTGGGACAGATTATTCTCTCACCATCAGCAGCCTGGAGCCTGATGACTTTGCAGATTATTACTGTCTACAGACTGATAGCTCTCCTCCCACAGTGATAGAATTCATAACATAAACCTCATGGAAGCAGATGTGAGAGGCTGGTCTGCCTCAGCTGCTCTTGCATAGGACTCACTCATAAAGCTGTTCATCAGATATTACAGGATTTTTATAAAATCTCACAAAGAGGTTAAACTGTCTTCTCTGTACCCTGAATACTTTCCTACCTCTTCATCTCCAGAACCACAGAGTACCAATGCATTTTCCTGCCTTAACACAGGACACAGTCTTTTTCTGTGAGGAGTCAGAGTTATATCACCAGTTGAACTCATACAGATGAGTAGAAGTCTGTGGATATTCCAAGCTCAACATTTAAATTCAATAAATACCTTCTAAGCACCAGGACTTAAATGGCAGAAAATAATATTGATTGAATCTGTCAGTAAAAATTATTTCTTGCTTTCTCACAAAATCTAAGGCACATGTGTCTAAGAAAGTGAACCTTGCCTAATGTTGATTTTCTTTTGTTCCTTGAAATTGCAGCCATGCATGTTGATACTTTCAGCTGCCTGCAGCACTTCAAATAAAATTCTTCTAGTTCCCACATACACTCTCATTGACATTCAATAACACTGTGTGAAATGAAATGTAAGTTTTTATATATAAAATTGTAGAGAGTAAAGGTCTGTTAGGAACTTTGTCTTCAGAAGTGTTGTCATTAAAGAACTGATATACTATAGCACAATTTTAGAAACAAAACCAAACACCAACACAATTATAATCTATCCTCAATTATATATATTTTTTTGCTTGTTTGTGGGTAAGATCTATTTACTGTTCGGTTTTGTGATTTTTCATAGGATTTTTTGTGGGGTGTGGTTTTGTGTGTGTGTGTGTTTATTTATCTCTAAACATACTGTGCATATAGACTTAGTTACTATAATTCTGTACAAAAGAACATGTCACAAGCAATATTATTACATTTCTAGGCTTAAATTTTCTTAGTTTTTCTGTCTTTGAGTTTTCTACATAAATTCTGTACTGCGTTAATTAACTTCAAAAACACCATCAAAATATTAGTTGCAATACATTTAATTTATCTGCAAACGGGAGAACATGTACATCTAAATGTAGTTTATTGAGCTAGAGAGAATGTCCATTGGTTTGAAGACCTGATACTTTTGAAGAGTATTTGACTCTCAGAACCCACATGATTACCCACAACTACCTTTGACTTCAGTTCCAGAGAACCATCTTTTGGCCTCTAAGGACACCTGACATTCAGGTAACTTTGTTAAACATACAAGCAAAACACCCATTCATGTAGAAATATTTTTTAAAAAATACTTCATGTTATGACACAGATGAAATCTTTATTCACTTGTATGTCTGTTATCACACAGGGGCTATTTCACTGCCCTTTGTGTATGTACAGATTTTATTGTTGTTATGTTGAGATTCTCCTCTTACAAAATTGAATACTAATCTTATCAGCAAATGTTTTACTTACTTCATGTCATTAATTTATCATTTTTAATAGAACTGATGTATCTGTGATAATGTGTTAGACACGTGATAGCAGTAGACATTTTGTTCTTTTGTTTAATTTGAGATGAAAGGCCCAATTCTCTTTCACACGTTATGACTATTATATTTACCTAACATTTATAGGTAATCATGACAGTGAGGTATTTTGACTGTGTTTGCTTTCTTGAAAGTTTGTCATAAAAACTATTTACTCACATATAAATTATTTCTAATATATTATAGAGATAATTGTATATTTTCCTCCTTAGTTGTCAGAAGAATTGATTATATTGATCTATTGTTAAAAAGACATTCCTTTGTGTAGGATGGTGTTTCTGCATTCAGTGAGTTTGTGTTGCTACCATAGGTAGTAAAGAAGTTGCTCTGGCTCTCTTATGACAAGGCAGACAGTATCCAGGTGAGAAATCAAAAGAGATAAGTAAGGAGAATAGTGAGTGAGGGGTATGAAAGAAAATGCTTAGAGTTGCTGTTCAGGAAGGAAGATGTAATGGGACACAGGTAAAATCACGGAACACATGTCAATAAATTGATTAATAGAAATGGGTTGAGTTAACTTGTAAGAGCTAGTTAATAATAAACCTGAGCCATATACAAAACAGTTTATAATTAATATAAGCTTGTAACTAATGATTTTATAAGTGGCTTTGGGACCTCATGTGAGAGAGAATCATTATGACCTCATGCTAGGCAGGATGAGAAACTTCTTTCTACAATTAGTCTTGTGAAATACAATCAACAAGATAATGAAGTATCATCGAAGACAAATACAAGGAGGAAATGCAGAGGCTAAGAGTTGGGAGAGGAGAGGAAGAGGAAAAAGAGACACTGAAATAAAATGCACTAGAATCCTTTCCTGTATTTCCATGTTTAACCGTATACTTCCATCAAAACAACTGTGTTAGAGAAGACATTTTCAAGAAAATACCATATTTTAATGGTTTCTTGGGTTTTACTGCTGAATTTAGCTCATGACTAAAGGTATTCATGGTGATTTCTATTTTCTGTGTGCTCTCCCGCCTTTTCTCTAGCCATATCAAGAGATCAATAAATTAACATTTCCATCTTCCAATGTTTCCATCTTAGGGAATATTCACTATTTATTTTTTACATATTTTCAACGATTTATAATAGCCATTGTAATAACAATGATGTCCAAAATAGAAATAATAATAAGTATTGAGACAACCAAGGTATTTTTATTTGTTTTAGATTATATATTTTTCTTTTAATAGAATAGATTTTTTCTCACATGGTACAGCCTCATTATGGCTTCTTCTTCCTTCTAACATTCAATTTCTCCTCCCCCCCCCCTTATTTTCTGTCAGGATCCAGTCCACTCGATCATGGTGTATGATTTTGGTGCATTATTTAATTTGCTTTCAATCCAACCTCTAGGAAAGTAGATTGATCCAAAATTCTATGCTAGTCAAAAGCATTCCCAGTAGTTTGACAGATGAGTGATGAGCACAATGTCACTGCAAAGAACAAGATAAACTGGACTTTTACAAGTGGAGGAAAAATGCAATGGACATTTAGCCTCTTATAATCTAACACTGACCACACACTGGATCCAAATAATTAATTTTTTTCTAAACTTCCTCGAGCCTCTATGGGGGACAAAGATAGAGGTCCTTTAATCTCAGGTGTATTTGGTTTTCTCGAATGTTCTTGAATGTGATTTTATGGCCCTTGCAATAAAATTTTCCATTCAGTCTATAATATATGTTAATTCCTTTTGGAGTTCAGTACATAGGTAAAAACCCAATCTGGTCAGTTTGCCTTTAACCTCAATATGACCTTCGGCCTTGCTTTTAAGCTTTTCCAGATATAATGAATAGAATGTGCCATGCAATTGTACTTAAACTGGTGTTTTCTTCGAAAGTTCTGGGAAGAGGCTGCTTTGTTAATATGTATGATATGATATTTATTTACATGCTTTCTAATCATGTTTTTATTTATTTTTTTTTTTTTACTGTAACAGCCATTCTTGGATCAATGCTTTTTGGTTTCATTTCTGTATAATAGTATATGGAAATTGAACTAAGTTCATCTACAACATTTATATTTTCTCATCTTGAATGGTTTTATTCATTTCCCTAACCTATTTAATTGTGTTTTCCAGGATTTATTCATTTATTCTGTACAGGCTTCTATCGTCTTCATAAAATTTATTTAAAGATGATTTTCTTCTTCTTATACTATGTTGGAATATCCAAGGCTTACTGTAGTAGTGTTTCTGGGGTCTGATAATGCCATATTGCAATGGGTATTGTTGATTATGTTTTTATGCCGGCCTCTAGTCATCATGGTTTGGGTTTATTATTGCTTTATCTCTGTTGGATGAATGTTTCTTAAATGCCCTTGCCCCTTGCTTTCTCTTTAGTCTCTATATTTGTGGTCTGAGTGGATTATTGTTCTGGTCAGCAGTGAGTTTGCAGGCTTTGTTTCTGGAGTTATAGAGTCTCAGAAATTATTATAACCATTGGGAGTCTGGATATGTAATAATCTCTAGGTCTCAAATAATCAAAATAATTAATTATACCTAAAATCTATTGTTATAAAAATAATAAAAGAAAACAAAGTTAAAATATTTCAGGACATTATTACTCTCAAATAAGATTCTAAAAGCACAACAATACATTGAGATTACCTTCCCTTCTCTCCTTTAATTTATAATGCAAATCTCTTCTGTACCACCTCAGCAGGTGTCACAAACATCTCATCTCAGTTTACCTGCAAATACCCAAAAAAGGAAGTTTGCTCTTCTATCTTGGCCTTTGAATGTGAGCATTGGACATCTTGTCCTCTTTCTTCTATGGTGCCCTCAGAAAGTTCCCTAGACTGGATTGATATTTGTGGTGTTCAAACAACACCTGCAACAGGTTAGTCACAGTGAGTTCAGTAAAGACTTCTGTGTTCAGTGTTACAGTCATTCTATGCCATCTCGCATGTTCTTTCTTTTTAAAAAATAAAAATATGGGGAATTTATTCTGATATGTGTAACATAAACTATCATTAATTTAACAACTAGGGAAATATAAAAGGAAACAATTGTGCCACACAAGGAGTGTGGTGCTAAATGGCTCCAAATTTATCAAGGGTGTATTCCTGAACATGCCACAGAGAAACTGGAGCAGATTAATCAGAAGAATAACAATGGCAGGAAGGGGAGAGTCAGCTCTGTGAGAGGTTTTGGGTTGGACATGAGGTAAGATCAACTTTAGCAAGGAGCACTCAGAATCTCTTAATCACCACCTTAACTGTGGGCTTTCCTCTGTTTTCTGAAGTCACATATTAGTAATTTCATGAGGATCAAAAAATAACACCTTTTATTTGGATAGGATAGATTTTATTCACCTTTAAGTTTATACTCCATCATTGGGTTAAATAAAGGCAGAAATTCAATGCAGAAACCTGTGGGCAGGAATGGAAGCTGAGACAAGGAACTACAACCTAAGACTGTCTAGTAATAGTAGTACCACTGTGGACTGAGTCCTCCCACATCACTCACTAATAAAGGACAAAGTTGCTCACAGGAGAATCTGATAGAGGAAATTCCTTAAAAACAATTCCCTCTTCTTAGATATGTCTATGTTTGTGTCCAGTTGACAAAGTATAAGCAGTATGATAAGGCACTTTAGTGTGCTTAGGTCTGTAAGTGGACGGAAGAATTAGTAAGTACATTCTTCATGATTGTAGCTGCTTACCCTCAGGATCTGACATTGCCATGCCCAAGTAAACTATATGCAGTCACTCAAGATTTCCTTCATTCAGTTCTTAACCTGCTTTATAGCATTGTAATTTATTTTTGTGAGCTGTTAAGGGTGGTCACAGACCTGAGGTAGACATAAATAATTGATTTTGATCATGAAATATAAGGATGATTCACAGAGGGATACCTAGTTTGTTGAACATTTCTGAATGGTTTCTGAGAGCACATCAACTATGGGGGATAGATGTGATTAACAAGCACAGAAATTAAAACCCCAGAAGAGCTCATGAGTCATTAGGACAGGACATTCATGATGGCCAAAGAGCTAGAAAGTAGCTTACATATACTCAGGACTGAAGACATAAAACTAATGATGCTGACTCTCTTATAGAAAAGGAGCAAGAAAATACATGTCAAAATGGAGGGTAGCCACCAGGAGATATTTGAAGGCAACAAGTTGACAGTGTATAATGTTCTCACAGCTGGTTCTTACTGGGATGATAGAGTACAATTTTAGACATATTACTTATTCTCTAGTTTTACAGTTTACAAAACTTAAAAGTATATTTTTGCCTTATCTATAACTAAGTTTATCTATGAGTTTTATTCTTGATTATTTCCCCAATAGTGATTGATGGTACAGATTCGCAACCATAGCAGAGAGTTCTGAGAAATGGTTCAAAGAACAAACTCTGGCTTCTATAATATCCCCATGGCTGAAAGAAGATGAATTCTAAAACATCTTATAGCATTTGTATATGCTTCTGTGAAAGATGGACAAAGTTATATGACTAGGAATAAAAAGAAAATTTCATATCAATCCATGCTGGAAACAATTCACTCTCAGGACAGCAGAGCCAGTCTGTCATTTGGGTCCTTGAGGGAAGATTTTTATTTTTTTCTCTTTTTTTCTTTTTTTTTTTTTTGCAGAAAATCCTACATTAACCTGATGTGGCAGAGAAAATAGAGTCCTGAGGCTGATGTGTTGAGACAGGCCAGCAGCTCTGATGAGAATATTTAGACTCTGATGATTTAAATGCAACATGAGAATATCCCACTGTTATGACAACTTTTTATAGATTAGTCATGCAGTGTTAAGAAATCAACCCCAAACAGGACACAGGACAGACATGAGGGCTCCCACTTATCTCCTGGGGCTTCAGATGCCTGGATCCCAGGTATAAAGGACTGCAGCATGTATTTCAGTGTGGTCAATTTTGATGGGAACTCTATTAGGTGACCTTTAAATTGATCCCGTTTTCAAGAAAACTCAATGAATTGACATTTAAATGCAGCATTGTATATTCTTGGTTGTATTTTTTTTCTTTCTTATTGCTAGCTTGCAGATGTGACATTTAGATGGCCCAGCCTCCATCTCAGACTGCATCACTAAGAGACAAAGTTCTTATCAACTGTCAAGCCAGTCAGGGCATTGGAGGTGCCTTAAGCTTTCCTGACCTGTGATCCATTCTGCATCAAGTTTGTATCCTGGGTGACATCAAGGTTCAGTGGCAGTTGGTCTAGGAGAGATTATAGTCTAACTGTCAGCAGTGTTGAACCACAAGATATTGGAATTTTCTACTGTCAACAGTACAGCAGTTACCCACCCACAATGGACAAGTCAAAACATAAACTTTTCAGAAATACAGAAGTGCAAACCACTGATGGTTTGACCTACAGAGATTATTATTCAGATGAAGTTGGCATTGAAGGACCTTGGGTAGATATGAAATGAGACTATTGCTTCTCTTACTAGGTCTAGCAGCTAAGGCAAAAGAGGATAAATGTTGATTTAAAAAAGATACTGTTGAAGAGTAAGGAGTCATCTGGATTATGATGTCTATTTGAATTAACACAACAAAATAAAAAGAAACAAGAAATCCTTCCAAAGATGAAATAAGGAATTAGAGTCTGCAGTGCAGTCTCATAAAGCATTTTTATTGGTTTTACTATCTTTTAATAAATGCATGTGAAGGACTAGGAACTAGACAGATCATTGAAAGGCAGAAAATAGAAACAGAGACACATATTGATAATAACACTAATAAATAACCATATGACACAGATGGTACACTTCTGTGCACTTTCTCATGTGTCTGATCTGACAGGCAGCAAATACCTGAAGATCTACCAAGCATTTTCTTCTGCCAGTCAGGCCAATTTCATTCAATTTCAAAGCAGGATTAAAACACATTTGCCCCAGACTTGTGATCCTGTCAGCCTCTCTGTCCTAGTGACAGCTGACAAACCATAAATTAGAGGAGGAAGACCTCTCACATATTCTTAGAATTCAAAGCCTTCAAGGAGACACCAGGGTTTCTGATTCCTTTGCAGAGCAGAGGAACACCTTTGTGTACCTTGATGTGTATTTCTATCCTAAAGACAACCTTTATTTATCTACTGATCCTGTTGCTGGATCTGAGGTTTTCCATGCTCCTACTATTCCTGCCCTTAATTGTTTAACTGTCTGAGAATATAAATTCTTCCAAGGGAACAAAACAATAATCCATGCATGTGTTGATATAATGTGGATTTAGTAAAACTTCTTCTGAGTCAGAGGACAGAGTCAAGGTATAAAGGTCAGAAAGGGGTGAGCCATGCCTTTAATCAAGTACTTTGGAGGCAGAGATCTGTCCAAGCAATATTTACTGAATTCACAACATATCATCACATATGTATGTAGTAGTGTTAACATTTTTTGGTTCCAAACAGTGAGAAAGTGCATTCCCAAACTTTGAGAAGATCACCACAAAGAAATAGAGGAACATTTAAAATAATTAGCATTTACCTATGGAATGTTTAGGAGTGTGATAATGAGTACTGTTTTAGGAATTCGATTCATTCACCTAATGGCATTAGGGTGACAAGCTCTAGGGCCTAGTCTCATCTGCATATATGTCTATATAAAACTGAAGAGATTGTGGCATGCTCTCTTTTGAGTGGTCCCAGCAGGACAGTTTGGGCCCATCGCCCTTGGGTTATAGGACATAGAACAGCTGGCTTAGCAGTAGAGTCTGTTCTGTGACTTGCAAATAACTTATTGATGTTATTTCCCTAATACATTTTATCTAGTCCAGTTATTTGTTGTCTCTGGCACCAAACATGATCTGAGCCCATTGGCTGTGTGGCTAACCCGGGTAACAGCTGCTTAGGCACATGGAACCCACTTAGTACACGTTCTAGCATTTTCTGTGGGTTTGCATGTCATTTGCACTGGTGCTTTAAAAACAAACAAACAAATCAGCTCCATGCTGCCTGCATGCATCCTGGAGCCAGCTCTTAGAACCAGAGCAATTTTCAGGTGCACTTTTATATGTGTCTATGCCCTGATCTGTTTTGTCTTGCCTCTTCAAGCCTGTTGGGACCACAGGATATAGTCCCACTGACTTGCATACACCTGCTCTTTCTATCCAATTTTGTTCAGTATAAACAATTCCTAAAAATTAATCTGCTGTAGCTCAGGTATGGAGTTCTTATCTCTCCTGGCTCCACCTGCTGGTCAAACCCTGTAACTACAGACTGACACCTTGACATCTAGTTACAGACCAAGTCATTAGTGTGCCAAATTTTCTAACTGCTGATTAATCAAGATTATTCCAACTTTAAATTTTTTTTCTGTAGGTTTTAACAATGTTTAATTACTTAACAACTTTAAATGTTTAACTAGTAAATAATTAAAAATAATTTGCAAACTTTTCCCATGTAAATGTCAGGAAATATCACTATGATGTTATTAGGTATTTGTTCATTTCTATTATGGCTAAGATGTTAGAGATAAAGAGCTAAGCTGTGACGAATATGTTTTTTCTATAGTAGTGTGTCAGTTCATGTGTTATTCTTAAAAATGATTTGATAACATTGCAAAAAGTAAGAAACTGACTAAAATTATATTGACTTTCAGAATGATAAAGAGAAATTGGACAAAAAAGTAGAAATTATGAAGAATAATTATAAGAACTGTTATATATGACATTGGCTTTGAAAGTTAACATGGGAGCCATTGTGATATTTACTAAGGGAAAAAAAGACAGCATTGGCAGATGAGATAAAAATTTTAGACATTTTATGTATGGTAAGAACAAGAAACTGATTGATCTTATGAAGGCTTTGCGATTTGATTGTTCAAAATACAACAACTAATAAAACTTAAGAATTTAGATATTTTTAAGACTGACAAAGAGGGAGTTTTGATGCAAATGGAAGAAGTCAGAGAGCTGTCAGTCACACCATTTAATTATAGATTTAGAGATGACCTGCCAAGGGTTGTTAGTAGAACTGCCACAATTTATTCTGCTACTGCTTGTGTCAGGCCAGCCAATACTAATTATCCCAATGGACATGCAGGCAATGATAGGAATATACACACACACACAACAGAAACACACACATACACACACATCTATAAATATATGGATGATTTAAAAAATATTAAGGAAGCAATAGTTTCTTATGGTAGGCAGTTATCATACATGAGGCAGTTGTTGAATAGATGATCAGAATTACTCCAAACTACTGGAATCAATTAGACTCAGTAATATTATGTTTCTTAGTTATGATGTAAAAGCTTTTTGAGAGAACAAGGTAAGAGTTTGGAATAGCAAGGTAAGATTAGAGGTTTTGAGATTTCCCAAGATCAAATACTTGGCAAGGGCACTCATGCTGATGTAAATAATTAGTCTACAATTGATGAACACAGCTTGTCCTTATGCAGTAGGCAGCACTAATGGCTTGGGATGAGAGTTAATAAAACACAAAAACTCGAGCCATTTATTAAATTTATATAAGGCTCAAGAAACCTTCACTGACTGTTTGAAAATATCTACTAAAGTTGTAAGTGGAGTATGACTTGTATTTTGGGCTTTTGGAAATTATTAGTTAGAAGGCAAAAAGATAATTGGACCTTTAGAGGTCAGATCAGGACCCATAAAAATTGCATCCAATACACATTCAACACTTATTCTAGGCTTGCATATGACAGAAAATTTCCAAAGTCCTGAAGAGACATCAAATATCAAATGTTTTAATTTTGGTGAGAGAGAGAGAGAGAGAGAGAGAGAGAGAGAGAGAGAGAGAGAGAGAGAGAGAGAGAGAGAGAGAGAGAGAGAGAGAGAGAGAGAGAGAGATTGTAGTCACAACATCCCTAGAAATATTACTTTTTGTAAGGATGCCCCAAAGGATAGAGTCTAACCTTCTAGATTAGGCAGAAGCTGATGCAAAAGTCTCCATTGGAACAATGAAACAAGATAATCAAGAAACAACCAAGTCAAACTTTCACCATCAGGAAACACAATGGGGTCATCAAGCAGGTCCCCATATTGAACTTGATATAGTCATTCCCTGTCACAGTTGGGAACATTTCTCTTCAAAACAATGAGAAGACCTGTAGGCAAATTTTACTTAGAAGACACCAGTGCAGGATAGATATTTATTAAAATATAAACCAACACTCACAGTACAGGTAACAGTCTATAGCAGAGCCTGAACAGGGACTGGAGTCTGGAATGGTGGACAAGCGATGGATGGACAATGGATTCCAATCCTATCTCTCCAGCAGCCAGGAACCAGGAGGAAGAGAGTACTCCTGTCCCAGAAGCCCCTTATCTATGGGGTTGGCCACACCCCCTCCAGGTTGGCCACATCCCCTCCAGGAGCTGGGGACCCAGGATAAGTATCTTAGGACCTTATCAGCTGACACCTGAATCCCACTACATCTCCCCCTATTGTCTTTCTAAGAAGGTTCTAAACTAAGACTATGTACAGATGGTGCCCAACATGGGGCAAATACCCACTGAAAGCTTGAAACAGTTTAAAGAGTATTTTAGATCAGAAGCTGAGCCAAGGCAGCTTCCAAGTTATGTATGCGAAACGGGTCATTGTACAAAGAAAGTGTGGCATCTGGGTCACATTCACAATGGTCCCAGTGGACTGGTAGCAGGCAGTGTAAGCTGCAATCAGGTCGGTTCCTGAAATCTCACAGAAGATTTAGTAGTATGTGATTGATTTTAGATTTCTGTTTATTTTGAACAAAAAGGAAACAAAGACAGTTTCTTAGTAGCAGCATTTTCCAGGATCTGCTATGTTTGCTGGCCACAAACAGACACGGTCCCTTTAAGAGAACTTACTGACTCAGCTTCCTGGGCAAAAACTATATGGCCTTTAAGAGAGTGTATTTTCAAAGCTCTTATTGTTGGAAGATGATTGAGGATTCACAATAAAACAGATTCAGATGAAAAGAAAAACCTGTAAATGGGTTACAATATGTGTAAAAGGTATATAGGCTTCAGAGAAAATAGAAAGTTGATAAAGTCTTTACAAAAAATAAATAGAGTAATAAAAATATAATTAGCCATGTAAAGATGGAAAATAGACACAAAATCTGGATTTTTGTTGTTATTGTGTTTTCTTTTAATTTTTAAACCGTTAATGAGCTAACTGCAAAAAACAATGGATTGCAAATGCAAAGGCTACTAAGTTAAACAAAAATATATATTTTAAAGTTATTTTGACTTTGAAATTTGTGTCTAATGATTTCTTGCTTTGGAAAAGTTCTGCTTTTGTTTCCACAGAAGATGAGAACCTGTTGATTGCTTCCAGGCAAATATGGTTTCATCAACCAAGACCCCCTGAAAAATTTATGATGGGAAGAGATGGCTGTATCAGCTTCAAGACTGCAGATAATGATCCATTCTCAACAATCCTTGAGATTTTCAACGCCCCTTAATAAGCAGGAAGTAGTAATAGAAAACTATGCCCAAATTCCCCAAATATTGTTTCTAAATGTTTGTTTTCAGTATAAATGGCTGATGGTCTATGAAAAAAAGGGGGATATGGTATATAAATGATTTTTTTAAAAAGTTAGATCATTGAATTTACTTACATCAGGAAATTAGCTGTTAATCTGTTTTACATTGGTATAGATTTTGGTTTATTGATACAAATTTAAGGTCAATTTTCTTATGCTATATGTATTTTTCTACTCTTGTTTCAGATAGGATGTTTATATAACTGATTTAGAATTGTAAGGTATAATTAAGAAATGATGGTTAATAGTCACCTTTGATAATCAAACTTATAGTTAGGTTAGTTAGGATTTTTAGGTATACAAAATATATTTCACTTAGGTAGGTAATCTTCAAATACTTCTAAGACCTACAGAATATGACATTTAAAATGTTTTAAGAACTTAGACTTTTCTGGACAGTGAAACAGGTCTGCACTTGGCAGCACCAATCTTCTTCAAGAGAAAAATGGGCATCGAAGAATCTCCATATGGAGTCTACTCTCTTTGTGGCAATGATAAGCCACTGGAGAAGAACCTGTTCTTATATTGACTGCTTGACAATATGCTGTTTAACCTGGACATGCAGGTTCCATAGGAAGATGACCTCTGAACTCTGGCAGAACAAGCCGAGATGGTCATTCAGGATCCTGTTTTGCAGAGAAAACTGTCAGACATTCTTCAGGACTCGAGCAGAAGCAACTGATGAACTGTGCCAGAATGGGCAGAGCAGATTTCCTGATTCACTGAAATGAAAAGAGACTCTGGGCCTGTAGTCTGAAGATGGATGCCCCAACCTTATAAAAGAACTTGGGTGATTGTCCAGGCAGATAGGTGTCATCTCTGTCCTTTCTAGATTTTGGAAGTCACTAGCAATTCTGGTTTACTTGAGTAAATATATCCTTCTGAGGTATTTGATGTAGCTAAAGATTAGATAGTTATAGGCACAGTTTTTCTTAGTCATTTGAAAGGTATATTGGATATGAAACTTTGATTCATAAAGATAAGGTAGATGATAAGAATATTATCTTTAATTTTGCTACATAAAAATAGACTAGATATTATAGCTGTAATTCTTGCTTGATAGCTATTTTGTTATATGTAATTTTGCCTTGTGAAAATTGAAACCTTCCTTTTTGATTAGACAGAAAGGGGAAAGTGATGTGGGAATGCATTTCAGTATGCTGTGAATCTCAATCTTTAAATCAAGGAGCTGTTTTGGGCCATGACAGACACCATAGAAGAAGTAGGAGGAGGAATCAGAATAAGCAAGAGAAGAAGGGTGGAGTCAGCGGCAGATCCAGCAAGCCACCAAAGAAGAAACATGTAAGGAACACAGGTGAGCCATGGGCCATGTGGCAGACAGGGTAATAGAAATGGGTTGATTTAAGTTATAAGAGCTAGCTAGCAATGTGCCTGAGCCATAGGCCAAACAGCCTGAAGTTAATATAAGCATCTGAGTCTTTTCCGGGTTCCTGAGTGGTGGGCAGCTGGGCAGGTAAGGGGTCTGGCATGGCAGATCTGTGGGTCCAGGCCCCTGGCCACCCAAGACCAAGAAACCACACTACTACAAAGACCTACTCCATAACTGAAACAAAAACAAAAACATGCTGCTCTAGATGACAGACAGCTTAGGAAGATGAATCAAAAATTCCCAGAAAAATCAGAAAACAAATATTTTGGTACATCTATGAATTACTGAAAAATAAAGCTAAGGATAAAAACAAAAAACAATATAATTGAGGGTCTATTGGATACCAACTGAGATGTGACTATAACTAACCTGAATAATGGCATCTGAATTGGATGCTTTAGGAGGCACATGTTCAGTTTTTAGGAATTAAAACCTTATTTCTACTAAAAGAAAGCACAAGATGGGTTGAATATAGAGGATTAGAAAGACAGATAAGATAAGTGAGGTCATTTGTGGATAATGTAGCCATGAATCTATAGGGTCATGGTCTGTTTCAGCAATGAAATATGATGCAGGTTGATGTTTCTACAATGTCTCTCAGAAATAGATAAAAACCAACTTAAGTTTATGAGAAGAATATTATTAAGTACTATAAAATACAGTCTCTGACTATGCAGGCTGTTAAAAATCTGTCAATCTTTCAGAGCTATGAACAGCTTTACTCATACAATTGTTTATATTGAGAAACTGGCTGGGTTGGGTAAATGCCTTTGACATGAGAAAAACCAGTCTTTGTAACAGTGAATTCGGAAGTAGCTAAATCTCAACCTACTGGAGAATCAACCAAAACTTGCATTCTCTTTCATTATTTATAGAATAAAATATAGAGAATGGGATATGCTGACAGTTCTTAAAGCCATAAAAAGTGTAACTCAGCCGAATGGTGCTCTACAGCCTGGAATTACCTTTCTTTCTCTGTTATGTAAAGGATGATCTATTGAAGTTATTGAATTAATATGCTCTCTTTACTACACATTCACAAAAAGAGATTAGGGAAAATTTCTTTCACTGTACGAATTCATAATAATTTTTATCTCACTAATAATAGATATGGAAGGTTCTCCTACAGAGCTGGATGAAGAGACAGACTCTGTGCTAATATTTTGTTTAACTGCTATTGATAACAAATTGTGAAATTTCTGCAATCTATAGCTTACCATTATGTGGATGACATCATATTAGCTGATTACATAGATAGTTTAGAAAACTGTCTGATGATGTAAAGAAATTTTTGTCTCACCTGGGATTAAAATCACTCCTCAAATTACAAAAAGGATGTTCTACTAATTACTTAGTATATAAACTATATCTACAAAATTTGACCACAAATGGTACAAATTAGAAGAGATAGATTGTGACCTATTTATGACTTTCAGAGATTGCAAGGAGACACTTACAACTGATGGACTACTCAGGGTAAAAATTGATAAACTGAGTAATTTGTTGAAAAACCTTTAACGGTGACAAGGCTTATATAGCCCAAGAGAAGTATTAGGTTAAGCTGAGAGAGAATTGGCTTTAGAGACAAATAGCTTTGGTTGGAAAGAAAGTACAGGACTCATGTTGATCCAGAGCTTGACTGCATTCTGGTTACTGTATCCTCTATGCATTCTACTACTGGAACATTAGCACAGAAGAAAGATATTATCTTATAATGAATATTTTACCACATAAACAAAGTAAAAAATTAAAGTCAGGTTTGAAAAAGTTTCCATATTTGATTTTAAATGTAATTAAGATATTTTCATTGTATAGAATTGGACTCAGCAGAGATTCTTTTGATCTTTCCTAATAAAGAAATTTCCTCTTTGTGGGCAGAAAATAAATATTGGCAAAGAGGTTGAAGTATTTTTTAGAGAGAGATTAACAACCATTTTCCCATAAGCAACATACTTAAAATTTTAAAAAGAACAATATGATTATTTCCTCACATTGCAATGGGCACATGAATCTATGGAATGTCTACACTCTCTAATAATGCAAATAAATAAAAGGAGGCAGTACATAAATAAAAATATTTAAGAAAATTTCCAAAACTCTTTTAGTTCTGTGTAAAATTCAGTATTGTATGCCATTCTCTTAGTTCTAATAAACACAATTACTGACTTTCAATATGCATAAAGAATTGTGTTCCACATTGAATAATTGCTAAAATTATTCCAGATGAAAAAGAATTATGCTCATAATTTATACATTATAAGAGATATTAATATTAATCATCACAAATATTTAACATACATCAGATCTCATGTGGGTCTTCCCGGTTCTCTAGCACAAAGTAAGAATAAAATCAACCACTTAACTATTAATGAGATATGTGCTAGAACTCTCAGAATTTTATAAAAATCATCACGGAATAGCAAAGGTTCAAAAAGATTTTTTCCATCACTTGGTAACAAGTCAAGGAAATTACACAAAAAAGGTCCTACAGTTTTCCTTCTATAACCAAAAGATATTACCTGCAGGAAGTAGTCCTAGTGGTTTGCAAACAAGTAAAATTTGGAAAATAGATGTGTTTCACTTTGCAGAATTTAATAAAGTAAAATATGTCTCAGGATCATCCAATAAGTCACTGGGTTGCTAGGTTAAGGTATTTGGCTGAAGAAGAGAAAGTAGATAGTGAAGTACCTTAAGAGGGTTAAGACGTTTGAAACAGCTAGAACTCCAATTTTATCATGATGAGTGTTTATATAAATTTTCAAGGCCAGGGTTCAAGCAAATAATCATATAAGCAGTCAAAGACTATTTTGTAAAATCTCAGTGCTGTCTTTGAATCAGGAAGAAGGCAACTTCACTTTTAAATCTTTTGTCTTCTGGTAGCTCTAGAAGCCTACACTAGCAAAACAATGAATTCTTTCCCAGGGCCTAATCATGCTAGTCTCATGTTTGTCAAAGATAAAGCAAGGAGTATGATGAAGTTATTTAAACTCTAAAGTACCTAAATCACTGTGACTCTTTGAATCTTAAAGTCAGAAAGATTCCTGAAATACTATATGAAACTGAGTCACTGTATGCGTACCTATAAAAATATGTACAATATACAGTAGATAGTTTTCAGGATGTCAAGGGGGAACTGCTTTGAGTTCTGAAAAGACAGATTATGTAAAAGCACACCTATTAGAAGCCATGGACATCATGGGAATATCTGTACAAATAAAGAGCATGTCCCTTATTAAATAAAAAGTTTTTTGTATGGGAAAATATAAAGCATATTGCAGGTAACACACCATAATATGACAAGCAGTCTTAGAAAGGTTTAATCTAGCTTTAAAAAATGCTTATTAAACAGAAAAGGGTAACTAGATAACCCCAGAGATAGGTTACAAAATGTCTTTTTAACATTAAATTTTCTAAATCCCCGTAAGAAGACAGCAAGAGAGAGAGAGAGAGATAGCATCTTAGCTGTGGAGATTTAGGAAAATCTCCAAAGCTTTAGGAGATAGCAGAGGGAATCTACCTACAGTCTATATGGACATTTAATAAAAGATCCAGGAGATTTGGAGATAAGAGGGATCTAACAACAGTCAATCTAGGAGGATCAGAGTGTGGTGATTCACAACTTTAATCCCAGCACAGGGAGTATCATCAGAGTGGTGACCTATACCCTTCACCCCAACTGAGTTCATTGTCCTCTTAGTTTACAGAAGGAATTCCATGTTCCCAGACAAGCAGTGGTGGGGTCACGCCTTAATTTACCAAGAGAGTATTTAAGATAGGCTTAGAGGGAAAGAGGAAGAGGAAGCCAAGAAAAGTCAGGCTGAGGAAGCTGGAAGGCAGATGGATAAGATCTGACTGTGGTGTTTACTCTCTCTAATATCTCTGATTTTTTAGAGATATATCATGGAGTCTCATTTATTTGTGTGACACTTAGCCATTCTGAAATGTGTAAGGTAGTATCTCAAGTTGTCTTGATTTACATTACTTGGATGGCTAAAAACATTGAGCAACATATTAAAGTGCCTTTCAGCCATCTGTAATTCTTCTGTTGAGAGTTCGAATTTTGTCACTGAATCCCTATTTGATTGAGTTATTTAGGCTTTTGGAATCTAGTTTCTTGAGTTCTCTATATATTTTAGAGATCAGATATTGGTGAAGATTTTTTTCTCATTCTGTATCTGTCTTTTTGTCTTATTGTCTGTAACCTTCACCTTACAGAGGCTTCTCAATTTCCTGAGGTTCTACTTATTGACTATTACTCTTAGTGTCTGTGGTACTGGTGTTATACTTAGGAAGTGGTCACCTATGCCAATGTGTGGGAGTGTATTTCCCACTTTTTTTCTATCAAGTTCAGTGTAGGTGGGTTTATGTTGAGTTCTTTGATCCACTTGGATTTTAGTTTTGTGAAGGGTAATAGGTTTGGATATGTTTGCATTCTACTACATAATAACATCCAGTTATGCCAACACCATTTGTTGAAGATAGTAACTATTTTCTATTGAATTTTTTGTCAACAAATTTTATCAATATTTTTGTTTGTCAAAATTCATGTGTTCATAGGTATGTGGGTTAATGTCAGTGTCTTTGGTTCAATTCCAAAGATCCACAAGTCTGTTTTTATGATAGTATCAGGCTGTTTCTATTACTATAGTTCTATAGTATATCTTGAAGTAAGGGATAGTGATTCCTCCTGATGTTCTTTCATTGAGCAGGATTGTTTTGGCAATACTGGGTTTCCTGTTATATGAAGTTGAGTATTGTCCTTTCAAGGTCTTTAAAAATATTTGTTGAGTTTTAATGGGCATTGCATGGAATCTGTAGATTTCTTTTTGTAAAATTGACATTTTTACTACGTTGATTCTACCAATGCAGGGATATGGAAGATATTTCTATTTTCTGATATCTTCTTCAATTAATTTCTTCAGTGACTTAAATTTTTTTACAAATAGGTCTACCTTGTCTTTGGTTAGAGTTATGTCAAGACAGTTAATGTTATTTGTAGCTATTATGACGGGTGAAGTTTTCCTTATTTCTTTTTAAGATTTCAAATTTTATACTACCTTTTATTTTGCCCTGTGTGTTCTCATAGTTAGGTTTAATATTTCTCACATAATGTCTAGTTCTAAAATTTTTTGATCATAACCCTAAATGGTTTATCTGGGGAGCAACTCATATCACAGACCCTTTTAAGTTAGAGTTCATACATCTATTGAATAAAATCCCTTAAATCTAATATGAGAAAATGATTTTGTTTTGTGCTTTTGTACAATGTTACCAATCCAAGTTTATGTTCCATAGCCTTTTCAAGGATGGTCCAATGCATATAACTTTTATGCTGTCTCAGAAATTAATTTCTTTGTGAACTCTGCTTCTCCATTTCTAATCCAAAATTTACACTGGTGTCATTTTTTTTTATCTAGAGCACAAAACAAGACAACCTTTTACATTGTGCTTTTCAAAAATGAGGTCCTTATTAGTGCTTTGAGTTTTTGAAACAGCTGCCTATATCTGAACATTCTCTAGTAAGATGTGTTCATGCAAGTCTGGGACAAAAAAAAATTAGCTGTAGACTTACCTTGGCTACAATGGCTTCTCAGTTCAAATATTAAGAATGAGGGATTCAACCCTGTTTCTGAGACTACTGATTTTCTGGATGCTAAGAACATCAGATATAAACAAGGAGACCATAGAAAGAGGGACTACTCCTTAATGTCTCAATGCATTTTTGTACTTCCCAGACTGTTTACAGTAAAATTTCCTGCAGAGGTCTCCCTGAAGTTCCTGCTATCTTCTCTTAGCTGCTCAGAAAAGTGAAAATTGTCATTTCTCCTCTATCTCTTTCCTAAGCACACATCCATTTACTCTTTGGCTTTTTTCATTGTTGTCTGAAGTCCCTTCCCCCTTCTGCTTTATAGCTACATACTGACTTCCATGGCACAAAGGACTTGATTTCTCTCTACCACTTCTCCATTTCCTTTCACTGTAAGCTACTGGGATATGTAGTTTACTTACTTTATTTTTTGGGTTCTTAATTCTTGCAGGACTTCTTTCCAGTGAGTTTTAAAAAACAATTTTGTTAGCAATACTTTGACTCAAAGAAAATATAGCATTTGGGGGGATTTATTCTTTAGTCTACACATTATAAAGTTTTCAGTTATGCTTTCTCATAGAACATATAATTCTTTAGTACAGTACCTTTACATGTACAAATATTCAATAAAATCACTTGATTTTGAATATTCTAAGTTTCTTCATCTTTGCAGATTTAAAAAGTCATAAAAAAAACTCTGTAAAAGAACTTTGAATATTTGCCACCAGAAATCTTAATATAAAAGTGTTTATTTTCTCAAATTTTCAAGGATTTATAAAATAAAAAAAATCAAGTATGTAATTTAAGTGGGATAATCAGATTTACATCTAAATTACTTTAGTAGACAGTAGAAAAATTAAATTATGGATTCACCTCTAGGAATAAAATGAATCAGAAAACTGGATTGGTCTTTACAATTAGACAGTTGTAGGCACATAGTCTGGTATTTTATACTATGTGTTTTCACTTATACCTTGCCCTCTGTGAGGCACTTATATGTCCTGTTTTTCTCTAGGTCTTTCCTCTATTGTGAGACCCTTCTCTTCTCTCAGGCTGCACATATACCTTTTTCACACAACTGAAATAAATTATTACACTTTGTAAAACATTAATTGCATTGATAATTTATTCATATACAAGCAAAAACACATCCAGAAGACAAAGTAGTTGTGCTAGTTTGGCCCATCTCTTATTAGTTCGTCTAGGTGCAAGAAGGCCAATTCTCTAAAACCACCTACTTACCACCTTATTATTATGCATAACATCTATGATGTTATTGAAGTTCACATGTCATCAAGGAGAGCAGAAAGACTTCTTTCAGCAACTAATGAAATAAATACAGAGTCCCAAGACCAAACATTAGACACATCTCTAGTAGTCCTGGAGAGCGGGGAGAGAAAAGATCAGAAGAACCAGAGGTGTTTGGGAAGATTATGGGAAAATAGCTAAAAGAAACTACTGACCATAACTAATTGGGGCTCAGAGAAATTAGGGAGCTTGTATGGAGCTAATATAGATCCTCTGCATATATGTTGGTTGAGTACCTTGGTGTTACTAACAGTGGGAATGGCACCTGTCTCGGACTCCTTTGGTTGCCTCTGGAGGAGCCCATTTCCCCATACTAGGCTGCTTAGAACCTGGGATTATGGTAGCATATTATGCTGTGTTTGGTTGAAGACCCTTGGAGGCCTGATTTTTATGAGAGAGAAATATGGAGGGTCACCTGGAAGAAAGTGGGGAATGGAGTGACAACCGGGAGAAGAAGAGAGGTGTGAGGAAGAGGCTGAGGAAGGGCAGGGAAGGAAAAGTATTTTCAATGTAATGTATGAGTGAAGAATAAATTTAAATGGTTTTGGTAAATTATTTCATTAATTTGTAAAAATAACCAGTCATAAGAAACAGTTCAAAAGGATTCAACAGGTTTTTTTTTAATCCTTGAGAAACAGTTGAGTGAAAGATTTAATAGTCCTTCCTCTGTTGTATATTCATTGACAGTCAGATATTTGTCTATATTAACATTAATATATCTTTGAAATACATTACTCAAAAGTTTATGTATAATCAAGTATTTTAACGAAACCACAGAAATATCATCTATGATTTAAAAACTTAAAAAAGAAGTACATTCTTCAAAGACATTTGAGTTGTCTGACCTTGAGTATTGGGGGACAAAAAACTTTTACTCAGTTACTGAGATAAGGAAGCCTTGCAGCTGTGCCCAGGCCTAACTGGTTCTAGTGATTTGCATGCACTCACTGCACAGCCTTCAGGACTTCTTCATATACCAGGCACACCCTCTTTCAGTTGTCACTGCATTCAGGACTCAGCATGGACATGAGGGCCCCTGCTCAGCTCCTTGGGCTCCTGCTGTTCTGGATTCCAGGTAAAATAAGGACTAAAATGGGAATTTTACTATTACAAAGTAATTATTGTTGACTGGCATTTGGTGGAGGTACTCTCTTACCATGCTTAACTATGTGGATATTTGTCTCCATTTCTAGGTGCCTTGTGTGACATCCAGATGACCCAGTCTCCTTCTTCCCTGTCTGCATCTCTGGGGGACAGAGTCATTATCACATGTTGAGCCAGTCAGGGCATTAGCAATGCATTAAACTGGTACCAGCAGAAACCAGGGAAAGCCTCCCAGCTCCTCATCTATTATACAAAGAATTTGGCAAATGGAGTCCCATCGAGGTTCAGTGGCAGTGGGTCTGGGACAGATTATTCTCTCACCATCAGCAGCCTGGAGTCTGAAGACTTTGCAACTTATTTCTGTCAACAAGGTTATGATTATCCTCCCACAGTAATACAAGTAATAACACAAACCTCATGGAAGCAGAAGTGAGCGGCACGTCTGCTTCAGATGCTCCTGCTTATGACTCACTTACTGAAAGAATTTCTCAGAATTTACAGAAATTTGACAAAATCTCACAGAGAGACAATTGTTTAGGTAGAAGAACCAAAACAGTCCTCTCTGTCCCTTATTATTTTTCTTCCTCTCAATCCTCAGCACTACAGAGAACCAATGCCCTTTGTTTCTTACCAGAGAATAGACTCATTCCCTTTCAGGAATCTAAGTTGTGTCTCCAGCTGGAACTCATACAGAAGGGTAAGAGCTTATGTGGACATTCCAGAAGACATTATTAAATGCAATAGATTAGCTTCTATGCAACAACATTTAAATTGCAGGAAAATATTATTGAGAGAAGCTGACAGTAAATAGATTTCCTAGTCTTTTCACAATAGCTACAGATCCTGTGTCAAAGAATGAGAAAGTTTCCTAAAGATGATTTTCTGTTGTGCCTTGAAATAGCAGCCATACGTGTAAATACTTTCTGCTGCAGCACTCCATACAGGATTTCAGTTAGAATACTGTATATGTTTCACAGAGGAATTTAACCCTCGTATGGTGTGGTAAGTAGTTCACTGAAGTAAGACCTCCACATAGATGCAATGTACTTCACATATATATAAAACAATGTGTATGAGTTTCAGTTGTACAAACAACTGTAACTTCTGTAACTTCCCAGAGGTTTCTCATGGAGGTTTAGTTTTGTTATTATCTTATTTCATTTTTGCTTTTAAGTTTTGTGAAAATCAATGAAGAAATACTTTCCTAACATTTTTGTTTACTTTTAAATTAAACGGAGGGAAATTTATTTTATTTTGAGTAATAATTGTGCCTAACTCCTGCATTTAACATTTTGTAAAAATTAAAAAATGGGGTGACAATCAGATTAACTTTATCAAATATATATCACCACAAATAAGTTTCCAGATAGGAACAAAAAGCTAACAACTCCCTTCTTGCCATTCTAACTCCACAGGTCATTCTGGAAATTGGTGTCAGATCTTACTCTGCAAGATCAATTAGACAACAGAAAGCATCATGTTTTTTCAACTCAGACAGCCTGACCTGAAAACATTTGTCTTCACTGTCACTTCATCTGATCAACCTGTAACACAGCAGTAAGAGTGCCATGGCCTCCTGCACTGTGTTTCTATTCTTAATAATTTCCAGGATTCAGTTGTACAACATTCATGAGCTGTTGCAGTTTATTTTACGCTTTTGCCCATGACTTTGAAGGCATTTTATACTCCTTTCAAACAAGAGAATCCTGGGTTGTTATGGATGCTTTCTAAAAGCCCCTTGGGTGTGTGGGGGGGGTGTAGGGGGGTGAAATGGCCTGAAGTTTATGACACAGACCTTGGAAATAAGGGGAGAAGCAAAGACCAGATTCTCAGACTCCTTTATCATGGATATGGAACAAAAATAGAGTCCCTCCTAATGTTTCATTGGTAACCTGACACACCTTTAGCTATGTTGTCTTTCTCATTGGCTTCTAATATCTCATGACCACAAGTCAACAATCATCAGGTGTAGTGGAAGACTCTAAGTTGACTTAGCAGGAAGTGGCTAGTGCACATGCCTATGCACATTATCTGGAACAGGGCAACCATGGCTTCATCAGGATAGCAGACTATGTTCTTCCCACATATCCACCTTTTCATTTATTTTCTATGCCAGCTTAGTGGGAGAGAAATTCTTGGAGCCCATATAATAACTCAGTTTTCCCATACTGACTTGCAAATTAAAAAAGTCAGTGACTCCTCTATTAGGGAATTCGAGTGATTTCAGCTTGTTCCTTGCTTGAGTGTTGACCATGGGACTAGTCTGATTATCACCTGGAAAAGAATTCATATCTTACTACCCAAGCTAGCAGGAGGCACATGATGTGATATTGAAGCTATCCTCTGCCTGACTCAAAGACAGCAGAAGGTTTCTAAAAAATTATATTTGAAGATTTGTACTATGTCTAATTTGAATTTTGGGTTTCACATCCTGGATGTGAACCACTGAGTCTCTCCTTTTTTTTCCCCCTATCTTTTGTTAACTCTTCACCTGAGTGCCTGCTCCTACCTACCCCGGTAAATTATTGGAACTACTCAACAGAGAGGCAATAATCTGTATTTCAGTCTTGTTTTCCTTGCCTCACAGATCATCCAGCATAAAAGAATGTCCCATTATTAGGTTGGCCTGTCAAATACTGACTGCTAGTTCCCAGGGGACTGGTGTTTTGGGTAGCATGTCAGAGTGAGGAGAATGATATATAGAAGAGATACAGCTTTGTGGATTTTTGTAAGCCAACATCACAAGAGATCCTGTGGCCCAAAAACCCTAATTCCATAAGCACTTCTAGGATGTTCTTGGTGATGGCAGACAGCTGCCTTGTCACATGCCATAGTAAACTCCTGAAAATGATAATTAGTAACAAAAAAGTTGTAGAGATGATAACAACAGAGGGTATCTTGGACCCAGATATCTTGAGCCTATCTGGGAACTTCTATGGTTTGTTAGGCAATGACCAGATGTTCACACAGTCTCTCTAGATTAGGATCAGTGGTTCACCTTCTGTGGGATTAGCTCTTATTTGGAGATGCTTGATGAGCCAAAACGGAGAGGACATGTCTCATTAACTTGACCAACATACAAAGAAAATAAAAGGGGGAATGGAAATATTAATATTCACCTCCAAGGGGACTGAGTACACAGAACACTGAGGGGCCAATCCCTGTATTATCACTGTGCAGTGTGTTGAACCACACAAGAGGGGCCACTGAGATGCAATGCAAGAGGAAAGGGACATGCAGAGGAATGATGACTGGGCCTGAATCAAGTCTAAGATCATTGATGGAATGCTAGCAGTAAAGGGCAAAGATCAAAAGACACTAACCAACACAGGATCATTGTTCCTGCCTGCACAAGAATCATGACTCAGTTTGGGAGCCAGTTATTATCATACAGATCTATCTGAGAACCTTTGGGAAGGTGATGTGAAGGCAAAAGTCAACTTCACATTCCCCAGAGTTATGAGAGAAATAGATGGAAAACTTGCAGATTTCTCTATTGGGGCAAACCAATATACTCCCTACAGATTTCCAATTGCCAGTCAGAGACTCTCATTACTGTGCTGTTTCTCTTAGCATTAGCCTCTAGAATCTTAATTATCCTAGATCACCAATTACCAGGTGCTGTCACAGACTCCATGCTGGCTCACGAGGAAGGGGCTAGTGTGTGCACACCTAAGCACATGACCCAGGGCAGGGCAATAAAGGCTCCATCATTCTAGCTGACTGCATTCTCCCTACACTGCATAATTGTTCCCTCTATCTGAACTGCTTCATCAACCATATTTCCAGTCACAATATGATCTTAGTCTTTGAAAAACAGACGTAGGGAAGAATGGTGTTTTCCTACCATGTGGCCCTTGGGCCAGTGGAAGAAAAGACAGTCCCCTCTTTTGAACTTTTATATAAGCCTCACACCAATAATCCTCTCTGCAATGTATCAATTTAAATCAGACTGAATAAGTAAAAATCCATGTATAATTGGTACAGAGCAAAGCAATCATGGACAACACTTTGAAAGCCGGGGGGGGGGGGGTCTTTACTTTATGTTTTATTTAAGAACAATAAATTTTGCAATATCTATGGCTTAAAGCTAATGATCATTACAGAATGTTACATTTGTTAGCCGTATATGTCTTATGTTGATTCAATATTTCACTAATTAGTCCTGATTTTTCTGGAATTAATTTTGTTGAAGAGACTGACCTTAATCTCAGATATATATCTATCTCTGTTTCCAAAGTTTGAGATTAAAGACATGTGCCCCTTCATCTGGCTTCTTGTTTTATATTTTAATATAATTTAGGAATTTCATTCATGCTATAATCTATTTTGATGAAATCAACCAATTTTTCTACTTATAATCCACACAAATTTGCCCTATGTGCTTCTGATTTTATATGATCCTTTTTTATTTTATTTAGATAGATAACCATTTGAAAATTGTTTGTACTTCTCATAGGAGAGGTGTTGGTCTACCTGGGACCAAACTACCAGGATACAATCTCTAAAGAAAACTGAGTCTTTCTACTCTAAAAGACATCAGTTGTAAAAAACAAACTAAAAACTCAAAGCAATCCCAAGAATACATAAAAGCTAAAATAACATCACATTCTGTTTGACTTGATGAGCTATAATATTGAGCAGTCTTATAAATCCTGTCACCTTTAACAGTAGTGAAATCAAAATCATAATATAGCTAAATGCATTCTGATTGTATTTTAGGTCAATTTCTCAAGATGAAATCAAGAGCTGACACAATTATTTGGGCCAAGAATCTTGGCAAGAAAACTCATAGACCCTATGATAGGAAATGTAAATGAAGCTTTTTGGACAAGTAGAGAACAAAATGGATAAGGAACATGCACTGCAATAAGGAAATCTGTGTCCTTAGTAACAGTTGTGTTAAGAGATAATGTGTAACAGAGGCCTGTCATTCTTAAGAAATAAAGGTTACTTGGTGAGAAACTGTAGAGAGCTGCGGAGCCGCACATTAAAGATGGCGCTGGCTTCTGCCTTCTACCTTCCAGATGGTGAGTGCTCTCTGGGGTAAACAACTCTTATTTGGCTAAGGCTGAGTGCTTGGTTTGCTTCCTTGTATGTGGAACTTTTGGCAAGGCTCACATGGTGATTGGTGATTGGTTATCCTGAAGGCATAAGCTGGGCGGGGCTTCCCCCAGAGAGACGGAGGTGAGGGGGGGAGAAGATCCATGTACAAGGTCCTGAGTAAATCGCTGAAAGAAGAGCCTAGTGTCGTGTCTTCCTTGCAGGCAAGGTAGAAGAGATCAGAAACAGAAAGAATAATGCATATTATTTTCATACCAATAGACAACAATTGTTTGAAAGACAGTTCTTTACCTTTATTTATATTCTTATATTTAATTATATTTTATTAGAGTAAAATTAGAAAAATGAATGTATATGTCCACATTTATATATTCATCACTATAAGGTGTATTACCAATATAGATATCAGCTGAAATCATGCTATCACAAATGATGACATTTTCCATAAATTCCCATAACATTATTATGAAAAGATTGTCATTCATAGAATAATTTATGTCATGAGATTCTAGAAATGAAAAAGTTGTATTATCAATGAAAACAAGGTTTTGAAGGTATGACTCAGCGTTATATTTATGCAAATTCATTTGAGAAAAGTTTTTGAAGTTACAAATGCATCTTGAAACTTCATAAATGCAGTGAACCTCACACATATGTTTAATCCTATTGTATGAGATTTCTGTTGATATAATTTGTGTTTTAACTCTCACTGTATAAATTTATTTTACATAGTTTTTAAGAATAATATATTGTACCCTGAAAATAGTTTCCACATTCACCTAAATGCCTTTTCTATACTATGATTTGTGAAAACACTTTGGACATTTAATTCTGTATGCTTCATATACTAAAATTACAATAAGTAATGCCTCCCAGTCCTCCCTCAGACTCCCCTCACCCCATCCCTCTACCCCATCCTCAAAGTGTGCAAGAAGTCACAAAGTGGGTGAGTTCAGTCTGGTGTATCCATTTTAGGCAGGTCAAATTCCCTCATCCCAATATTAAGACTGGTTTAGGTGTTCCTCCACAGGGAATGGGCTTCAAGGTGCCAGGTCCTGCACAGGAACATAGTCTGTTCCATTCCATGAAGCTCCACATAATGCCCATGCCAATCAACAGTCAATCAACTTGGATGGTCTAGTTTGCCTTTTTTATGGTTCCCTAGTGGCTGTTTTAGATTCAGTGAGTGTCCCAGACCTTCCCTCAGCCATGTTGGGACTCCACGCCATCATCCCTATCTTTTTGCTCATATAGAATCTCTCTCTCTCTCTCTCTCTCTCTCTCTCTCTCTCTCTCTCTCTCTCTCAAGATGGAGCTGGAACTTGACCCTGCAGAAAACTCAAAGACAAATGGATCAAAACCTCAAAATAAACCCAGTCACACTGAGCTTGTTAAAATGAAAGTGGTAATACCATACAACACATTGGCACAGGTGACCATTTCCTAAATATAACACCAGCAGTAGCATAGACACTAAGAACAACAATCAATAATTGGGATCTCCTGAAACTGAGAAGCTTCTATAAGGCAAAGAACATTGTCAATAAGACAAAAATGACAGCCTACAGGATGGAAAAAGATCTTCACGAACTGTATATGTGACACAGCACTGATCATTAAAATACATAGAGAACTCAAGAACATAGAGCCCCAAATCTAAATTACCCAATGAAAAAATGAGGTTCAAATCTAAAAAGGGAATTCTCAACAGAAGAATTACAAATGGCTGAAAGGCTCTTTAAAAGATTACTCAACATCTTTAGCCATCTGTGAAATGCAAATCAAAAAACTTTGAAATACAACCTTACACCTGTCAGAATGGCTAAGATCAAAAATACAGATGACAGCCTATGCTGGAGATGATGCAGAACACGTGGAACATTCCTCCATTGTTGGTGGGAATGTAAACTTGTACAGCTACACAGGAAATCAGTATGATGGTTCTTCAGAAAACAGGTAAGCAATCTCCCCAAGGATCCAGCAATACCACTATAGGACATAAACCCCATGGATGCACATTCATATCCCAAAGGTATTAGCTAAACTATGTACTTTGCAGCATGATTCATAATAGCAAGAACTGGAAAACAATCTAGATGTTGCTCAATGGAAGAATGGATTAACAAACTGTATTACATGTACACAATGGAGTACTACTCAACAGTATTTTAAAAATGACATCCTAAAATTTTCAGGCAAATGGACAATTTTGGAGAATATCTTCCTGCGTGAGGTATCACAAGCCCAGAAAGACAGGCATCAGATGTATTCACTCAAAAGTGAATTTTCAATATATTCAAAAAATACTAAAGCTAAAAATCACAATCCCTGAAAATCTTGGGATCAGATGAAACGTAAGAGAGGCATCCAGAGATTCCCCCAAAGAAGAGAAAATAGAGATTACCTTAGGAAATTAGGGTCATAACAGGTTGCAACCAAGAAGAGTTGAAAACAAATCTTTAAATAAGGAGTTGATTGAGTGAGGGGAGCAAAGAAGGAAATAGAATGAGATGAATATCTCAATAGAGGAAGTCAATGTGGGGTATGAAAGATTCTGGGTATTAGGGAAACATCCAAAAACTCACAGAATGTCCCTGGACAAGTTTCCAAACAATAATAGAGGGGGTACCTAAACAGGAATTTCTCTACAATCAAATGACTAACCACCCTAAGTATCAGCACAGAATCTACATCCAACAAAGAATAGAGGTGGAGGCAGAGATCCATGGCTGAGCACTGGGCAGAGCTCCTGGTCCAACTGAGAGCAGGGGAAGAGAGTCTTTATGAACAAGAGGATAGGTATTATGATGAAAATTTCCACAATGGTGGCTGTCTGGAGTTCTGGGGGACTCACTGAGTAAAGAATAGCCACTGGAGATCCATTGATAAAAGGAGCTGAGCCCTCCAAGGGTAGGCAACTGTTGACTGGAATGAGCAGTATGAGGACACTCTTGAGAACAGACTATGTTCCTGTGAACAGGATGGCAGCTTGGAACCCATTCCCTGCAGAGCAACAACTAACCCAGCTTTGACTTTGGGATGAGGCAATTGAACTGGCCTGGAATGGCTGTACCAGGCTGAGCTGACCCTCCTTGTGACTTCATGCTCTTTGGAGGGAGTGGATGGGTTGATGGTGAGGCATGAGGGTTAAGGCTAACAGGGAAGAATTGAGAGTAGGGAAGGGATGGGAAGCAGGGGTATACATAGATGACAATGACATTTTTAATAAAGAAAAAGAAATTGCAGCCATGTATATTGATACTCAGCTCTCTGCAACCCTTCAAAGAGAATTCTTCTGTTTCCTCTGTCACAAATTTATGCACTCTCACTGACTTTCAATACCATTGTGTGAAAGTGAAATGTAAGTTTATGTATATAAAGTTATTGAGAGCAAAGGTCTCTTTGGAACTTGTCTTCAGAAATGTTGTCATTAAAGAATTGATGTTCTACAGAACAATTTTAGAAACAAAACCAAACACTGAGACAGCAATAGTGATCTATCTTCAATTGTGTTTTATTAATTGTTTGTAGATATGATCTATTTACTCTTTATTTATGATTTTGTCATTTATATATGTGTCTATCTATGCATTTAGAATACATATTGACTTAATTAATATGATTTTGTACAAAAGAACATGTCACAAGCTATAATACTACATTTCTGGGATTCACATTTTCTTAGTTTTTCTGTCTTTGGGTTTTCTACATAATTGTTGACTGAGTTAATTAACTTTAAAAACACATAAAAATATTATTTGCAGTACATTTAATTTATCTGCAAACTGGTGATAATATACACACAAATGTAGTTTATAGAGCTAGAGAAACGTCTATTGGTTTAAGCACCTGATAATTTTGAAGAGTATTTCATTCTCAGAACCCACATGGTGACCCAATGCTACCTTTGACTTCAGTACCGGGGAATCATCTTTTGCCTTCTGAGAGCACCTGATATGCAGGTAATGTTGTTACAAGCATGAAAACAAAACACTTCTTCATGTAGAAATATTTTTAAAGAAGTTCATGTTATGACAGTGATAAAATCTGTATTCACTTGAATGCCTCTAATACAGGGGCTATTTCGCTGCCATTTGTGTATGTGCAATTTTTTTATTGTAATTACTTATGTTAAGATTCTCTTCTAATGAAATTGTTTACTAATTCTAACAGCAAATATTTACTAATCCTAACACCAAATCATGTCATTATTGATCAATTTTTATAGAACTGATATATCTGTGATATTGTGTTAGATAAAAGTGATTGCAGTAGACAATTTGTTCTTTTGTGTAATTTGAGATAACAGGCTCAAAGTTTTTTCACTCATCATGACTATTATATTTGCCTGAAATTTATAGATAAACATGAAAATGAAGTGTTTTCTGACTGTGTTTGCTGTCTTAAAAGTTTATCATAAATGCTATTTACTCATATAAATTATTTTTAAGACATTATAGGGATAATTTTAGTTTTTCTCCTTAGCTGTCAGAACGATTGACTATATTGGTATATTGTTAAAATGACTTTTCTTGCTGTAAGCTGATCTTTCTGTATTCTGCGAATATGTGTTGTCACTACTGGTTAATAAAGAATTTGTTCTGACCTATAGCAAGGCAGTACTTAGGCAAGTGAGAAATCAAAAGACATATAATAAGGAGAAAGGTGAGTGAGGGGTTTCAAAGCAAATGTTTAGAGCTGCTGCTCAGGAAGAAAGATGTAGAGGGACACAGGTAAAGTCACAGAACACTTGTCAATAAATTGATCAAGATAAGTGAGTTACTTTGTAAGAGTTAGTTAATAAGAAACCTAAGCCGTATACAAAACAGCTTATAATTACTATGAGCCTCTGACAAATTATTTTATAAGTGTCTGTGAGACCTCATATGGGAGAGATTCATCAAGATGTAGGCTAGGCAGGATGAGAAACTTCTGGCTACAATTAGTCTTGTAAAATACATTCAATTAGATTATGAAATATAATAGGAGACAAATACAAGGAGGAATTGAAGAAGCTAAGAGGTGAGAGAAGAGGAGAGAAAAAGGAAAAAGGGACACTAAAATGAAATGTACTTAGTTCCTATCCTGTATTTATATGTCTTACCTAACACTTCCATCAAAACAACTTTCTTTGCTAAGACAGTTTCAATAAAGTGTCATTTTTTTTTTTTACGGTTTCAAAGGTTTTAATACTGAATTGAGTTCATCCCTAAATTTAGTCATAATGTTTTCTACTTTTAGTGTGTAGTCTCTCTTATGCCTAACCATATCAAGACATCACTAGATGAACCTTTCATACTTCCAGTGTTTCCTTCTTAGGGAATACTCATTGTTTTAATTACTTAGATATGTTCATAATAACAATGATGTTCATAATAGAAATAAAGATAACTCTTGAGAAAACCCAGCTGTTTTTATTGATTTATTTTTAGATTATATATTTTTCCTTATTATGTTTTATTGAAAACTGATTTTTCTCGTATTACATAGCCTCATTATGGTCTCTGCTTCCTGTTACTATTCTAATTTATCCCTCTTACTTTTTCTTGAGGATCCACTTTCTACTTATCAGTAGAATACTAACAGGTTCTAGAATGAAGTCTATTTGACCATGTTGTATGAATTTTGATGCGTTATTTGATTTGATTTGCATCCAACCTTCAGGAAATGTAGAATCATCCAAAAGTTCTGTGCTAATCAAAAGCACTCCGAGAAGTGTGACAGATGGGTGATGAGTACAATTTCACAGAAAAGAACAATGTAAACTTGACTTTGACAAGTGGAGGAAAAAATCCAGTAGACATTTGACCTCTTTCTATAATCCTACACCTACCACGCACTGGAGTCAAGTAATTTTTTTTTCTAAAATTGTTCTATAGCATTAAAAATTTCAGAAAGTCATTATCCTATATCACTGTTCAGAGTTAAGATGGGAGATGTACATATGAGCATGTGGCTTCCAGTATGAAAACCTACTGTTTTCTGAGTAAAGTTAATCATAATAGAGTCAGAAAACCTAAACATAACACCAGTACCTGGAGTTCCTAATATCAGCATGGCCTTCAAATGATCATATATCTGCTACTGGACGCTTGGTCCACAATATGGAGTCCAGGAAAGGGGTCACAATTGGGAACCCCTTGGCAAGAGTTAAGGGTTATTATTCTAAAGTATGCAGTGTCTGACATGGGATTCCTAATACCAGATTTATCTCCTATAGAGGAAGAGTCTTGATATGCACTTTTGTCTATGGGAAAATCTCTCTCTCTGGTGTGAGACATAGGTGTTTTTTTTTTTTTCTACATATCTTTATTTTTAAAATAAGTATCAGGAAATCTGAGCTTTTTGAAGCAACATACTAAAACTAAAAATAACTAATTAGACATAAAATCTATAACTATAAAAAGGCTAAAAGAAAACAAAGTTGAAATATTCCAGGACATTATTTTTCTTAAACAAGATTCTAAATAAAAAGAATGCATTTAGATTCCCTTCCCTTGTCTCCTGTAATTTATAATGCACATCTTTTCTGTACCAACTCAGCAGGTGCAATGAACATCTCATCTTCAGTTTACCTGCAAATACCCTAAGAAGGGAGTTTCTTATTCTGTCTTGGCCTTTGAATGTGAGCATTGGACATCTTGTCCTCTTTCTTCTCTAGTGCCCTCAGAAAGTTCCCTAGACTGGATTGATATTGTGATGTCCAAACAACACCTGCAACAGGTTAGTCACAGTGAGCTCAATAAAAAAAAAAAAAAATGTGTGCCTCAATTTATGCCACCTTGCATGTTTTTTTAATAAAAAATTATCAGGAATATATTCTGTAGGTTTGATGTAAACTATCATATATTTAAAAACCAGGAACATATAAAAGGTGCCAGACAAGGAGTGTGGAACAAATGGACTCTCAAATTTATCTGAGGTCCATTCTTGAACAAGCCACAGAAAAACTGGAGCAAATTAATGAGACTGACAAAGGCTGGAAGGGGAAAGGTATCTCTCATAGATTTTTTGTGTTGGGACAGAAGGCCAGATCAACTTTCACAAGGAGCACTCAGCATCTTTTAATCACCACCTCAACTGTGGGCCTTCTTCTATTTTCTAAAGTGACACCTTAACAATTTCATGAGGTTCAAAACCTAACATCTTTAATTTGGATTGGATATATTTTATTTATATTTCATTTATAGTCTGTTGTTGTGTTAAGTCACAGAAGGAATTAATGCAGAAACCTTTAGGCAGGAACTGAAGCTGAGACAATGGACTACAGCCGAAAACTATCTGTCTAGACATAGTAGTATCACTGTGGACTGAGTCCTCCCACATCACTCATTAATAAAGGACAAAGTTGCTCACAGGAGAATCTGATAGAGGAAATTCCTTAAAGAAAATTTCCTCTTCTTAGATATATCTATGTTTTGTCAGGTTGACAAAGTACAACCAGTATGCTTAGGCACTTGAGTATACTTAAGGCTGAAAGCAGAAGGAAGAAATAGAAATGCATCCTTCATGATTGTAGCTGTTTACCCCCAGGCTCTTAGGATTACACATAATTCTGGGAAAAAATTTAAAAATGAAAGAGGTAAGATAATATATTGTCAGTAGATATAAGAATATCTGGGAAAATGCTTTGGAACACTGGATTAAATTAAAAGGAAGTCATAGATTTTAAGTAAACTCTGATAAAGCACTGGTTCTACTTTCATTACTTTGTCAATCTATCCAGCAGGGGTCACCATGAACACATGTCTTCAGGTAAGGATACCCCAGCAGGAAGGTTAGTAAAAGAGCACAAACAAGGGTATCTTGTACACATGGGAAGGAACTGGATCATAGCAATACAAGATCAGCTTAAATTAACTTTCTTGAGCTTTCTCTCGGGAATCATCTTTAGTTTCAGTAATCTTTTTAATGAATGTAAGTTGAAGTCTGTGTCATCAGTAAGTCTTTACTGAATGTGTATTCCCTATGTGCGAAAATAGATTTTCTGATAGTCATAGAAATATTTGGGGTTGGAGATAATTAATTAATATTAATTAACTAACATTCTACATCTTGAAGTCCAGTTTCAAATCCCTATCCTGCCATTCAGTAAATAAAGTTGATAGCGAAACTACCTTGTGATTAAGGGGAACATATCTGAACCAAGCTTTTCAAAGCTGAATCACTAGGTAGAGTGGAAAATGATAAATATTTTCATCTTAAGGATATTCAAATAGTATTTTTACCACAGTATTTTTATTCTAAAATCTACAGACTTCTGAATTTAAATCCAGAATCTTTCCATGTTCATATATCATGCATTTTTAGCACATGACTAACTGGGGATAGTTTTAAAATAAATGCTCATTTGCTGTACTGCTAGTTATTATTTTATTTGAAAAACACATAGAAAACCCATCATTAGACATTGATATTACATCAGTAGTATGTATGATATTAATAGCAATGGCAGTAGTGTTATGGGATTTGGTAGGTCATTAAATGAATAATGGACTCTGAACACTGGCAATTGTCACTGAGCCCTTTGGCCAGAGACCCTCATCTATCAGGATATTATTCACCCATAGAACAATCTTATCTCTGTTTACAGGTGGTAACTGTCTTGTTCTTAAAAGGTGGTGGAGAGCTTTCAGTGTCATCTGAGAGCTCTGTTTCTCCCTCTTGAAGAATCAGTCCTCTACTACTGAGTGGCAGGTGTCTCCATATCTTATACTGCAATGTAGGAACACTCTCCTCACTCTGTTGCTGCATCACAGTTCATGATCTGTTTTGATCTCCACACCAACAAATGATGTCTTATACACAGGCTTTGCTCAGTAATCTTTCTTCATCTGCTAGACCAGAACCCTGTTATGAACAGAAAGGGAAAAAAGAAAGAACAAACATACACACACATGTACAGTAAGTTTGGATTAGGTAAGATTTCCCTAAAATGCAGAACCCCACCAGGTATATTTTGTGCAAAAAAAGAGCAGGGAATTAGTTAGTTTCCACAGGAAGTCTCTGTAGACCAACAACTTCAGGATATACACATCAAGGAGAAGAAAATTCTTCCACGCACTGATAAATTATTCATAAGCCCTCATGTTTGGATTCCCAGGGTGATGTTTGACAGACATTTGAACATGACCTGAATCAGGAACTGGCTTTCCCAATGTTTTATGGGACCAAGGCCTTGGAGTCCTCCACATGTTTGTATCCATGTAAACTCAGGACTTCCTTCACACAATTCTTCACCTGTTTTATAGCATTGTGTTTTATTTTAGTCAGCTGTTAAAGGAGTCACACACCTGAAGCATACATTAAGAACTTTTTTATATTATGGAATATAGCCATGGTTCACAAGGGATGAAAAGCTTGTGGAACATTTCTGAATGGTTGCTGAGAGCACAAAACTTTTGGGGATAAGGTCTTGTGATTAGCAAGTACAGTCATGAAAACCCCACAACAGTTCATGAGTTGTTAGGAAAGTACATTCATGATGGCCATAAAGCTAGAAAGTAGCTTATACATTTTCAGGACTAAAGACCAAAACCCCTGATGCTGATTCTATTTTAGAAAAGAAGCAAGAAAATACATTTCACAAAGGAGGATAATAGTCAGAAAACCCTACAGTACACTGACATAGTACATAAAATGGGGTCCAGAGACTGCTATGTTGACACAGTCCTGCAGCTGTGATCATATCATCTAGACCCTGATGATTTGCATATAACATGTGAATACCCCACTGTTCTGAGAACTTCTTAATAGGTTGGTCATATACTGTGCATAAGTCAGTCACAATCAGGACATAGGACAGACATGAGGGCTCCTGCTCATCTCCTGGGGCTACTGATGCTCTGGATCCCAGGTATGAAGGACTGCTGGGTAATTCTCAGTGTGGTCATTTTTGAAGGGAACTCTATGAGTTACCCTTTGAAATGACTCTGGTTCAAAGGGAACTCTATGAAATGACTTTAAATGCAGTATTAAATAATAATTTTGGTTGTATTTTTTTCTTTCTCAATACTAGTTTCCAGATGTGACATCCAGATGACCCAGTCTCCATCTCAGACAATATCTCTAGGAGACAAAGTCACTATCAAGTGTCAAGCCAGTCAGAGCATCGGTGGTTCATTAAGCTGGTATCAGCAAAAACCAGGGAACTCTCCTAAGCTCTTGATCTATAGTGCATCCAGTTTGTATCCTGGGGTCCCATCAAGGTTCAGTGGCAGTGGGTCTGGGACAGATTTTAGTCTCACCATCGGCAGTGTTGAACCAGAAGATATTGGGACTTATTACTGTCAACAGCACAGCAGTTACCCAACCACAGTGGAACAAGTCAAAACATAAACTTTTCAGCAAAGCAGAAGTGCAAACCACTGGTGGTTTGACCTACAGACATCATTAGTCAGATGAAGTTGGCATTGAAGGAAATTGGGTAGATTTGAAATAAGAGACTATTGCTCCTCTTATTAAACTCTAACAGCTAAGGCAAAACAAAATGAATGCTGAATGATACTCTTGAAAACTAAGAAGGTGTCTAGAATATAATGTTTTTTTGAATTAACACAGCAAAATAAAAAATCAAGAAAGATTCACAAAAGATGAAAGAAGAGGAATGAGAGTCTGCATTGAAGTCTCATGAAGGATTTTTATTGGTTTAACAATCTTTTTATAGATGCACGTGAAGGTCTAATAGCTAGACAGATCATTAACAGGCAGAAAATAGAAACAAGGGCCAGAGATAGTAACACTGATAAATAATAATATTACACAGATGGTACACTTCTGCCCGCGTTCTCATGTGCCTGATCTGACAGGCAGCAAATACCTAAAGATCTAGCAAAAGTTTTCTTCTGCCAGTCTGGCACTTTTTTGAAGTTCAAAGCTAGATCAAAACACATTTGCCCCAGATTTGTGATCCTGTCAGCCACCCTGTCCTAGTGACAGCTGACCAACCATAAACTAGAGGAGGAAGACCCCTCACATATTCTTAGAATTCAGAGCCTTCAAGGAGACACCAGGGTATCTGAGTTCTTTGCAGAGCAGAGGATCATCTTTATGTCCCTCTCTGTATATTTCTCTCCTAATGACAACCTTTCTTCATCTATTGATCCTGTTGCTGCATCTGATGTTTTCCCTGCTCCTACCTTTCCTGCCCTTTAATTGTTTAACTGTCTGAGACATTAAAGTATTCCAAAAGAAGTAAATAATAATCCATGCATGTGTTGATATATTGTGGATTTAAATCAGAGGACAAAGTCAAGCTATAAAGGTCAGGAAGTGGTGAGCCATGTCTTTAATCAAGTACTTTAGAGGCAGAGATCTATGTGGATCTCTGTGAGTTCAAGTCCTCATAGAGTTAGGTAGTGGTGGCACACCTGTTAAATCCAGCATTTGTGATCACATGTCACTGTTTCCAGTAATTGGGAAGACAGTACTTTAATCCTAGCACTAGGGATGTTGAATAAGGATGTGAAATAGATGGGTAGAGAAAAAAATATAGAGTTGGAGGTGACAAGAGTTATTCCCATTTACCTGGGACCTCATGCGTGTGATCACAAGTGCTGGAATTAAAGGTGTTTACCACCACTCCTGCCTCTATTAGACCTTGAACTCAAAGAGATACAGAAGAGTCTCTGCATCCTGAGCTATACAATTAAAGGCATTTTTCACCACTCCCTGATCTTTATGGCTTGGCTCTGTCCACCAACTTCCAGACAACTTTACTAAACACACAACATATTACCATATATGCATGGTTTAGTGTTAATATATTTGGGTTCCAAACAATGAGAGGGTGCATTTACAAACTTTGAAAAGATAACCACAAAAAATAGGAAAACATTTAAATGTTTAACCTGTGGAAAATTTGGGAGAATGATACTGAGTAATGTTGTGTGAACTTGATCCATTAGCCAATGGTATTGTGGTGACAAGCTCTAGAGGGTGATCTCATCTGCATATTTCCCTATACAAAAACTCAGAGAGAGGATGGAATGGTCTCTTTTGGATGGTTAGAGCAGGACAGTTTGTTCCCATCACACATGGGCTGAAGAGAGTATGACAAATAGATTAGCAGTAGAGTCTACTTTGTTCTGTGTCTTGCATATACCTTAATGAACTCATTTCCCAAATAAATTTTATCTGCCTATTGATATGATGTCTCTGGCTCTAAACATGATCTGAGTCCATTAGCTCTGATGCTAACACAATGACAGCTGCTTAGGCACATGGAACCTACTCAGAGCAGGTTCTAGCATTTTTGTGGGCTTGCAGCTCATTTTAAATGATGATTTAAACATTAAACAAACAAAAACAACAAACAAAAGCAGCTCCATGCTGCCTGCATGCATCCTGGAGCCAGCTCTCAGAGACAGAGTGAGTTACAACTGCACTTTTATGTGTGTCCATACCCTGATCTGTCTTGTCTTACCTGCCTAAGCCTGCTTGGACCACAGGCTCTGGTCCCATAGACTTGTAAACAGCTGCTCTTTCTAACCAATTTTGTTCAGTATAAACAATTCCTAAAGCAGAATATTCTGCGACTCAGGTGTGAATAGCCCTGTTCTGTGCTGGCTCCACTTTCTGGTCAAACCCTGTCACTGCATACTAACACCTTCCTTCTCCTCAGTTACAGACCAAGCTCTTAGAGCGCCAGCTCTTCTAAAGCTGGTCAATCAAGATTGTTCCAACTTTGACATTTTTCTGTAGGTTATAACAAAGTGTAATTACCTGAAAATTTTAAATGTTTGACTCATAAATAAATTATTTAAAGTAATTTGTAAACTTTTCCCATGTCAATCGTGGGAAATATCACTCTGCATGCAATTAGGTACCTTCTTATGGATGGGATCCTAGAAAAGCTTAGCTTGGATGAATGTTTTTATTTATAACAGTCTGAAAATTCATTTGTTACCCTTAAAAATGATTCAATAACATTGCAAAAAAAGAGAAACTGACTGAAACAATATGGACTTTGTGAAATGGTAATGGGAAAGTGACCAAAAAATAAAAACCATGAATAATAAGTTTAAGAATTGTCAGATATGACAATGGCTTTAGAAGTTAACATGTGAGTCATTGTGATAGTCACTAAAGGAGACAAGACAGCTTTGGCAGATACGATGAAAATTTAGAGACGTTTATGAACGATAAGAACAATAAATTGATGGATCTTATGAAGGCTTTGAGATTCGACTATACAAAATGCAACTACTAATGAAATTCAAGCCTTGAGAACTTATTAAAAGTGACAAAAAGAGAGTTTTGAAACAAATGAAAGAAGAAAGAAAAGAATCAGCCTCATCCTTACATTACAGAGTTAGAGATGACCTGCCAAGGGTTGTTACCACACCTGCCACAATTTATTCTGCTACTGTTTGTGAAAGGCCAGCAAATACCAATAACTCCAAAGGACCTGAGACAAGAGAGAAACGTACAAACAAGCATACACACACAACACAAACACACACACACACACACACACACACACACACACACACACACACACACACACACACACATGGATGGATTAAAAAATATTAAGGAAGCAATAGTTTGTTATGGTAGGCATTCATCATATATGAGGCAGATGTTGAATAAGTGGTCAGAATTAATTATTCCCTATTATTGCAATCAATTAGACTCAGCAATATTAAAATGTTTCTTAGTTATGATGTAGAAGCTTTTTGATAGAAAAAGGTAAGAGGTCTTGAATAGCAAGGTAAGATTAGAGATTTTGAGATTTCCAAAGATCAAGTACTTGGCAAGGGCACTCACACTGATGTAAATAATCAGGCTACACTTGATGAACATACCTTGTCCCAGTTCTGTTTGGCAGCCTTAAAGGCTTGGGATAAGACTTAAGAATCACAAAAAATTGAGCCATTTATTAAAGTTATATAAGGCTCAAATAAACCTCCACAGCCTTTTTGAAAATATCTACTAAGGCTGTAAATTGAATATGACTTGAATTGTGGGCTTTTGAAATTGATAATTTAGAATGCAAAAAGGTAATTGGACCTTTAAAGGTCAGATCAGTACCCATAAAAAAAAAATTGATCTAAGACACATTCTACATTGATCCTAGGCTTGAATATGACAGGAAATTTCCAAATTCCTGAAGAGACATCAAATGTCAAATGTTTTCATTGTGGTAATTAAAAAGAAATTGTAGACACAAAGTCCCTAAAAATATTTTTTTTTCTTGTAGGTATGCTCCAAAGAGAAGGGTCTAAACTTCTATATTATGCAGATGATGCAAAGGCCTACATTGGATCAATAAACACTGACCAACATGAAACAAACAAGAAACAATGGGGAGCATCCAAAGGTCCACATATTGAACATGATACAGTCATTTGCGTTCTGGACATTTCTCCCATAACAATGAGAAGATACACTGTCTAATTAAAACAAAATGAAAAAAAACAAAAACTTGTTACTTTAGATGATAGAAGTACTTTGAAAAATGTATCAAAAATTCCAGAATAAATTGTAAAACAAATGTTTTGGTAGACACCTATAAATTGTCAAAAACCAAGGCTAAGAATAAAAATAAATAACATTATATTTTAGGGTCTATTTGATACAGACTGAGATGTGACAATCAGAATCATGGCATCTGTATTGAACTCTTTAGTAGGCAGATGTTTAGTTCTTAGGCATTAAAACCTTATTTCAACTAAACCAAAGCACAAGATGTGTTGAATGTAGAGGGTTAGAAAGACAAATAAGGCAGCTGAGGCCATAAGTGGATAGTGTAGCAGTGAATCTATAGGGTCATGGTCTGTTACAACAATGAAATACACAGATTGATGTTCCTGAAATAGCTCTCAGAAATAGACAGAATAAAACTTATGTTTCTGAGAAGATTATTATTAGGCACTATAAAAGCAGTCCCTGAACATTCAGGCTGAAAACAAAAAAAAACCTATTAATCTTTTAGAGGTACCAACAGCCTTACCCATACAATCGTATTATTGGCAAATCTGTCTGGGTTGGATAATGGCCTATGACATGAGATAAAATGCAGCCTTTAGAACAGTGAATTCAGAAGCAGTTAAATACTCAACATGTTGAAGAATCAAGTAGCCCTTGAAATTTTCCTATATTATCTATTAAAATAAAGTGTAGAGAATGTAAATGCTGACAGATCTTAAGTCCATAAATAAATTAACTCAGCCAATGGGTGCTCTACAGCCTGGAAGTACTTCTGTTTTCTCTGTTATGTAAATGTTAGTCTATTGAAGTTGTTGACTTAATATGCTCTCTGTATATCTTTACAAAAAGATTAGCAAAAAATTGCTTCATGGTGCATATTTACAATAGTTTTTATCCCACTAGTAGATGTCATAGAAGGTTGTCCTACAGAGAAGGATGAACAACCAAATGCTGTGCCAATATTTTGTGCAACCACTATGTCAAACAATTTTGTGCATTTTGTACAATCTATAATTTACCATTATGTGGATGACATCATATTAGCTGATTCAAATGTAGATACTTTAGAAAAAAAAAATTGAAGAAGTAAAGAAAATTTTGTCTCACTTGGGATCAAAATCACTCCTCAAAAATATAAAGAGATTCTATTAATTACTTAGTATATAAAATATGTCTACAAAAATTTGACCACAAATGGTACAAATTAGAAGAGCTTGACTGGGAACTTTTAATAACATTCAAAGATTGCTAGGAGACATTTCCAATCTATGGTCTACTCTTGGGTTAAAAATTGATAAACGGAGTAATTTGTTGAAAACCTTAAATGGTGACAAGGCTTTAAATAGTCCAAGAGAATTGTTAGATGGAGCTGAGAGAGAATTGGCTTTGACAGGAAAGAAATTTCAGGACACATATGTGGATCATATGAACCCATATCTTGACTACATTCTGGTTATATTATCCTCTATGCATTCACTATAGGGTTTTTAATACAGAAGGAAGACATTATCTTGAAATTGATACTTTTATCACATAAGCAGAGTAAAAAATTAAAGCCATATGTGAAAAACATTTCAGATTTTATTCTAAAATATAAATTAAGACATTGTCGGTATACAGAAATTGAACCAGGAGAGATTTTAGTACCCTAACTAATTAAAAAAATCCTCTTTTTGGGCAGAAAACAAATATTGTCAAAAAGGCTGCAGCAGCTTTTTGGGAAGAGATTAACAATAGTTTTCCCATAAGCAACATGCTTAGATTTTTATAAAGAACCACTTCAGTATTTCCTCACATTGTATGCGGCAAATGAATCTCTGGAATGCCTTCACTCTCTGATAATACAGATAAATAAAAAGAGGCAATTCATAGATCAGAATATTTAAGTAAAGTGGTTCAAAACCCGTATTATTCTATGCACAATACAGAATTGTATGTCCTTTTCATCTTTCATCATATTAATGTATTTTACACAAATAATCAATAAATTGTTGCCTCTCAATATGCAGAAAGTATTTGTTTTCCACATTGAAAAACATCTAAACTTACTCCAGATAAAACAGTATTAAGTTCATATTTTATACATTATAGGAAATAGTAGTAGTAATCATCACAAATATTTAACATACATCCATATGGGTTTACTAGTTTTCTAGCACAAGGAAATAATAAAATTAACTGGTTATTTATTAATAGGATATATGTTAGAAGCCTCAGAATTTTATAAAAATCACCATGTAAACAACAAAGGTGCAAAAGAATTTTTCCATAACTTGGCAACAAGCCAAGTAAATTAACCAAAATGGTCCTACATTTTTCCTTCATTAACCAAACTAAATTAAGTGAAGGAAGTAATCCTAATGGTTTTCAAAGAAATAAAATTTGACAAATAGATGTTTTTCACTTTGCAGAATTGCTAATGTAAAATATGTTTCAAGGCCCACCAACAAGTCACAGGTTTCCTAGGGTAAGGTATTTGGCTGAAGAAGAGAAGCAGATAGTGGAGTACCTTGAGAGGGTCAAGCAGTTTGAAATAGCTAGAACTCCCAGTTATTTTGATGAGTGCTTATATAAATTTTCTAAATCAGAATTCAGACTAAAAATAGTACAAGCAATCAAACACTATCTTGTAAAAAAAACTCTGTGCTGCCCTTGAATCAGGAAGCTGGCAAATTCACTATTAAATTTTTTTTTTTTGCCTTTGGCAGCTCAAGTAGCCTATACAGGCAGACAGATTAATGCAAATGGGTTGATTTAAGATGGAAGAGCTAGCTAGCAATGTGCCTAAGCCATAGGCCAAACAACATGAAATTAAGCATCTGAGTCATTTCTGGGGGCCTGAGTGGTGGGCAGCTGGGCTGAGCAGCTAAGGGGTCTGGTGCCCCACGGGACCAAGAATCCCCACTGCTACAGCTTTCTTTTGCAAAAAGAAATGCTTTACTGAGGTTGTGAACAACCCAGATCTGTGGGTATAAAAGTAAATATTCAGAAAGCAATTTGCCAGCACAACATTTAATAAATGCCAACTTCATGCAGTTACCATTGTTGTACTTACCTGTATAAAATCAAGAAAACCAAAGTTTAGGAATAGATTTGAAAAGCCTTCTCCGTCCTACATCCCTTTCTGAGAAGCTCTAAGGTAAATGAAAAATGCTGAGGGAGGGAGATTCATTACATTTTAAAATGGGACCACTGGTAATTTTCTCATGATCCAGTGTATAAACCTACACCCATGACCATATAGAATATAATACTTGGACTTAATGGTTTATCGGGAAACAATGCAAAACAAAAATTGAAGACATAATATTAGGAGGGTGAGGTATTAGAAAGGCACATGGAGGTAGAAATTGAGGGATAGATACCATATTTTATTTTACATATTTTTAAGTTTCCAAGAAAAAAAAAACCCTTACAGACCAGACTGAAAAATATCAAGTAAAATCTCACTAACCCAAATGACATGTAATCTCTCTCCATGCCCTAAGTTTCCAACATTTGATCAAAATGTTTCTACAGCAATTTAGAGACACAGAATTGCTTTTTATATATATTCTGAACACAAAATTTACAAGTATAGAAATTTCCAGAAAGAAATACTATGTTGATTTGTAAATGTATTCTTGGCCAAGGTCTTAGGACTTGAGTCTCAGAAACTTTGTAGCAATTTCCCAAGTTCTAATATGGAATAAACAGTAAAATTTCAGACTGAAATAGCCCACAGACTATTGTGTCTGCCTATTTGAGCCCTACAAATAAATGGTAAAAATTCTGCTCATCTAACCAAGATTTGCCTAAGTAACAAATTCTATTGATTATTACATATGTGTTTTCATAACTTCATGCCCCTTTTCCAGCTTTTAATGTTTCATCATCCTTTGGTAAATGGCCATTAGAGTCATTTGTCATGTAGAAATGACTTGCCTCTTCAATTTTATTGTTCAGATTTTGATAAAATTAAAGCAACAAATAAAATCAGACAGGTTTAGACAGGAAAATGCTATGCACAAACAGTACTGAAAACTTTGTTTTGGTTCTGTGGTGCTATCTTAGGATGCTCTGACCTTTCACAGAGATCCAAGGTTTTACACTGGAGTCCATCTGCCCTCTGTTATAAACAGCAGAGGTCACTGTTGGGATATTTTCAAATATAATAAATACAGGTGAAGATATCAAAGATAGATCCACCTCCTTCAGTCTTGTTTGTTTGTTTGTTTTTCCAGACAGAGATTTCACTGTAAGAATCCTGATTGTCCTGGCACTTACTTTAAAGACTATGCTGGCTTTGAACTCACAGAGATTCTCTTGCCTCTGCTTACCAAGCACTGGGACTAAGAGTGTGAGCCATGGCTTCTTCTGCCTGCACTGCCTTTAGATGCCTGTCTTAAATACTTTCTTCGCTCAGTTAAGAAGTGGCATCACAACTGCCTGCCTGAAAGCCTGGAACTCCTTCTGTAAACTAAAATGACCTCAAAGTCAGATTGGAATAAGGGCTTAGGTCACCCCTCCAGTGAAAATCCCTGTGCTGGGATTAAAGGTGTGAGTTACCACTGTCTGAAGCTCCTAGACTGACTGTGGGTAGATCCCTCTGATATCTCTGAATGTTTTTATTATATTTCAAAATATTCCCATAGCTCATATTCATTTTTTGTAGAGAAATAGGAGACAACTTTTTCATTTCACTTTTAAGAGTGGTCTTTTTTGCCTCTTGGTCCTTTTTACACAACTGTTGTAACCTCTTTATTTGCACATCGCCTCCTAAAAATAAAAGTCAAGAATACAGTAAGTAGAAAATACAGAAAGGAGAAGTTATTTTATAGTATTATTTTATTTGTACATAACTTTTTAATTTCTGTTATTTCAGGAGATGATAAGGATATTGTGATGACCCAGGCTGTACGCTCTAATCATGTTACTCTTGGAGGCTCAGCTTCTCCCCTGCAGGTCTGGAAAGAGTTTCCTACACAGCTATGGCATCAGTTACTTGAATTTGTACCAGTAGGGACCAGGCCAGTCTCCTAGACTCCTGATCTATCAGATGTCCCCTAGTGCCTCAAGAGTCCCAGACAGATTTAGTAGCACTAGGTCAGGAACAGATTTCACCCTGAAATTTGTAGAGTGGAGGCTGAGGATGTCAGTGTTTATTACTGTCATCAACATCTAAACTCCCTTTCTAAAGTGACATAGGCCTGAACTCCAACCTCCCAGGTTGAAGTGTTATAACTGCTTCATAAATTCCGTGTTTGGGGTGCAACAATGTACAGTCACGACAACTGAAGATATACATGAGACAATTTCCTCTGACTTTCAGCTCTTGCAAAAAAGAACTCATGGAATAGGGGAATGTTCAGGACAATTTATGCTATGGGAAGGAGCTCAGATTCTAAAAGTGGATTCAGTTATATGCAATGGTAGACAGGGTCACATTTTGAGTAGGAGCACTCAGGGTGCATATTTTTGGTCTGGTGTTTAATCTTTAGTATCATTTTAGGACTGCATAGACTCAGATATTTCAATGGATGTATTAGTTTCACATTCCAAAATGGCCACAATGAATAAATTATTTTTTCTGAATTTTACTTTCAATTTTGCTTGTTGAGAACAAGGTTTCTAGGCCTGGCTGAGGGCACAGAATATGAATCCACATTATGAAGCATTAAGAGATTGTCTGAGACTTTGTACTAGGTAGTTGCTGAATGATTCAAAATAAAGAGTGACTGAGTCATCAGAACAAATAGTAATTACATATTTAACAAAAAAATATTACCTAAAATAGACCAAGACCTAAATATACAACTAAACAATTAATCAATAAGTAATCTAACAACACAGTCTACATATGACCTAATAAAATAAACAATTTCTAAAATATAAAACACCAATGAACATTAAACAACCTCTGTTAATACAATCTTTCTGCCACCTCTTCTGTAATATTCCCTGTGTCTTGGAGATGAGATATGATATAGATGCCCTATTTGTGTCTGGGCATAGCATTAACACTTATTCTTGGTGTTTTCCACATTTCTGAATCTCTCTTTCAGCCACCATACTCTGTAAAATGAAACATCTATAATCAGGTCTTAAAGTTGCACTAATCTATGTATAGAGAGGTACAAATTTGAAGATAGTTTGACAGATTCTATTTAGCAAAATAATAATAGTTGGTTGTTTCATGAGGACTGTGAGCTCTGAAACTTTTGATTTGGGGCAGATTTGCCTCATCAGGCATGTGTGGAGAAGGCCTTAAACCATATTTTGAAAAATCTATTGGATAACCCATCTGTGCCATTCTTATCAAAGGATTAAATCTTACATACAGGTCATAATTGCAGTTCACAAGTTTAACATCTTTGTATGAATGTTCATATTTTTATATTTCAGTAGCTAATAAACCACTTATCTATAAGGGGAAAACTGACCATCTGGGTCTCCCTTATCTTTTATCAGTACTGATATGAATTTTCCCCATCCTTTTACAAATGTGGGCACTGTCTATAGAAATAGCATCTCACCATAAAATTCTGGTTGATAGCTTTCTTTGTTTGCATGCCGTTTTTCGGATAAACACAATGACCTCAACAATTTATAGAAAGGTTTTAACTTGACTTATAGTTTAAGATTAAAATCCATGATGCTGAAGAGAGGGAATGGTGGCTAGAGGAGCAGGTAAGAGCTCAATTCTTGACCTACGTATAGAAATAAAGAACAAAATGTGAATGATGAATAGCTTTGAAATCTCAAAGCTTGGCCCTATTAGCATACTATTTCCAGCAAGCCTACAGCCCCAATATGTACAGTGAGAGAAAATAGGGACCAAGTATTCAAGCACTTGAATTTCTGGGGTACATTCTCATTCAAAACACTACAGCCACCAAGAACAATGATAATCACCTGCATTGTTTGGTGGATCTTCATTATGGCTCTGATCAATGTCCTGAAGAGAAGCATCTCAATCCTGAGTCAGAGAGTTTTATTTGGCAACCTACAGCTTCTGTGATGAGTATAATGCCCAGAGTAGGCTAACACTATTTAAATTATTCTATATTAGTAAATATATATATATATATACATATACATATATATATAACATATATATATATATATATATAAATTATCAAATACTAGGCTATTTTTGGTGGGTTTTTTTTTGCAACATCCTTAATCAGCTTTCTCTTCCCCATACCCTCTATAGACTCATGCACCTCCACACTGAACACTGCTTATCCATTATTTTCTACTCCCCTTTTATGTCACCTATGCACTATCTTCCCATTCATGTTTTGAATGTGGCATTATGGTTTTAGAATACACTAAGATGAATAACAGGTTTAATGCACTTGTTATAACGGTTATTAATGCTATAGACAGACAAATCAAAGAAAATACTGTGGTAAAGTGCTAGAGGAGAATTTAGTTCCCAGCACCAGAGACAAACAGCATGGCAGGGTCTCTGCAGGGTATCAGGGAATACAAGAAAAGTGGGACCTGTTTCTAAAGACTAGGGGAGGTTTACAACAAGAGCCTATAGCCAAGCTCTCTGATTCCCATGTAAAGAGAGTGTAGATCAGGATGTACCTGGTACCAGTAGCACAAGAACACCATCCTTTTATTTTATCTCATTTACCAGGTGAGAGATCTCATTTTCAATGACCCTGTAGAGCACTTGTCAATATCGATGAGTATTTAGAGAGCTCCTGTAAAACTGCCACTAAACTCAAACATTACATATTTGTAGAAAAGAGATTAGTGGGGATGGGAAGAAAATGGAGCATGGAGAAGGTATAAGATGAAATAACCTCAAAGATAATAAGCACATGCATGAAAAGTCAGCAAATTATCTTTAAATGCTGTTATGTCCTTATTGTCAATGATTTTGTTGTAATTTTTTATAAAACAATATGTCATTTTTATCTATGTATCCTCCTGCTCCCCCTCCCTTCCCTCCTCCCAATCCCTTCCAGTCAGTCTTCAGCCTACCCCCTCTATATCCACCCATCTCCTCCCCCAAAAGAACAAGAAGTCATAAGGTAGGTCAGCTCAGTAGGTCACATCCACTCCAGACCAGTAGGGTTTGCTCATCTCAAAGGCAAGGTTGGGTTAGGTGTTCCTCTGTAGAGAACGGGCTCCAAAGTGCCAGCCCATGCACAGGAACACAGTCTGATCCCACTCTTCAATGGTCCTCATACTGCTCATGCCAGTCAAGAGTTGCCTACCCTTGGAGGGCCTAGCTCCTTTGCCCCAATGGACCTCCAGTGGCTATTCTTCACCCAGTGAGCTCCTGCAGAACTCCAGCTAGCCATCACTGTGGAAATTTTCCTTATAATCCCTATCCTCTCATTCTTATAGACTCTCCTCCCCTCTTCTCACGTGGACTGGAAGCTCTGCCCAGTGCTCAGCTATGGATCTTTAATATTCTTTGTTGTATATATACTCTGTGATGACACTTAGAGTGGTTACTCATTTGATTATAGGGGAAGTCCTGTTTAGGCACCCCTCTACTATTCTTTGCAGACTTGTCCAGGGACTTTCTGTGAGTTCTATTATGTTTCCTAGCACCCAGTCTCTTTCCAACCCCACCTTGGCTTCCTCAATCGAGATCCCCATCACATTCTATATCCTTCTTTGCTCTTCTCACTCAACCAAATCCTTCTTTCAAGATTTGTTCTTAATTTTTCTTGGTTTCAACCTGTTATGACCTCAATTTGCTAAGATGATCCTCTGTATTTTTCCCTTTTTAGGGGAGTCTCTGGATGTCTCTCTTAAGTTCTTTCTGATTCCAAGATGTTGAGGGGTTATGGTTTGTAGCTTGGGTATTTTTTGCTTTTTGTCTAAAATCCACATATGAGTGAGTACATCCTATGCCTAACTTACTGGACTTGTGATACCTTTCTTAGGAGGATATTCTCCAAATCCATTCATTTGCAAAAAAAAAAGAAACTCTAAATTTCAAGTTCAGTGTATCTAGGTGTAGTGTCAGGTTTCTGTTCCAGACTTTTGGGCCTAGACTCAAGGTTTAGACCCACAGACTCATAGACCCACAGAGACACACAGATGCTTACAATAGTGTCAGGAAGATCAGCCTAAGGCCTAGGCATATAATTTGCTAACTCTTTACCCTTAATCTAACCCATGATTCTAATCCTGTTCAGCCATGGGGCTCGGGCCCTTTTCTTAGAGCAGCATAGTTGTCCTCACCTTCTTCTGGTTTCTCTCTGGCATTCTGCTCTGTTTCTTCCTGTTCCCGGAGTATTCCTAGTCTGGTAGCCCCACCCACACTTCCTGTCTGCCTTTGGCCAATCAGCACTTTTTATTGAACCAGTGGGTGGGACAAATATTTGCAATGAAATAACGTAATCCCCTACAGCTGGGTTTATATTGAGGTCTTTTTTCTGCTTGTATTTGAGTTTTGTGCAGGGAAATAGGTTTGAATTTATTTGCATTCTTCTACATATTACTATATAGTTATGCCAATACCATTTGTTGAAGATAGTATCTTTTGTCCATTGAATATTTTTGGCATCTTTGACAAAAATCAGGTGTTCATAGGTATGGGGATTGATATCCAGGTCTTTGATTTGATTCCATTAACCATAAGTCTGTCTTTATGCCAGTACCAGGCTGTTTTTTATTACTCTAGGTCTATAGTATAGCTTAAAGTCAGAGACAGTGATTCCTTCTGATGTTCTTTTATTGAGAAGGATTGTTTTGGAAATTATGGATTTCCTGATATACCATAGAAAGTTGAGTATTGTTCTTTCAAGGTCTGTAGAAAATTGTATTGGGATTTTGATAGGAATTGCATTGAATCTGTGGATTGCTCTTGGTAAAATTGCTATTTTTACTATGGTGATCCTGCCTACCCAGGAGCATGGGAGATTTTTCCATTTTCTGATATCCTCTTTGATTTTTCAGTGTCTTAAAGTTTTTGTCAAACAAGTCTGCTACATCTTTAGTTAGAATTACCCCAAGGTATTTAGTGCTACTTCCAGCTATTATAAAGGGTGATATTTCTCTTATTTCTTTTCAGTTGTCAAAATGTATACTATCTTGTATTTTTAGCCCTGAGTGTTCTTATAGTTACATTTAATATTTCTCACAGAATGACTATTTCTAAAAAATTTTAATCATATCCTGAAATGGTTTTTCTGGGGAGCAACAAATATCTCAGACCCTCTTAAGATACCGTTCAGTTCATGCATCTATTGAATAAAGTCCCTTAACTATCAATATAAGAGAAGGATTTTGTTTTATTCTTCTATAGGATAAGAACAACCCAGGGTCTATCCAATGCATATATCTCTCATGTTCTCTTAGAAAGCAATTGCTTTATAAACTCAGTTTCCCAACTGCTAATCCAGAATTTCATACTGGTGTCATTTTTTGTTCAGTGCTGAAAACAAGACAACATTTTACATTGTTTTCCTCAATAAGGAAGACCTTATTAGTGCTTGATTTTTTTTGAAACAGCTGCCTATATCTGAACATTGCATGCTTTTCTCTAGGAAGATGCATTCATGCAAGTCTGAGACAAAAAGCTGTAGACTTGCCTTGGCTACAATGGCTTCTCAGTTCAAATATTAAGAATGAGGAATATGGCCCTGTTTCTGAGAGTAGTGATATTTTGGATGCTATGCACAGCAGATATAATCAAGGAGAACATGCATATTGTACTTCCTACACTGGTTATGGTAAAATTTCCTGCAGAGGTCTCCATGAAGTTCCTGCTATCTTCTCTTAGCTGGTAAGAAAAGTGCAAATTGCCATTTCTCCATCTACCCCTTTCCTAAACACACGTCCATTTACTCTTTGGTTTTTCACATTGTTGTCTGAAGTCCTTTCCTCCTTGTGCCATGTAGCTGCACACTGACTTCCAATGCTCAAAGGACTAGATTTCTCTCTACTTCTTCTCCATTTCTCTTCTCTGTAAGCTACTGAGATATGTAGTTTACTTACTTTAGTGTTTGGGTCCCTAATTCTAACAAGACTTCTTTCCAGTATATTTTTTAAAAATGATTTTGCTAACAAGACTTTGACTCAAAGAAAGACTTCAAATTCTTTTTGGATTTATTCTTTACACACTACAGTTTTTACTTCTGCTTTTTCATAACACACATAAGTCTTTAATATGGCGCTTTGAAATGACTGTACAATTATTCAGTGAAATCACTTGATTTTCAATATTCTAAATGTTCTTTAACAATGATGATTTAAAAAGTTATGAAAATAATGCTTTTTGAATAAATTTCATAATTTGCCACCACAAATGTTAATATAAAGTGTATATTTTCTCAAATTTCCAAGAAGGAGATATATATATATATATATATAAAGTCTGTAATTTTAGTGTGGTAATCAGATTTATATATCAAGCCTTTAGTGAACAATAGAAAAAATTATGGATTTACCTCTAGGAATAAAATCAATCATAAAACTGGATAGGTTTTTGCAAGTGAGACCATTGTAGGCACATAGTCTGGCATTTTATACTATTAGCTTTCACTTATACTTTTCCATCTGTGAGGCACATATATATCCTGTTTTTCTCTAATTCTTGCCTCTACCCTGGGACCCTTTGCTTCTACCAGGCTGCACATAACACCTGTTTCAAACAATTGAAATCAATTACTACCCTTCTCAAATCCTTAATTACTCTGATTATTTATTCAAATATATACAGGAAAACATCCAGAAGCCAAAGGAGATGAGGTAGTCTGGCCCATCTCTTGTTAGTCTAGGTGCAAGAAGGCCATTTCCCTAAAACCACCTATTTACCATCTTATTCTTATGCATACCATCTGTGACATTATTGAAGTTCACAGATCATCAAAGAGAGAAGAGAGCCTTCATTTTGCAATGGATGAAGCAGCAGACACAGAGTCCAAAAGCCAAACATTAGGAAGACTCTTGTAGTTTTGTAGAAGAGGGAGAGAACATATCAGAGGAACCAGAGAGTTCAGGAAAATAATGAGAACATAGCTCAAAAGACCTACTAACCAAGACTAACAGTGGCTCAGAGAGATCAGGAATCTTATATGGTTCTGATATAGATCCTCTGCATATGTCTTATGACTGAGTAGCTTGGTCTTAATAACAGTGGGAATGGCACCTGTCTCTGACTCCTTTGGCTGCATGTGAAACCCATTTCCCACTACTGGGTTGCCTCATCCAGCCTTGATGTGATGCTAAATGCCTAGTCTTATTGTAGTATATTATACTATGTTTGTTTGATGACCTTTGGAGGCCTGTGTTTTTCTGAGGGGAGATGCATAGAAGGTAGATCTGGAGAAGAAGTAGGGAAGAAGCAGAGAAAGGGGAGGGAAGGGAAACTAATGTAATTTAGGAGAGAATAATAAAATTAAATGATTTTGATAAATTATTATATTAATTTATACACATGCGACCAGTCCAAAAAAAAAAATTCAAGAAGAAGGATATAACAGTTTTTTTTAAAATCCATGGAAATTAGTTGAGTGGAAGATGTAATAATCCCTCCTCTGTTGTATATTCATTGATAGTCAGATATTCATCTATATTGCCACGAATATATCTTTGAAATATATTATTCAGAAATAGTTCATGTACAATCAAGTATTTTAATGAAACAACAGAAATATCATCTATGATTTTAAAACTTAGAAAAGAAGTACATTATAACAAGGCATATGAGTGGTCAGACCTTGTGAATTTGGGGACAGAGAACTTGTACGTAGTTACTGAGATAAGGAAGCCTTGCAGCTGTACCTACACCTAACTGGGTTCCAGTGATTTGCATACACTCACTGCACAGCCTTGAGGACTTCTTCATATACTAGTCACACACTGTTCAGTTGTCACTGCAATCAAAACAACATGGACATGAGGGCCCCTGCTCACCTCTTTGGGCTCCTGTTGTTCTGGATCCCAGGTAAAAGAAGGACTAAACTGGGAATTTAACTATTGCAAAGTAATTAATGTTGACTGGCTTTTGAGGGAGGTCCTCTCTTATCATGATTAACTATGAGGGTATTTATTTTTGTTTCCATTTCTAGGTGCCTTATGTGACATCCAGATGACACAGACTCCTTCACCCCTGTCTGCATCTCTGGGAGACAGAGTCACTATCACATGTCAAGCCAGTCAGGGCATTAGCAATAATTTAAACTGGTACCAGCAGAAACCAGGGAAAGCCCCTCAGCTCCTCATCTATTATACAAATAGATTGGAAGATGGGGTCCCATCGAGGTTCAGTGGCAGTGGGTCTGGGGCAGATTATTCACTCACCATCAGCAGCCTGAAATCTGAAGACTTTGCAGATTATTACTGTCAACAATATAATCAGTTTCCTCCCACAGTGATACAAGTCATAACACAAACCTCATGGAAGCAGAAGTGAGAGGCAGGTCTGCCTCAGCTGCTCTTGCTCAAGACTCACTCACTGAAACAATTTCTCAGATGTCACAGAAATTTGACAAAATCTCACAGAGAGACATTTGTTTAGGTTGATGAGGCTAAGTAGTCCTCTCTGTCCCTAATTAGTTTTTCTTCCTCTCCATCTCCAGCAGTACAGAGATCCAATGCCCTTTCTTCCTTACCAGATAATAGACTCATTCCCTGTCAGGAATCATAATTGTGTCTCCAGCTGGAACACATACAGAAGGCTACAACCTTCTGTGGACTTTCCAGAAGACATTATTTAAATGCAACAGATTAGCTTCTATGCAACAACATTTAAATGGCAGGAAAATATTATTTAGAGAAGCTGACAGTTAATAGATTTCCTAGTTTTTTCACAAAAGCTACAGAACACGTGTCAAAGAAAGAGAAATTTTCCTAAGGACAATTTTCTGTTGTGCCTTGAAATTGCAGCCCTGTTGTTAATACTTTCTGCTGCAACACTCCACACAGGATTCCAGTTACAATACTGTATATGTTTTGTAGAGGATTTCAACCCTCTGTGAAATACAGAGTGGAAAGCACTTTGCTGATGTATGACATCCGCATAAATGCAATGTATTTCACATATATGTAAAACAATGTGTATGAGGTAAAGATGTACAGACAACTGTAACTTCTGTAACTTCCAAGAGATTTCTCCAATTGATTTAGTTTTGTTATTATTTTATTTAATTTTTGCTTTTAGATTTTTGTGGTAATGAATTAAGATATACTTTCCTAACATTTTTGTTTACTTTTAAATTAACAGGAGACCAATTCATTTTATTTTGAGTAATGATAGTGCCTAACCCCTGCGTTTAACATTTTGTAAAAGTTAAAAATGTGGTGATATCCAGATTAACTTTATCAAATATATATCACCACAAACAAATTTTCAGATAGGAACAAAAAGCTAACCCCTATAACAGAGCAGTAAGAGTGGCAGGGCCTCAGGCACTCTGTTTCCATTCTATTTTCAGGATTCTGTTATTCAACATTCATAAGCTGATACAGATTATTTCTCAGATGTCACAGAAATTTGACAAAATCTCACAGAGACATTTGTATTGGTAGATGAGGCTAAATAGACCTCTCTGTCCCTAATTATTTTTCTTCCTCTCCATCTCCAGCACTACAGAGAGCCAATGCCCTTTCTTCCTTACCAAAGAATAGACTCATTCATTGTCAGGAATCTAAATTGTGTCTCCAGCTGGAACACATACAGAAGGCTACAAGCTTTTGTGTACATTCCAGAAGACATTATTTAAATGCAATGAATTAGCTTCTGTGCAACAACATTTAAATGGCAGGAAAATATTATTGAGAGAAGTTAACAGTAAATAGATTTCCTAGTTTTTTCACAAAAGCTACAGAACATGTGTCAAAGAAAGAGAAAGTTTCCTAAAGACAATTTTCTGGTGTACCTTGAAATTGCAGCCCTGTGTGTTAATACTTTCTGCTGCAGCACTTTGCACAGGATTCCATTTAGAATACTGTATATGTTTTGTAGAGGATTTCAACCCTCTTTCAAATACAGTGCGGAAAGCACTTCACTGATGTATGACTTCCACATAAATGCAATGTATTTCACATGTATATAACACAATGTGTATGAGGTAAAGATGTACAGACAACTGTAACTTCTGTAACCTCCCAGAGGTTTCTCAAATAGATTTAATTTTGTTATTATTTTATTTCATTTTTGTTTTTAGATTTTTGTGGTAATCAATTAAGAAATACTTTCCTAACCTTTTTTGTTTACTTTTAAATTAACAGGAGACCAATTCATTTTATTTTGAGTAATGATAGTGCCTAACCCCTACGTTTAACATTTTGTAAAAGTTAAAAAAATGTGGTGATATCCAGATTAACTTTATCAAATATATATCACAACAAACAAATTTCCAGATAGGAACAAATAGCTAACACTTACAGCAGAGCAGTAGGAGTGCCAGGGCCTCAGGCATGGTATTTCCTTTCTGACTATTTTCAGGATTCTGTTATTCAGCATTGGTGAACTGATACAAATTATTTACTTTTGTCCCTAATTTTGAAGTCATTCCATGTGACTTTTGAAACATGAGAGTCCTGCATCTTTTATGGAGCAGTTATTTCTGAACACCCCTTGGAGGTGGGGGTGTAAATGGCATAAAGTTTATGACACAACCCTGGGAATCAGGAGAGAAGCAAAGGGCAGGTTCTCAGACTCCTTTATTGTGGATATAGGACAAAACTCTATACTTCATCCTGGTTTCCCATTGGTAACTTGAGACACTCCTGGCTATGTTGTCTTTCTCACTGGCCTCCAGGATCTCAATGACAGTGAGTCAACAATCACCAGGTGCAGTGGAAGACTCAATCTGGCTCAGCAGGAAGTGGCTAGTGCTGTGCCTATGCACAATATCTGGAATAAGGCAACCATGGCTTCATCAGGCTGACCAACTGTGTTCTCCCCACATATCCACCTTTTCATTTTTTCCTATGCCATCTTAGCGGGAAGGGAGTTCTGGGAGCTCAAATATTGTTTCCCATACAGATTTATATAGTAAAAGAGTCACAGTGACTCAACTATTCTAGAACTTGAGTAAGTTCAGTTTGTTCCTTGCAAGGCCTTGATAACCATGGGACTAGTCTGATTATCCCCTGGGAAATAATTCATATCTTACTACCCAAGCTAGCAGGAGGCACATGATGTGATAGTGAAGCTACATGCTGCCTGATTCAAGACAGCAGAAGGTTTCTCAAGATAATATTTGAAGATTTGTACTATTTTCAGTTTGAATCCTGGCTTGAAACACTTTTGAATCCTGGTTTTGAACCACAGGGTCCCCTTGATTTTTCTTTCCTGTTTTCTGTTAACTCTTCAACTGAATTCCTGCCACTGCCTACCCTGGTGAATCCTTGGAAGGACTCCATAGAGAGCCAAGGCTCTGTACTTCATGCTTGTTATTCCTGCCTAGCCTATCATCCAGCATAAAGGACTTTGGCATCCTTAGGGTAACTTTTCAATTACTGACTATCAGTCCCCGAGGGATGGCTACTGTGGGAAGGGTATCAGAGTGGGAAGAATACTAGTTAAAAGACAGACAGTTCTGTGGATTTCTGCAATCCAAGCTTTTAAGTCAATGCCACAAGAAGACCTGTGGTCAGAAGACTCTAATGCCATATTCACCTTGAAGGTGTTCTTGTTGATGGCAGACAGGTGTTCTGACACACGCTATAGTAAATTTCTGCAAATGATAATTAGTAACAAAAAGTTTGCAGGCTAGAGAAGGCAACAACAAAGGTATATTAGAACCAGATGTCTTGTACCTAGTTGTGGATTTCTATTGTTTGCTAGGCAATGGCCATGTGTCTACACAGTGTCTCTGGACTAGCAGCAGGGGTTGGAAGCCACTCTTGGGTTTCACCTCCTGAGGGATCAGTCCTTATGTGGAGATTCTTGATGAGCCAAAACAAAAAGAAAATGTCTCCCTGCAGTTAACAGCATACAGACAAAAGAAAAGAGTGGAAAGTGAATCCCAATGTTTGCCTCTAAGAGAACTTAATTCACAGAACACTGAGTGTCCAAGTCCCTATACTATCACTGAGCATGTGGTGCTGAACCACACAAGAGGGGGCACTGAACTGCACTGCAAGAGGAAATGGATATCCAGAGGAATGATGACTGGGCCTGCATCAAGCCTAAGATCATTTAATGGAATGTTAGCAGCAAATGGCAAAAATCAAAAGATGCTAACCAACACAGGATCAGTGTTCATGTCCACATAGGCACCATGATCCATCTTGGGAACCAGTTGTTATCATGCAGATATGTCTGAGCACCCTTGGGGAGCTGGTGTGGAGGCACAAAGTCAACTTCACATTACCCAGGAGTTATGAGAAAAGCAGATGCCAACTTTCAAACTCTTTTATTGGCGCAAACAAATATACCCCCTCCTGATTTCCAGTCACCAACCAGAGACTCTCATAGCTGTGTTATCTCTATGTCTATTGACCTCTAGAATCTTAATGATCATGTATCACAAATCACCATGTGCAGTAGCAGACTCAAAGCTGGCTCAGGAAGAAGGGGCTAGTGTGTGCATGCCTAAACACATGACCCAGAACAGAACAATCAAGGCTCTATCAGACTAGCTGGATACAACCCCCTATACTGCATAATTTTTCCTTCTATCTAAACTGTTGTATCCACAATGATATTTTCATATTGCTCCACAGGAGGGACCTACCATTACTGGTAAGAGATAAAAGTTCACCAGTAATGTCATAGCTCTTCAGTCTCCTAAGTTCATTTTCTCACAATGAGAAGCCTTTTTAACAGATACTGGAGCTACTAATACTATGAACTCCTGGTTAGGAGAGAAAAGGAATACAAACAAACAAACAAAAATGAAGAAACAAAAACACCCACTAGGACAAGGACAAGGGCTTTCATCAGACTATAACAATAGGCTATCCTAAACTCCACAGTCCATTTCTGAGGCTTTTGCACACAATTATTAGCCTTTTATCTGTGAGAAAATGATTTAAAAAAACAATTTGTGCACTTGTTCATTTTTTTTTCTTCATGGTAAGCACAATTGCATGTGGGTGCCTATATAGGAAAGAAGGGTATGTAAGGTCCCCTGGATCTTGACTTATAGGAAAGTGTGAGCAGTTCAGAATAGGTGCTTGTTAATGAACTCATGTCCTCTGGAATGTACATACCTACACCTCACCCACTCACCTCACACACAATAAATAAGCAAACAAATAAATAAAATACAATTTCATTGAGGTATAATTTCTAAATGAAATGTTATATGTATATATGCATATATATTGAATTCATGTGAGACAATTACATTTAAATTTACACAGAGTATCAATAGCCACAAATGCAAGAAAACCATTCAATCCATCCTAAAATTTCCTCAAACTATGATTCCTACTCCTATGACAATAATTTTTTATAAACGTTCATTTTACTTTTTTATGATAATCACTTAAGATATGCCTTCTCAGCATGTTTTTTTTTTAATTTCCGTGCTCCTACAGAGAAAAAGAAGAAAAAAAAACTACAGTGATGATAGCTCTAATTCTTACATTTAACATTCATAAAATGGTATTTCCCTGAAAAATTATTGAAAGAAGAATAAAGCATAGTTACTCATAGGAAATGATCCCATCTATTTACTTCTCCTAGTGTTTTTGTAATGCAGCATTTGTGTCTAAAGTAGTATTCATTGACAGTTTATAGGATATTCATTTCCTATCAAGTACTGCATTTTGTATTCCTTGACAGTTTATAGGATATTAATTTCCTATCAAGTACTGCATTTTGTTTTCCTGTTGTCACCCCAGAGATAGAAGATATCCTATGTGAATTTTGCAATCATGAATACTCATATCTCTTTCCTGAAACATTAACACAGATGGAATGGAATGATACAATTTATGCCTGATGTTCCATAAAGTTTTCAATTCACTTTCTTTACCAATAAGGGAATTTTAGTATATAAAGAATTGAGTGTAAAAATACCTCATTCAAAATAAATACCAAAAAAAGTATCCACAAAAATTATTTCTTAATAGTGTCCTTAACATCATACTTCCCTGTCTTTATTTCAGCTTCCATACATTATGTTGTAATGACCCAATCTCCAACCTCCCTGTCTATTAGCCATAGAGATAAAGCCTTTATATCTTGCTGGTCTAATCAGATCCTCCTACTAAGTGGTGGAAACACATATTTAGAATGGTACCTGTAGAAGTCAGGCCACTCTCTAGAGCTCCTGATTTACAAGGTTTCCGACTGATTTTCTCAGATCTCAGACATGTTCATTGGCAGTGGGTCAGGTACAGAATTTACATGCAAGATCAGCAGAGTGGAACCTGAGTACATAGGAGCTTATTACTGCATGAAGGAGTCACATCTTTCTATTATAGTTATAAAGATGCTAACAAATGTGTCCTTGGTTGGGGTGCCTCAGCTGTAAAATATGTTACTTATCTGTGTGAGAGAAGTGTCAAGGAAATCCAGATTATTACTTGCAGATGTACTTGAGCATGAAAGCCTGTCTTAGTTAAACCTCAAGTGTCATGCATCTCAGTTCTTTTCAGCTGCAATTCTCAGGATTAAGAGTGAATATATGCATTCTCAGAAACCAGGAATGGCTGGCCTAAGTTAAGTAAAAACCCATTCTGATTCTACAGCTCTTGTCTGCCTGCATCACTCAAAATTATTCAGTAAAGCAGGCAGGAAACAAACATATTCCTTTGTTAATCTGTTCTGTTCACCATATAATTACTTCATTTACCACATTTTATGCTTTTAACTTAAGTTTCATTTTATTAATATAAGGATTGCATATTCTATTCCATTTTGTTTCCTATTTGTGTAAGGTAGGTTTAATGGTCTCAAATTGTAGACTATATTTTACACATATTTTTTTCTTTTCTTGTGAAAAAAACAAAAAATGTAAACTCCATTCAACTGTTGTTATTATTTTGATTCCATGATTTATTCCAAATCACGTGGACAGTCAGTGGTGGTTGGGAACTTATCCATGTTAGCATTTTTGGTTGTCATGAATATTTTCCTTCCATTGATCTTATGTGGTTTTGGTTTGATGGCTTTATATATTAATAAACTTTTATTTTTGGTTTGATTGCCTTATATATTAACATGCTTTTATTTTTTATTCTATAGTTGTATAAATTTGTTTAATTTAATGCAAATCTATTTTTAGGTTAAGTTACCTTTTCTTTCTTTCTCCAGAGAGTACTTACTTTTCTTTCATTTATGGTTATTGTTTTTTTTTGGTCAGTAGGGAACAAACATTTTGCTCTTTTTTTCCTATTAGAACTTCTGCAGTATTACTTAGTTATTTCCTACTTGCTATATTCTTATAAAGAAATTAATATCATTCTAATAGGATTCCATTCAATGTAACTTAGCCCTCCACATGCCTGCCTCAAATATCCTCTTCTCCATGTGGTTTCACATCCAGGTTAAGATTAAAGGCATAGGCTACCACTATTTGATAATTAACTTTGAACTCATAGAAACATGGAAGATTTCCCCTGTCTCTAGAGTTATGGGATTAAAGGCCTGGCACCACTCCTGCCTATAGGAGCCTGGAATACCCTCTGGAAATTAAACTGGCCTCAAACTCTGATCTGCTGGGTTTAAGGGCATAGGTCATCACTCCTAGTCAGGCATAGGTTACCACACCCAGATATTTCTTGTTCTTGGATTAAAGGTATAAATCACCACTTTTTAATCCTTCTGAATTGATTGTGCATAGATCTTTCTGATATTTCAGACTGGTTTTTATTAAATATAAAACATATCACCACATATCCCCTTTTTGTCAAAATTAAAGAAGCTTATAGTTAACATAAGAAAAATCATATACAATAGGTACATAATTATATATAATATATTCAAAGAATAATTACATGGGTAATGTCCAGTCCATAAACAATTGACAATTAAAAGAAAATATTTCATTAATTATCCTATTTTGGTGAGTCCAAAGGATTATACCTAATTCACTTTCTATATAACTTGTATTACTAACTAAATACCATATTTTGATGTCTCTTAATCTTATACACTTTAGCTGAAAAGATTCTTTTCTATAATTGTCACTAGAAAACTATAACTTTAGCTATCTCATCTTCAACTACATCAGAGACACAAGGTGGAAACACTCTTAACTAACTGAACACCATAGGCAGGCAAGCAACTTCTAAAAAAATGTAAAATATCTTTAAAAAATGGAACAGCTGGCTTCCTGGACAATCACCCCAGGTTCTGTATCATTGGAGCATCCATCTTTGGCCTACAGGCCTAGCATGTCTGACAGATTCTCAGTGAAGTAGGATATTCTAAAAGACCTTGCTACCTTGTCTTGGCAAGTTTGGCAGTTTTCTTGTGGATGTGTCTCCTGCTTGTCCAATTTTAACATTATTCTGTCAGCAGTCAAGGCAAGAGTACTTTCTTGCCAGGTGGCTAACTTTTGTCTCAAAGAAGGTCAACTGTGTATAGTTTCTCTGATATCCAACATCTTCCTAGAAGTAGATTGGTGCTGCTAGGAGCAATTGTCCTATTGTTATAAAAATAATAAGAACCGATGTCATTAAATATCATCTTCTATGGATTTCTGAAGTGTTTGAAGAAGACTTGTTTATCTAAAATATATTTGTTTGATATAGAAATAACATCTACTATAACTATGTTTGAATATAATATCTAATTACTAACTTGCATTTCTTTATATCTTAATTGGTAGGTAATAAAAACTTTCATGACTAACAATTTGTATTATATTGTTAGATTAACTGAAAAAATACTTGAACAATCGTAGAGATATATGTACAGGAACAAAATTAATCTTAATATACACAACTTGTATATAATATAAAAAAGTCCAATTTAATGTAAAACATTTAAAGCTAGTAAATCTTCTTAAAAGAAGATACAATAATCTACACTTATATTATATATATATATCCTCTCTTCTTTCTTTCTTTCCTTCTTTTTTCTTTCTTTCTTTCTTTTTTTCTTTCTTTTAAAAGAAACCTTGAATCTAATTTGCCTTCTTTAACCTTTTAAACCATAACCAGTAACATTTTTTAACTAACTACCCTAAACAATGAGAATCATCCATAATCCATTGAAAGGCTCAAATCCACCCACTCCACCTCTTGGGAATGTGGACTCCATATTCTTAAATTTACTTCCTGCTGTCTGGAGGTGATGGCGTCTTTAGGGAATTCTGGAAAGAAAAATTTTGTTAATTGTCAAGTCCTGAAATGTGTAGCTGTGTCATTTGTTGTCCAGTCTCTGCACAACTGGAAAATGCACAGCTTGTCTCATGTCCTGGCTATAGTAGTCTATGAAGCTGGTTCATCTCAGCGAGCGTCCTCAAAAACATTCCTGAGCAGTTTGTAGTCCAAATCTGATCTTTTGTGAGTGTTTGTTAGCCTACTGGATTTGTCATTGTCCATGTGAAATCATGTTGTGGGGCCCCATCTTCCTTTTGGATACTTTAAGTTTGCAATTAGACATTGTCATGGATCACTGCAGAAAACTGATAAGAGACTAAAACTCAACACAATATACAGTAAGCTTAATATATAAGTATTTATTCAGAATAAGATTAGTAACAATAGAATAGTCCCTTATTTTTTTGTTATTTTTCTGTCCCATAGCAGGTGGCTTTTCTGATATAATGCAGAGATTTTGCATTTATTCTTTCACAAATATGCTTGAGTTTATAGAAGAGAGCCACACACCATCTAGCTTTAAATTATAATTAAATTGGGACTTCAACTTACAAGTAAATATATAGAGGATAAGCAATGAGATTTTACCCTATAGAGTATACTGGTAACAATTTTAACCTATAGAGTATACTAGTACCAATAGGTCTGAAGTTCTTTTGTTTGTAATTTTTTTCTGGATAGCCTCCTTTTCGCTTTAGATGTCTAGAAGTCCAAGGTCTTTTAACTTATTGAAGATGGGTATTTACAGTTTTCTGAAAAGATAAAAATAAAAAAAAACTACCCCAAAATTTGTTTTTTCTTACAACATAAAGAATTGTAATATGGGTGGATGAACCATCAATTCTTATTTTGATGGATTATCTGGTTCAAATAGAGTATCAATTTTGTTGGTATCCATAACTTTTCTTCACCTGTGGAAACAAGAGCAAAAAAACTTTCCCAGACTTAGCACATATCCTGGCTTACATTCAGAGCTCAATACATCTTTGAAGTAAACAGGCTGATTTAGCTCAGCTGTTTTTTTCTATCATCCAATGACTTTCAGCAGCTAGAAGAACTAAAGAAAATATTGCCTGATTGGGGACTACAAGTTGCTCCAAAAAAGTAAACAGGGGAGATTATATCAATTATTTAGGATATAAAATAAGTTTACAAAAAATTAGGCCACAAAAGGTAAAATTAAATAGAGATGAAGTGAAGACTCTTAACGATTTTCAAAAGTTACTAGGAGATATTGCTCATATATGGCCCATGATTGGTATAAAAAACTATGAGCTAGTTAATTTGTTCAAGACTTTGGATGGTAACAAGGATTTAAATAGTCCAAGAGAATTATCTGATGAGGCTGAGAAAGAATTAGAGTTGGTGGAAAAGAAACTTCAAGAAGCACATGTCGATCGTATGGATCCAGACCTGGATTGCATACATGTTATTTTACCCTCTAGACAATCTCCAACAGGAATCTTAAGGCAAAGAGAAAGCATTATATTAGAATGGATATTTCTGCCACATAGGCCAAGCAAGAAGATGAAGACATTTATTGAAAACATTTCTGATCTGATTTTTAAAGGTAAATTAAGACTTTGCCAATTGGCTGGAAACGACCCTGCAGAAATTGTTGTGCCTTTGACTAATGAAGAAATTGAACGATTATGGGCAGACAGTGAACCTTGACAAAAGGCTTGTAGTGACTTTTTAGGAGAGATAAATAAAAAATATCCTCAAAACAAGATAATTCATTTCATAAAGGAAACTAATTGAATCTTTCCTCATGTGGTACAGGATAAACCCATTTCTGGAGCCTCCACTTTTTATAATGATGCAAACAATTTAGGAAAGGCTGGCTACAAGTCTGAATACTTAATTAAGGTGGCTCAGAACCCTTATAACTCTGTCCAGAAGTCAGAACTATATGCAATTATTATGATGTTTTTGGATTTCACAGAGCCTCTCAATGTAATTACTGACTCTCAATATGCAGAAAGAGTTTTATATATTGAAAGTGCTGACTTCATTCCTGATGATACAGACTTGACCTTTCTATTCATACAACTACAGGATATCATCAGAGGTAGGATACATCCTATGTACATAACACATATCATGGCGCACACGGGTCTCCCAGGCCCTCTAGTGCAGGGGAATGATGAAATAGATCGGTTGCTGATAGGAAATGTGCTAGAGGCCACAGAATTTCATGAGAAACATCATGTTAACAGCAAAGGATTAAAGAAGAGTTTTTCCATCACTTGGAATGAAGCAAACAAAATAGTAAGGAATTGCAACACTTGCTCTTTCTATAACCAACCGTCTTTACCTGCTGGAAGTAATCCTAAAGGTACACAGAGAAATAAGATCTGGCAAATGGATGTGTTTCACTTCCCAGAATTCGGAAAGATGAAATATGTACATCATACTATTGATACTTACTCTGGAATGCAATGGGCAACTGCTCTGACTTCTGAAAATGCTGATGCTGTACTAACTCACCTTTTGGAAGCCATGGCCATAATGGGAATTCCCACTCAGATTAAGACTGACAATGCTCCAGCTTACGTTTCCTGAAAAATGAAGATAATTTTTGGATACTATAATATAAAGCATGTTACAGGGATACCACACAATCCTACAGGACAGGCAGTTGTGGAGAGATCTCACTGCACATTGAAAGAGATGCTTTATAAATAGAAGATAGAAATGATAAAACCCAGGGAGAGGTTGCACAGTGCCTTATTGACTTTAAATTTTCTTAACACTGATGAAAAGGGAACCTCAGCTGCTGAGAGACATTGGTTGATAGAGAAATCCTCTGAGTTAAATCAACCCATCTACTTCAAAGATGTGTTGACTTCTGAGTGGAAGCCGGGATATGTTCTTCGATGAGGTAGGGGTTTTGCTTTTGTTTCAACAGGCAAAGAAGGTATGGGTACCAACAAAACTAATAAAAGCCTGCTTTGAAAAGAAGTCCCTTCCTGAGGAGGAGAAGTAATTGCTCACCCTTGATATGACAAATGGATACATGGTAAGGAAAACACATTTAACAAACATGGGGCAGGGTCTCAATTTTGTCTTTACAGGAAAACGGATACAACTATTTTTAGACTATTTTTAAGATATTGACTAATTACTCACCTGTAATAGAAGACAGACTGATGATTAAGGAATGTACATGACAGACTACAAGACCAACTAATACACATATGCACTACTGGTTAATCTCTCAATGTTTACTGCTTTACATCTTGCATCTACACCTCAAAAAAAAAAGTGGTCCTGATTTGACTATTAATAGGGCTGGATTTGGATTGGGAGCAAGTGGCTTTCTCCCTCCCTAAACCCAAGCATATTGGTATGAGCATCAAGGATACTCCATTGGAGTTTGTCCTTTTGGCAGAGAATGGCCGGTTGAGTAAGGAACTGTCCTTACCTTGATTTCTGACAGTACACAGATGGTGTCCAACCTGGATGAACAAGTTGATAGATGGAAGATGAACAAGTTGATGGATGGAGACTGATGAAACATGCCTGGACAGGATAAGACAGTCCCTCCAAAATTGCCCTGCTTGTGAGATGTTTCAGATACCATAGGCCTGTAGCCAATATGTTAGATGCTCCAAAGGCGCACAAAAACCAGAGGTGATTGTCCAGGTAGCTGTGTTGCTTTCCTCTCCCAAATTTTGGAAGCCAATACTTCCATATACTTCTGACTTTTAAGTGATATGTCTTCCTTCTCAGGTCTTGAAGGGGCTGAAGAATAGGTATTTACAGTTACTAACTCATAATAATTCCTATTGTACATAGTCTTAGTTTAGAACCATCTTAGTTAGACAAAAGGGGGAGATATGGTGAGATTAAGGTGTCAGCCGATAAGGTCAGAAGACACTTCCCGGACCCTGGAGGGGGTGTGGCCAACCCTATTGATAAGTGGCTGCTGGGACACAAGGAGCTCTCTTCCTGGTTCCTGGTTGCTAGCTACTGGAGAGACAGTATCGGAATCCATCTTCCTTCCATCACACATCCATTGCTCGTCCATTGCTTGGATACACCAGTCCTTGTTCAGGTGCCACTATAAACTGTTCCTAATATTGTGTTAATTTATATTCTAATAAATATTAATTTTGGACTGGCGTCTTGATCATAAATCTCTATCTACACATATGTGTATGTGCAAATTTTTTATTGCAATTATTTATATTAAGATTCTCTTCTTATGAAATTGTTTACTAATCTTATCAGCACATATTTTACTTCATGTCATTAACTGATCAATTTTTATAGAACAGATGTATCTGTGATATTCTGTTAGATATCAGTGATGGCAGTAGACATTTTGTTCTTTTGTGTAATTTGAGATAACTGGCTCAACATTCTTTCACTCATCATGACTATTATATTTGCCTGACATTTATAGATAAACATGACAATGAGGTGTTTTGTGGCTGTGTTTGCTGTCTTAAAAGTCTGTCATAAATGCTATTTACCCATATAAATTATTTCTAAGACATTACAGGGATAATTTTAGTTTTTCTTCTTAGCTGTCAGAAGGATTGACTATATTGATATATTGTTAAAATGACTCTTCTTGCTGTAAACTGATCTTTCTGTATTCTGTGAATATGTGTTGTCACCACTGGTTAATAAAGAAGTTGTTCTGTCCTATAGCAAGGCAGAACATAGGCAGGTGAGAAATCAAAAGAGATATAAAAAGGAGAAAGTTATGTGAGGGGTTTCAAAGGAAATGTTTAGAGCTGCTGCTCAGGAAGAAAGATGTAGAGGGACACAGGTAAAGTCTCAGAACACATGTCAATAAATTGATTAATATAAGTGAGTTACTTTGTAAGAGTTAGTTAATAATAAACCTAAGCCATATACAAACAGCTTATAATTACTATGAGCCTCTGAAAAATTATTTTATAAGTGTCTGTGAGACCTCATTTGGTAGAGATTCATAAAGACCTAGGCTAGGCAGGATGAAAAACTACTGGCTACAATTAGTCTTGTGAAATACATTCAATTCGATTATGAAATATTATAGGAGACAAATACAAGGAGGAATTGCAGAAGCTAAGAAGTGGGAGAAGAGGAGGGAAAGAGGAAAAAGGGACACTAAAAGAAAATGTACTTTGTTCCTATCCTGTATTTATGTGTCTTACCTAACACTTCCATCAAAACAACTTTCTTGGCTAAGACATTTTCAATAAAGTATCATTTTTTATGGTTTCAAAGGTTTTAGTACTGAATTAAGCTCATCCCTAAATTAGTCATAATGTTTTCTACTTTCAGTGTGTAGTCTCTCTTGTGCCTAACCATATAAAGAGAACACTAGGTGAACCTTTCCTTCTTCCAATGTTTCCTTCTTAGGGAATATTCACTGTTTTAATTACTTAGATATGTTCATAATAACAATGATGTTAATAATAGAAATAAAGATAACTCGAGAAAACCAAGCTATCTTTATGATTTATTTTTAGATTATATATTTTTCCTTATTCTCCTTTTATTGAAAATTGATTTTTCTCTGATTCCTGTTACTATTCTAATTTATCCCTTTTATTTATTTCATCAGGATCCACATTCTACTTATCAGTAGAAAACTAACAGGTTCTAGAATGAAGTCTATTTGATCATGTTGTATGAATTTTGATGCGTTATTTGATTTGTTTTGCATCCAACCTTCAGGACATATAGAATCACCCAAAAGTTCTGTGATAGTCAAAAGCACTCCCAGAAGTGTGACAGATGGGTGATGAGTACAATTTCACAGCAAAGAACAATGTAAACTTGACTTTGACAAGTGGAGGAAAAAATCCAGTAGACATTTGGCCTCTTTCTATAATCCTACACTGACCACACACTGGAGTCAAGTAAATATTTTTTTTTTCTAAGCTTCTATAGTATTAAAAATTTCAGAAAGTCATTATCCTATATCACTGTTCAGAGTTAAGATGGGAGATGTAGATGTGAGCATGTGGCTAACAGTATAAAAACCTACTGTTTTCTGAGTAAAGTTAATCATAATAGAGTCAGAAAACCTAAATATAACACCAGGACCTAGAGTTCCTAATATCAGCATGGCCTTCAAATGAGCATATATCTGCTAATGGACTCTTGGGCCACAATATGGAGTCCAGGAAAGGGGTCACAATTGGGAAACCCTTGGCAAGAGTTAAGGGTTATTATTCTAAAGTATGCAGTGTCTGACATGGGATTCCTAATACCAGATTTATCTCCTGTAGAGGAAGAGTCTTGATATGCACTTTTGTCTATGGGAAAATCTCTCTCTTTCTCTGGTCTGGGACATAGGTGTTTTTTTTTTCTACATATCTTTCGTTTTAAATAAGTATCAGGAAATCTGAGCTTTTCAAAGCAAAATACTAAAACTAAAAATAACTAATTGAACATAAATTCTATAACTATAAAAATACTAAAAGAAAACAAAGTTGAAATATTCCAGGACATTATTTTTCTCAAACAAGATTCTAAATAAAAAGAATGTATTTAGATTCCCTTCCCTTGTCTCCTGTAATTTATAATGCACATCTTTTCTGTACCAACTCAGCAGGTGCAATGAACATCTCATCTTCAGTTTACCTGCAAATACCCTAAGAAGGAAGTTTGTTATTCTGTCTTGGCCTTTGAATGTGAGCATTGGACATCTTGTCCTCTTACTTCTCTATTGCTCTCAGAAAGTTCCCTAGAAAGTATAGATTTTGTGATGTCCAAACAACACCTGCAACAGGTTAGTCACAGTGATTACCATAAAAAAAAATGTGTGCCTCAATTTATGCCACCTTGCATGATTTTTTTTAATAAAAAATAATCAGGAATATATTCTGTAGGTTTGATACAAACTATCATATATTTAACAACCAGGGCCATATAAAAGGTGCCAGACAAGGAGTGTGGGGCAAACGGACTCCAAAATTTATCTGAGGTCCATTCTTGAACATGTCAGAAAAACTGGAGCAAATTAATGAGATTGACAAAGGCTGGAAGGGGAAAGGCATCTCTGATAGATTTTTTTTGTGTTGGGACAGAAGGCCAGATCAACTTTCACAAGGAGCACTCAGCATCTTTTAATCACCACCTCATCTGTGGGCCTTCTATTTTCTAAAGTCACACCTTAACAATTTAATGAAGTTCAAAACCTAAAACGTTTAATTTGGATTGGATATATTTTATTTATATTTCAGTTCATAGCCTGTTACTGTGTTAAGTCACAGAAGGAATTAATGCAGAAACGTGTAGGCAGGAACTGAAGCTGAGACAATGGACTACAACGTAAGACTGTCTAGTAATAGTAGTATCACTGTGGACTGAGTCCTCCCACATCACTCATTAATAAAGAACAAAGTTGCTCACAGGAGAATCTGATAGAGGAAATTCCTTAAAGAAAATTTCCTCTTCTTAGATATATCTGTGTTTGTGTCAGGTTGACAAAGTACAACCAATATGCTTAGGCACTTGAACATACTTAAGGTGAAAAGCAGAAGGGAGAAATAGAAGTACATCCTTCATGATTGTAGCTGTTTACCCCCAGGCTCTTGTGTCCCGCGCCCACTCCTCGCCAGCAAGGACAGACGCAGTACACACTTAGGATCCTTCTGCAGTACAGCTTTAATGGATCTTGGGGGAGAGCATTTAGCTTACGGAAAATGGAGGGGAGGGCAGAGAGAGGAGAGAGAGAGCGAGGGAGATGGGGGCCGCGCGGGACAGGGCCCGGCGGGGAAAGAGAAAGCAAAAAAGGGCCACGAGGTAGGAAGCACCCGGTTTTATGTCGACCAAACGGCCCCTGCTTTAGACGTATCATCTTCCTATAGGTTGCAGTCCAGTATCCCACATGACGCCAAGGAAGAGGCTGAGAAACCAGTCTCGCGAGAGCACGCATGCGTTCTCTACTGACTCAGGCGGGTTGGCCAGCACCAGATAATAGTGCCACCTTGAGGAGCTGGAGCCAGCGGCCTCCAACATCTCACCCTTCTATATTCTAAGCAAAGAGAGAATCCTGTAAGAGGGTGGAGACAGTGATTGTCCCCCAGAATAAATTGTGGACTTGCGTGGGGGTCATCTCTAATCTCTCGACAGATCGAGATGCCCCCAGCCTGTCCTCTGCCTTTTGCTGGGAAGGGAATTAAGACAGACACCCTTATGCAGGACAATATGTCTCCCAGGACATGGCTATGTCCTGTGCGATGCCCTTGGCTCAGCATACCTCTTAGGAAACGGGCTGAACGTTCCACCTAGTGCAATAGACAAGGCTGTCTTAGGTGTGTAGGAGCTGTCTAAGCCACAATATCTCTATTGCTTTAGCATAGTTAGCCATACCTCTATCGAGGTTTCTGAGTCTAGAGCCATTAAGGCTTGAGTCGAAACTGTTTTGTTTCTCTGACTTTGGATTCTGAACCTGCAAACCGTCTAGAGAAGAATGACTAGTCCTCTGCAAAAGGCTAGGTCAAACATATCCACCCCCACCCACTTTCTGGAGTAGGGGAAGGCTGAGGGAATTTATGGAGTAAGCTCTCTGGTCAGCGACAGGTCTAGCCGAATGGAATTGGCCTGGACGATCACCACCTGCAGGTCACGAAGGGTCTGTTCAAACTTAGACGACCAATTCTGTAAGAAAATTGAGAAAGGCTTTTTGAAAGATTAGTTGTCTTTGTAAAGTGTTTATATTGAATAGAGGTTATGCATAAGCCAGCAAGTTATTGCTCACACCTCAACTGTGCCATTTATTGGGGTGGACAATTTGTTAACCGCCTGTGCAGTCTGCACTATTTTTGAAAGTGCACCAGCTGAGGCAGTCACTGAGGCCCCCATGGCAGCTGTGACAATGATCTCTATAATAACAGCAGAGATTCTAAAATCTCTTTTTTGTCTAAATAGCTGCGAGCTACTGGGGAACCACGGTGGTATGGGCACAAATCGTGGCATGTGGGCCGCTGCTGCAAAGAAATAAAGCTGAGCATCTCAGCATAAGGCATAAAGGCAATTATCAAATTTGTATCTCAATTTATCTATAATTTTTGAAGCATTGCTAACAATCTAAATAACTGGTGGTTAAATTGGGAGAAAATGAAAATATTTTAGGCATGGCCCAACCTATATTTCTGGATTGGCAATTGTTATATGGTAAAATTGAATTTTTATCTGGCCTGCCTGAGCAAAAGGAAGCCAATTTTGGTTTTATCAAACTCTGTTTCCTTTGTCAGGCTGCCGAGAAATTTTTTAGTAATATATCTGAACTATTTTTAACTAAAACATAAACTTCTCTTTAACCCCAAACTTCTATTTTCTTTAAAGCTATGTCTAAATCTTTATACATCACCGGCATTGGCAGAGAGAAGATGGGCATTATCTTCTACCGCTGTCACCAAACACATCAACTGGAGAAGGCGAAGGCTCTTTTTCTTGCAATATTTTTCTGGTGAGGCGCTCTGGGATCCAAACTGGATTTTTTTCATCCTGTGGAAAAACACAGACAGCTCCCCAGGATCTTATTAAAATAGGATCCGGGCCTTTCCATTTATTTTCTAAAATATCTTTCCATTTTACTAGCTCTTTTGGCCGTTGTGGTTCTGAGCAATGTCGCTCAGCAGCATTTTGATATTTATCATCAATATTTAAAAAATTTATGGTAAACAACGCCAAGGCAATTGACACTCTTGGTGTTGGGGGCAATTCTATTCCCCCTCTCTGTTTTAACAAATAGGATTTTAAGGTCCGATGTGCACGTTCAATAATGCCTTGTCCTTGAGGGTTGTATGGTAACCCGGTAAGGTGTGTTACTTGCATCTGTGCACAAAATTGGGCGAATTTTTGGGAGCTGTAAGCTGGCCCATTATCAGTCTTGAGGTAAGCTGGTTTGCCCCAGGCACTCCATGCCTCTAAGCAATGTTGAATAACATGTATGGTCTTTTCTCCTGTAAGTGGTGTGGCATGAATAATACCTGAACATGTATCAATAGAAACATGTACAAATTGAAGCTTTCCAAAGGATGGAACATGTGTCACATCCATCTGCCATATTTGTAATGGTGAAATGCCTCTTGGGTTAACCCCAACAGTTTTAGGAGGGAGGAATTGACAGCAGTTTTGACACTGTGTCACGATTTCGTGAGCTTGTTGTCTAGTAAGTGAGAAACGCTTGCATAAAGTCTCTGCTGTAACATGAAATTTTGTATGAAAATCTTTTGCAGCTTGCAACGGATTAGCAAAGGCAGCAGCGACCAGGCGTGTAGCTTGGTCAGCCAAATTATTTCTTTTGCTCATAGGACCTGGGAGTCCCGAATGTGCCCGTATATGGGTAATGTAAAAGGGCTCACGTCGTTGCAGCAAACAGTCTTGTATGGTACAAAACAGGGCAGACACTGTACTAGAAGGATTAATAATACCGGCTGTTTCAAGTAACTGAAGGGCATTTACCACATAATGGGAATCAGACACAATATTAAGCGGACAATCAAACTTTTGTAAAACTTCTAACACAATTAGACATTCAACTATCTGGGGTGATTTTTGACCAAAATCTTTAAAAAATGTTTGTGAATTTATAATGTAAGCACCCCTTCCATTTCCTGAGCCATCTGTATATACAATTAAGCCATCTTTTAAAGGCACTGAGGAAGTAACACGTGGATATATCACAGGGTGATAAGCCACAAACTGTAACAAAGGATGTTTAGGATAATGATTATCAATTTTTCCAGGAAACATAGTAGTTAATATGGCCCAATCATCATTGGTAGCAGCTAGGACCTGAACCTGATGGGTGGTATAAGGTAAGATCATCACAGTGGGATAAATACCAAAATATTCGGCCGAGGCCCTCAAGCCTTTTTGAGCTAATTGAGCAACGGCAGCTGGATACCAGGCAATAACCTTTTGGGGTGAGGCTGGGGGATGAATCCATAATAAGGGGCCTGTTTGCCATAATACCGCAGTAGGCAATATTCTTGTTTTAAAAACACATAGGGAAAATGGCTTATTATAATCAATTCGAGCTAATTGGGCCTTTGTTATCGCATTTTCTACTATCTTAAGCACTTCTTTAGCTTGAGGTGTTAAACTGCGGGGAGAGGTAAGATTAGAATCACCTTCCAAGATATCAAACAAAGGCTTTAAATCTGCAGTGGGAATTTTCAAAAAAGGTCTAAGCCAATTAATATCTCCTAGTAATTTTTGAAAATCATTTAATGTCTTTAAGTCTCTCCTGAAAATTTCAATCCTCTGGGGAACAATTCTATCAGGAAATATATTAGACCCTAGAAACTGTCCAACTTCTGAAGTCTGAATTTTATCTATTGCAATCTGAAGTCCCCATAATTTTAATTGCTCTTGTAATAAAACATAAGCCTCTCTTAAAATCATCAAATCACAATAGCAAAGGAGTATGTCGTCCATGTAGTGGGCTATAACTAACTTAGAATATTTTTGCCGCACTGGCGCAAGGGCTTCTTGAACATATAATTGACATATGGTAGGACTATTAGCCATACCCTGAGGCAAAACCCTCCATTGATATCTCTTGTCCGGTTCCAGGTGATTAATAGAGGGAACCGTAAAGGCAAACCTAGGCCTATCTCTCTCATTTAAGGGAATGGAGAAAAAACAGTCTTTAATATCTATAATAATCATGTGCCAATCTTTTGGCAAGGCTGAGAGTGTGGGAATTCCCCGATGAACTGGCCCAAAAAGATGCATCTGCGCATTAATAGCTCTTAAGTCGTGTAACAGACGCCATCTTCCGGATTTCTTTTTAATCACAAAAATGGGTGTATTCCATGGAGAGGTGGAGGGCTCAATATGTCCTTCAGCAAGCTGTTCTGCAACAAGCTCGATCACTGCCTTAAGCTTGTCAGAGGTCAATGGCCACTGAGGAACCCATACCGGCACCTCTGTTTTCCAAGGTATGGGTCGTGCTGCCTCAGTGGCACCTAAGAAAAACCCAGGCCCTGTCTTTCTTCATACCCCATCTTTTTTAAAATCCCTTGTGCTTGAACTGAATATTCATTGGACAATACTAGCCCTAGCTCTTGCATAATATCCCGTCCCCATAGATTTACTGGTAGTGGGAGGACGTAGGGTGTGAACCAGCCTTTCTGACCTTCCTCTGTTCTCCATGCTAGAGCAGATGAACTAACTGTGGGATGAGAAGCATACCCAAGGCCTTGTAAGGAATGGGAAGACTCAGTAGTGGGCCATGATTTTGGCCACCAATGGGAGGAAATTATGCTCTTGTCTGCGCCCGTGTCTAAAACCCCTTCAAATTTTTTATCTTTAACCCAAAGAGTTAGGCTAGGTCGCTGTCTCAAGTCAACCAATAAATAGACTGAGTCTTGTCCTGAAGAGCCCATTGTGAGGCCTGTTGTGGTGTCTGATCTATAAGCGCGGAGTAGAACTAGCTGTGCTATTTTATCTCCAGGATTAATGGTGAACACCCCAGTAGGACAGGAGCATAAGGCTTGAATTTCATCAGTATGCTGATGATCTATTAAACCGGGGTGAACTACAAGTCCCTGCTTAGTGAGGGAGCCTTGCCCCAACAGCAACCCGATACATGCTTTGGGGATCGCCTCAGGCAGGCAGACAGGTACAGGCTGCACTCCCATTTGTGGTGTCAATAAGAAGTGGGAGGAGGCACACAGGTCCAGTCGGGCTCTCCCGGAGGGCTCACACTCTTGCTTTCCCTGACAAACTTTGCCCCATACTTTTGTGGGCCCTGGGACATGGGGCTCACTATCTCGTTTTTTGGCTCTGTAGTCTCTAATGGTGGTAGAATTCTCCCCTTAATATCTCGGACTGAGCGGCACTGATCTGTCCTATGGTATCCTTTACTACATCGAGAGCATAAGGAGGGGGTAGGCCCCTCAGAGACACAGCATTCTTTTTTAAAATGGCCGGGCTTGCCACATTTAAAGCAAACTCTCTTGGCGGGACCCGCTAGAGGGCGCCTCTGGGACTGCAAAATGGCTGCAGCCAGACCGGCGTTTGTCAGGGGACCGCCAAGCTCTCGGCATACCCTTAACCAGTCTTGTAGACCTTTATTTTTTCTGGGAGCTATTGCCATACGGCATTCCTTGGTAGCTTGTTCAAATACCAGCTGCTCTATCAGAGGGGCAGCCGCCTCTGGGTCACCAAAGATTCGACCTGCTGCCTCTGTCATGCGAGCTACAAAATCAGAAAAGGGCTCTTGCGCACCTTGAACGATTTTAGTTAATTGACTGCTCCCTTCTCCTTTTTTGGATAAAGCCTTCCATGCCCTAATGGCTGTATTAGCAATCTGCTGATAAGCTCCCCAGGGGTAGTTAGTCTGATCAGCCGCGTGTGGTCCTTGCCCTGTCAGCATCTCAAATGTCCAGAGCTGTTGTTCGGGGGTAAGTGCAGTAGCATTGGCCCTAGCCTGTTCTTGAGCAGCCTCGTGCCATAAGGCTTTCCATTCTAGATATTGACCCATACTAACCAGGGAGGCCTTAGCAACTGTCTGCCAGTCGGCAGGCGTCATGGCTGACAATGCTAACCTGTCCAGCTGAGCAACTGTAAAGTTGGCGGTTACACCATACTTTCAGACTGACTCAGCTAGTTCTTTAATCTGAGCGTATTCTACAGGAGCATGTATCCGTCCCCCTTCCGCTGCTTCAAACACTGGATAGGCCAAGCTGAGCTTTTTCTTAACCTTCTCAGACAAAAAGGACAGGGTCCCGACTCGTCCCTCATAAGGAGGGGGAGCGGTAGATACTGGCCGTGTAGGTTCGACGGTCAGTTGTCGTTTTCTAACTCTCACATTCTGATCCTCGGGGGGAAGTTCATCAGGATAATATCCCTCTGTAGCTGCCTCTTCTTTTAGTTCACTCTCCTTATCAGGGCTCAACTCATCGTCTCCTGATTGCTCCGATGTATCAGAGCCACTAGAGAAGCCATACTTTAAATCTAAATTTTCAAGTTTCTGTATCGGGTACAAAGTGGTGGAACCAGGCTTTAGTTTCTGGTTTCCCAGCTCCCCCAAATTTTTTATTTCATCGGGGAGTCCTTTTTCCTTATGAAGTAGTTTCTGGTTTTTTAATTCTCCCATATTTACCGGGTCCTTTTTCCTTGTATTACAGCGCGCGCCTAACCTCACATTGCGCTCGGTTTCTGACATGCTGTCCTGAACTCTTCCTATCACGCCTTGCCCTTTAGCTATCAGATCTTTACAGGCCTTGTCTTCTACAAAGTTCTTTAGGGTAGGCTGTGCCAAAGACTGGGAGGATCTCACAGACCGGTAGAGGCAATAGACAACCCCAAGCAACAACACTATTAAGACAAGCACCAGGGCCTCAAGAAACCCTTTCCAGAGCGGCAAAAATCCCAAATTAAAGTCCAGTTCAGACATACCTCTCCGAGCAACCTGTCTGCAGTTCTGAATCCACCTCGTCTCCGAGGGCGGTGCAAACGATGTTTAAATCCCCGGGTCTCGGCACCAAATGTCCCGCGCCCACTCCTCGCCAGCAAGGAAAGACGCAGTACACACTTAGGATCCTTCTGCAGTACAGCTTTAATGGATCTTGGGGGAGAGCATTTAGCTTACGGAAAATGGAGGGGAGGGCAGAGAGAGGAGAGAGAGAGCGAGGGAGATGGGGGCCGCGAGGGACAGGGCCCGGCGGGGAAAGAGAAAGCAAAAAAGGGCCACGAGGTAGGAAGCACCCGGTTTTATGTCGACCAAACGGCCCCTGCTTTAGACGTATCATCTTCCTATAGGTTGCAGTCCAGTATCCCACATGACGCCAAGGAAGAGGCTGAGAACCCAGTCTCGCGAGAGCACGCATGCGTTCTCTACTGACTCAGGTGGGTTGGCCAGCACCAGATAATAGCGCCACCTTGAGGAGCTGGAGCCAGCGGCCTCCAACACTCTTGGAGTCCATCTTACACATAATTCTGGGTAAATTTTTTTTTAAAACGAAAGAAGTGAGATAGTATATTGTCAATGGATATAAGAATATCTGGGAAAATGCTTTGGAACACTGGATTAAATTAAAAGGAAGTCACAGATTTTAGATAAACTCAGATACAGCACTGGTTCTACCTTCATTACTTTGTCAATCTATCCAGCAGGGGTCACCATGAACACATGTCTTCAGGTAAGGATTCCCCATCAGGAAGGTTAGTAAAACAGCACAAACAAGGATATCTTGTACACATGGGAAGGAACTGGATCATAGCAATACAAGATCAGCTTAAATTAACTTTCTTGAGCTTTATCTCTGGAATCATCTTTAATTTCAGTAATCTTTTTAATGAGTGGAAGTTGAAGTCTGTGTCATCAGTAAGTCTTTAGTGAATGTGTATTCCCTATGTGTGAAAATATATTTTCTGATAGTCATAGAAATATTTGGCATTGGAGATAATTAATTAATGTTAATTAACTAACATTCTACATCTTGAAGTCCAGTTTCAAATCACTATCCTGCCATTCAGTAAATAAAGTTGATATCAAAACTACCTTGTGATTCAGGGGAACATATCTGAACCAAGCTTTTCAAAGCTGAATCACTAGGTAGAGGGGAAAATGATAAACATTTTCATCTTAAGGATGTTCAAATAGTATTTTTACCACAGTATTTTTATTCTAAAATCTACAGATTTCTAAATTTAAATCCAGAATCTCACCGTGTTCATATATCATGCATTTTAAGCATGATATATTATTTTTTAAAAAACATAGAAAACCCATCAATAGACATTGATATTACACCAGTAGTATGTATGATATCAGTAGCAATGGCAGTAGTGTTATGGGATTTGATAGCTCCTTAAATGAATAATGGACTCTGAACACTGCCAATTGTCACTGAGCCCTTTGACCAGAGACCCTCATCTATCAGGAAATTATTCACCCATGGAACAATCTTATCTTTGTTTACAGGTGGTAACTGTCTTGTTCTTAAAAGGTGGTGGAGAGGCTTTTAATGTCATCTGTGAGCCCTGTTTCTCCCTCTTGAAGAATCAGTCCTCTACTACTGAGTGGCAGGTGTCTCCATATCCTATACTGCAATGTAGGAACACTCTCCTCACTCTGTTGCTGCATCACAGTTCATGATCTGTTTTGATCTCCACACCACACAAAGGCTGTCTTATACACAGCCTTTGCTCAATAATCTGTCTTCATCTGCTAGACCAGACCCCTGTTATGAACAGAAAGAGAAAAAAGAAAGAACAAACATACACACACACAAATGTACAGTAAGATTGGATTAGGTAAGACTTCCCTAAAATGCAGAACCCCACCATGTTTATTTTGTAGGAAAAAAGAGCAGGGATTTAGTTAGTTTCCATGGGAAGTCTCTGTAGACCAACAACTTCAGGATACAAACATCAAGGAGAAGAAAATTCTTCCATGCACTGATAAATTATTCATAAGCTCTCATGTTTGGATTCCCAGGGTGATGTTTGACAGCCATTTGAACATGACCTGAATCAGGAACTGGCTTTCCCAATGTTTTATGGGACCAAGGCCTTGGAGTCCTCCACATGTTTGTATCCATGTAAACTCAGGACTTCTTTCACACAATTCTTCATCTGTTTTATTTTAGTCAGCTGTTAAAGGGGTTACACAGCTGAAGCATACATTAAGAACTTTTTTATATTATGGAATATAGCCATAGTTCACAAGGGATGAAAAGCTTGTGGAATATTTCTGAATGGTTGCTGAGAGCACAAAACTTTTGGGGATAAGTCTTGTGATTAGCAAGCACAGTCATGAAAACCCTACAGCAGCTCATGAGTCATTAGGAAATTCATTACAGCCACAAAGGTAGAAAGTAGCTTATACATTTTCAGGACTAAAGACCCAACATCCCTGATGCTGATTCTCTTTTATAAAAGGAACATGAGGAAAACATTCAAAAAGGAGGATAATAATCAGTAGCTATTTGAAGGCAATAGATTGACATTGCATAATGTTCTCACAGCAGGTCACTACTGGAAAGACATAGTACAATTTTGCACACCTTACTTATTTTCTATTTTTAATGTTTTTAAAATTGCCTTGACAATAACCAAGTTTATCTATTATTATTATTATTTTAGAACATTTCCCCAGCACTGATTGGTGATATAGATGGGTAACTATAGCAGATATTTCTAAGAAACTGTTCAAAGAACATTCTCTGGCTTCAAGAATATCCACAAACCCAAAAGATGTCTTTTAAAACATCTTTCAGTATTTGGAGATGCCTTTGTGTAAGACTAACAATCTTATTTGTCTACCAAAAAAATCTGTGTCAATTCATGTCAGAAAAATTTCACTCTCAAGACTGCAGATAGAGTGTTTCAGTGGAAGGAATTTTTTTTTCAGAAAACCCTACAGTACACTGATATAGTCCATAATATGGGGTCTAGAGACTGCTATGTTGACACAGCCCTGAAGCTGTGACCACGTCATCTAGACCCTGATGATTTGCATATAACATGTGAACACCCCCCTGTTCTGAGAGCTTCTTAATAGGTTGGCCATATACTGTGCATAAGACAGTCACAATCAGGACACAGGACAGACATGAGGGCTCCTACTCAACTCCTGGGGCTACTGATGCTCTGGATCCCAGGTATGAAGGACTGCAGGGTTATTCTCAGTGTGGTCATTTTTGAAGGGAACTCTATGAGTTACCCTTTGAAATAACTCTGGTTCAAAGGCAACTCTATGAAATGACTTTAAATGCAGTATTGAATAATAATTTTGGTTGTATTTTTTTCTTTCTCAATACTAGTTTCCAGATGTGACATACAGATGACCCAGTCTCCATCTCAGACTACATCTCTAGGAGACAAAGTCACTATCAAGTGTCAAGCCAGTCAGAGCATCAGTAGTGCAATAAGCTGGTATCAGCAAAAACAAGGGAACTCTCCTAAGCTCTTGATCTATGGTGCATCCAGTTTGTATCCTGGGGTCCCATCAAGGTTCAGTGGCAGTGGATCTGGGACAGATTTTAGTCTCACCATCAGCAGTGTTGAACCAGAAGATATTGGGACTTATTACTGTCAACAGTACAGCAGTTACCCACCCACAGTGGAACAAGTCAAAACATAAACTGTTCAGCAAAGCAGAAGTGCAAACCACTGGTGGTTTGACCTACAGACATCATTAGTCAGATGAAGTTGGCATTGAAGACATTGAGTAGATTTGCAATAAGAGACTATTGCTCCTCTTATTAAACTCTAACAGCCAAGGCAAAACAAAATGAATGCTGAGTGATACTCTTGAAAACTAAGAAGGCATCTAGAATATAATGTCTTTTTGAATTGACACAGCAAAATAAAAAATCAAGTAAGATTCACAAAAGATGAAAGAAGAGGAATGAGAGTCTGCATTCAAGTCTCATGAAGAACTTTTATTGGTTCAATAATCTTTTTATAGATGCATGTGAAGGTCTAACAGCTAGACAGATCATTAACAGACAGAAAATAGAAACAAGGGCCAAAAATAATAACACTGATAAATAACCATATTACACAGATGGTACACTTCTGCCCACGTTCTCATGTGCCTGATCTAACAGGCAGCAAAATAGCTAAAGATCTATCAGGTGTTTTCTTCTGCCAGTCTGGCACTTTTTTGAAGTTCAAAGCTAGATCAAAACACATTTTCCTCAGACTTGTGATCCTGTCAGCCGCCCTGTCCTAGTGACAGCTGACCAACCATAAACTAGAGGAGGAAGACCTCTCCCATATTCTTAGAATTCAGAGCCTTCAAGGAGACACCAGGGTTTCTGAGTTCTTTGCAGAGCAGATGATCATCTTTATGTCCCTCTCTGTATATTTCTCTCCTAATGACAACCTTTCTTCATCTATTGATCCTGTTGCTGCATCTGATGTTTTCCCTGCTCCTACCTTTCCTACCCTTTAATTGTTTAACTGTCTGAGAAATTAAAGTCTCCCAAAGGAAGTAAACAATAATCCATGCATGTGTTGATATATTGTGGATTTAAATTAGAGGACAAAGTCAAGCTATAAAGGTCAGGAAGTGGTGAGCCATGTCTTTAATCAAGTACGTTATTGGCAGAGATCTATGTGGATCTCTGTGAGTTCAAGTCCTCAGAGAGTTAGGTAGTGGTGGCACACCTGTTAAATCCAGCATTTGTGATCCCAAGTCACTGTTTCCAGTAATTGGGAAATACAGTAATTTAATCCTAGCACTAGGGACGTTGAATCAGGATGTGAAATAGCTGGGTAGAGAAAAAAAATATAGAGTTAGAGGTGACAAGAGTTATTCCCATTTACCTGGGACCTCATGCATGCAATCACAAGTGCTGGAATTAAAGGTGTTTACCACCACTCCTGGCTAAATTAGGCCTTGAACTCAAAGAGATACAAAAGAGTCTTTGCCTCCTGAGCTATGCAATTAAAGGCATTTTTCACCACTCCCTGATCTTTATGGCTTGACCCTGTCTACCAACTTCCAGACAACTTTACTAAACACACAACTTATTACCATATATGCATGGTTTAGTGTTAATATATTTGGGTTCCAAACAATGAGAGGGTGCATTTACAAACTTTGAAAAGATAACCACAAAAATAGTAAAACATTTAAATGTTTAAACTGTGGAAAACTTGGGAGAATGATAGTGAGTAATGTTGTGTGAACTTGATCCATTAGCCAATGGTATTGTGGTGACAAGCTCTAGAGAGTGATCTCATCTGCATATTTGCCGATATAAAAACTCAGAGATGTTTTGGATGGTTAGAGCAGGACAGTTTGTTCCCATCACACATGGGCTGAAGAGAGTTTGACAAATAGATTAGCAGTAGAGTCTACTTTGTTCTGTGTCTTGCATATACCTTCATGAACTCATTTCCCAAATAAATCTTATCTGCCTATTGATATGGTGTCTCTGGCTCTAAACATGGTCTGAGTCCATTAGCTCTGATGCTAACACAATTACAGCTGCTTAGGCACATGGAAGCTACTCAGAGCAGGTTCTAGCATTTTTGTGGGCTTGCAACTCATTTTAAATAATGATTTAAACATCAAACAAACAAAAACAACAAACAAAAGCAACTCCATGCTGCCTGCATACATCCTGGAGCCAGCTCTCAGAAACAGTGAGTTACAACTGCACTTTCATGTGTGTCCATACCTTGATCTGTCTTGTCTTACCTGCCTAAGCCTGCTTGGACCAGAGCCTCTGGTCCCATAGACTTGCAAACAGCTGCTCTTTCTAACCAATTTTGTTCAGTATAAACAATTCCTAAAGCAGAATATTCTGCGGCTCAGGTGTGAATAGCTGGCTCCACTTTCTGGTCAAACCCTGTCACTGCATACTAACACCTTCTTTCTACCCAGTTACAGACCAAGCCCTTAGAGCGCCAGCCCTTCTAAAGCTGGTCAATCAAGATTGCTACAACTTTGACATTTTTCTGTAGGTTATAACAAAGGGTAATTACCTGAACATTTTAAATGTTTGACTCATAAATAAATTATTTAAAGTAATTTGTAAACTTTTCCCATGTCAATCATGGGAAATATCACTCTGCATCCAATTAGGTACCTGCTTATGGATGGAATCCTAGAAAAGCTTGGCTTGGATGAATGTTTTTATTTATAACAGTCTGAAAATTCATTTGTTATCCATAAAAATGATTCAATAACATTGCAAAAAAAGAGAAACTGACTAAAACAATATGGACTTTGCAAAATGGTAATGGGGAAATGATCAAAAAATAAAAACCATGAATAATAACTTTAAGAATTGTCAGATACGACAATTGCTTTAGAAGTTAACATGTGAGTCATTGTGATAGTCACTAAAGGAGACAAGACAGCTTTGGCAGATAAGATGAAAACTTTAGAGACTGTTATGAATGATAAGAACAATAAATTGATGGATCTTATGAAGGCTTTGAGATTCGACTGTACAAAATGCAACTACTAATGAAATTCAAGCCTTGAGAACTTATTAAAAGTGACAAAAAGAGAGGTTTGAAACAAATGAAAGAAGAAAGAAAAGAATCAGTCTCATCCTTACATTACAGAGTTAGAGATGACCTGCCAAGGGTTGTTACCACACCTGCCACAATTTATTCTGCTACTGTTTGTGAAAGGCCAGCAAATACCAATAACCGCAAAGGACCTGCAAACATACAAACAAGCATACACACAACACAAACACACACACACACACACACACACACACACACAACACAAACACACACACACACACGGATGGTTTCAAAAATATTAAGGAAGCAAAGTTTGTTATGGTAGGCATTCATCATATATGAGGCAGATGTTGAATAAGTGGTCAGAATTAATTATTCCCTATTATTGCAATCAATTAGACTCAGCAATATTAAAATGTTTCTTAGTTATGATGTAGAAGCTTTTTGATAGAAAAAGGTAAGAGGTCTTGAATAGCAAGGTAAGATTAGAGATTTTGAGATTTCCAAGATCAAGTACTTGGCAAGGGCACTCACGCTGATGTAAATAATCAGGCTACACTTGATGAACACACCTTGTTACAATTCTGTTTCGCAGCCTTAAAGGCTTGCTACAAGACTTAAGAATCACAAAACATTGAGCCATTTATTAAAGTTATATAAGGCTCAAATAAACCTTCACAGCCATTTTGAAAATATCTACTAAGGCTGTAAATGGAATATGACTTGAATTTTGGGCTTTTGAAATTGATAATTTAGAATCCTAAAAAGTAATTGGACCTTTAAAGGTCAGATCAGTACCCATAAAAAAAAATGGATCTAAGACACATTCTACATTGATTCTAGGCTTGAATATGATGTAAATTTCCAAAGTTCTGAAGAGACATCAAATGTGAAATGTTTGCATTGTGGTAATTAAAAAGAAATTGTAGACACAAAGTCCCTAGAAATATTTTTTTTTTCTTGTAGGCATGCTCCAAAGAGAAGGGTCTAAACTTCTATATTATGCAGATGATGCAAAGGCCTACATTGGATCAATAAACACTGACCAACAAGAAACAAACAAGAAACACAATGGGGAGCATCCAAAGGTCCCCATATTGAACATGATACAGTCATTTGCGTTCTGGACATTTCTCCCATAACAATGAGAAGATACACTGCCTAATTAAAACAAAATGAAAAAAACCAAAAACTTATTACTTTAGATGATAGAAGTGCTTTGAAAAATGAATCAAAAATTCCAGAATAAATTGTAAAACAAATGTTTTGGTAGACACCTATAAATTATCAAAAACCAAGGCTGAGAATAAAAATAAATAACGTTATATTTTAGGGTCTATTTGATTCAGACTGAAATGTGACAATTAATCAGAATCATGGCATCTGTATTGAACTCTTCAGTAGGCAAATGTTTAGTTCTTAGGCATTAAAACCTCATTTCAACTAAACCAAAGCACAATATGGGTTGAATGTATGGGGTTAGAAAGACAAATAAGGCAGCTGAGGCCATAAGTGGATAGTGTAGCAGTGAATCTATAGGGTCATGGTCTGTTACAACAATGAAATACACAGATTGATGTTCCTGAAATAGCTCTCAGAAATAGACAGAATAAAACTTATGTTTCTGAGAAGATTATTATTAGGCACTATAAGAACAGTCCCTGAACATTCAGGCTGAAAAAAAAAAACTATTAATCTTTTAGAGGTACCAACAGCCTTACCTATACAATCGCATTATTGACAAACCTCTCTGGGTTGGATAATGGCCTATGACATGAGATAAACTGCAGTCTTTAGAACAGTGAATTCAGAAGCAGTTAAATACTCAACATATTGAAGAATCAACCAGCCCTTGAAATTTTCCTATATTATCTATTAAAATAAAGTGTAGAGAATGTAAATGCTGACAGATCTTAAGTCCATAAATAAATTAACTCAGCCAATAGGTGCTCTACAGCCGGGAATTACTTCTGTTTTCTCTGTTATGTAAATGTTAGTCTATTGAAGTTGTTGACTTAATATACTCTCTTTGTATATCTTTACAAAAAGATTAGCAAAAAATTGCTTCATGGTGCATATTTACAATAGTTTTTATCCCACTAGTAGATGTCATAGAAGGTTGTCCTACAGATAAGGATGAACAACCAAATGTGCCAATATTTTGTGCAACCGCTATGTCAAACAATTTTGTGCATTTTGTACAATCTATAATTTACCATTATGTGGATGACATCATATTAGCTGATTCAAATGTAGATATTTTAGAAAAAAAATTGAAGAAGTAAAGAATATTTTTTCTTACTTGGGATCAAAATCACTCCTCAAAAATATAAAGAGATTCTATTAATTACTTAGTATATAAAATATGTCTACAAAAATTTGACCACAAATGGTACAAATTAGAAGAGCTTGACTGGGAACCTTTAGTAACATTCAAAGATTGCTAGGAGACATTTCCAACCTATGGCCTAGTCTTGGGGTAAAAATGGATAAACTGAGTAATTTGTTGAAAACCTTAAATGGTGACAAGGCTTTAAATAGTCCAAGAGAATTGTTAGATGGAGCTGAGAGAGAATTGGCTTTGGTCGGAAAGAAATTACAGGACACATATGTGGATCATATGAACCCATATCTTGACTACATTCCGGTTATATTATCCTCTATGCATTCACGATAGGGTTTTTAATACAGAAGGAAGATATTATCTTGAAATGAATACTTTTATCACATAAGCAGAGTAAAAAATTAAAGCCATATGTGAAAAACATTTCAGATTTTATTCTAAAATATAAATTAAGACATTGTCAGTATACAGAAATTGAACCAGGAGAGATTTTAGTACCCTAACTAATTTTAAAAATCCTCTTTTTCGCAGAAAACAAATATTGTCAAAAAGGCTGCAGCAGCTTTTTGGGGAGAGATTAACAATAGTTTTCCCATAAGCAACATGCTTAGATTTTTATAAAGAACCACTTCAGTATTTCCTCACATTGTATGGGGCAAATGAATCTCTGGAATGCCTTCACTCTCTGATAATACAGATAATTAAAAAAAGGCAATTCATAGATCAGAATATTTAAGTAAAGTGTTTCAAAACCCTTATTATTCTATGCACAATTCAGAATTGTATGTCCTTTTCATCTTTCATCATATTAATGTATTTTACAAAAATTATCAATAAATTGTTGCCTCTCGATATGCAGAAAGAATTTGTTTTCCACACTGAAAAACAGCTAAACTTACTCCAGATGAAATAATATTAAGTTCATATTTTATACATTATAGGAAATAGTAGTAGTAATCATCACAAATATTTAACATACATCAGATCCCATATGGGTTTACTAGTTTCCTAGCACAACGAAATAATAAAATCAACCAGTTATTTATTAATAGGATATATGTTAGAAGCCTCAGAATTTTATAAAAATCACCATGTAAATAGCAAAGGTGCAAAAGAATTTTTCCATAACTTGGCAACAAGCCAAGGAAATTAAGCAAAATGGTCGTACATTTTTCCTTCATTAACCAAAGTAAATTAAGTGAAGGAAGTAATCCTAATGGTTTTCAAAGAAATAAAATTTGACAAATAGATGTTTTTCACTTTGCAGAATTGCTAATGTAAAATATGTTTCAAGGCCCACCAACAAGTCACTGGGTTCCTAGGGTAAGGTATTTGGCTGAAGAAGAGAAGCAGATAGTGAAGTACCTTGAGAGGGTCAAGCAATTTGAAACAGCTAGAACTCCAAGTTATTTTGATGAGTGCTTATATAAATTTTCAAAGCCAGAATTTAGACAAAATATAGTACAAGCAGTCAAACCCTATCTTGTAAAAAATTCTGTGCTGCCCTTGAATCAGGAAGCTGGCAACTTCATTATTACATTTTTTATTTGCCTTCTGCAGCTCAAATAGCCTATACTAGCAAGATAATAAATTTTTTCCCAGGGCCTAATCAGGATAGTCTCATTTATGTCAAAGATAAAGCAAGGAGCAAGATGAACTTATCTAAATTCTAAAGAAGCTAAATTACTGTAACTCTTAGACTCTATAAGTCAGGAAAGAATCCTATGGGAAACTGAGCCACTGTATGAGTCTCTCCAAAATTATGTACACTATATGATAGTTAGGTTTTCAGGATTTCAATTGGCATCTGCTTTGTGATCTGAAAAGACTGATTATGTTAAAGCATGCCTATTAGAATTCATGGCCATCATGGGACTGTCTGTACAAGTTAAGACTGATAGTGCTTCAGAGCATGTCTCTGGTAAAATAGAAAGGGTTTTGGATATTAAAATATAAAGCATATTGCAGGTATATCATGCAACCTAAAAGAAAAAAGCAGTCTTAGAATGATTTACTCTTACTTTAAAAGAAATGCTTAATAAACAGGGAAAGGTAACTAAATACCACAGAGATAGATTACAAAATGCCTTACTAAACTTAAATTTCCTAAATACAATTTTAAAAAGGAGATAACAGCTAGGGTAACATTGGACAACAGGAAAAACAAGACTAGTGAGTTAAGTCAGCCGGTTCACATTTTGAGGGTAAAATGTATTGACCTCAGAGTGGAAATCAAGATGTGTGTTACTTGGAAAAAAGGCTTCACTTTTGTTTTCCCAGAAGAAAAAATAAAGTTATAGATACTATCAAAATCAACAAATATTTTATCTGAGTAGAAGAGAACACTTAGTAATAAGTGATAGTTTATTAACTGATGTGACAATTGTGTACATGCCAAGAGAAAAACTCATCAAATAAGGGTCTGAGGAGAGTTTTCATTTTACCTTTGTAAGAAAATAAAAATATCCATATTCATGAAGTCAGAAGCTCTTGGAAATCTAGACATCTAAATAAGCAAATGCTATTTATAAAAAAAAATTATCAATAAAAAATGGATTCTCTTGTCTTTAAGCCATTAAATCGGTATGTTCTGTGCATCTGGTTTTATACGTTACAGGACAAACTTTAGTAGTTCCAAAGTAAGAGCCTATTATCAGAAATTTAGGACAATATCAGTAACAACAGGCTTAAATAGAATGGCTATTATGTGAATTTCAAAATTGGAGTTAAATCTCATATTTAGACAGCATAGAAACATGTACCTTAGTCAACAGAATTGGAATAAATAAAAGGTAATACAAAACTAGATTGATCTCGAGGAAAATAAAAAATTTAAGTCTTTGGTTATATGTAGTAAAACCAACAAGAAATATACATGTGAGAATCAATTTTGATTGAAATTTGTTACTGAAGAAGGTAAATCAGTGATGTGTTATGAATGTGATATAAGCTGAGGTGTATTTCCAGTTGAGATTTACAGGTTATTTACTGTTGTACCTGTAAACTTTGGTACAAGTGACACATCACATGAGTATGTGGCTCTGTGGTGGCAGTAACCTTCACTTTCAGTATCTTGTCATTCACTGATATCCTCAGAGAATATATTACCCTACAACCTCTATTTACAACAAGTAAACTCTATAGGTGTACTACATTTACCTTTATACCATAATTATACTGTATCTATCAATTGTTTAGATATACTTGAAGCTACAATAGTGACTACTGTGTTATTACTAAGCCAAATATTTAAACATCTCTATAGGTGCCTTGCTTAGGAACAATGACATATAGTAAAAGCCTGGGTAAGTAGAGGGCTTTATAATCTAAGCATGAATTAGTTTCCTCTGTGATAGTTATATAATTACAAAACTGTCTCATGAAGCATTAGACTGAATTTATTTTTATTACTAAGCTACGACTGTATACTAATATTCCTATAACACTTTGAGTTGTTTCTTCCACAAATTTTTTATCCCCTCTTTGCGTATTCTGAATAATACTGATGTGAGGAGTAGGGTGAAAACTTTGAATTTCTTAGCAAGGAGCAGGCTCTTCATTAGATCCCATATTTTATATGGGTCCCAACTCCTATGCATGTCCATTAACAATTTATGATTTTTTCAGAGTTACACTGTTTGAAATTTTTTCTATTGTCATTTATTAGTGTGGAGGAATATTTTATGATTATATTCTTAATCCCTTATACATTTAATGTTAGTTTGCCAAGGTTTAGCATCAAAGTGAAGATTCTTTCTTTTATAATTTGGTAGTAGCAATCTCCAGAATAATCATCTTTGGCTCATGTTTCATATTTCAGTTGCCATAGTGCAATAGTATAGACCCAGTCTCTATACTGTCTCCAGCTCCAGGGGATTTCACTGTCATCATCGTCAATCCTTCAAGGTACAAGCTGACACTGATAACATAAATAACTGGCTCAGACTCCAAATAACCACATATGAATTTTTTATTTTCTTTCTCTGAATGTTTCACATGACCAGTGAAAAAAGACAATGTGATATTTCATATTCATTGTAAGCATCCTGGATTCTAATGACATTAATACCTCATGACTGTCATGGAATTCCAAGCATTCCTCACAGCATGCAATAACAATGAAGAATCTCTAACTCATTCAACTAAAAAGATAGACCAGAAAATACCATGTTCTAATTATTCTATGTATAGGTGGGACTATACCCTATGCAATATGGGGCAGGATGATTATTGGTTCCTCATCAGTATGTTCATAGTATATCTTAATGTGTTTTTGAATACATTTTAACACTTTCAATCTTTGTTTATCCAGATATATAAGATTAAGTAAAAGTTAACTCTAATTAGTGGGCTTGATATGTGGTACTGTTCAAATTTAATCCTCATATTTCCTCCTAAGGATCCCTTTATACACATATGTAATACTTCTATAGCTTCCATTAATCCCCATCACTATGGAGGTTTGCCTTCCTTCTTTAATGCATAACAAACTTTCAATATTGCACATTTTGCACTGGAAAATCATCATCTTATTCATTACTATTTTGTTTCTTTTGAATTTTATTTTTCATATTTTCCAGTATAATGAATGTGGCATGAGTTGAATGAAGTATAGCATGCTTTCCCTAAGATACGTAGAATGAGAGAGTCTACATTGGAGGTCTTTGTTGGATCTCTCCCCCAAAGATCAGGGAATCCCACTGAACTGTAGAAAGGAAGCTTGTAGGAATCAGAGTGGATGCTTTAAATTTTTCTTATTGTATCTTTTTTATTTTTCTTTCCTGTTTGGAAATCTGCTACTTCCTGAAAATGAAGCAAAATAGAGCATGAGTAGATCTAGGAGAAAGGGAAAGTGGGTGAACTAGAAAGAGAAGAGGAAGGGAAAACTATGGTTGGGATGTATTGTTGAGAGATAAATCTATTTTCAGTAACAAAAAAATAGTGTTTCCTGGATGTATGATTTGTATGTGTGTGGATGAGTAGTAGTGATAAAGATGTGAAATTTAGAGCCTGGAACGTGGTGTCTTATTATCAGCAGTTTGAATGGTTCCATATCTCTGCATTAACTGCTTCCTGATGTAGGAATGCCTTTCTGTATGCTGTGAATATCAATCTTTACATAAAGGAGCTGTTTTGGGCCATGACAGGCACCATAGAAGAAGTAGGAGGAGAAATCAGAGCATAGGTAGGAAAAGCAGGGCAGAGTCAGACAGACTGAGCTGAAGCCCAAAGAAGCAACAAGTAAGGAACACAGGTGAGCCATGGGCCACATGGCATACAGGTTAATGGAAATGGGTTGATTTAAGATGCAAAAGGTAGCTAGCAATGTGCCTAAGCCATAGGCCAAACAGCATGAAGTTAATATAAGCATCTGAGTCATTTCTGGGGGCCTGAGCGGTGGGCTGCTGGGCAGCTAAGGGGTCTGGTGCCCCAAAGGACCAAGAAACCCCACTGCTACAGTTTCCTGTTGCAAAAATAAATGCTTTACTGAGGTTGTGAACAACCCAGATCTGTGGGCATAAAAGTAAATATTCAGAAAGCAATTTACCAGCACAACATTTAATAAATGCCAACATCATGCAGTTACCATTGTTGTGCTTAACTGTACAGAATCAAGAAAACCAAAGTTTAGGCATAGATCTGAAAAGCCTTCTCCATTCCTACATCCCTTTCTGAGAAGCTCTAAGGTAAATGAAAAATGCTGAGGGAGGGAGATTCATTACATTTTAAAATGGGACCACTGGTAAGTTTCTCATGATCCAGTGCATAAACCTACACCCATGAAAATATAGAATATAATAATTGAACTTAATGGTTTATCATGAAACAATGCAAAACAAAAATTGAAGTCATAATGTTAGGAGGGTGAAGTATTAGAAAGGCACATGGAGGTAGAAATTGGGGGAGAGATACCATATTTTATTTTACAAATTTTTAAGTATCCAAAAAAAAACCCCTTACAGACCAGACTGAAAAATATCAAGTAAAATCACACTAACCCAAATGAGATGTAATCTCTCTCCATGCCCTAAGTTCCCAACATTTGATAAAAATGTTTCTACAGCAATTTAGAGACACAGAATTACTTTATATATATATATGCTGAACACAAAATTTACAAGTATAGAAATTTCCAGAAAGTAACACTATGTAGATTTGTAAATGTATTCTTGGCCAAGGCCTCAGGACTTGAGTCTCAGAAACTTTGTAGCAATTTCCCAAGTTCTAATATGGAATAAACAGTAAGATTTCAGACTGAAATAGCCCGTAGACTATTGTGTCTGCCTATTTGAGCCCTACAAATAAATGGTAAAAATTCTGCTCATCTAACCAAGATTTGCCTAAGTAACAAATTCTATTGATTATTACATATGTGTTTTCATAACTTCATGCCCCTTTTCCAGCTTTTAATGTTTCATCATCCTTTGGTAAATGGCCATTAGAGTCATTTGTCATGTAGAAATGACTTGCCTCTTCAATTCTATTTTTCAGATTTTGATAAAATTAAAGCAACAAATAAAATCAGACAGGCTTAGACAGGAAAATGCTTTGCTGAAACACAAACAGTATTGAAAACTTTGTTTTGGTTCTGTGGTGCTATCTTAGGATGCTCTGACCTTTCACAGAGATCCAAGGTTTTACACTGGAGTCCATCTGCCCTCTGCTATAAACAGCAGAGGTCACTGTTGGGATATTTTCAAATATAATAAATACAGGTGAAGATATGAAAGATAGATCCACCTCCTTCAGTCTTGTTTGTTTGTTTTTCCAGACAGAGATTTCACTGTAAGAATCCTGATTGTCCTGGCACTTACTTTAAAGACTATGCTGGCTTTGAACTCACAGAGATTCTCTTGCCTCTGCTTACCAAGCACTGGGACTAAGAGTGTGAGCCATGGCTTCTTCTGTCTGCACTGCCTTTAGATCCCTGTCTTAAATACTTTCTTCGCTCAGTTAAGGAGTGGCATCACAACTGCCTGCCTGAAAGCCTGGAACTCCTTCTGTAAACTAAAATGACCTCAAAGTCAGATTGGAATAAGGGCTTAGGTCACCCCTCCAGTGAAACTCCCTGTGCTGGGATTAAAGGTGTGAGTTACCACTGTCTGAAGCTCCTAGACTGACTGTGGGTAGATCCCTCTGATATCTCTGAATGTTTTTATTATATTTCAAAATATTCCCATAGCTCATATTCATTTTTTGTAGAGAAATAGGAGACAACTTTTTCATTTCACTTTTAAGAGTGGTCTTTTTTGCCTCTTGGTCCTTTTTACACAACTGTTGTAACCTCTTTATTTGCACATTGCCTCCTAGGAAGTACCTCTCCTTCCAGGTCCAAGACAAAAGCTATTTTCTGTTTCTGCCTTGACTACTCAGGATTATTCAAAACATGTTCTCAGAATGAAGTGCTCTGCTCAGCTCCTGGAGCTTCTTGTGCTGTGGATCCCTGGTAAGGAGAGAAACAAAGATGAAGAAGGAGAACTGGAGAATGTGGAAGGATGAAGATTTATGAGGCCTCGCTGATATGGAAACATGTTCTGTTCATGCATGTTTTGTTCTCTAGGAACAGACTTGTGAGGTTTCCAGGGTGAGAGGAGAAGCTGTGCTCTTGTAGCAATTCTGTCAAGTACAAGTACAGATGGTTCTAATGATTTTTTGGCAATTTTTACATTTTTTTTTAATGTTAAACAGTTTTAGGATAAAAATAAAAGTCAAGAACACAGTAAGTAGAATATACAGAAAGGAGAAGTTATTTTATAGTATTATTTTATTTGTACATAACTTTTTAATTTTTGTTATTTCAGGAGATGTTAAGGATATTGTGATGACCCAGGCTGTACGCTCTAATCATGTTACTCTTGGAGACTCAGTTTCCCTCTGCAGGTCTAGAAAGAGTTTCCTACACAGTTATGGCATCACTTGCTTGAATTGGTACCAGTAGGGACCAGGCCAGTCTCCTAGACTCCTGGTCTATCAGATGTACAATTGTGCCTCAAGAGTCCCAGACAGATTTAGTAGCACTAGGTCAGGAACACATTTCACCCTGAAACTCATGGAGTGGAGGCTGAGGATGTCAGTGATTATTACTGTCATCAACATCTAAACTCTCCTTCTAAAGTGACATAGGCCTGAACTCCAACCTCCCAGGTTGAAGTGTTAAAGCTGCTTCATAAGTTCCTTGTTTGGGGTGCAACAATGTACAGCCAGCATGACTGAAGCTATACATGAGACAATTTCCTCTGACTTTCAGCTCTTGCAAAAAAGAACTCATGGAAGACAGGGATGTTCAGGACAATTTATGCTAGGGGAAGGAGCTTGGATTCTAAAAGTGGATTCAGTTATATGCAATGGTAGACAGGGTCACATCTTGAGTGTGAGCACTCAGAGTGCATATTTTGGTCTGGTGTTTATTCTTTAGTATCATTTTAGGACTGCATAAGACTCAGATATTTCAATGGATGTATTAGTTTCACATTTCAAAATGGCCACAATGAATAAATTATTTTTTCTGAATTTTACTTTCAATTTTGCTTGTTGAGAACAAGGTGTCTAGGCCTGGCTGAGGGCACAGAATATGAATCCACATTATTAAGCATTAAGAGATTGTCTGAGACTGTGTAATAGGTAGTTGCTGAATGATTCAAAATAAAGAGTGACTGAGTCATCAGAACAAATAGTAATTATATATTTAACAAGAAAATATTACCTAAAATAGACCAAGACCTAAATCTTCAACTGACCAATTAATCAACAAGTAATCTAACAACACAGTCTACATATGACCTAATAAAATAAACAATTTCTAAAATATAAAATACCAATGAACATTAAACAACCTCTGTTAATACAATCTTTCCTCTTCTGTAATATTCCCTGTGTCTTGGAGATGAGATATGATATAGATGCCCTATTTGTGTTTGAGCATAGCATTAACACTTATTCTCGGTGTTTTCCACATTTCTGAATCTCTCTTTCAGCCACCATACTCTGTAAAATGAAACATCTATAATCAGGTCTTAAAGTTGCACTAATCCATGTATAGAGAGGTATAAATTTGAAGATAGTTTGACAGAGTCTGTTTAGCAAAATAATAATAGTTGGTTGTTTCATGAGGATTGTGAGCTCTGAAACTTTTGATTTGGGGCAGATTTGCCTCATCAGGCATGTGTGGAGAAGGCCTTAAACCATATTTTGAAAAATCTATTGGATAACCCATCTGTGCCATTCTTATCAAAGGATTAAATCTTACATACAGGTCATAATTGCAGTTCACAAGTTTCTTATCTTTGTATGAATGTTCATATATTTATATTTCAGTAGCTCATAAACCACTTATCTATAAGGGGAAAACTGACCATCTGGGTCTCCCTTATCTTTTATCACTACTGATATGATTTTCCCCATCCTTTTACAAATGTGGGCACTGTCTATAGAAATAGCATCTCACCATAAAATTCTGGTTGATAGCTTTCTTTGTGTGCATGCAGTTTTTTAGATAAACACAATGACCTCAACAATTTATAGAAAGGTTTTAATTTGACTTATAGTTTAAGATTAAAATCCATGATGCTGAAGAGAGGGAATGGTGGCTAGAGGAGCAGGTAAGAGCTCTTGACCTACATATAGGAATAAAGAACAACATGTGAATGATGAATAGCTTTGAAATCTCAAAGCTTGGCCCTATTAGCATACTATTTCCAGCAAGCCTACAGCCCCAATATGTACAGTGAGAGAAAATAGGAACCAAGTATTCAAGCACTTGAATTTCTGGGGTATATTCTCATTCAAAGCACTACAGCCACCAAGAACAATGACCATCACCTGCATTGTTTGGTGGATCTTCATTATGGCTCTGATCAATGTCCTGAAGAGAAGCATCTCAATCCTGAGTCAGGGATTTTTATTTGGCAACCTACAGCTTCTGTGATGAGTATAATGCCCAGAGTAGGCTAACACTATTTAAATTATTCTATATTAGTAAATATATATATATACATATACATATATATAACATATATATATATATAAATTATCAAATACTAGGTTATTTTTGGTGGTTTTTTTTGCAACATCCTTAATCAGCTTTCTCTTCCCCATACCCTCTATAGACTCATGCACCTCCACACTGAACACTGCTTATCCATTATTTTCTACTCCCCTTTTATGTCATGCAATATCTTCCCATTCATGTTTTGAATGTGGCATTATGGTTTTAGAATACACTAAGATGAATAACAGGTTTAATGCACTTGTTATAACCTTTATTAATTTTATAGACAGACAAATCAAGGAAAATACTATAGTAAAGTGACAGAAGAGAATTTAGTTCCAGTTCCCAGCACCAGAGACAAACAGCATGGCAGGGTCTCTGCAGGGAGTCATAGAATACAAGGGACAAGTGGGACCTGTTTCTAAAGACTAGGGGAGGTTTAAAGCAAGAGCCTATAGCCAAGCTCTCTGATTCCCATGTAAAGAGAGTGTAGATCAGGATGTACCTGGTACCAGTAGCACAAGAACACCATCCTTTTATTTTATCTCATTTACCAGGTGAGAGATCTCATTTTCAATGACCCTGTAGAGCACTTGTCAATATCGATGAGTATTTAGAGAGCTCCTGTAAAACTGCCACTAAACTCAAACATTACATATTTGTAGAAAAGAGATTAGTGGGGATGGGAAGAAAATGGAGCATGGAGAAGGTATAAGATGAAATAACCTCAAAGATAATAAGCACATGCATGAAAAGTCAGCAAATTATCTTTAAATGCTGTTATGTCCTTATTGTCAATGATTTTGTTGTAATTTTTTATAAAACAAAATGTCATTTTTATCTATGTATCCTCCTGCTCCCCCTCCCTTCCCTCCTCCCAATCCCTTCCAGTCAGTCTTCAGCCTACCCCCTCTATATCCACCCATCTCCTCCCCCAAAAGAACAAGAAGTCATAAGGTAGGTCAGCTCAGTAGGTCACATCCACTCCAGACCAGTAGGGTTTGCTCATCTCAAAGGCAAGGTTGGGTTAGGTGTTCCTCTGTAGAGAACGGGCTCCAAAGTGCCAGCCCATGCACAGGAACACAGTCTGATCCCACTCTTCAATGGTCCTCATACTGCTCATGCCAGTCAAGAGTTGCCTACCCTTGGAGGGCCTAGCTCCTTTGCCCCAATGGACCTCCAGTGGCTATTCTTCACCCAGTGAGCTCCTGCAGAACTCCAGCTAGCCATCACTGTGGAAATTTTCCTTATAATCCCTATCCTCTCATTCTTATAGACTCTCCTCCCCTCTTCTCACGTGGACTGGAAGCTCTGCCCAGTGCTCAGCTATGGATCTTTAATATTCTTTGTTGTATATATACTCTGTGATGACACTTAGAGTGGTTACTCATTTGATTATAGGGGAAGTCCTGTTTAGGCATCCCTCCACTATTGTTTTGAGACTTGTCCAGGGACATTCTGTGAGTTCTATGATGTTTCCTAGCACCCAGTCTCTTTCCAACCCCACCTTGGCATCCTCTATCGAGATCCCCATCGCATTCTATCTCCTTCTTTGCTCTTCTCACTCAACCAACTCCTTTTTTCAAGATTTGTTCTTAATTTTTTCTTGGTTTCAACCCGTTATGACCTCAATTTGCTAAGATGATCCTCTGTATTTTTCCCTTCTTAGTGGAGTCTCTGGATGTCTCTCTTAAGTTCTTTCTAATTCCAAGATGTTGAGGGGTTATGGTTTGTAGCTTGGGTATTTTTTGCTTTTTGTCTAAAATCCATGTATGAGTGAGTACATCCCATGCCTAACTTACTGGGCTTGTGATACCTTTCTCAGGAGGATATTCTCCAAATCCATTCATTTTCAGAAAAAAAGACACTCTAAATTGCAAGTTCAGTGTATCTAGGTGTCGTTTCAGGTTTCTGTTACAGACTTTTGGGCCTAACTCAAGGTTTAGACCCGCAGACTCACAGACCCAAAGAGACACACAGATGCTTACAATAGTTTCAGGCAGATCAGCCTAAGGCCCAAGCATATAACTTGCTAACTCTTTACCCTTAATCTAACCCATGATTCTATTCCTGTTCAGCCATGGGGCTCGGTACCTTTTCTTAGAGCAGCATAGTTGTCCTCTGCTTCTTCTGGTTTCTCTCTGGCATTCTGCTCTGTTTCTTCCTGTTCCCAGAGTTCTCCTAGTCTGTAACCCCACCCACACTTTCTGTCTGCCTTTGGCCAATTATTTATTAAATTTATTAAACCAGTGGGTGGGATAATTGTTTACAATGAAATAACACAATCCCCTACAGCTGGGTTTATGTTGAGGTCTTTGTTCTTCTTGTATTTGAGTTTTGTGCAGGGTAATGTTTGGATTTATTTACATTCTTCTTCATATTACTATCTAGTTATGCCAACACCATTTGTTGAACATAGTATCTTTTGTCCTTTGAATATTTTTGACATCTTTGTCAAAAATCAGGTGTTCATAAGAGTGTGGATAAATGTCTTTGATTCGATTCCATTGATCCAGAAGTCTGTCTTTATGCCAGTGCCAGGCTGTCTCTGTCTCAGCTGTCTGTGAAACCCTTTTTCCACTACTGGGTTGCCTCATCCAGCCTTGATGTGATGCTAAATGCCTGGTCTTATTGTAGTATATTATACTATGTTTGTTTGATGATCTTTGGAGGCCTGCTTTTTTTGAGGGGAGATGCATACAGGGTAGACCTGGAAAAGAAGTAGAGAAGGGGCAGAGAAAGGGGAGGGAAGGGAAACTAACTGTTGTCACTGTAATTTAGGAGAGAAGAGTAAAATTAAATGATTTTGATAAATTATTATATTAATTTGTACAAATGTGACCACTCCAAACAAATAGTTCAAGAAGAAGAATATAACAGGTTTTTTTTTAATCCATGTAAATTAGTTGAGTGAAAGATGTAATAGTCCTTCCTCTGTTTTATATTCATTGATAGTCAGATATTTGTCTATATTACCACTAATATATTTTTGAAATATATTATTCAAAAATAGTTTATGTACAATCGAGTATTTTAATGAAACAAAAGAAATATCATCTATAATTTTAAAACTTAGAAAAGAAGTACATTATATTAAGGCATATGAGCAGTCAAACCTTGAGCATTTGGGGACAGAGAACTTGTACTTAGTTACTGAGATAAGGAAGCCTTGCAGCTGTACCCAACCCTAACTGGGTTCCAGTGATTTGCATACACTCACTGCACAGCCTTGAGTACTTCTTCAAATACCAGTCACACCCTGTTCAGTTGTCACTGCAATCAAGATTCAGCATGGACATGAGGGCCCCTGCTCAGCTCCTTGGGCTCCTGTTGTTCTGGATTCCAGGTAAAAGAAGGACTAAAATGGAAATTTCACTATTACAAAGTAATTATTGTTGACTGGCTTTTGAGGGAGGTCCTCTCATATCATGCTTAACTATGTGGGTTTTTATTTTTGTCTCCATTTCTAGGTGCCTTATGTGACATCCAGATGACCCAGTCTCCTTCTTCCCTTTCTGCATCTCTGGGAGGCAGAGTCACCATCACATGTCGAGCCAGTCAGGGCATTAGCAATTATTTAAACTGGTACCAGCAGAAACCAGGGAACTCTCCTAAACTCCTCATCTATTATGCAAATAGTTTGGCAGATGGGGTCCCATCCAGGTTCAGTGGCAGTGGGTCTGGGGCAGATTATTCTTTCACCATCAGCAGCCTGGAGCCTGAAGACATTGCAACTTATTACTGTCAACAGACTGCTAGCTATCCTCCCACAGTGATATAAGTCATAACATAAACCTCATGGAAGCAGAAATGAGATTCAGGTCTTCCTCAACTGCTGTTGCTCAAGACTCACTCACTGAAACAATTTCTCAGATGTCACAGAAATTTGACAAAATCTCACAGAGACATTTGTTTTGGTAGATGAGACTAAATAGACCTCTCTGTCCCTAAATATTTTTCTTCCTCTCCATCTCCAGCACTACAGAGAGCCAATACCCTTTCTTCCTTACCAAAGAATACTCATTCCCTGTCAGGAATCTAATTTGTGTCTCCAGCTGGAACACATACAGAAGGCTACAAACTTCTGTGGACATTCCAGAAGACATTATTTAAATGCAATGGATTAGCTTCTATGCAACAACATTTAAATTACAGGAAAATATTATTGAGAGAAGTTAACAGTAAATAGATTTCCTAGTTTTTTCACAAAAGCTACAGAACATGTATCAAAGAAAGAGAAAGTTTCTTAAAGACGATTTTCTGTTGTGCCTTGAAATTGCAGCCCTGTGTGTTAATACTTTCTGCTGCAGCACTTGGCACAGGATTCCAGTTAGAATACTGTATATGTTTTGTAGAGGATTTCAACCCTCTGTCAAATACAGTGTGGAAAGCACTTCGCTGATGTATGACCTCCACATAAATGCAATGTATTTCACATGTATATAATACAATGTGTATGAGGTAAAGTTGTACAGACAACTGTAACTTCTGTAACTTCCCAGAGGTTTCTCAAATAGATTTAATTTTGTTATTATTTTATTTCACATTTGTTTTTAGATTTTTGTGATAATCAATTAAGAAATACTTTCCTAACTTTTTGTTTACTTTTAAATTAACAGGAGACCAATTCATTTTATTTTGAGCAATGATAGTGCCTAACCCCTGCCTTTAACATTTTGTAAAAGTTAAAAAATGTGGTGATATCCAGATTAACTTTATCAAATATATATCACAATAAACAAATTTCCAGATAGGAACAAAAAGCTAACACTTACAACAGAGCAGTAGGAGTGCCAGGGCCTCAGGCACTGTGTTTCCATTCTGACTATTTTCAGGATTCTGTTATTCAACATTCATGAACTGATACAGATTATTTTAGTTTTGTCCCTGATTTTGAAGTCATTATATGTGACTTTTCAAACATGAGAGTCTTGCATCTTTTATGGAGCAGTTATTTCTGAACACCCCTTGGAGGTGGGGGGTGTAAATGGCATAAAGTTTATGACACAACCCTGGGAAACAGGAGAGAAGCAAAGGGCAGGCTCTCAGACTCCTTTATTGTGGATATAGGACAAAACTCTATACTTCATCCTGGTTTCCCATTGGTAACTTGAGACACTCCTGGCTATGTTGTCTTTCTCACTGGCCTCCAGGATCTCAATGACAGTGAGTCAACAATCACCAGGTGCAGTGGAAGACTCCAAGCTGGCTCAGCAGGAAGTGGCTAGTGCCATGCCTATGCACAATATCTGGAATAGGGCAACCATGGCTTCATCAGGCTGACCGACTGTGTTCTCCCCACATATCCACCTTTTCATTTTTTTCCTACGCCATCTTAGCGGGAAGGGAGTTCTGGGAGCTCAAATATTGTTTCCCATACAGATTTATACAGTAAAAGAGTCACAGTGACTCAACTATTCTAGAATTTGTGTAAGTTTAGTTTGCTCCTTGGAAGGCCTTGATAACCATGGGACTAGACTGATTATCCCCTTGGAAAGAATTCATATCTTACTACGCAAGCTAGCAGGAGGCACATGATGTGATAGTGAAGCTACATGCTGCCTGACTCAAGACAGCAGGAGGTTTCTCAAGATAATATTGGAAGATTTGTACTATGTTTAGTTTGAATCCTGGCTTGAAACGATTGTGAATCTTGGTTTGAACCACAGGGTCCCCCTTGATTTTTCTTTCCTATTTTCTGTTAACTCTTCAACAAAGTGCCTGCCACTCCCTACTCTGGTGAATCCTTGGAAGGACCCCATAGAGAGCCAAGGCTCTGTACTTCATGCTTGTTATTCCTGCCTCTATCATCCAGCATAAAGGACTTTGGCATCCTTAGGTTGGCTTTTCAATCACTGACTATCAGTCCCCAAGGGATGGATACTCTGGGAAGGGTATCTGTAGTAGTAGTGGGTTCTCGGTCCCGGGCGGCCAGAGATCCGAGACCCACAGTCCTGCTGCCCGAGACCGCTTAGCCGCCCAGCTGCCCGGGTCCCCAGAAAGGACTCAGACGCTTATATTAACTTCATGCTGTTTGGCCTATGGCTCAGGCACATTGCCAGCTAGCTCTTATATCTTAAATCAACCCATTTCTATTAATCTGTTGGCCACATGGCCTGTAGCTCACCCGTGCTCCTTACATGTTGCTCCTTGGGCGGCTGGCTCGATCTGTCTCTAACTCCGCCCTGCTTCTCCTACCTAAGCTCTGATTTCTCCTCCTATTTTTTCTATGGTGCCTGCCATGGCTCAAAACAGCTCCTTTATTTAAAGATTGAGATTCACAGCATACATAAACGCATTCCCACATCAGGTATCAGAGTGGGAAGAATGCTAGTTAAAAGAGAGAAAGTCCTGTGGATTTCTATAATCCAAGCTTTTAAGCCAACATCACAAGAAGACCTGTGGTCAGAAGACTCTAATGCCATAAGCACCTTAAAGTTGTTCTTGTTGTTGGCAGACAGGTGTTCTGACACATGCTATAGTAAATTTCTGTAAATGATAATTAGTAACAAAAAGTTTGCAGACTAGAGAAGACAACAACAAATGTATGTTAGACCCAGATGTCTTGTACCTAGTTGGGCACTTCTACGGTTTGCTAGGCAATGGCCATGTGTCTACACAGTGTCTGTGGACTAGCATCAGCGGTTGGAAGCCACTCTTGGGTTTCACCTCCTGAGGGATCAGTCCTTATGTGGAGATGCTTGATGAGCCGAAACAAAAAGGAAATGTCTCCCTGCCGTGAACAACATACAGACAAAAGAAAAGAGTGGAAAGGGAATCCCAATGTTCACCTCTAAGAGAACTTAATTCACAGAACACTGAGGGTCCAAGTCCCTATACTATCACTGAGTATGAGGTGCTGAACCACACAAGAGGGGGCACTGAACTGCACTGCGAGAGGAAATGGATATCCAGAGTAGTAGTAGTGGTAGTGGTAGTGCTTTACTTGTTGATTATGTGGACCCTAAAATTCCTCAAAGTTAGGGTTGTAAATGTGGTTCTTGCCAGTAACTTTGCCAAATAGCCATATCCAAGACTTTAATCTTAGCCATATCTTAGCAGATTAAAGGTGTGGTCAGAAACAGAAAAAAAGAGAAGCGATATATAGTAAAGACATATATACAAACAAAATTAGCTCTAAATGGTTTGCAGTGTGTTTAAGAATATATGTAGCCTTGAAAGAGAAAAGGTATATATATATATATATATATATATATATATATATATATATATATATATATATATATATATATATGCACCATGTAAAGTTGGAAAATACACACAGAGTCTAGATACTGTATGTTATATTGTCTTCAAATTGTTTGACTGATAAGAAAAAAGAAAGATCTGCTAAAAGACATTTGATCATTGTTGCTGGATTAATACAATTTATGTATGTTGTTAATGACTTGACTTTTAAGCAGTTAGCTAAGTTGGTCCAGACTTGTAGACGACTTTAATCAAGACATTTAATAAGCTCTAAGTTTTCCCATCACATCAAGACTGAACAACTACTAGATCTCCCAGGACTTGATCAGGGTCTCAATTTTATCAGTCTTCTAAACATACTATCACCTCAGAGAAGAGAAGGTAACATTAAGAAACAATGTCAATATTCCCAAGAGGTAAGGTAGGTAGGTTTGGGTTGATTGATGTGGTGTAGGATGTCTCTCTATAAGCTATGAATGTACTTTATTGCCATTTGTCAATAAGGGGTCTGTTTTGGCCTATGGCAAGGCAACTAAATGGCAGGCCAGCAAAACAGACCTCCTGAGAAAATCTGTTAGCAAGAAGCTAAGAGACCTTGTTTCCTTTTTGTCTGTAAGAACAGAAATGTTAAATTTATCATATATAGCTAAAAATTGTACTAAGGCTCTTATGAGACTTCAGAAACCAAGCCTTGTTAAAGCTTATATTGTATGCTCAAATCCACTTAGCACTCAGTAGCCAGACCTACTTAAGAGACATAGCTAGAAAGCTGGTGATTTTGCTTTATTTCTGTCTTTTAGAACCTTTTGTAAGCTTTCTCAGGCTTTATGTGAAGGTATGTGCCCCATATTGGAATGTCATTTGTAGTAAGAAGTTTCTCTGTCCTGCCTGGCTGGTCCTGCAGCCACTTAGTCCCAAAGAAACATAGAGAGGTTTATAATTATAAGGTGTTTGCTCTATGTCTCTGGTTTGTTACTTGTTAACTCTTATGTTTTAAGTTAAGCCATACTTCTATTTATATTTAGCCATGTGGCTTGATATCTTTTTGATTAGAGCAGCATTCTAATCCTACTTCCTCTGTGCCTCACCTCTGCTCTTTGACTTTCCAGAATTCTCCTAGTCTAGTTGCCCCACATACACTTCCTCTCTAGCTAGCTGATCAATAAGCATTTTATTAAACCAATAGGAGTGAGAAATACAATGTACAAAAACATAATCCCTCAACAGCAACATCCCTTTCTGAGAATCTTCTGTCAGTTAAATGATGCTGACAAGATTAGATTTATTACTTTTAGGATGTGGCCACTGGTAGTTTTTCCATAATCAATTGTTGATGCCTACACCCATGAACATGTGGAATATGTTAAGTGTACTTAATGAAATATCAAAAAGCAACACAAAACTCTAAAAGAAGACATAACAATTGGGGGGCTAAGTATTAGGAAAACAAATGGAGACAGAAAAGGGAGAATAAATATGTTTTATTGTATACATGTATGAGGTTATCATAGAAAAAAAAACCTTTCAGACCAGACTTGAACATGTATCAAAGAAAAGAAAAGTAAAACTTTCAGAACAGATTAGATATCAGGTGATACCCTACTGATACATGTGTGACGCTGCCTCTCTCCATGTCCCAAAGTCACAACATGAGTAAAACATATTATCTACAGCAATCTATAGACACATACTATTGCCTTTTCACATATTAAATGCAAAATTTGTAATTGTATAGATTTCTAGAAGGAAATGGTCTCTAGATTGAGCACATAATTTTCAACTAAAGCCTTAGGACTTGAGTCTAATTGATATTTTCCATAAATTTCTCCAGTTCTAATATGGAACAAATGGTATTAAAAACTTTTCACTTAGAAGAAGTTTATAGATTGTTTTGTCAGCCCATTTAAGTTCTCTAACAAAATGGCGAAAATTCTGGCGTCTAACCAAGATTTGACTAAGTAATTTCTTATGATGGGAATTATATATATATTTATAAGTTCATCCCTTCTTTTTCAGTATTTAATATTACTTCCTTTATAAGGGATTACCTGTGTCTTCAGTTATCTTTAATGAATTCCCAAATCTGACAAAACTGAAACAAACAAACAAGATCACATAGGCTTAGAGAGGAAGACACTATGCTGAAAAATATAACCAAATACAAAGAATCTTGAGAAGATTGCTTTGCTTCAAAAGTCCTTGGCCTGCTCTGGCCTTATAGACCATGTATGTCTCCATCCATGTGGATTTAAGCTCTTACAGTAGAGTCCTTCTGCCCCCTTCTGTAACCAAGAGAGATTTTATCCATTTTTATAAACATAGGAGCCACCATTTGACACTTTGTTCTGTTTGTTTGTATTTATTTTTTAAATGTCATTTTTATCTATGTATACCATGCTCCCCCTCACTTTCGTCTTCCCAGTGCCCTGCCAGTCATCCGTCAGCCTCACCCCTCCAAATCCACCCACTCCCTTCCCACAAAGTGCAAGCAGTCCTAAGGTAGATCAGCTCAGCATGGCACATTCACTCCAGGCAAGTCTGAATTACTCATCCCAAAGTCAAAGCCGGGTTGGTTGTTCCTCTGCAGGGAATGGGCTCCAAGATGCCAGCCATGCACAGGAACACATCTGATCCCACTACTCAAGACTCCACATACTAATCATACCAGTCGACAGTTGCTTATGCTTGGAGGGCCTACCTTCTTTTAGATCTCCAGTGGCTACTCTTGATACAGTGAGCCCCCGAGCTCCAACCACCCTGCACTTTGGGAACTTTCCTCATAATCCCTATTCCCTTAATATTACAGACTCTCCTTCCCAGCTCTCAGCTGGACCAGAAGCTCTGCCCAATGCTCAGTCACAGATCTCTCTGCTTCCACCACTATTCTTTGTTGGACGAAGGTTCTGTGATGACAATTAGGGTGGTTACTCATTTGATTACAGGGGAAGTCCTGTTTAGGCACAGGCCTTGGAGACTTGGTTGGAGACTTGGCCAGGGATATCTTGTTAGTTCTTGGAGGTTTTCCTAGCATCCACTCTCTTTCTGTCAATTTATTCTCAAGAGTCTTCATTCTGTCTATTTGTTCTTTTAAGACAGCTGTACTAACCTCATGATTTGCATATTGCTCCATAGGGAAGCCATCTCTTTGCAAGTCCAGGATAAAAGCTTGTCCTGCTTTCTGCATTAACTACTAAGAACTCCTCATATTAAGTTCTCAGAATGAAGTGCTGTTCCACTCCTGGGACTGCTTGTGCTCTGTATCCCTGGTAAGGAGAGAAACAAAGATGAAGAAGGAGAAAGCATATGGAAGAATAAATATTTCTGGGGCCGTGCTGATATGATGTATTTCTGTTCATGCATGAGATTGTCTTTTTTTCTAGAGTGGGCTTGTGAGATTTAGAAGGTGAAGGGAGAAGCATTCATGATTTTGTGGCCACTCTGATAAATACCAAAACGCATGGTCCAGGTGATTTCTAGAGAGTCTGTATGCTCTCTCTACATACGTGTTTTATGACAAATAATTTTAGAATATAAATATAAGTCAAGAACACAATAATTGAAAAAAGAAAAAGAAAAATTATTTTGTACTTTATTTTGTTCGTTCATAACCTTTCATTTCTGTTGTTTTTTTTTTTTTCAGGATCTAGTGGAGATATTATGATGACACAGGATATTCTCTCCAATTCTGTTAGTCTTGGACAGTCAGCTTTCATTTCCTGCAGGTCTAGTAAGAGGCTTGTATATGATAATGGGAAGACTTACCTTCATTGGTTCCTACAGAGACCAACCAATCTCCTCAGTTCTTGTTCTATTTGATGTCCTCCCTTGCCTCAGGAGTCCCTGAACAGTTCACTAGCAATGGGACAGAAACAGATTTTCCTCTGCAAATAAGTAGAGTAGAAGCTGAGGATGTGGGTGTTTATTACTGTTTTCAAAATGTAGAGTATTCTCCCACAGTGATACAGACCCAGACAAAACTTCCCTGTCAGAGGTGATAAAGTTGCATCAAAGTTTCTTGGTTTTGGTGCAATATCATGCAGTCAGCATGGCTGAATGTGTACTTAAAAACCGTTTGCCTCTAACTTTCAGCTATTGAAAATATTGTTTCCTGATATTAGCCATTCTGGAAGCTGTAGGGTGTTTTGATTTGCATTACTCCAATGAATAAAAATATTGAGCAATTTTTTATGTGCCTTTGAACCATTTATAATTCTACCATTGAAAATTCATAATTAGCACTGAACTCAATTTTTAATTGGGTTATTTCAGTTAAGGGACTCTAGTTTCTTGAGTTCTCTATCCATTTTGAAATTAGTCCTCTGACAAATGTAGGGTTGGTAGAGATCTTTTCTCATTCTGTTTTGTCTTATTGACTGTTTCCTTTGCTTTACAGATGCTACTCCATTTCAAAAGGTCCCAGTTATTAATTGTTGTTCATGATGTCTGCTACTGGTGTTATATTTAGGAAATGGTCACCAGTGCCAATGCATTGGAGAGTATTTCCCACTGTCTTTTCTGCCAAATTCAGTGTAGCTGAGTTTACACTGAAGTCTTTGATCCACTTGGATTTGCATGTCATGTAGGGTGATAGCTATGGATTTATTTGTCTTCTCATATTACAATCCAGTTATGACAACATCATTTGTTAAAGATACTATCTTCTTCCCATTGAATATTTTTGGCCTCTTTGCCAAAAATTGGTTGTTCATAAGTGTGTGGGTTAATGTTGGGATCTTTGATTTGATTTCATTGATCCATACGTCTGTTTTTTTGTCAGTAACAGGTTGTGTTTATTACTGTAGCTCTATAATATGGCTTGAGTCAGGGATGGTGATACCTCCTGACGTTCTTTTACTAAGCAGGATTGTTTTGACAATTCTGGGTTTCCTGTTATTCCATATGAAGTTGAGTATTAGTCTTTCAATGTCTGTAAAAAATATATGGAAATTTTGATGGTTATTCAATTGAGTGTGTAGATTGCTTTTGGTAAAATCGCCATTTTACTATGTTAATTCTACCTATACAGGATCAAAGGAAATCTTTCCATTTTCTTATTCTCTCTTCAAATTCTTTCTTTAATGATTTTTGTCAATCAGGTCAGCTTCTTCTTTGGTTAAAGTTACACCAAGATATTTATTGCTATTTTCAGGTATTATAAAAGGTGATGTTTCCCTTATTTCTTTTCAGCTTTTTTATCCTTATTATAAATGAGGGATTTTGATTTTTTTTAGTTAATCTTGAAATTTGCTATACTGCTGAAGGTGTTTATCAGTTGGAAAAATTCCCTGGTAGAATTTTGGGGGTCACACACACACACACACACACTCACACACACACACACACACTTCCATCATTTGTGGATAGAGACAGATTGGATTCTCCCTTTCAATTTGTATGCCCTTAATCTCCTTTTGTACTCTTACTGCTTTAAGTAAAACTTTGAGAACCATATTGAATGGACAAAGAAAGAGGACAGTCTTGTTGTTGATTTTAGTGGGATTGCATTGAGCTTTTCTCTATTTAGTTTGATGTGGGCTATCAGCTTTCTGTATACTGCATTTATTATATTTAGGTATTTTCCCTGTTTTTCTGATTTCTTCAGGACTTTTATCATGAAGGAGTGTTGGATTTTGTAAAAGGCTTTTTAAGCCTCTAATGAAATAATAATGTGATTTTTTTTCTTTCAGTTTGTTTATGTGATGGACAACATTCACAGTTTTGTGTATGTTGAAACATTCCTGTTTTTCTTATGAAGCTTACTTGATCATGGTGGATGATTTTTTTTTTTTTTTGGATAGGTTGGTGGATTGTCTTGCCAGAATTGTATTTTTTATTTTGTCTCTATGTTCATGTGGGAGATTGGTTTGTAATTTTCTCTCTTGTTGCACTTTGTAGTAGCTTTGCTAGCAGGGTGATTTTGGTTCCTTCAGTTTCTAGTGTATGGAACAGTTTTGAAGAGTATTGGTATTAGTTCTTCTTTGAATGTCTGGTAGAAATCTGTGTTGATACCATTTGTCCTGGGATTTTTTACTTTGAAGTCTTGTTAAAACAGCTTCAATTTATTTTTGGGTTATATGTCTGTTTAAGTCATCTGTCTGAACTTGATTTAAATTTGGAAAGTTGTACCTGTCGAGAAAGCTGTCTAATTCTTTTAGTTTTACCATTTTTATGGTGTGTAGATTTTTAAAGTATGACCTGATAATTCTCCAGATTTCCTGTGTGTCTCTTGTTATGTTCTACTTTTTATTTCATATTCTGCTAATTTGAATATTGTTTCTGTCTACCTCTTGGTTAGTTTGGATAAGGCTTTATCTATTTTCTTTTTACTTCTCAGAGAACCAACTCTTTGATTCATTGATTCCTTGTAATGTTCTCTTTGTTTCTATTTTATTGATTTTTTCCATATGTTTAATTTTTTCCTGCCATCTACACCTTCTAGGTGAGTTTGCTTCTAATTGTTCTAAAGACTTCAGCTTTGTTGTTAGTCTCTTGTGTAAGATTTAAGCCAATGCTGGAGAGGATGAAGAGCAAGGGAAATACTCCTCCATTGTTAGTGGGAGTGTAAACTTGTGCAGCCACTCTGGAATACAATTAAAAAAAAAGACATCCTAAAATTTTCAAGCAAATTGATGGATTTGGAGAATATCCTACTGAGTGAGATAACACAAGAACAAAAAGATATGTATGTGATGTACTCACACATAAGTGGATTTTAGTAAAAAATCTAAAAACCACAACCCCTGAACATCTTCGAGTTAGAAAGAACCTAAATCAGACATTCAGGGATTGCTTAGTAAGAGAAAATAAGGAAGATCACCTTAGAAAATTGAGATCATAACAGGGGCACAACAAAGATGTGGTGGAAATAATTATGAGAAAAGGAGGTTATTGAATGAGCAAAGCAACAAAGAAGGAGAAAATAAAGAGATGGATATCTTGTCAGAGGAAGCCTATTTGGGCCTTGAAAGAGACAGATTGCTCGGGGAAACTCTAAGAACTCACAGGATGGCCCTGGCTAGGTCTTCAAGGAATAGTGACTTGGGTGCCTACAAAGGACTTCCCCTATAATCAAATGAATAACCATCCTGTAAGCACAGAACCTACATCCAACAGTGAATGGAGGTGGAGGCAGAGATCCATCACTGAGTACTGGGCTGAGCTCCTTGTCAAGCTGAGAGGTGGGAGAGAAGACAATCTATATGAGAAAGGGGATAGGGATTATGAGGAGGAGTCCCACAGAGATAGCTGGCTGTAGTTCTTAAGAGCTAACTAAATCAAGAATAGCCACTAAGAAACCATCTGGTAAAAGGGTGATGATTCCAAGTTTGGGCAACTGTTGATTGGCATGGGTAGTATTTGTAGTCTCTAGGAGTGAGATCAGACTGTGTTCCTGTGTGCATGTTGGCATCTTGGAGCCCATTCCCTGTAAAGGAGAGCCTAACCCAGTCTTAATATTAGGATGAATAAATCAGACTTCCCTGGATTGCATGCTCCATGCTGTACTAACCCACCTTGGGACATCTTGACAATTTTGAGTATGGGATCAGGGTATGAGGGTATGCTGAATGCTTATGGGAGAGACTTGGAGGAGGGAAGCAATGGTGGGCAGGAGGATACATCAAAAAATAAGTTTTGAAAATAAATAATTAAAAATTTATGATACCAGGTTGAAATCAGGATAGATTAAATTTGCTTTTCCAAGTGAATTTGAGAATTGTAGAACTGATACTACATCTTTGTTATTGCTTTTAGATTTTTAATCTAACAGACTTGCATCTTTAGGCCCTCAGTCAAAATAAGCTCTTTGAACAAAATTTCAGATATTAAAATGCATGCATTTACAACTAAGAAAAAACAGAAAATATTGTTTCCTAGGAATGGACACTTTACTGAGAATATATACTGGAAGATAGCATGGCAGCAGGCTGCCTTCAAATATCAGATGTTACCTTGTTTTACAGGATGTGACAAGTGCAGTCATTTATATTTGACGGGAGACAGGACCACATTTTGAGCAAAACCACTTCAATGTGCATATCTTTAGTCCTTCACTTCATCTTTAACTGCATTTCCAGACTGCATGTGACTCAAGATAGTTCTATGGATGTACTTGTCCCACTTTCCAAAATGATAGAATTGAATACAGTAAGTTTTTCAAAATTTAACTTTCAAGTTTACTTATTAAGGAGATTTGTTGAATATGGGTGTCAATCCCATGCCTCTGCCTCTGGTGCCAGACACTGGACTCTCCCTCAGTGATACAATCCAACTATGCTATTCCCCTCTGATCCCACATTATGTAACAATAGAAGATTTTTTGAGACTTTGTAGGAAGAAGTTGCTGGAAGATTCAAAATAAGAATAGCTGAGTCCTCAGAGTAAGGGGCACGTCTATACTTTAAAAGTAATTATTATCTAAAATAAATAAAGAATTAAATTTATAGTCAACTTAGTCAATGACACATATAACAACCTAGTCCAGAAATGAGCTGAAAAGTTAAACATGTGTTTCACAAAATAAAATAAAATAAACAACTTCTATTCTTAAAGTTTTCTGTCACCTATTTCTATTGGTTGAGCATAACACTAACATTATTCTCTTCTTTGATCATCTGTGAGTCTCTGTTTCAGTCACAGTCCACTGCAAATGGAAAAAAAAATATAATTAGATCTGAAGAATGAACTAACATGTGTGTCTATAGATATAAATTTGGATGATTACTTAACACTGAGTGAATTTAGCAAAAATAATAAAAGTTGATTGGTTCTTGTTACTAAAATTTTGATTCTTAGGCATATTTGCATCATCAGACATATATTTCTACTAATGGGGCAAGCCTTAAGATGAAGTTTAAAAAGCTCTTGGGAAAAAAAACAACATCTGTGTCACACTTGATCGCATGATCAAATCTTGCATTCAAAGTAAGATATCACATCTTGGTAAGAATGTCCATTTTTTGTCCCTCAACAGCTCATATAACACCTTTCAGTAAAAGAAAAAATACCAAGGTCTCCCTTCTTTCTTGTCAAAACTCACTTGAATATTTAAAATCATTTTACAAATATGGATATGTTTATAGAAACAGCAGTTCTGCATCATATTCTGATTGGGAATGGATGGTCTTGTTTTGCATGCAATCTCTGTGATAAACATAATAACCACAATTTATATAAAGGTTTTATTTTGAATTAATGCTTAGAATTAGTGTCAGGAGGGCAGGATAGAGGGCATAGCGACTAGAGAAAAACTGAGTACTCACTCCTTGAACTACATGTAGGAAGAAAAGAACAAAAATGAAATGGTTTGCAGATGCCCCCAGTAACATACTCTTCAAGCAAGTCACCACACATGCAATAAGTACAGTGCAAACAACTGAGAATCAAGAATTTAAACACTTGAACTTCCTGGGTACATTCTCTTTGAACTTACTACAGTAACCAAGAACAATGAAAATCATCCACATTAGTTGATAAATCTTTAGTTTTCCCCTTATCATTTCTTGAAGGGAAGTATCACAAACTTGGATCAGGGATTTTTGTTTGACAACATACAGCTTCAGAGATGAGCATAATGCATAGTGTAGACTACCTCTTCTAGAACTCTTTTATAGTAGTAAGAATATGTATGAAAAGGATCAAATAATATGTTATTTTATGATCTTTTACAAGATCCTATGATTTTTTCTTTACTCAAAGCCCTTCTTAGTACTTTCTATACATGTATTACTGCACTTAACACAGACTATACATTATTCTCTTTCCCTCTTTTGTGTCACCTGTGTGTTATCTCTCTCACTTAAGATTTTCCTTTCCCATTCCCACCACAATAGTTTCCCAGTTTCAACAATTACTCCACATTAAGCACACAGCTCAACATACTACTAGAGACAATATATTTTCCCCCAGCTATATCCATTTTCTGGGAATTTTATAATTACTTTTTTTCTATACAAATAAGGATTGTTTTACCAATAAAAAAGGAAGTTATGTTGGTTGTTGGGAAACTGAATGCTACTGAAGGAAAATCATATTAATTGAAGGAACTGAATATAAGAATTACAAGTGTTACTTGGTTTCTTTCATGCATATTTATGAAACACTATATAAATACATGTAATCATATGTATGCATATGATACAAACTGGAAATGAACCTTTCTAGAGGAGAAAATTGTTAAGTTATGGGTGTGGTATCATGGTTTTAGAGGATGCTGAGGTGAATAACTAATGATCCACGTGTTTATTAGTTAAGGTAATAATTTCATGGACAAACAGAGGGGAATAGCATAGTTGGGTTGTATCACTGAGGGAGAGTATAGTGTCTGGCACCAGAGACAGAAGGCATGGGATTGACACACATATTCAACAAATCTCCTACATGTAAGCACCTCAAATTTGTGTTTTAATCTACTATAGTTTTATCCAATAGAGCTGTGATTTTCTACCCACAGTTATAAAGATCAAAACATAGAAAGCAGGAGTATGAAACTAAGCTTCTCATCTGACTGTCAAGGCACATTTTATTAGTTCAAAGCTTGTCTCAGATGCAGCCAGCCTTTAAGATTATAGGCATATTTAACACAGAAAATTTAAGAGACTTCCTTCCAGTGAAACTGACCTCACTTCACCTCAGCTGCAAAATCACATGTCTAGAATGGTTTTCCTAATACAATAAACAATATTTTTTCCACCATGCCACATCACAGAATAACAGGCAGTGAAGCCTGCAGGAATAGATTGGACGGTAACTACCTATTTTGATTTTTACAAACTGCAACTGGAGAAATATCATACTCTATATCATGAAATCAACTTCAGGCTTACAAAAATTGTCTTAGGGTTTTATTGATGTAACTAAACACTATGACCAAGCCATTATTATAAATGAGAACGTTTAATTGGAGTAGCTTGCTTACACTTTTAGAGGTTTGGTTCATTAAAAGTTCATGGTAGGGAATATGGGAGACTTCAAAGCCTGCCTACACAGTGGCACAGTACATCCAACAAGTTCATACCACTCTAACAAAATCTCATCTCCTATTAATGGCATTCCCTATGACATTATTTGGGAAAATTACACTTAAACAAACACAGAAGTCAAGGCTACAACTCTCCATATTTTCTATGCTGAGTGTGTAATCTTTTACAAGTAAAATCATTTTTGTTCTTATAACTTACCTGAACCACCAAATACAGCTTAAAAAGCAAAACAAAGCAAAGCCAACTTCAGATTTCTTGCTCAGTGAATACAATGAAGAAACCCACAGATATGTAGGACATGAAGGGTTCATCATTCTAAAGCTAAGTTCAGTTGTCATGAGCTCAAATTAGTAGTAAGCTGAAATAGACTTTATCAATATTTGCATTATGAATTGTCAAGATGCAAAGAATTTAGGTTCTTTGTGGGGGCAGAGAAATTTGAGAATTTCTGAAACTCTATGAGTTCCTCCAATCCATGTATATGTGCAGCCTCTTTGATTATGCGAATGAATGAATTTGTTGTGTTGTTTAACGTCCTGATCTGGATGGATTATCACTAAAACACAAGATTTTTTTTAGAACATTGCTGTGGTTTTGTAAAACAAATGCCTGTGATCAAATATATTATGGGATGTAGCCTCCATTATAGAACATACTGTATTGATCCACTGAATGGTAATAGTACTCTGAACACCATGTATCACCTTTTTTCTCTAATAACTGCCAAGCACTAGTGATATTTCTGCCAATAGTTTTGTATTTTCTGGAATATCTTATAATTTAAATCATAAAGTAATGAAGTACTCAGGCAAGCTTCTTTTGATAATATATTATTATGTTATCTCTATGAATTTTCAGAAATCAACCTAATTTCTTCTTTAACTTCAATGATATGTTATAGCTATGTATGCTACAGATTATTTATCCATTCCATCTAAAAGGAAATTATGTCTAATTCCAGTCTTAGACAGTTACTAATAAAATTTCAATAAACGCTCCTTGTTTATTTTTGTGTAGACATAGGGCTTTATATTCTTTAGATAAACAGAAACGTTACAGGATGGCTGGGTAAAAATATGGTTTACATTGTAACAAACCACCAGACTGCCATTTAAAGGTACCTCACCATTTGAAAACTACAGTTTTTCCCAAATGCATTTATTTCTTCTTTTTGTTTTGTCATTTCTCTGTGTTTTCTACATATTCAAAGACACATGGCCATTTATTTCTTGCTCTTTTATTTGCTCCAGCACCACATAATATATCGTATATGTGAGATTAATGGGGATATTATGTGAGGATATAATTTACATATTCTATTTTATAAAGTACAATTTCAGGATAGTATACCATCTTCTAAAATTATGAAATTATATTTTAATAAGTATGTAAAATGAATAAAATTATTGTTCAGATTCATTGTTGGGTTGAAGAGCCCCTTGAATATTTCAACAGTAGTCCGTAATACAGAGATTTGAAGGCATCTTTGTCTCTTGACTTTCACAGATAAATACATGACATTTTTTAAAAGTTTGTCTCATAAAACTTTCTTTCATAGATCATCAGACTGGTGTTTACTAAATAACTTCAAAATCCCAGGCTCACTAATGTTTTCTTACACTATGCATTAAGTTGCTTGAGTTTCAAGGTGATATTCAGCTTCATGATCACTGTTGGTTATTTATATGAGGGCTGAATTACTTGTGTCCAATTGGAGTGGTTTACAGGTATGCACATGTCCTGTCGTTTGTTGCAGGAATTTCAATTTGCTTATTGTCTTGCTTTTCACTAATTTGTGATCTCCCAGTACTGTTATTTGATCCCTACATGTTAGAAATAGGGTAATCATGAATACAATTGCTAACAGAGGTAATATAACTTCATCAGTCACTATAAAATATGTAACCAACACTTGTCTACAGGCAAGTAAATTTTATACGGTCATTTATTTAATTAATAACAGTATCCACATTTTTTCAAAAAAAACTGGAAGAGAAATGCATCAATGTGATGTTCATGCTTAACAGTCAATGATAAGAGAAAAATTAAAAGAACATTAAAAATATAGGGAGAGCTGCATGCCAGAGAAAAGAAATATATTTACATTTATGCATAGGAATGTAGTATTTCCCAAAACTAGAAAACAAGACAAAATCTTAAAGTAAGAATTAACGATCAAGTATCTCTAGTGGATATACATTAATGACACAAAGAGTGGGGGGAAGGATATACCTTATAAAATAAATAGGCTTCATTTTCATATCTGAAATGGGGGCTACAGAATATACTGCTTTGTATCTGGCCAAGAAAAATGGAAATATATGTTTATTAACAATAAGATAAAAACACTTCAGTAGTGTGTTTATTAATAACTTTTCAAAGTACAATTATACATATCAAAGATTAAGTATTTTCATTAATAGAAGACCCAGAAATATATATACTATTTGTTTATGCACAGAGATCGGTGTACATTTAAACAGTTGTACTCTAAAAATAAACTTAATTCACTAAAAGATATGCTGTATGATTTCATTGGAGTAAAAAAGAATAAATAAACTACAGAGACAGCAAGTTTAGCTTGTTTGAAATAAAAACTTAAAAGAATTTCATTTAAAAGAATATTTTCATGTTATAAAATGAAGTAATATGTTTATATATGTTATGAATCTTACTTCTAAGTTTGCATTTCTTTATGAAACTACAGTATGTGTGGTTGTGCTTATTGTATACATTTATTTTTAAGCAAATTGCTGTGAGTCACTTTGATTATTGTAGTACTGAATAGGAGTACAGTCAATAATTTGAAGAGAGTGTTGAATAATAGGCTTCCATCTTATAAAGTACACTAGAGCCTATGAGTAAAATGCTCTGGGAATTCATTTCATCTCTTTGGATAATTATCTGTGTGTTTGAACTACTTTCTCCTACACTCTGCATTGCAATTGTGTGTTTCCAGAGAGAATTTAAGTAAATTTCAAATTTGAAAACAAGACTACTTTGTTAATCCATATTTACAACTGATTTAAACTGCATTGTCAATTATTTAGGAGCTTGCTACTCTCCCATCAGTCATCACATTTTCTTTTAGTAATTGCACTCCTCAGAAGGAAGAAGATAGTTTTGAATCATTCTTGGAATTTAAGAACCCCTCAGAACTGTATACTGCTATTTAGACCACAGTATTTGCATATAACCACTCCCACAAGGAGGGCATTGTCCTTCCGGCCTGAGATAAAAGTCCAACTGTGGTCTTGACTTTACTGATAATTTTCCTTATTTCATCTTCTCAAAATGATGTGTCCTGTCCATTCCCTTTTTCTGCTAATGTTCTGGATTCTGGGTAAGATTAATGGAGAGGAAAACAGAGAATGGTAACAGAGGGTGAGCTGTGGTTTCTGTGTCCTGTCGATGTGTGATGAAGCAGGTTCTGTACTGCAAGATGAACATGTGAGATTTAGATATGTGACAATGGGAAATTAGAGACAGGAGCTATGCTGAAATGAAGATTCTGACTTAGTTGGGATCAGATGGTATAGATTATAAATTATACAGCTCAGCCCCCAATTTACTCTTTCTGAAATAATAATCTGATATATATATATATATATATAGAAAAGAAAAATAGAACACTTACCACTACCTGACTTGAGATGAATAACAAAGAATTTACAATGATTGCTCAGAAAATTTGCACATGAATTTTTACTTTTCTATTATAATTGCAGGAACCAGTGGTGATGTTTTGATGACCCAGACTCCAGTCTCTTTGTCAGCTTCCATTGGGCAATCAGTCTCCATCTCTTGCCAGTCAAGTCAGAGCCTCTTACATAGTGATGGAAAAACCTATTTGAATTGGCTCCTACAGAGGCCAGGCCAGTCTCCAAAGCGTCTAATATACCAGGTGTCTAAGCTTGGCTCTGGAGTGCCTGATAGGTTCAGTGGCAGTGGGTCAGGAACAGATTTCACACTCAAAATCAACGGAGTGCAGTCTGAGGATTTGGGAGTTTATTACTGCTTACAAGGTACACATGTTCCTCACACAGTGATACAGACCCTAACAAAAACCTCCTTGCTTGGAGAGGCCCAGCTGTAATGGGCTGTTTGATCTGAGAGGAACAGTTCACTTCACATTACAGTGAGATGCAGGCACAGGGTATCCTGGGTGTTTACAAATGAGAACTCTGGTTGACTTATCTGGCTGGATATCACTTTTTTGTTTTTGATGATATTTTATGGCTATGTATGCTACAGATTATTTGTCTATTCCATCTAAAAGGAAATTATGTCGAATTCCAGCTTTTGACAGTTATTAATAAACTTCAATAAACACTCCTTGTTTATTTTTGTGTAGACATAAGGTTTTATATTCTTTAGATAAACACAAAAGTTACAGGATGGCTGGGGAAAATATGCTGTATACTGTAACAAAACACCAGGCTGTCATTTAAAGGTGTCTCATCATTTGAAAACTACAGGTTTTCCCAAATGCATTTATTTCCTCATTTTGTTCTGTCGTTTCTTGGTGTTCTAAACATATTCAAAGACACATGGCCATTTATTTCTTGTTTTATTTACTTGCTCCAGCATCACATGATATGTTGTATATTTTCTCAAAGAGATTGTGTTTGGTAATAGTGTCAGTTTTACTATATTGATCCTACCTATCCAAGAGTCTGAGAAATCTATTCAGTTTATAATATGTTCTTCAATATTTTTAATGACTTAAAATTCTTGTTATATAGATCATTCACTTTTAAGGTTAGAGTTATCTCAAAATATTTTACGTTATTTGTTGCTACTCTGAAGGTTGATATTATCCAGATTTCTTTTTCATTGGTTTTATCATTTGTATTTATGATGGATGCTGATTATTTTGAGTTAATTTTGTATCCTGCTATAATTCTGATGGTCTGTATGAGATGTAGGTGTTTATTAGTAGAATTTTGAAAGTAACTTCTGTATACGACTATATCTCTGCTTGAAGTGATATTTTTACTTATAGTTTTCCAATTTGTATCTTTCTTGATCTCATTTTTTAAATTTATCTACCTAAATCTTTGAAAACTATTTTGAATAGACATGGGGAGAGTTGATAGTCTTGTCTTGTTCTTGATTTTGGTGAATTATTAAAATTTCTCTTCATTTAGCTTGATGTTGGCTGACATCTTGCTTTATGCTGTGTTTTTCTGTGTATAAGGCACTCACATAATATAAACACAGCTAAATATATAAAAATATTTTAAAATAAAATTATTCATATTACAAACACGGATATAAACTGTAATTGCTTGTATGCCCTTTCAATTATAAATACTATTTTGCTACCATAGGTACATGTAGTGATTTTTTTGTAACTGTTGCTGAAGACCTGGTTGAGATTCATTGCATATCAATTTGCACACTAATCATATTAGCAAACACTGTGTTTCATATTTTTATCACTAATATCTTAATATATTTGGTGCTATTGTTACTGATATAAGTTGCAATAACAAATTTTTCATCTTTTGTGTTTTCTGAACAATTAAAGGTACAATTTATTACTGGAATCAATAAATACCTTGAATTTTATGGACAGTTAAAAACAGTAAGGTATTTTTACCACCATAGTTTGTTTCCTCATAAATTCATCATGAATATTTATTGACTCCAGTAGAAATTATCTTTGTGACACTATATGTTTCTTTTTAATTGCCATAATAACGGAATATGTCCATACATTTCATGCTGTTAAAATGGCCTTTGTGTTGTGAAATAAACCTAGTACATCATGATTCACCACAGGAAGAAAACATTGTGGTATAAATGGAGGATGCAAGGGTTCAGAAGAAAAGGAGGAAGAAGAAGTACTAACATAAAATTTACTTTGTTCCTCTTCTCCATATCCCAGTCTTATCTTAAACACCAATCAAAGCAAAGTTGTAGAAAAGACATCAGTGTTTATTACTGTGTGCACTCCCGTTTCTCTATAATAGTAACAATGGGAGGATCAAAAGATTAACTTTTACCCCTTGCAATGTTTCCATGTCAGTGAGTATTTGCTCTTTTAATTATTTAGATATTTTTGTTTGTTTTATGTTACTGTTTTGTCTTTCCTTATTTGATTGTTTCCTTATTTGAATGAACTCAGAATGTTTGCAGTTCTGATGAATACAGATTCAAATCTTTTCTCTTTTGACTAAACTTCATTTAGATAAAACACACAAATGAAAAATTCATTTGTTTCCATCATTTACATGGTTATATGGTTTCTAGTCAGTGTACTATTGCCTGTAGATGATTGCAGAGGTCACATCATACAGTGTGTAGCTTCAATTATTCACTTTCCAAAAATGTTTTGGAGTACATTGTATGCACATTTTACATAAAATAAAAGACATAGATTCATTATAAGTAGTCCCTTTTTATATAAAGAAATGAGAAGAGAGACAAGAGAGCTTGCTATCTGGAAACTTAAGCCTATAGAACATGGAGACATCACACTCTGGCTTTGGTACCCGAGTGTACTCAAGTCCTAAAACATTATCAGGGGACAGGGAATATTTGTGAAACTTAGGTTCAGGAAATGGAAGGCAAAGTTGTCTTTTCTCCATGTGGTAAATATGCAAGATGCAAGTGTCCATTTATATTTTCTAAGCTTGGGTGATGCAGTAGACATCATTATAGATATTATTTTTATAATTGAGAACAACTTGTAAGCCTTGAGATACCATAGGTATTTTTTCAATTAGAAACTCTTCTGGCACATTCTCTGAATATGTGAAGACAAGTTCAATAGAAAAAAATATCAAATGACAGGCAGACAAACAAACACAAAGTGATAAAGAGACAGAAAATACTTATCTGTCTATTGAAACATCCATCAATAATGCAATAAAGATCATTCATGAAGAATGCCTAAGATTATATTTCAAGTTTTCTAAAAATTATTATTTTGTTCAATTTTGTGCCCTGTTTTGATTCTCTAATTTCATCTTCAAATTAATAATTCTAAAATCTTCATTTTATGAAAAATTGTGCTACAGAGTTGACTTTAACTATAATATATTATAAACTGATCATAAAGTGATTTGAGGAAATTGTTCAGTGTGTCCATCAATGTGACAATAGTCAGGTTTTAATAACTCATAATGGAGCCATTGTTGCCAAATTGGTTTGAATCTGAGTAAAGTATGTGTAAGATGGGACAACAATGTCCTATCTCCCCATCCAGAAGAAAAATTTTGACAGTAGATATAGTATAAAATATGTCTACTTGATCATGTTGGATAATTTCTTTTTTGATATATTGGTGGATTTCTTTGCCAGAATTTTATTGAATTTTTGTTTCTATTTCATGTGGGAGATTGGTTTGGTAATTCTCTTTCTTTATTAGACCTTGTAGTAGCTTTGCTAGCAGGGTGATTTTTGTCTCATAAAAAGAGTTCAGCAATATTCTGTCAGTTTCCACTGTATGGAACAGTTTTGAAGAGTACTGGTATTAGCTCTCCTTTGAATGTCTGGTAGAAATCTATGATGAAACCATCTGGTCCTTGGCTTTTATTACTTGTTATACTTTTAATAACAGCTTCTTTTCAGGTTATATGATATATATATGATCGTGATTTAAATTTGGAAAGTGGTACCTGTTGAGAAAGCTGTCTAATTCTTTTAGGTATACTGTTTTTGTGGAGTACAGATTTTTAAACTTTGACCTGATAATTCTCCACATTTCCTCTGTGTCTCTTGTTATCTCCCCCTTTTTATTTCCAATTTTGCTAATTTACCCAAAGCCCTTCTTAGTACTTTCTATACATGTATTACTGCACTTAACACTGACTATCCATTATTCTCTTTTCCTCTTTTGTATCACCTGTGTGTTATCTATCTCACTTAAGATTTTCCTTTCCCATTCCCAACAAAATAGTTTCCCAGTTTCAAAAACTACTCCACATTAAGCACACAGCTCTACATGCTACTGGGCACAACATATTTTTCCCCAGCTATATCCATTTTCTGGGAATTTTATAATTTCCTTTTTTCTATACAAATAAATATTGGTTTAACAATAAAAAGGAAGTTATGTTGGTTGTTTGAAACTGAATGTAACTGAAAAAATTATTTGAATTGACATAAGTGAATATCAGAATTACAAGTGTTACTTGGTTTCTTTCATGCATCTTTATTAGACTCTACATAAATACATATAGTCACATGTATGCATGTGATACAAAATGAAAGTGAAACTTTCTAGCAGAGAAAACTGTTAAGTTATGGGTGTGGTATCATGGTTTTCGATGATGCTGAGGTGAATATCTAATGATCCACGTGTTTATTAGTAAAGATACTAATTTCATGGACAAACAGATGGAAATAGTATAATTGGGTTGTATCACTCCAGTGTTCGGCACTGGAGACAGAAGGCATGGGGATTGGCACCCATATTCAAAAATCTCCTACAGGAAAGCACATCAAATTTGTTTTTTGATCTACTATAGTTTTATGCAATAGAGTTATGATTTTTTACTCTCAGTTATAAAGATCAAAACATATAAAGCAGGAGTATGAAAGTAAGCTCCTCATCTGACTGTAACGGTACATTTAATCAGTTCAGAACATGTCTCAGATGCAACCAGTCTTTAAGATTATAGGCATATTTAACACAGAAAACTTAGGAGACTTTCTTTCAGTGAAACTGACCTCACTCTATCTCAGCTTCACAGTCACATGTCTTAGAATGGCTTTAACACAATAAATAATATTTTTTCCACCATGCAACATCACAGAAATACAGGCAGTTAAGCCTCCAGGAATACATTGCATGGTAACTTCATTTTTTGATGTTTCCAAACTGCAACATGAGAAATATCATAATCCACATCATGAAATCAACTTTATACTTAAAAGATTGTCTTAGGGCTTTATTGCTGCAACAAACACTACGACCATAGCAATTTTTATGAACAAAAATATTTAATTGGTGTGGCTTGCTTACAGTTTTAGAGGTTTGGTTCATTAATAGTTCATGGTAGGGAGTATGGGAGAACTCAAAGCCTGTCCCCACAGTGGCACAGTACCTCCAACAAGGTGATACCCACTCTAACAAAACCACAACTCATAGTAATGACATTCCTTATGACATTATTTGGGACAAATACATTTAAACAAACACAGAAGTCAAGGCTACAACTCTCCATATTTTTTATGCTGAGTGTGTAATCTTTTACAAGTAAAATCATTTTTGTTCTTATAACTTACCTGAACCACCAAATGTAGCTCAGAAAGAAAAACAAAGCAAAGCAAACTTCAGATTTCTTGCTCAGTGAATACAGTGAAGAAACTCACAGATATGTAGGACATGAAGGGTTCATCAATCTAAAGATAAGTTCAGTTGTAATGAGCTCAAATTAGTAGTAAGCTGAAATAGACTTTATGAATATTTGCATTATGAATTGTCAAGATGCAAAGAATTTAGATTCTTTGTGGGGGCAGAGAAATTTGAGAATTTCTGAAACTCTATGTGTTCCTCCTATCCATGTATATGTGCAGCCTCTTTGATTATACAAATGAATAAATTTGTTGCATTGTTTAACATCCTGATCTGGATGGCTTATCACTCAGAACACATTATTTTCTTAGAACATTGCTGTGGTTTTGTATAACAAATGACTGTGAACAAATATACTATGGGATGTATCCTCCATTATAGAAGAGTCAAATTGATCCACTGAGCAGTAGTAGTACTCTGAACACCATGTATCACCATGAATCACCTTTTTTCTCTAATAACTGGCAAGCACTAGTGATATTTCTGCCAATAGTTTTGTGTTTTATGGAATATCTTATAATTTAAATCATAAGGTAATGAAGTTCTCAGGCCAGCTTCTTTCAAAAATATATGATTATATTAGCTCTATGAATTTTCAGAAATCAACCTAATTTCTTCTTTGACTTCAATGACATGTTATAGTTATATATGCCACAGGTTACTTATCCATTCCATCTAAAAGGAAATTATGTCTAATTCCAGTCTTTGCAAGTTACTAATAAAACTTCAATAAACACACCTCATTTTCTTGTGTAGACATAATGTTTTATATTCACTAGAAAAATAGAAACATAACAGGATGGCAGGGGAAAAAATTGCTTTATATTGTAACAAACCACCAGACTGTCATTTAAATGTGTCTCACCATTTGAAAACTACAGATTTTCCCAAATGCATTTATTTCCTCATTTTGTTCTGTCATTTCTCTGTATTTTTAACATATTCAAAGACACATGGCCATTTATTTCTTGCTTTTTTCTTTGTTCCAGCACCACATAATATATCGTATGTGTGAGATTAATGGGGATATTATTTGAGAATATAATTTACGTATTCTGTTTTATAAAGTACAGTTTCAGGATACTATACCATCTTCTAAAATTATGTAATTATATCATATTTAATAAATATGTAAAATGAATAAAATTATTGTTCAGATTCATTGTTGGGTTGAAGAGCCCCTTGAATATTTCAGACAGTAATCTTTAATACAGAGATTTGAAAGCAACTTTGTCTCTTGTCTTTCACAGATAAATATATGACACTTTTTAAAAGTTTGTCTCATAAAACTTTCTTTCATAGATCATCAGATTGGTGTTTACTAAATCACTTCAAAACCCCAGGCTCACTAAAGTTTTCTTACACTATGCATTAAGATGCTCGAGTTTCATGTTTCTATTGAGCATTCTGATCACTGTCAGTTATGAGGGCTGAATAACTTGTGTCCAAATGGAGTGGTTTGCACATGTCCTGTCGATTGTTCTGGGAATTTGAATTTGCTAATGGTCTTGCTTTTCCTAATTTGCAGACTCCCAGTATTGTTATTTGATCCCTACATGTTAGAAATAGGATAATCATGAATACAGTTGCTAACAGAGGAATATGACTTCATCACTCACTATATGATATGTAACCAACACCTTTCTGCAGGCAACTAAATATTATATGGTCATTTATTTAATTAATAACAGTAGCCACATTTTTTTCAATAAATCTGGAAGACACATGTATCAATGTGATGTTCATGCTTAACAGTCAATGATAAGAGAAAAATAAAAGAACATTAAAAATACAGAGAGAGCTGTAGGCAAGGGATAAGGAAAGCATTTAAATTTATGCCTAGGGGTGTAATATTTCCATAAACCAGAAAACAAAACAAAATCTTAAAGTAAGAATTAATGATCAAGTATCTGTAGTGGATATCCATTAATGACACAAAGACTGAAGGAAGGATATACCTTATAAAATAAACAGGCTTAATTTTTATATCTAACATGGGGGCTACAGAATATACTGCTTTGTATATACACAAAAAATGGAAATATATGTTTATTAACAATACGATACAAACACATTCATAGTGTGTTTATTAATAACATCTCAAAGTACAATTTATCCATATAGATTAAGTATTTTCATTAATAAAAGATTCAGAAATAGATATAATATTTATTTATGCACAGAGATGAGTGTACATTTGAACAGGTGTGCTCTAAAATTAAATTTAACTCACTAAAAATATATGCTGGATGATTTCATTCAAATGAGACTGGAGTAAAAATAAATAAATAAACTATAGAGACAGCAAGTTCAGCTTGTTTGAAATGAAAACTAAAAGAATGTCATCTAAAAGAATGTTTTCCTGTTATAAAATGCTGCATATGTATATGTATGTTGTGAATCTTAATACTACTATAGGTGAATTTGTTTATGAAAGATAGTATTGTGGTAGTGCTTATTTTATACATTTATTTTTATGCATAATGCAGTGAGCCACTTTGATTATTGTAGTACTGAATAGGAGTACACTCAATAATTTGAAGAGAGTGTTGAATAACATGCTTCCATCTTATAAAGTACACTAGACCCTATGAGTAAAATGCTCTGGGAGTTCATTTCATCTCTTTGGATAATTATCTGTGTGTTTTAACTACATTCTCCTAGACTCTGCATTGCATTTGTGTGTTTCCAGAGAGAATTTAAGTAAATTTTAAATTAGACAACAAGCCTACATTGTTAATCCATATTTACAACTGATTTAAACTGCATTGTCAATTTTTCAGCATCTTGCTAGTCTCCCATCAGTCATCACATTTTCTTTTATTAATTGCACTCCTCAGAAGGAAGAAGATTGTTTTGAATCATTCTTGGAATTTAAGAACCCTTCACAACTGTATACTGCTGTTCAGACCACAGTATTTGCATATAACACCCCCCCAAGGAGGGCAATGCCCTTCTAGCCTGAGATAAAAGTCCAACTCTGCTTTTGCCTTCACTAAAAATTCTCCTTATATCGTCTTCTCAAAATGATGTGTCCTGTCCAGTCCCTCTTTCTGTTAATGTTCTGGATTCTGGGTAAGATTAAATGCTCAGCCCCCAATTTACTCTTTCTGAAATAATAATCTGATATATATATAGAAAAGAAAAGCAAAAAACTTATCATTATCTGACTTGAGATGAATAACAAGAATTTAAAATGATTGCTTAGAAAATTTGCACATGACTTTGTACTTTTCTATTATAATTTCAGGAACCAGTGGTGATATTGTGATGACCCAGACTCCACTCTCTTTGTCAGCTTCCATTGGGCAATCAGTCTCCATCTCTTGCCAGTCAAGTCAGAGCCTCTTACATAGTGATGGAAAAACCTATTTGAATTGGCTCCTACAGAGGCCAGGCCAGTCTCCAAAGCGTCTAATATACCAGGTGTCTAACCTTGACCCTGGAGTGCCTGATAGGTTCAGTGGCAGTGGGTCAGGAACAGATTTCACACTCAAAATCAACGGAGTGCAGCCTGAGGATTTGGGAGTTTATTATTGCCTGCAAGGTACAAACCTTCCACAGTGATACAGACCCTAACAAAAACTTCCTTGCTTGGAGAGGCCCAGCTGTAATGGGCTATTTGATTTCAGAGGAACAGTTCACTTCACATTACAGTGAGATTCAGGCACAAAGTATCATGAGTAAGTGTTTGCAAATGAGAACTTTGGATGTCTCCTCTGGCTGGATGTCATATATATATATATATATATATATATATATGTAATCTCAATGATTTTTCAGAAATAAATCTAATTATTTCTTTGCCTTTAATGATATTTTATGGTTATATATGATACAGATTATTTATCCATTTCATCTGAAAGGAAATTATGTCGAAATCCAGCCTTTGACAGTTACTAATAAAACTTCAATAAACACCACTTGTTTATTTTTGTGTAGACATAAAGTTTTATATTCTTTAGATAAACACAAATGTTACAGGATGGCTGTGGAAAAATATGCTTTATATTGTAACAAACCAACAGACTATCATTTAAAGGTGTCTCACCATTTGAAAACTACAGGTTTTCCCAAATGCATTTATTTCCTCAGTTTGTTCTGTTGTTTCTCTGTGTTTTAAACATATTCAAAACACATTGCCATTTATTTCTTGTTTTATTTACTTGCTCCAGCACCACATAATATGTCGTATATTTTCTCATACAGATTATGTTTGGTAATAGTGTCATTTTTACTATATTGGTCCTACCTATCCAAGAGTCTGAGAAATCTATTCAGTTTATAATATGTTCTTCAATAGTTTTAATGATTAAAAATTCTTGTTATACAGATCATTCACTTTGATGGTTAGAGTTATCCCAAGGTATTTTACATTACTTGTGGCTCATCTGAACAGTGATATTATCCAGATTTCTTATTCATCTGTTTTGTCATTTGTATATAAGAGGGATGCTGATTATATTGAGTTAATCTTGTATCCTGCTATATTTCTGATGGTCTTTATCAGATATAGGTGTTTACTAGTAGTTTGAAAGTAACTTGTTTATACTATTATATCTCTGTTAGTAGTGATATTTTTACTTATAATTTTCCAATTTGTATCATTCTTGATCTCATTTTGTTATATCATTTATCTAGCTAAATCTTTGAAAACTATTTTGAATAGATATGGGGAGAGTTGATAGTCTTGTCTTGTTCTTGATTTTGGTAAATTTTTAAAATTTCTCTTCATTTAGCTTGATGTTGGCTGACAACTTGCTGTAAAGTGTGTTTTCTATGTATAAGGCACTCACATAATATAAACACAGCTAAATATTTCAAAATATTTTAAAATAAAATTATTCATATTATAAACACAGATATACACTCTAATTGCTTGTATGTCCTTTCAGGTATAAATACAATTTTGCTATCATAGGTACATGTAGAGATTTTTTTGTAAATGTTGCTGAATACTTGGTTGAGATTCATTGCATATCAAATTGGACACTAATCATATTAGCTAACATTGTGTTTCACATCTTTTATCACTAATATCAATATATTTGGTGTTATTGTTTCAGATATAAGTTGCAAGAACAAATATTTCATCTTTTATGTATTCTGAGCAAGGTATTTTTACCACCATCGTTTGTTTCCTGTTAAATCCATCATGAATATTTATTGACTCCAGTAGAAATTATCTTTGTGACACTATAGTTTTTTTTTAATTGCCATAATAATGGCTTATGTTGTTAAATGGCCTTTGTGTTGTGAAATCATGATTCACCACAGGAAGAAAATATTGTGGTATAAGTGGAGGATGCAAGGGTTCAGAAGATAAGGAGGAAGAACAAATACTAAAATAAAATTTACTTTGTTCCTTTTCTCCATATCTCAGTCATACCTTAAACACTAATCAAAGCAACATGTAGAAAAGACATCTGGTTTATTACTGTGTATACATCTTTTTCTCTATAGTGCTAGCAATGGGAGGTTTAAAAGATGAGCCTTTACCCCTTGCAATGTTTCCATGTCAGTGAATATTTGCTCTATTAATTATTTAGATATTCTTGTTTGTTTTATGTTTCTGCTTTGTCTTTCCTTATTTGAATGTTTCCTTATTTGAATGTACTCAGAATGTTTGTAGTTCTGATGAACAAAGATTCAAATCTTTTCTCTTTCAACTAAACTTCATTTAGATAAAACACACAAATGAAAAATTCAATTGTTTTCATCATTTATGTGGTTATATGTTTTCTAGTCAGTGTACTATTGCCTGTAGATGATTACAGAGGTCATATCATACAGTGTGTAGCTTCAATTATTCACTTTCCAAAAAGTTTTGGAGTACATTGTATGCCCATTATGCAGAAAATAAAAGCCACAGATTCATCAAAAAGTATTCCCTATTTATAAGAAAAAAGGAGAAGAGACAAGAGAGCTTGCTACCTGGAAACTTAAGCCTATAGAACACGGAGAAATCACACCCTGTCTTTGATACCTGAGTGTACTCAAGTCCTAAAACATTATCAAGGGACAGGGGACATTTGTGACAATTAGATTAAGGAAATGGTGGGTGAGGTTGTCTTTCCTCCATGTGGTAAATATGCAAGATACAAGGGTCCATTTCTAATATCTAAGCTTGGGTGATGCAGTAGACATCATGATAAATATTATATTTATAATTGATAACAACCTGTAACCTTGAGATACCATAGATTTTTTTTTTAATTAGTAATTGCATCTGGCATGTTCTCTGAATGTTTGAAGACAAGATCAACAGACCAAAATATAAAATGACAGGAAAATAATCACATATGTGATAATTAGACAGCAAATACTTATCTTTCTATTGACATACCCATCCATAAAACATAGAGATCATTCATGAATAATTGCCTAAGATTATTTTTTCAAATTTTCTAAAAATTATTTCGTTCAATTTTTTGTCTTTTAAGTGCCCTCTTTTGATCTCTAATTTCATCTTCACATTAATAAATTCTAAAAGCATAATTTTGTGAAAGATTGTCCTACAAAGTTGCCTTTAACTATAATATATTATAAAATAAACATTAAATTATTTGAGGAGAGCGATCAGTGTGTGCATCAGAGTAACAATAGTCATATTTTATTAACCCATGGTGTGAATGTTGTTAAAATGGTTTGAATTTGAGTAATGTGTGTGTAAAATGGGACACCAATGTCATATCCCCATCCAGATGCAACATTTTGACATTAGATATAGCATAAAATATGTAAAAAAATATTAAAAGACTGGAGGATTTGTTAATTAAAGCAGTCATTAGAACTACGGGAGCTATGTCCACCAAAACATATACTCTGAAATGACAGTTATTCCTTTCAGTTATATATGTGTATAAACTTGTGCAAAATGAAGTTAAGTGAATTTCTGGGGCATAACAGACATTTAGGAATTTCTGACGTGATACCATGAATAACCAAAGACAGTTAAATTGGAGAAAATAAGGGAGAAAGCATTGGAAATCATTTTTTTCATTTTTTGTCTTTATTTTTATTCATTTATTATAACAACCACTGATTTTTCTCTTTCCCCCTCCCACTTCCCATCTCCAAGCCTCCTCCTGCATTCCACCCATTAACCACCATGTCTTCCCCTAAAAGGGTAAGGCTTCTCATGGGGAGTCAACAAAACCTGATACATTCAGTTGAGGGGGGATCAAGTCTATCTTCATTGCATCAGGGATATGCAAGGTGACCCATCATAAGCAATGGGCTCCAAAATGCCAGTTTATGCACCAGGAATAGATCCTGATTTCACCACCCGGGGACCCTTAAACAGACCAATGTACACAACTTACTCCATATGCAGAGGGCCTAGTCTGGTCCCATTCAAGCCGGACAGCTGCAGGTCTAAAGTTGGTGAGAACTTATTAGCTTGGTTCAGTTGACTCTGTAGATTTCCCATCATGATCTTGACTACCCTCTGCTTATCTAAACCCTCTTCTCTCTTTTCAGTTGAACTCCCAAAGCTTCTCCCAGTGCTTAGCTGTGGACCTTCGCATCTGCTTCCATTAGTTCCTGGATGTTTGTTCTCTGATGTCAGTTTATACACCAATCTGATTACTAGCGTAAGTCAATTCAGGAATCTTCTCCTCTATTGCTACCAGTCTAAGCTGGTTTCATCTTTGTGGACTCCTGGAAAGTTTCTTAGCAACACTTTTCTCCCAAACCCACAATCTCTCTCTCTCTCTCTCTCTCTCTCTCTCTCTCTCTCTCTCTCTCTCTCTCTATATATATATATATATATATATATATATATATATATATATATATATGTATATATATATATATATATATATAGTGATATCTCTTTTATGAGCACTGGAAATCTTAGAAGAGGAAATAAGTCCAGGACAAATGGGTCTATTTAAGCGTATTGGCTGCAGTTGTAGACAACATTGTTTTATTTTACAGAACCTTCCTAGTAGTTCACTATCTTTTATAACTCCAGTGCCAGGGAATCAAATTTCCATTGATCTCTGTCAGTACAGGAATACATGCTGTAATACTTGGATTCAGGCAGAATCACTTTAATCCTTAAAAGAACATAAATTAAAACAAGCAAACAAAAAAAAAAAACTGAACAGCAATAAGAAGCTGAAAAAAAAAATAGAGTACAGGGGGAGAAATGGCTTGTGATCCAAAGAGAATTCTATGGGTGATATTCAGAGACAGAAGGCAACAGGCTACACAGATAAGAACACCCTAACTTATCCTTACACCCTTTATTGTTTCCATGAGTCTTCTTCCATGGTAGTCTGTCTTTGAGAAGACTTTTCTATCACGTTCTGTATCTCAGAGAGTGAGCTAGTTATAGACCTGGAAACAAGAAGTCAGAAAAAGTCAGAGAGACAGAAGCAGCCCCCAAATTCATGGTCATGGGTAGTAAGAACATTAAATGTGAACATGCTGAGAAGTAGTGGCACAGAAGTGTCAGACCATGGAAGACACATAGGTCAGAGTCTTCAAATACCTTTGTAAAGGTCAAATAATATTATTTAAGGGTAATCAAGGAATATGTTGACCTAAATTCAATGAACTGATTAGCCACATTCCTATATTTTATATTTAATATATTTTTGTAATTTTTTGCTTTTTATTGGTACCTTTTAGATAGATTAAAAGTCATATTAAAACCTATTCTCTCACAAAAGCAACTTAATATAGGATTGGAGGCAAAATAGATCATGTGTGAAATGATTGAAGGGAGAGATACTAAGAATAAGAATTAAGCAGTGAAAATGGCAAAGGACTGTGGGAAGGGAGAGCAGTGAATATATTAAATAAAAGTCTCATGATGGCCAACAAGGTAAAAAGCTATTTTAAAAATACATTTTACAAGAAGAGTTTGGAAATTTAACAGACACGAGTGGACTCTATCTTCTGGAAATCATGGGATAGGATATGAAAATTTTCAAATAAGACATGAGGTATCTTAATAAGAGTTCTTGGTCAGGGAGTGAGGCTTTAGAGACATTCAAAACATCGTAAGATATTGATATCATTCTTGGTTATCTACTATGACTCTATGGCAAGGTCTTATTCCTGAAGATACCACACATATTTTATGATGTAGAGAAACCAATGTCACAGGTGCCAATAAGCTTCCATCATACTAACCATACTACTTAGTTTTATGTTTTTGGAAAATGTTACAGAATTGGTTTCAAACAAAAATATCATTAGTGTTCTCCATGAAAGGATGATGAGAGATATAATGCTAATCTGATATGCAAATCCATCTAATACTAAAATGGCAGAGCTTATGTTGGATAACTAAGGGTTTTGTGATTCAGTTTGAGCCCTGCTATACTGGAGGTAATTTCTGTCTGTTCCTGTAACTCTGATCAAAAGTCTCTGGTGAGGAAGGTCATAGACCATAGGGTAGAACTTACAAATGTTTTTATTTGTTTGCTTGTTTGTTTGTTTATTTTTAACAGCATATACTATCAAGATATGTTCTAAATATTTTTATGTCATATACTTAGGATGCTCTCAACCCTTCTATGAGAAAATATTTTTGCCAGTGTATAACGGTCAGTGGGGAGAGAGGAAGAGAGAGAGAGAGAGAGAGAGAGAGAGAGAGAGAGAGAGAGAGAGAGAGAGAGAGAGAGAGAGAGAGAGAGAGAGAGAGAGAGAGAGAGAGAGAGAGAGAGATAATAGAGGTATATAAACTAGTTCCAGTGTTGACAAAATACATTGGGTTCTCACCCCTAAAAAGACATATATTAATGCAGACTGTAGGATGCCAGCTCCTAGATCAGCTCAAGGTAATAAAATTAATATCAGTAGCAAGGACTTATGACTTTTTTGTCTGGTGGTATTTAGAAATAAGTTTCTAGATATCTGACTGGTAAAATAAGAAAACACACATGCTTTCTGATGAAAATGTTTTTTTACTTCCTCTTAAAAATGGTCTCTGGCACTTTCTGTCTCCACATATTACCATATCATAACACAGTTACATTCTATACATTTTGCTATATATTTTTCTTTACATACATATGGCTATACATCTCTATATATAGTTACATCAATTTTCAGAAGGATGCACATCTTTCTTTTATGTAAATTTCTCTCCTACATCTAGATTCTTACACCTTCATCATCATTGTTTTTCGCTACAAATCTCCAATCTCTACACAGTCATATGTAAATCTCATTTACACAGCTCTTACCACACATCACTTTACACAATGACTCCACATCTTCATAAAACTCTACAGTTTCTATACTTAGCAGTAGAGCTCTTTCATACAGCTTTTTCTTTCAAACATATTTCATACATCATTCACTTAATCCTTCTTACTCTTTTACTGTTTCTTTTTCTCTCATTCACTAAAACTTTATCTCTCTCATCAAGAAACATGCACTTCACTCACATAGTACATACCTTCCTCTTCTATATTGCTGATTTTTTTCCTTAGCTAAAATCTGGAAAATTGTATGTTACTTTTAAAAGTTAAAGCCTGTATTTATAACATAAGATGAGTCACATTGTTTCTCTTAGTCTATGAATATCATACTGACCAGCCAGTGAGCAAATGCTTGGACTTGCAGGTAGCTTTAGGTTGGAGAGGTTTCTCAGACATTTAAAAATTGGTTAAACCTGGAGACTGAGCCTGGGCCTAGAGGCAAAACTATATTGCTGAAAGGTTATGTCTTATAAAGTTGCTTCTATCTAGATCTTAAAGCAACTGAACAATACCTGGTAAAAAGATCTTGTGTATTTTTCTCTTGGGGCAATTAAATATTTATATCCAGGGACAATCACGTTGCTTTGAATTTGCTCAAAGTCCAAGTTAGCTGTCTGTACATAAGGCTGGTCTTTGGAGAACCCAATGTCAGCCTGTAATTTAAAATATTTGAATATTATTTATATACACCAGAAATATATAGCCTAGGTATAAATCAACTTCTTGTCCATCTACAGCTATATGTAGGTCCAATAAGTGTAAACTACACTAATGAAGGGCTATCAAAGAATCATACAGCTTTTCTTATTTGGGAGGCATAGTAGTGGCACCTGAGAAGGTTACGGACAGAAAACAACCAGTTATTTAAAATTTGTAACCCAATGGCTTTGCCAGGTGTGGCCCACATAAAGGGAATCATGCATCTGGTTGGTCGACTTGTTAACCACTAGTTGACATTGCTGTATATTTCCATGGTCCCAAACAATCTATTCTAACCCACCATCACTAAGGCTTACAAACAACTCAGAAGAAGAATCAGAACAGTTTCTGGAGCCAGAGGATGGAAAGAAGTGCTGTGAAATACTATCTTCTGAACATAACATGATCATGAACTCACAGTAGGTGTGATTAGCTACACAAAACCTACACAAACTTAAGAAAGACAAACTCTGATATTAAAAGGATAGAAAATCTCTAGGCAACACTGTTTACTGAGAAACTTTCAGCTATGGATAGCTCTTGGAAAAGAGATGGTTGCTATGGTCCTAGCTAGATTCCTTAGCTTTTATGCATGGTCCCAAACCCATGAACATATTAATAATACTAACTGAACATAATGAGTCATCATAAAAGAATAAAATGGTGTTCAGAAAGAGAATGGTGAAGGAGATATAAAGGAGTTTGTAGTGGAGAAACACAGTGAAGATATTTTGTTGTGCATGTACATGAGATATTTAAAAGTAAAGAAAAAATTCTACAAAGATTAGGGCATTTAGTAAGCAATAATATTGTCATGCCTTGTTATTTTTCCTTATTCACATTTATATTTCCTATTTCCTTATTCTTTTCTTTTCATCTGGTCTTTCTAATTTTATCTTTTCTCCATACTTTCTTCATCACTTTATTACCCTCATTTTTATTTGTTTTACTTCAATATTTGCTGTATCACTACTTCTGTTTAATTTTTAACATTTTGTTTACTGGTTATAGGTTGTGTACTTGATAGCTTTTGTTAATTTAACTGTATTTCTATGTCTAATTTTTATTATTTTTGTTATCATGGTGATCTCCTTTCTGACTACTGAGTGGCACAGGGATTAAATAGCAAAGAGAATGCTAAGAAAGCACCCATGAATATAGAAAAAATTTCCATTCCCCCAAAATTCATAAGCCACAACCAATTTTTAAGAAAGATGAAAAATAAAGAGAAGTTGATTCTTTTTACGTTTATGATTTTCAACAACTGAAATGACAGATAATAAAATATCTGGTCATGTAGAATAACTCAAAATTTACTGTTAAAAGTGATATAAGCATGCTAGAGAGATAACTTAGTGATTAAGATCCCAGGCTTTTCTGGGTGGTAGTGGCACAAGCCTTTAATGCCAGCACTCTAGAGGCTGATATCTGAGAGTTCAAGGGCAGCCTTGTCTACAGAGCTATTTCCAGGACGGCCAGAACTACATAGATGCACCTTGTCTCAACCTACAAAAAAAAAAAAAAAAAAGAAAGAAAGACAGAAGAAAATAAAGGAAAAAGAAGCTCCAGTTTCCAAATACAAAAAAAAAAGTGTTTATAAGACATGCAGGAAAAATATCATACATATAAAGCATTATGTATTCTGTAAACCTAAAAATCATCTTAAAAGTGATTAACATGAAAAAGGATTCAAACATTCAAGTACAACTATACAAGACTGTTGGGAAGGGAAGTGAAATTTGTAAGAACAGAAAAAATAACAATAACGGAAAAATAGACAGAGATACAGGGTGGAGAGTTAAACAAGCAAAATGGCAAGCCAAGGAGGGGGAAGCTGAAAGCAAGCAGGAGTAACTGTCTCCTGACAAAAGGAAATTATTTAACTTCTAGTGAAATGAAGGAAAAATCAAAGCTGTATACAGTATTATCGGGAATGTCAGTTAGTGTGGCTTCTCCAGAAATCAGTAAGAGGTTGCAATAAAAAAATAAAAACAGTCTTCTTCCCTCCCCAGAGAACACAGCTAGCCATGTCTAGTCCTTAACACAAAGTATTTAAGTCAGAAATTAGGAGAGATGCTGACACACATTTATTTTTAATTTCTTCACAATATCCACAGGAGAGAATAAACCTAAGTGTCTAACATATTTAAATAGGTAAATAACACATGGTGTATCTACACAATGTACTGGTGGTCATATGAGAGAAGCATCTAGCGGCAATTGGAGTTCCTGAGGTCAGCCATGCAGGAAGCAAGACACTGATGGACCATGAAGTGGTACATTTGCCCATGAGTCATAGAAAATAGATATTGCTTGGTCACTTCTCTGATAGGTAAAGGAATAAAATGAAATAAATATTTGTTTGTGCCATAATAATTTTTCATTCAGCTGACAAACTTCGTCTTGTGAGTCAGAAGAATGGCAAATTGTCCAGTTAGGTTAAATTCACTAGATCTATGTCCTTGTGATTTGTGGCAGATGGATGTTACTAATAAATGTCTTTTGTAAAGCTTTTTTTATGTATGTGTGGATATATATTTTCATGTTATTTCTTGGAATTCATAGTTTAATAGCTATCATAGAGTCTGTTGAAGCTGCAACAATTGCTCTAATTTTACAGATGAACACTGCTAATAATGTGATCTCATTATCTATGAATGTTTCATTAACATTGATTACTCAGGAAAATATTGACCATGAATTGGTAGATAGGCTTAATGCTTAACCACAACATATCATGTTAATTATATGTGGATATGTTTTATTCCCCTGCCCTTAAATGGCTCAGAGATGTCCTCAGATCAAGTACAGTCACAGCTATAAGGTATTTGGAATAATTCTGAGCTTGCTATCAGTATGGGTGCTCCTTATTCTCAGATTAGTACTATTAGTTTTTTGGTTTTTTTTTTTTTTGTTTCTTTGTTTGTTTTTTTTTTAAGTTACAGGTATTCACTGGAGATGATGTACTTAGTCACCACTCCAATTCACTTAAAATTTTGTTTAAAATAATAGATTTTCTTGAATTAAATTGAGGATTAATTACTCTTCTTTTATTCCTTTTTCTAGTCATCTTTAGATATTTAGGATAAGCGATATTCTCTGCCCAAAGAGAAATTCAAATTCTTCACTTATTAAGCAAAATAGGAGGAGATGCCAGGATCAGCAGATGGCAGCTGACATTTAGGTGGTCTGCTGACTAGGAAGCAAACTTATGATAGGTCAATCTCTGATAGGCAAGGCCTCAAGACTTTCAGTTCCAAAATGCCTTTTGCTACTGTTTTGTCTTTATATATATAGATATACGGTATGCTGTGAATGAGGATGGGAGGACCCCACTGCCTTTAATATAGTGTGATTAGCTCTTGGATCTATCCCATTCTCTTCTACTGTGTATTTTTACCTATTGTGAAAAAGATTTCCTCCTATGCTCTACTGCTTAACTGAATGAATGATTTTATACAATAGAGTGTTAGTTTTCACAGAATTTCTATGGTTAAGGGCTATAAATAAATATAGTGAAGAATTATAATAAAAGATAGTTTAGTGGAAAATTAATACAATAAAGGTAGAATAAATTGTTGTCACTACCTCTGATAAATCAGAACATGCAGAGGATAAAAAATAAGAATAAGAATTGCCACATATCTAAAACACATAAATTATTTTGAGGAGACACATAGACTGTGGCTTAGATTAATTATTAAGAAAAATAATTGTGTCCCCAAACCTATGTTAGACCAAGTTCTTTTCACCTAAATGTGGAGAGATGTGTTCATGAGTTTCAGTATACATCATAGCTGAAACAGGGCTTAAATGAGATTTAAGATTAGGTTAAAATATATTTGTTAATAGCTTTAAAGTGAAAAGCTCTGGGAAACAAGTTTAGAAAGTCAATAGTTGAGTGAGGGAGTGCATGAGGTCAAGAGACAATAACAAAGTAGCTCAGCTATTATTATCTGACATGATGCTTATGTTAGATTTGGTAGGCAATCAAAAATGATAATTCCTTGTACCTATCACTCAGCTTACTAAAAATATATTAAAAAATAATTATTTGTAATATATCATATAAAAGATTAATAATTATTAAGGGGTTATGTAAATACTCATTGATATACATTAAACCTTAATATTATTTTTGGAGAAGGGAACTGTCTTATGCCAGGCTGCTGATCCACTCCCCAAACACAGAAGGAACAAATAGGGAAGGATGTCAGTGTTCCCCATGACCCAATATTTTCTCTCCATTACCTGTGAGGGGTCTGATTCTCAGGAGCTACTAAGGGTCTCTAAATAATGCTTGAATCTCACTATATGTTGAAGAGTAAGAGTGTACTCTAAAGATGTAAAATAAAGATTTTTTTTCATATAAAAAGTTTAGATTTGTAAGTCTTTTAAGATTTCTCATAAGATTGTCTTCTAAGAAAAGCAATTAAAATATCTGTTTATTTCTTTGTACCTCCAAAATGCAGCCTGTCGGTGAGGAAAAATACCTTGCTTGCTTACACTCTATAAATCTATATCAATTTGTTAAGGTATTAATGTATGTGGGGTTTGGCTTGGTTTTGTTTAATTATGCAAAGGAATGAGAAACATGTTTCTCACCTGCATTTATTATAATCATTCACTTGTAAAACAGGATGTAGCAACATTGTGATTTTTATATTTTTTGAAAGCTGTTTTGGGATATATAAGTTGTAAAGAAAACATGATGACAGACATAAAGCACAGAAAAGGTAAGAGAGACCCTAAAAGCAAATGTGTGTGTGTGTGTGTGTGTGTGTGTGTGTGCTTGTGTGTTGTTATCCGTGTGTGATATGTGTAGTTCATTTTTTTTGTCAGCACTAAAGAGTTAAATTTAGTCCCAGTCACTAGCCCCAGAATATTGTTTTAGTCCCTCTGATAGATAATTCAAATTGTGTGATTATATCACTGTCTCCATGGATTCCACTCAATCGAGAAGATGCTGAAAGCTAATTACTACAGCAGCAATCACAATGGCTGTTTACTCTGCTGTAAAGGGGAATTAACACATATGCAGAAAATGTGATAGAACTAAAGATGAATGAATTAGACAAAGTAAGAAAAGATAAGAACGATTGCCATACATTTTATCTTGTGTGGAATCCATACTACATATGATATATTATATAATGCATATAAAGTGTGTAAGTAATAAAATATTTGGAAAAAGAAATATACAAAAAAAGATTTCTGGGAGAGCTGGAGAAATGAAAACACAAATGTGATATAATTCTATTTTCGCTGTAAAGATTCAAACAAATTTTTAGGAAGAATAATATAAAAATAAATGAGAGAGCCAATAAGAAATCTGGCTAACACCACACACTTGTGGAACTCAAATCTCTTAACACATCTTCCTTGTCTTCATGTTGATGGGAGCTCTATGAGGTGACCTTTAAATTGACCCTGGTTTGAAGAGAACTCAAGTGCCATTTAAATGCACCATTGTATATTCTTGGTTGTATTTTTTTCCTTCCTCATTGCAAGGTTGCAGATGTGACATCCAGATGACCAAGTCTACATCTCAGACTGCATCACTAGGAGACAAAGTTCTTATCAAGTGTCAAGCCAGTCAGAGCATTGGCAGTGCATTAAGCTGGTATCAGCCAAACAGAGAAATCTCCTGAGCCTTGATCTACTAAGGATCCATTTTTTATACTTGATCTCATCAAGGATCAGTGTCAGTCTGGGACAGATTTTAGTCTCACCATCAGCAGTGTTGAACCAGAAGATATTGGGACTTATTACTGTCAACAGCACAGCAGTTACCCACCCACACTGGAACAAGTCAAAACATAAACTGTTCAGAGAAGCAGAAGTGCAAACCACTGGTGGTCTGACCTACAGACATCATTAGTCAGATGAAGTTGGCATTGAAGGACATTGTGTAGATTTGAAATAAGAGACTATTGCTCCTCTTATTAAACTCTAACAGCTAAGGCAAAACAAGATAAATGTTGATTGAATTAAGATACTGTTGAAGAGTAAAAAGACATTTGGATTATGATAACTATTTGAATTAACACAACAAAATGGAAAGAAACAAAAAATATTTCCAAAGATGAAGGATAAGGAATTAGAGTCTGCAGTGAAGTCTCATAAAGGATTTTTATTGGTTTTACAATCTTTTTATAAATGCATGTGAAGGACTAGACACTAGACAAATCATTGAAAGGCAGAAAATAGAAACGAGGCCACATATTGATAATAACACTAATAAATAACCGTATTACACAGAAGGCACACTTCTCTGCACTTTCTCATATGCCTGTGCTGAAAGGCAGCAGATACCTATAGATCTAGTAAGCATTTTCTTCTGCCAGTTGGGTCAATTTCATTCAAGTTCAAAGCTGGATCCAAACACATTTTCCCCAGACTTGTGATCCTGTCAGCCTCTCTGCCCTAGTGACAGCTGACCAACCATAAATTAGAGGAGGAAGACCCCTCAATGTTCTTAGAATTCACAGCCTTCAAGGAGACACCAGTGTTTCTGAGTCCTTTGCAGAGCAGAGGATCACCTTTGTGTACCTCAATGTGTATTTCTCTCCTAAAGACAACCTTTCTACATCTACTGATCCTGTTACTACATCTGATCATTTCCCTATTGCTCCTACTATTCCTGCTGCTTAATTGTTTAGCTGTCTGAGAAATTAAAGTCTTCCAAAGGAACTAAACAATAATCCATCATGTGTAGATATATTTTGTATTTAATAAAACTACTTGTAAATCAGAGGATAGAGTTGAGAGATAAAAGTCAGGAAGCGGTGAGCCACGCCTTTAATCAAGTACTATGGAGGCAGAGATCTGTCTGTATCTCTGTGAGTTCAAGGCCTCAGAGAGCTAGGTAGTGGTGGAACATACTGTTAATCCCAGAACTTTTGAACCAATGTTCCTGTTTTCAGTAATTAGGAAAGACAGCACTTTAATCCTAGCACTAGGGAAGTTGAACTAGGATGTGAAATAGCTGAGTAGAGAAAAAATATATAGGGCTGGAGAAGGAGACAAGAGTTCTTCCCATTTACCTGGGACCTCATGCATGGGATCACAAGGGCTGGAATTACAGGTGTTTACCACCACTCCTGGCTCTGTTAGTCCTGGAACTCAAAGAGATATAAAAGGATCTCTGCCTTCTGAGCGATGCAATTGAAGGTATTGATCACCACTCCTTGATATTCATGCCTTGGCTCTGTCACTGATTTCCAAGCAATATTTACTAAATTCACAACATATCATCACATATGCATGGAGTAGTGTTCACATTTTTTTGGTTCCAATCAGTGAGAGGGTGCATTCCCAAACTTTGAAAAGATGACCACAAAGAAATAGTGGAACATTTAAAATAATTAGCCTTTTACCTATGGAAAATTTTTTGAGTGTGCTAATGAGTATTGTACTATGAAGTTGATCCATTCAGCTAATGGTATGATGGTGACAAGCTCTAGGGCACAGTCTCATCTGCATATTTGTCTATATATAACTGAAAGAGAGTGTGGCATGCTCTCTTTGGGTGGTCAGAGCAGGACATTTTGGGTCATTGCCCTTGGGCTGAAGGGAATACAACAGCTGTATTAGCTGTAGAGTCTGTTCTGTGTCTTGCAAATAGCTTCTTGATGTTATTTCCCTAATAAATTTTATCTAGTACAGTTATTTGTTGTCTCCTGCACCAAACATGGTCTGAGCCCATTAGCTCTCTACCTAACCCAGGTAACAGAACTTAGACACATAGAACCACTCAGAGCACGTTCGAGAATTTTCTGTGTGTTTGCATATCATTTTCTGGTGCTTTAAAAACAAGCAAACAAATTAGCTCCATGCTGCCTGCATGCATCCTGGAGCCAGTTCTCAGAGCCAGAGTGAGTTACAGCTGCACTTTCATATGTTTCCGTGCTCTGATCTGTCTTGTCTTGCCTCCTTAGGCCTGTTTGGAAAACAGAATATAGTCCCACTGACTTGCATATACCTGCTCTTTCTAACCAATTTTGTTCAGTACAAACAATTCCTAAAGCAGAATCTGATGTGACTCAGGTATGAAAAGCCCTGTTCTGTCGTGTCTCCACCTGCTGGTCAAGCCCTGTAAATACATACTGACACCTTGACATCTTGTTACAGTCCAAGCCATTAGAGTGCCAGCTTTTCTAACTGTTGATTAATCAACATTGTTCTAACTTTAACATTTTTTCTGTAGGTTTTGAAGTTTAATTAATTAAAAACATTAAATGTTTAGCTGGTAAGTAATTAAAAATAATTTGCAAACTTTTCCAATGTCAAGGTCGGAAAATATCACGATGTTATTAGGTATTTGTTCATTTCTATTATGACCAAGATGCTAGGGATAAAGAGCTTAGCTGTGACGAATATGTTTTTTCTATAGTAGTGTGTCAGTTCATGTGTTATTCTTAAAAATGATTTGATAACATTGCAAAAAGTGAGAAACTGACTAAAATGATATTGACTTTGCAGAATGATAAAGAGAAATTGGACAAAAAATAGAAATTATGAAGAATAACTATAAGAACTGTCAGATATGACATTGGCTTTGAAAGTTAACATGTGAGTCTTTGTGATAGTCACGAAGGGAGAAAAGACAGCACTGGCAGATGAGATGGAAACTTTAGAGTATTTTATATATGATAAGAACAAGAAACTGATTGATGTTATGAAGGTTTTGAGATTTGATTGTTCAAAATACAACTACTAATAAAACTGAAGAATTGAGAAGTTATTAAGACTGACAAAGAGGGAGTTTTGATGCAAATGAAAGAAGTCAGAGAGGCGTCAGCCTCACCATTTCATTACAGATTTAGTGGTGACCTGCCAAGTATTGTTAGAGGAACTGTCACGATTTATTCTGCTACTGTTTGTGACAGGCTAGCCATTTACAATTATCTGAAAGGACATGCAGATAATGATAGGAACATACAAACACACACACACAAACACACATACACCCACATCACACATACACATACACATATCTATAAATATATGGATGATTTAAAAATATTAAGGAAGTGATAGTTTCTTATGGTAGGAAAATATCATACACGAGGCAGTTGTTGAATAGATGATCAGAATTACTAAGAACTACTGGAATCAATTAGACTCAGCAATATTATGTTTCTTAGTTATGATGTAAAAGCTTTTTGAGAGAACAAGGTAAGTGTTTTGAATAGCAAGTTAAGATTAGAGGTTTTGAGAATTCCCAAAATCAAATACTTGGCAAGGGCACTCATGCTGATGTAAATAATCAGGCTACACTTGATGAACAGAGCTTGTCCTTATGTAGTTGGCAGCACTAATGGCTTGGGATGAGAGTTAAGAATCACAAAACCTTGAGCCATTTATTAAAGTTACATAAGGCTCAAAAAAACCTTCACTGACTGTTTGAAAAAATCTACTAAAGTTGTAAATGGAGTATGACTTGGATTTGGTGCTTTAGAACATTATTAGATAGAAGGCAAAAAGATAACTGGACCTTTAAATGTCAGATCAGAGCCCATAAGAAATAGATCCAACAGACATTCAACACTGATTCTAGGCTTGAATATGACAGAAAATTTCCAAAGTCCTGAAGACATCAAATGTCAAATGTTTTAATTTTGGAGAGAGAGAGAGAGAGAGAGAGAGAGAGAGAGAGAGAGAGAGAGAGAGAGAGAGAGAGAGAGAGAGAGAGAGAGAGAGAGAGAGAGAGAGAGAGTTTGTAGACACAACATCCCTAGAAATATTCCTTTTTGTAAGGATGCCCCAAAGGGTAGAGTCTAACCTTCTAGATTAGGCAGAAGTTGATGTAAAAGCTTACATTGGAACAATGAAATAAGATCAACAAGAAACAACCAAGTCAAACTTTCACCATCAGGAAACACAAACGGGGCATCACACAGTTCCCCATATTGAACATGATACAGTCATTCCCTGTCACAGTTGGGAACATTTCTTCTCAAAACAATGAGAAGATCCACTCCATAACTGAAACAAAAAGAAAAACATGCTGCTTTAGAAGATAGACAGCTTTGGAAGAAGAATCAAAAAATCACAGAAAAATAATAAAAGAAATATTTTTGTAGACCTCTATGAATTACTGAAAAACGACTCTAAGAATAAAAACAAAAAAAATATAATTGAGAGTCTATTGGACACAGGCTGAGATGTGGCTATAACAAACCAGAATAATGGCATCTGAATTGGATGCTTTAGGAGGCTGATGTTTAGTTCTTAGTAATGGGAACCTTCTTTCTACTGAAACAAAGCACAGGATGGGTTGACTGTATAGGGTTAGAAAGACAGATAAGATAAATTGAGGCCATATGTGGATAACGTAGCTGTGAATCTATAGGGTCATGGTCTGTTACAGCAATGAAATATGCAGATTGATGTTCCTTCATTGTCTCTCAGAAATAGACAAAAACCAATTTAAGTTTCTGAGAAGAATATTATTAGGCACTATAAAAAACAGTTTCTGCCTATTCAGGCCATTAAAACATGTGAATCTTTCGGAGGTACGAACAGTCTTATTCATACAACTGTTTTTATTGAGAAACCGGATGGGTTGGGTAATTGCCTTTGACATGAGAAAAACTGCAGTCTTTATAAGAGTGAATTCAGAAGCAGTTAAATCTCAACCTACTGGAGAATCAACCATCCCTTGCATTCTCTTTTATTATTTATAGAATAAAATATAGAGAATGGGATATGCTGACAGTTCTTAGGGCAATAAAAAAGTAACTCACCAATGGGTGTTCTACAGCCTGGAATTACTTTGCTTTCTCTGTTATGTAAAGGATGATCTATTGAAGTTATTGACTTAATATGCTCTCTTCACTACACATTTACAAAAAGAGGTTAAGGAAAATTGCTTTCAAAGTACCTAATTATAATAATTTTTATCCTAGTAATAATAGATATCATGGAAGTTTCTCCTACAGAGCTGGACGAAGAGCAAGACTGTGCTAATATTTTGTCCAACTTCTATTGCTAACAAGTTGTTTACAATTTCTACAATCTATAACTTACCATTACGTGGATGATATCATCAGAAGTTCAAGCGACTTCTAAAATCTAGAAAGGACAGAGATGACACCTATCTGCCTGGACAGTCACGCAAAGTTCTTTTATTAATTTGGGGCATCCATCTTCAGCCTACAGTCCCAGAGTCTCTTTTCATTTCAGTGAAGCAGGAAATCTGCTCTCCCTATTCTGGTACAGTTCATCAGTTGCTTCTCTTCGAGTCTTGAGGATTGTCTGACAGTTTTCAACGTAAAGCAGGAACCTGAATGACCGTCTCGGCTTGTTCTGTCAAAGTTCAGAGGTCTTCCTCTTATGGAACCTGCATGTCCAGTTTAAACAGCATAATGTCAAGCAGTCAATATAGGAACAAGATCTTGTCCAGTGGCTAACCATTGCCACAAGAGAGTAGACTCTATATGGAGTTTTTCTGGTGCCCAATTTTCTCTTGAAGAAGATTGGTGCTCCAGGAGGAAATCTGTCTCACTGTCCAGAAAAGTCTAAGTTTTTAAAATATTTTAAATGCCATATTGTGTAGGTCTTGAAGTGTTTGAAGATTACATATCTAATTGAATTATATCTTTGTATACCTAAAAATCTAACTAACATGCATTTCTTAATTATACATTATAACTTTAAATCAGTTACATAAACATCATATCTTAAACAAGAGTAGAAAAATCTATACAGCATACAAGAATTGACCTTAAGTTTGTATCACTAAACCAAAGTCCATGCCAATGTAAAACATTTTGAGATTAACAGCTGATTTTTTGATCTAAATAAATTAAATAATTGAACTGTCTTCAAAAATTATTCATATACCATATCCCCCTTTTCTTCTTAGAAAGAGATTAACTATGACAATTAACCATTTATAATGAAAACAGACATTTAGAAACAATATATGTGGAATTTGGGTGTAGTTTTCCATTACTACTTCTTGCTGATTAAAGGTCTTCGAAAATCTCACAAGTTCTTGAGACTGGATCGTAGTCTGCAGCTCTGAGGCTGATATGGCCATCACTTCCCATCAGAGGTTTTTCAGGAGGTCTTGGTTGATGAAACCATATTTGCCTGGAAGAAATCCACAGGTTCTCATCTTCTGTGGAAACAAAAGCAGAACTCTTCCAAAGCAATAAATCCTTAGATACAAATTTCAAATCAAAATACCTTTAAAATATATATTCTTTTTTAACTTAGTAGCCTTTGCATTTGTAATCCATTGTCTTTCTGCAGTTAGCTAATTAACAATTAAAAAATTAAAAGAAAACACAATAACAACCAAAATCCAGATTTTATGTCTATCTTCCCTCTTTACGTGGCTTATTATATTTTCATTACTCTCTTTCTCTTTTTAAAGTTTTTCTCTACATTCTATCTTTTCTCTCTGAAGAATGTGTACCTTTTACACACGTTGTACCCGTTTACAGGTTTTTTTAAAAATCTGAATCTGTTTTATTGTGAATCCTTAATCATTTTCCCACTAGAAGAGCTTTTAAAATACTCTCACTCTCTTGCCACATAGTTTTGCAGATACAGCTGAATCAGTAAATTGTCTTAAAGTGACTGTGTCTCTGTTCATGGTCAGCAAACAAGAGCACACCCAAGAAAATGCAACTACTAAGAAACAGTCTATGTTTCCTTTTTTTTTCCCAAAACAAACAGAAATCTAAAATCAGTCACATGCTACTGAGTCTTCTGTGAGATTTTAAGAACCGGCCTGATTGCAGCTTACACTGCCTGCTGCCAGTTCACTGGTGCCATGTTGAATGTGACCCAGATGCCATGCTTTCTTTGTACAATGACCTGTTTTGTATATACAATTTGGAAGCTGCTTTGGCTCAGTTTCTGTGATCTAGAACCATTTCTAATTTTTCTCAGGATTTAAGTGGATAATTAACTCACATTGGATGGCATCTGTTGCAATGAAGCTTCTTGGTCCTGGGCGACCGGAGCCCCAGACACACAGACCAGCACAACAGACCTATTAGCTGCCCACTGCTGCTGCTAAGGCCCCCAGAAATGACTCAGATGCTTTTATTAACTGTATGCTGTTTGGCCTATGACTCAGGCACATTGATATCTTTCTCTTACATCTTAAATCAACCCATTTCTATTAATCTATCTACCACGTGGCCTATGATTCACCTGTGTTCCTTACATGTTGCTCCTTGGGCAGCTTGTTCGATTTGCCTGACTATGCCCTGCTTCTCCTATCTATGCTCTGATTTCTCCTCCTGCTTCTTCTATGGTGCCTGTCACGGCCCAAAACAGCTCCTTTATTTAAAGACTGCTATACACAACATACAGTAAGGCATTCCCACATCACGTTAACACAGAAGAAAGATATTATCTTATAATTAATATTATGGTCACATAAACAGAGTAAAAAATTAAAAAAAAATTGAAAAAGTATCCATATTTGATATTAAATGTAATTAAGATAGCAGAGGGAATCTACCTACAGTCTACATGGGAATGTAATAAAAGCTCCTGGAGATTTGGAGATAAGAGGGATCTAACAACAGTCAGTCTAGGAGGATCCGAGTGTGGTGATTTACAACTTTAATCACAGCATAGGGAGTATCCTGGCAGTAGTGACCTATACCCTTCATCCTAACTTAGTTCAAGATCCTCTTAGTTTACAGAAGGAATTCCACGTTCCCAGGCAAACAGTGGTGGGGTCATGCCTTAATTTACCAAGAGAGTACTTAAGACAGGCATAGAGAGACAGAGGAAGAGGAAGCCAAGAGAAGGCAGGGTGAGGAAGCTGGAAGACAGATGGGTAAGATCTGACATTAGTGTTTACTATCTCTAATATATCCGATTTTCTTAGAGATCTGTCATGGAATCTCGTTTATTTGTGTGACACTTAGCCATTCTGAAATGTGTTAGATATTATCTCATGCAACTTTGCAAAACATTAATTGCATTGATATTTTATTCCTATACATCAAGAAAAATATTCAGAAGTCAAAGGAGTTGCATTAGTCTCACCCAACACTTATTTGTTTGTCTAGGTGCAAGAAGGCCATTTCTCTAAAACCACCTACTTACCATCTTATTCTTATGCATAACATCTATGACATTATTGAAGTTTACAGGTCATCAAGGAGAGCAGAGAGACTTCATTCAGCAATTAATGAAACAAATACAGAGTCCCAAAACCAAACATTAGGCACATCTTTGAAAGTCCTGTGGAGGAGGGGGAGAAAAGATCAGAGGAACCATAGTGCTTGGGAAGATTATGGGAACATAACTCAAAACTACTGACCATGACTCATGGGGCTCAGAAAAATACCGGAATTTTTATAAGCCTAATATATATCCTCCACATATATGTTAAGACTGAGTAGCTTGGTGTTACTAACAGTGGGAGTAACACCTGTCTCTGTCTCCTTTGGCTGTCTGTGTAGATCTTTTTCCTGTACTGGGAAGCTTAGGGCCTGGGCTTATTGTAGAATATTATGCTGTGCTTGATTGATGACACTTCAAGGTCTGAGTTTTCTGAGGGGAGATGAATAGAGGGTCAACTGGAGAAGAAGTGAGGAATGGAGTGTCAACCTGGAGAAGAAAAGAGGTGTGAGGGAAAGGCAGAGAAGGGAAGGTAAGGAAAAGTACTTTCATTGTAATGTATGAAGGAAGAAAAAAAATAAATGGTTTTGATAAATTATATTATTAATTTGTAGAAATAACCAGTCAGAACAAACAGTTCACAAGGATTCAACAGTTTTATAATCCTTGAGAATTAGTTGAGTGAAAGATTTAATAGTCCTTCCTCTGTTGTATATCTTTGACAATCGGATATTTGTGTATATTAACATTAATATATCTTTAAAATATATTATTCAAAAATAGTTTATGTACAATCGAGTATTTTTAACAAAAGCTCAGAAATATCATCTATGATTTTAAAACTGAGAAAAGAAGTACATTCTACAAAGGCACTTGAGTGGACTGACCTTGAACATTTGGGGACAGAGAACTTGTACTCCATTACTGAGATGAGGAAGCCTTGTAGCTGTGCCCAGCCCTAACTGGTTCTAGTGATTTGCATGCACTCACTGCACAGCCTTCAGGACTTCTTCATATACCAGGCACACCTTGTTCAGTTGTCACTGCACTCAGGACTCAGCATGGACATGAGGGCCCCAGCTAAGTTCCTTGGGCTCCTGTTGTTCTGGATCCCAGGTAAAAGAAGGAATAAAATGGGAATTTCACTTTTACAAAGTAATTATTGTTGACTGGCTTTTGGGGCAGGTCCTCTCTTATCATGCTTAACTATGTGAATATCTGTCTCCATTTCTAGGTGCCTTGTGTGACATCCAGATGACCCAGTCTCCTTCTTCCCTGTCTGCATCTCTGGGAGAGACAGTCACTATCACATGTCGAGCCAGTCAGGGCATTGGCAGTTATTTAAACTGGTACCAGCAGAAACCAGGGAAAGCCCCTCAGCTCCTTATCTATTATACAAATAGGTTGGCAAATGGGGTCCCATCGAGGTTCAGTGGCAGTGGGTCTGGAACAGATTTTTCTCTCACCATCAACAGCCTGGAGTCTGAAGACTTTGCAGATTATTATTGTCAACAGGGTAAACAGCTTCCTCCCACAGTGATACAAGTCATAACACAAACCTAATGGAAGCAGAAGTGAGAAGCTGGTCTGCCTCAGCTGCTCCTGCTCGTGACTCATTTACTGAAAGAATTTCTCAGATGTCACAGAAATTTGACAAAATCTCACAGAGAGACATTTGTTTAGACAGAAGAGCCTAAACAGTCCTCCCTGTCCCTAATTCTTTTTCATCCACTCCATCTACAGCACTACAGAGAACCAATGCCCTTTCTTCCTTACTGAATAATAGACTCATTCCCTGTCAGGAATTTAAATTGTGTCTCCAGCTGGAACTCATACAGAAGGATCCAAGCTTCTGTGGACATTTCAGAAGACATTATTAAATGCAATGGATTAGCTTTTATGCAACAACCTTTAAATGGCAGGAAAATATTATTGAGAGAAGCTGACAGTAAATAGATTTCCTAGTCTTTTCACAATAGCTACAGAACATGTGTCAAAGAAAGAGAAATTTTCTTGAAGACAATTTTCTTTTGTGCCTTGAAATTGTAGCCATGTGTGTTAATACTCATTTTTTAATGATTTTTAACAAAAGCAAGAGCCCATGTGTCAGAGAAGGGAAGGCTGTCTAGCCAGAGTTCTCTGCTATGTCTTCCTGTCACACCAGTGAGGTATTAGTGCTGTCAGCTGTCTGCAGCACTACTAGAATTCTAATATCTTTTGTTTACTTGTCTGCTTACAATTATCCAACACTATTGAAAAACATGAAATTTAATTCACATTGTCTAAATTATAATATATATTTATTTAGATTAAATCATAGGAAGAAAATGATTGTTTTTAACAGGCTCCAAGAAGTGATGTTAATGATTGTTTATCCATAGCATAGTTTCAATGACTACAGAGATTTATAGTTCATTTTTATGTTTGGTTAAAAGAAATCACATGTGGGTAAGATTTATTTCCTATGTCTCTAATATTTTCAATCAGACTACTCATCTATCTGTGCATCAACTGTATACACAGACTTCAGTAGTGTATGTTAATACAAAAAAATAAAATTAGAAAATAAATATTACTTTTCTACCCTTCTTTCTTGTCATAGCTATAGTGTCTCTTGACATTCTGTATGAATTCGCATGTGGGTTTATCAACTTTAGGAGCTCTTTTAGGAATATGAGTTGCATTAAATCGATTGTATGTGCAAATTGTAGAAGATATATATATGTAAAAAAGTGGTTCCCTGAGCTGGAGAAAATACCCAGTGGTAAGAGCACACTGATGCTCTTAATTATTACCTGGTTTTATTCTCAGCACTCACATGCTAATTCCCTGGTCAGTTCCCTCTGTTATACCCTCTTTTTCCCACTAAAGATCCAGATATGCACATATTTTGCTTAGTGACATGTACTTAAGGTACTCATTAATATAAAATTAATTTTTATAAGGTAGTTCACATTATAAAAAAAGATATATTTTCTTTTCAATTGTATTCTAATATGATCAAGAGGATCACAGTATGAGCCTTTAATCCTTCCTTCCAGTTTTAGTCATCTCAGTGAATGTTGTCTATTTGAATTATTTATCTTTTCTCAAAGATAGAGCAATATGATAGCCATCACGCTAGCTATGGTGCTTATAATAGAAAGAAATCTAAAGTCAACACAGCTACAACTAAGCTTGGTACTCAAATTCTGGGACTGTCCTTGCACACATCTACTAGAAACCGACAGAAGGACAGAATATAGTTAGTTAGTTAGATAGATAGATAGATAGATAGATAGATAGATAGATAGATAGATAGATAGATGTAGATATATAGATAGGCAGATAGATAAGTAATCTCCATCAGTCCATCTAAATATAAATTCATAATGCAAAAGACTGTGAATCCATAGAAAAAAATGGCCCAAGATATTCTATTCAATTTTCCTGTATGCTGTTAATTCATGTAATTATGTCATACCAATACCCTTTTATGACTTTGCAAATTCAATGAGGAGATTATAATCCAGTTTCAGGAAATTTGATGACTTCTGACTATCCAGAGCAGAGGTATATACATTGTCATATACATAAATGCAAACAAAAACACTTTAATTCATCAAAGATAAAAGCATTTTTTTAAAAGGAGAAAGCTGAATAGCAAGAATGTGACAGAATACAAAGTAGAAAGTGGGAAACAATTTGTCATTCAAGTGAGAAGGAGAACACTGTAAGATTCAGTGCTAGTAGTAACACAGTGTAAAACAAGCAGTTCTCACAGGAATAGACTGTTATTCCGACACACAGGAACAGCTCACAGTTCTTGTAATCTTTAGCATGACTGATGACATGTAATGTTTCACTGATTCATCTTGAATGAACCTGGCCTTTGAGGAGAAGCCTCATCTATCACTCTCTGTAAGTAAGAGGCTGAGATAGTTTATAAATCAGGAAACAAGCAACAGGAATGATTCAGAGAGCTTAAGCAACCTCCACTGATTACTCACAAACAGTAAAAAGGCTAGATGTGAACACGCTGAGACATAGTGGCAGCAGGAGGACCAGACCATAAATTACACAGAGGTCAGTGTCCTCATATACCTTGGGGAAAGATCGAATTGTATCATCTGATAAGAACAGCAGACACTAACAATCTCAGTCAACTCTTCTGTGCCATGCCAGTGGTGTTGTCTGTAGAAATATCAACCTGACTCCAAAAAGTCACTTGTTAATGTCAACATTCTCTGCCCTACAGGATCACGTGCTGTTGGGTAAGATCTGAAAGCATTGAGACTAAGGAACACTTTCAGATTCACTAAGATACACCATTTAAACTGAACTTCTACCCCCTATTTCTTTAAACTGTGAACTCTCTCTCTCTCTCTCTCTGTGTGTGTGTGTGTGTGTGTGTGTGTGTGTGTGTGTGTGTGTCTGTGTTTCTTTTTTAGTCTGTGGGAGGTAAAGCAGTATCTAAAGTGAACATGATGCTGAGACATTTCTGAAATGACCAGAACTCAGTAATAACTTCACTGATTAACAGATAGTCTTTAGCACCTTACCCACAAACCTGGAAGATTTCATTTGAGGACTGTGGAAAAATTTACTTCTAATTTTGGTCCTTTTAATTTTTTCTACAGTTTTAATTTTTAATATATATTTAATTATTTTACTATTTACTTTTATTTCATTGCAGTCTTTAGAAAAATAAAAAGTCATATGAAAGCTCTGCCTTTGATGGAACCCTTAGTAATCAAGAAAGTATCAGCTCATCTCATCTATTTCCAATTATTTTTGTTCCCAGGTAAAAATAAATTTAGATTATTCTGCAACAAAGACAAATCTAATCAAGACATTATTCTTACTTAACAAATGTGCTCCAGGTTGTTTAATGGGACAAGTAAACAGCCATTTTCTCAAACTTAAACTTGTATCATTGTCCTCTTCTCATCTAGATGCAAACCAGTTGGGTCTTCTAGGTGATGTGACAGACACATGAATCCGTCCTATGTACTAGGCATGGGTTATCTACACAGCACTCTAATATGATTTTTTTTTCTAACTCAGAATCTACTGTCGCTATCCATTAGCCTCAGAGTCTCAGTCTCACTCCTAGCATTAGTCAGAGCCTGTTAGCTAGCAGTGTAAGCACTTAATTTGAATTGGTACCTGCAACCTTCTTAGTTTCTGATCTATAAGGTTTCTACCCAGTTTTCTGAGGTCATAGAAAGATTTTGTCCCAGTAAGATAAAGATTTGGCACTCAAAATTAAAATGGTAGAGCCTTATAATTTAAAGATTTACTATTGCTTTTAAGATGCATATCTTCCACCCGTGGTGGTACACTTTTAAAAAAAAACCTTTCTGTTTTGATCATGGGTAAGCTGGCCCCATGTGTTTCTCTGTAGACCACCACAGGAATCATCACACAGCATCTTTGGGGCCAGTAAGAGGTGAGGGTTGATCATTTTGGAAGACAGGTCACAACTGTTGCATTTCCAAGTTGTCTTGCACTTACCTGGTTTCTCTGTCAACTGGTACACTGTTGGTTTGCCACAAACAGCAGCAGACTCTGCTCATGTTTTAAACTTAGACTGCCACAGTGCAATTGTATATACCTAGTCTCAATGCTTTGTCTATGGCTCCAGGGGTTAGTGCTGCCCTCCTCTTGGATCCAGTCAAGGTACAAGCTGACAGTGATACCAGTGGATCATGCTTCAAATATCCACATGTATATTTCTACACAGTCTTTCTCTTAAACCTTCTCCTGGTGAATGTAAGAAAGACTATAACATATTTTACATTTATTGTAAGCATCATGGATTCTAAACACAGTATATCTTACTAGTGTCATGGAATATGTGGTATTTCTCACAACATGTTGTAACTCTAAGAAAATATAGCTCATTTCACTAAAATGATAAAAAGACAAACCAGAAAATTCTAATTATTGAATGTATAGGTGGGACCATTCCCTAAGCAAAAAGAAATAGAATAAATGAATCATTTTTATTATATTTATAATTTTTCATGTGTGGGAGTAACACATGTCTCTGTCTGTTTTGGTTGTCTGTGGAGACCATTTCCCTGTACTTCGATGCTTAGGGTCTGGGCCTATTGTAGCATATTATGTAGTGTTTCATTGTTGAGTCTTGGAGGTCTGATTTTTTCTGAGAGGAGATGAATAGAGGGTCAACCTGGAGAAGAACTGAGGAATGGATTGTCAATCTGGAGAAGAAGAGAGGTGTGAGTAAGAGGCAGAGGAAAGGATAGTAAGGAAAAGTATTTTCAATGTAATGTATGAAGAAGGAAGAAAATTAAATGGTTTTGATAAATAGCTTTTTAATCCTTGAGAATTAGTTTAGTGAAAGAATTAATAGCCCTTCCACTGTTGCATATTCTTTGACAGTCACAAATGTTGTCTATATTAACATTAATATGTCTTTGAAATATATTATTCAAAAAGAGTTTATGTACAATCGAGTATTTTTAATGAAAGCTCAGAAATATCATCTATGATTTTAAAACTTAGAAAAGAAGTGTTCTCCAAAGGCACTTAAGTTGTCTGACCTTGAGCATTTAGGGACACAGAACTTGTACTCAGTTACTGAGATAAGAAAGCCTTGCAGCTGTGCCCAGCCCTAACTGGTTCTAGGGATTTGCATGCACTCATTGCACAGCCTTCAAAACATCTTTATGTACCAGTCATACCCTGTTCAGTTATCACTGCAGTCAGGAATCAGCATGGACATGAGGGCCCCTGCTCAGCTCCTTGGGCTCCTGTTGTTCTGGATTCCAGGTAAAAGAAGGAATAAAATAGGAATTTCACTATCACAAAGTAATTATTTTTGACTGGCTTTTACGGGAGGTCCTCTCTTATCATGCTTAACTATGTGGATATCTGTCTCCATTTCTAGGTGCTTTGAGTGACATCCAGATGACCCAGTCTCCTTCTTCCCTGTCTGCATCTCTGGGAGACAGAGTCACTATCACATGTCGAGCCAGTCAGGGCATTAGTAATGAATTAAATTGGTACAAGCAGAAACCAGGGAAAGCCCCTCAGCTCCTTATCTATTATACAAATAGGTTGGCAAATGGAGTCCCATCGAGGTTCACTGGCAGTGGGTCTGGGACAGATTATTCTCTCACCATCAGCAGCCTAGAGTCTGAAGACTTTGCAGATTATTACTGTCAACAGGATAATCAGCTTCCTCCCACAGTGATACAAATCATAACACAAACCTCATGGAAGCAGAAGTGAGAGAGAGGTCTGCCTCAGCTGCTCCTGCTTGTGACTCATTTACTGAAAGAATTTCTCAGATGTCACAGAAATTTGACAAAATCTCACAGAGAGACATTTGTTTAGGTAGAAGAACCTAAACAGTACTCCCTGTCCCTAGTTATATTTCTTCCTCTCCATCTCCAGCACTACAGAGAACCAATGCTCTTTTTTTCTTACCAAAGAATAGACTCATTCTGTGTCAGGAATCTAAATTGTGTCTCCAGCTGGAACACATACAGAAGGGAACAAGCATCTGTGGACATTCCAGAAGACATTATTTAAATACAATGGATTAGCTTCTATGCAACAATATTTAAATGACAGGAAAATATTATTGAGAGAAGCTGAGAGTAAATAGATTTCCTCGTATTTTCACAAAAGCTACAGAACATGTGTCAAAGAAAGAGAAAGTTTCCTGAAGATGATTTTCTGTTGTGCCTTGAAATTGCAGCCATGTGTGTTAATACTTTCTGCTGCAGCACTCCACACAGGATTCCAGTTAGAATACTGTATATGTTTCACAGAGGATTGCAACCCTCTGTCAAATACAGTGGGGAAAGCACTTGGCTGATGTATGAACTTCACAATGATGTATTTCACATGTATATAAATAATGAGTATGAGGTAAAGTTGTAAAAAAAGATTGAATACTCTCATCTGAGAAGAACAGCAGACACTAACAATCTCAGTCGACTCTTCTGCTCCATGCCAGTGGTGTTGTCTGTAGAAATATCAACCTGACTCCAAAAATTAACTTGATAATGACAACATTCTCTCTCCTACAGTATTGTGTACTGTGGGGTAAGATCCAAAAGCATTGAGACTAAGGCACATTTCCAGATTCACTAAGATACACCATTTCAACTGAACTTCTACCTACTACTCTTTGAAGTGTGAACTCTCTCTCTCTCTCTCTCTCTCTCTCTCTCTCTCTCTCTCTCTCTCTCTCTCTCTCTCTCTCTCTCTGTGTGTGTGTGTGTGTGTGTGTGTGTGTGTGTGTGTATGTCTTTCTTAGACCGTGGGAGGTAAAGCAGTATCTAAAGTGAACATGATGTTGAGCAGTCTCTGAAATGACCAGAACTCAGTAATAACTTCACTGATTAACAGATAGTCTTTAGCACATTACCCACAAAACTGGAATATTTCATTTGGGGACTGTGAAAAAAATTACTTCTAATTTTAGTCCTTTTAAATTTTATATAGTTTTAATTTTTATTTTATTTCATTGCTGTTTTTAGAAAAATATAAAGTTGTATGAAAGCTCTGCTCTTGATAGAACCCTTAGTAATCAAGAAGTTCATCTCATCTATATCCAATTATGTTTAGTACCAGGTAAAAATAAATTTAGATTATTCTGCAACAATGCCACGTCTAATCAAGACATTATTATTACTTAACAAATGTTTTCCAGGTTGATTAATGGAACAAGAAAACGGCCACTTGCTCAAACTTAAACCTGTATCATTATCCTCTCCTAATCTAGATGCAAACCAGTTGGGTCTTCTAGGTTATGTGACAGACACATTGATCAATCCTATGTACTAGGCATGGGTTTCCTACATAGCATCCAATAGGAATGTTTTTCTAACTCAGAATCTACTGTCACTATCCATTAGCCTCAGAGTCTCAGTCTCACTCCTAGTATTGGTCAGAGCCTGTTGGCTAGCAGAGTAAATATTTAATTTGAATTGGTACCTGCAACCTTCTCAGTTCCTGATCTATATGGTTTCTAACAGTTTTCTGAGGTCCTAGACAGATTTTGTGCCAGTGTGATAAAGATTTGGCACTCAAAATTAGAAGGGTAGAGCCTTATAATTTAAAGATTTACTATGGCTTTTAAGATACACATCTTCCTCCCATGGTGGTACACTTTTAAATAAAAATAAAAAATAATACAAACCTTTCTGTTTTGATCATGGGTCAGCTGGCCCCATGTTTCTCTGGATTACCACAGAGCATCTTGGGGGCCAGTAAGAGGTGAGGACAGGTCACAACTGTTGCATTTCCAAGTTGTCTTGCACTACCTGGTTTCTCTGTCAACTGGTACACTGTTGGTTTGTAACAAACTGCAGGAGATTCTGCTCGCGTTTTAAATTTAGACTGCCACAGTGCAATTGTATATACCTAGTCTCTATGCTTTGTCTATGGCTCCAGGGGTGAGTGCTGTCATTCTCTTGAATCCAGTCAAGGCACAAGCTGACAGTTATACCAGTGGATCATGCTTCAAATATCCACATGTATATTTCTACACAGTTTTTCTCTGAAACCTTCTCCTGGTGAATGGAAGAAAGACTATGACATATTTTACATTTGTTGTAAGCATCATGGATTCTAAACACAGTATATCTTACTAATGTCATAGAATATGTAGTATTTCTCACAATATCTTGTAACACTAAGAAAATATAACTCATTTCATTAATATGATAAAAAGACAAACCAGAAAATTCTAATTCTTGAATGTAAAGGTTGGACTATTCCCTAAGCAATAAGAAATAGAATAATTGAATCATTTTTATTATATTTATAATTTTTTTTTGTGTTTTAAAATACATTCTTTATACTCTTTCAATCTTTCCTTCCTATATAAAACACTAAGTAAAGTTAACTGCAATTATTGCTCCTTCTTGGTGGTGTGTTCCTGGTTCCCCTTTGGGGGATGGGGCAAGAAGGTGTGGAGATAAATGACTCTGGATCTGGGAATCAGTTGAAACAAACGAGTTTCAACTTATTGAGAAAAGAAAAAGGCTCTTAAATACCCAGGGTAAGGCTTTGCTGTAGCTGACATCTGCTGCTGCAATGTGGTCATCTCTTGCTGGTCTAGGTCATCTCAAATTAGGACTCTGCCTCTAGTGCCAAGGCCCCCAGTGAGACCCCTGTTGGCTTATGAGGTGGATATGAGGAAGTGATATGAGCACAAGTTTTAAGGCACCAGTTATAATCAGTTTAAACTGTTTTAGACCAGATTGGGCCCCAGATACTTTGAAACCTCTAAGGTTTATACATCTCAGATATCCACCTATTTCTTCTTAGTCATGTGACATGCTAAGTGGGAGCCTTGGTGCTTTGTCCTGACCTTGTTGACCTCACCTTAGGAGGGCTAAACATTTGGACTGTGCCTGTCTTAGATTGGCCTGCCAAAAATGAGCTGTTACTTCTCTCTGGTCCTAAGTCCTTGAATATCATCATATTTAGAGCCTAGAACTGATAGTGTGCTTAGACACTAACCTTTTGAACCTCGATGAGCCATGAATGCATTACCTCTCTAGGAAGGCTTTACTCTACATGCCTAAGAACCATTAAAAGATGAAGAATCAGTTTGATGGCCACTATTTTCTGGGAAATGTGCTGTAAGAGACACTTTTAAAAAGAATTAAAAATATCACTCCACCCAGAAACACATATGTAAGGATCCAGGAGGGATCCAAACAGCCTCCTAAGATTGTTCCACATATTAGTTAGGAAATCATTTTCCAGTGCCATGGTGGGCACCTTACTTATATTTAATTAATGGATTTGTTTCCAAAGCAAGATGAATTAAGGAACTTACCTGATCAATTCCTTCTTAGGTAAGGTGCCAAACAATTTCTCTCAGGTGAAGTATTGCAGACCGTATAGTGGCTGGGCAACTTACCTGCTGTCTTCAATCACAAGCTAATAGTGACATGTCCCTCAGAAATGATAATTCCTCAGCCATTAGATCAGTTTGTTGTTGTAATATATGTATGGCCTGATGGAGATGTTGATTCATGACTTTCTTAGCATGTAAGACCTCAGCAGACTGAGTTATCACCTGGTTCAAGGTCTCTGCTGTGGCTTCCATTTCAGTCAGTAAGACCAACAGCCACTCTTCCTTTCACAGCCAGGAGAATTGGTATAATAATGGCAGCTGTCAGTCCAGTCTCTTTTTTCCTTTTCCAATTGTGTTTCAGTCATGGTGTTGATATCACTAAAATGAGTGGCACTAAAGACAGGGATTAGAATGGCAGATGGTTCTTTCATCAATATAGCTTTGTCTGAATATCCTTCCCAGTAAGCTGCTAGAAATTAAAATTCTCCAGAACATTCAAGAACATCTCTTCTTTCTTTCTCTCTTTCTTTCTCTCTTTCTTTCTTTCTTTCTTTCTTTCTCTCTCTCTCTCTTTCTTTCTCTTTCTTTCATTCTTTCATTCATTCTTTCATTCCTTTCTTTCTTTCTTTCTCTCTCTCTTTCTTTCTTTCTTTCTTTCTTTCTTCCTCTCTCTCTCTTTCTTTCTTTCTCTCTCTCTTTCTCTCTCTCTTTCTTTCTTTCTTTTTCCTTCCTTCCTTCCTTCTTTTCTTTCTTCCTTCTTTCTTTCTTTGTTTCTTTCTTTGTCTTTCTATTTCTTCTCTCTTTCCTTCTTTCTGTTTTTTTTTTTTTTTTTTTTTTACAGTAGTGGCATTAGTTACCAAGAAGAGAAATGGAAGGCTAAATTAAATTTTTCTGGCTCTCTCATTTATTCTTAAAATTAACATCCAAGCCTTCAGTTTCCATGAACATGTGATCAGATTTTGTGGTCATTTCATGCAAATATAAATCCAAAGTAAGGGGCCATATTGCCAAAGCACTTAATAAAATCCTTTAGCTTTCCAGAGTGTAATTCCCAGCAGGAGCAGTTCAGGCTTATGGATCTGCAAGCTGGCAGTGGATAACATTGTAAGTACCTTCTGTATTACATCCCTTGCATCTGGAATAAGTTTTGTGCTCTATGAGAGACACATGGGACGCTCTATAAGTAAAAACAAAGTCTCCATTTCTTGTTCCATAATTGGTAAAAGGGGATTTATGACAGTTCACAGTCCCACATAATTGTTGTCATTTGTTTATCAATATTTATCTTTTACATCCAAATTAAAGGATAGAGACAAATATCATTGACAGTAACAAACCCCCAAAATGGAGGAGAGTAGTATCTGAAACTTGTCTGGAGCCACCATCAAGCATAGTGAGGCCAAATCAGGAGAACTATCTTACTATGATGTTGCAAATAGGTCAGATTAGGACGCAGGAAAAACATACCATCTACATAATGTACCAAGGTGATGTGTTTTGAGACATTGGCCAGGGATTGATTGTACAACAAAAATTTGGTACATAGATGTACTATTGTTGATGATTTATGGCAAGGTTGTTCTTTTTAGCTGGTTTATGTATATTGGGTTCCAATTGTTGTAATGAGGTTTCTTGGTTCCAGGCGGCCAGAGGCCCAGACCCATAGACCTGTATGCCAGACACATTAGCTGTCCCTGATGCTGCTCAGGCCTCCAGAAATGACTCAGATGCTTATATTAACTTCATGCTGTTTAGCCTATGGCTCAGGCACTTTGCTAGCTAGCTCTTACATCTAAAATCAACCCATTTCCATTAAACTGTCTGCCACATGGCCAGTGGCTCACCTGTGTTCCTTACATTTTGCTCCTTGGGCAGATTGCTCAATCTGCCTGACTCTGCCCCACTTCTACCTATGCTCTGATTTCTCTTTCTACTTTTTCTATGGTGCTTGTCATAGGCCAAAACAGCTCCTTTTTTTAACGATTGATATTCACAGCACACAGAAAGGCATTTCCACATCTTCCCATAATGTGAAGGCAAAATATTCTCTAACTTGAGGTGCCAGAGGAGAGTGAAAAAAGCCATTCTCAATATGTAATATCATTATATAATGTGATAGAGGAATGACACTGGGGTGTGGAAGGCCAGACTGATGATCCCATCTTTTCTAACTGAATATTTATTGCCCTTAGATATTGCACAAGATATTATTTGTCTGTCTTTGTTTGAAGAACAAAAATGGGAGTATTATGTCTGTTTGAAGAAGGTTCAATATGACTGGCCTTTAGTTGTTTAGCAACTAATAGTTTTTAATATAGATAATTTGTGTTCAAAAATAGGCCACTGTTCCACCAAGATATATTGGTATGACCACCAATTAATGGGAATAATGTTGGGGTTTTTAACAACTTCTGACCTCTTGGGTAAAATGGCCTTTAGATTTGGGGGTGCAGGATTCATGAAGGATTATGATCTGTAAGACACAACTTTTCATGTTTTACAATATCATCAAAAAAACTTTTGCATCAGTTTTCAAGACTACATTCAGGTCCTCTAATATGTCATGTCCTCAAAAATATTTCTAGTCACCTTGAATACAATAGGCTCTTCTGTTGCCATCTATGGCTTTCCACCAAACAGAATGAGAAATATTTTTTGAATCTTGCTGTACTCCTAAACACTAAAGGGCCAATCTTAAATTCCAATGTTGAAATAAAGTGTTTCAGTTTCAGTTAATAAAGTAGCATCAGCACCCAAATCTACCAGTCCCTTTACTGGCTGGCCAGGAAAAAATATAGTCATCATAGTTGAATATGGAAAAATAGACAATGTCCAGAAAAAACATGGATGGATCTTGCTCTTATGGGCAGGGCTGAGGAGGGGTCTTCACTGAGAGATTAAAAGAACTGACATTTTCTCAGGCTAAAAGCTGTGGTCTTTAGCCCAGTAAAAACCTTTATTACTCTTTGGGTACTTGGTCTTAGGTTTTGTCCATGGACATTCAGGCCTTAAATGTCCAGGTTGCCAAAATGCCAGCATAGTATATCAGCTAAAGTTTTCTGAATCCTTTTGATTTTTTCTCAGCAAAAAGAGCATTGAGGAATGTGGTGAGTGCTATAGTTGAGCCTGTGAACAAATCTAGGTCTTTGACAACTGTTACATATTTATGCATTTTCTCATATGGAAAGCGGCACAGTGTATTGTTGGTAGGAGTGTTAAGCTGCTCCCATGCCAATTGCTTAATTCACACTTTACTGGTGGGACTGGGGTTCATGCTCTTCTCAATCACCAGTCAATAATTTTCTTGGTTGTTGAATAAAACTGTAGAAGGAAGACTTAGGGGTTCTAAAAGCTAACTCAGAAACTTGTTGAAAATAAGCATGTTGTTTAATTTGGGCCCACTTAACTGTCCCAATGGACTACCCATAGTCTATAAACATGTCTAATGTAAATTGGACATTGTACTGTATGTTAGCCTGTGCCTGAGGTTCTATATGGTCTGCACATGCTGATGGCCAGCTAAGGAAAGTAGTTGGGTCTAATACTGCCTTTATTATTCTGTACCAATCACAATATATCTGTAAATGCAGAGCACACTACCACAGACTTGTTCAAAGGATGATGAATTGTGCCCTGCCTCTTTAGACACTTTTCTAATGAGAGAGAGAGAAAGGGGGGAGGGAGGGAAGGAAGGAGGAAGGAAGGGAGAGAAGGAAAAGAAAGAGAAAGAGTGAGGGAGAGAGAAGAGAGAATAAGAAGAGAGAGAAAGAGAGGGAGAGAGAGAGAGAGAGAGAGAGAGAGAGAGAGAGAGAGAGAGAGAGAGAGAGAGAGAGAGAGATCTCCCAAAGGAATGGGAATCCATGACCAATTAGCAGCCTTAGGGCCCACATTCACTGAAAAGGTCCTAAACTTTGGTAAATGGCCATTAGAGTGTCATGTAGAAGTGAGGAGTATTTGTCTTCAGTTTTCTTTATCAGGTTCTGACAAAACTAACACAAACAAACAGAATAAGATAGGCTTAGACAGAAAGATCCTATGCTGAGAAAACTTTAGCAAATACAAAGAGTATTGAAAATATTGCCTTGTTCTATGGTACTATCTTGACATGCTCTGGCCTTGTAGACAATGTAGGTCCCCATTCACACAGAACCAAGTTTTCACAGAGGAGAAATTCAGTCCATGCTATAGGCAGAGGAGAATGTGTCCAATTTTCCTACAAATACAGGAGATACCTTTTGACACTTCTGTAGTTTTCTGTGTAACAGTCCTGGCTGTTCTGAAACTTGCTTTGAAGACCAGGCTGGATTTGAATTCACAGAAATTCTCTTGCTTCTGCTTCCTAGGTCGTAAGACTAACAATGTGTGCCACCACTGCCTGTCTGGGAGCCTGGAACACCTTCTGTAAACTAAAATGACCTCAAACTCAGATCTGCTGGTGTTAAGGGCATAGGTCACCACTCCAGAATGTTCCCTGTGATGGGAATAAAGGTGTGAGTTACCACTCTCTGATTCTCCTATATTGACTATAGATAGATCCCTCTAACATCTCTGACTGTTTTTACTATATTTAAAACATATCCACCTACACTTCACTCCTAAGAGTAGTCTTTTTTATTACTTGCTTTTTTCACAGCTGTACTAACCATTGTTATTTGAATAATACTCTCTATGTACTTCTCCTTACAAGTCTAAGACAAAAGCTAGACCAAATTTCTGTCTTGATTACTCAGCACACTTCAAACCAAGTTCTCAGAAGGGGTTGCCCTGCTTAGCTTCTGGAGTCTTTTCATTGTGATCTCTATAAGGTGAGAAATAAAGATAAAGAAGAAGTTTGAGGAATCACTTGGGATTTCTGGAGCCCTACTAATGCAGGTACATGTTCTGACTGTGTGTGAGTTTGATAGCTTTGTTATCCAGGAAATGCCTTGTGAGATTTAGACAGTGAAGAGGGGAGAACCTGTGATCTTGTGGCAGCTCTTACAAGTACCAATGTAAATGGCTCTTGTGGTTTCTAAAAAAACTTATTCTCTTTCTACATAGGAATTTCATTTTAACATTTTTAGAATATAAATAAATGTCAAGAACACAATAAGCAGGAAATACAGAAAAAAATTATAGTATCATGTATTTTTATGACCTTCATTTTTGGTGTTTCAGGTGCCAGTGTGGATATTGTGATGACTCAATCCTGTTACTCTTGGAAAGTCAGCTTCCATATCCTGCAGGTTCAGTTAGAGTCTACTGTACAGTGCTGGTTACACTTACTTGAATTAGTACCTGCAGAGAGCAGGCCAGTCTCTTCAGCTCCTGACCTTATTTGATGTCCACTTTTGCCTCAGGAATCTCAGATGATTCAGGGGCAGTGAGTAAGGAGCTGATTTCAAATTCAAAATAAGTAGAATAGAGGCTGTGGAAGTGGATGTTTATTACTGTGAACAAGTTCTACAATCTCCTTACATAGGAGTACATTCCTGAATAAAAACCTTCCTGCTTGAGTTACAAAGCTGCTATTTGAGGTCCTTGTTTTAAATGTCAAATGGTGCACTCAGCATTGCTGAAGATGTACTTAAGACACACTTGTTTTACTCTTACTTTCTGCTATTGCAACAATGAACCCCTGGGAGAGGGTCCTTTCATGAGAATGCTGGGTGAAAAAGATAGTAGAGTATTATTGTCAGGACAGTATTGTCTCACAGCTTCTGGAAGTATAAGAAAAGTGAACTCATTAATGGACAATGGTAGACAAGATCACATCTTGAGCAGGACCATTTAGTGCACATACTTTTGGACTTATGTTTGATCCTTATTTTTATTTCAAAACTGCATGAGAGTTAGAAAGTTCTATGTTTACCTTTTTCCCATTTTCCAACTTGGTCGTATTGAATGAAATATTCTTTTCAATTTTTTACTTTCAAGTGTACAGGTGGCTCGATAAAGCTTGGGACACAGTTATGATCTCATTATGGTGCAATAAGAGATTCTGTGAGACATTTTAAGCGAAAGTTGCTGAAAGCTTCAAAGTAAGGAGTAACAGTTCTAGGAACAATATTTATATATTGTACAAGAAATTACTATCTAAAATAGAAACAGAACTAAAATACAATCAACCAATTAATCAACAAGAAATCTAACAACCCAATCCATACACGTGCTTATAAAATAGATAATTTTCAAAAAATAAAATATATATGATCAATAAACTACCTTTTTTTCTATAATATTTTTGCCACTACTTCTGTAACTTTTCCTGCGCCTTGGAAATGAGGTATGATAAGATGTTGTATTTGTGGCCCAGCATAGCCTTAAAACTTACTTATTCTCTGCACTTTACCCATTGGTGAGTCTCTGTGTCTACCACCAGTGCAAGAGGAAACATCTCTAGTGAGGTCTGAGGATGCACTAATATATGTTTAGATAAATATAAATTAGAAAAAAATAGTAAGTTTATTTAGCAAAGTAGTAATAGATGTTTGGCTCTTGAGGACTGTGAAAACATGGACAGATTGCATCAGCAGGATTTGTTTCTTCCTGTGGGCCGGGCCTTAAACTAAATTTTAAAAGGTGTTGGATAACACACAACGTTTGTGTCACATGATCATACTTTATATTCAGGTTATTAATGCTGTTGACACGTTTCAAAGGATGTGAATGTCCATTTTTCTTTGCTCTTCTGCATCACATTCACCTTTTGATACAGGGAAAACAAAGCATCAGGGTTTCCCTTCTCTCTTGTCAATACTGACTTACTTTATCCACATCTTTTTACAAATGTGGGAATTGTCTATAGAAGTAGACCTCTCTATAAAATTCTGGTTAGAACTGGGCAGGGGTGGTACATATCTTTAATCCCAGCACTCAAGAGTCAGAGGCAGGCACATTTCAGTGTGTTCATTGGCAACCTGGTCTATAAAGCAAGTTTAGGACAGCAAAGACTATTACACTGAGAAAACTTGACTCTCAAATCCAAAAAGAAATAAAGAAAGAAAGGAAGGAAGAAAGGAAGGAAGAAAGAAAGGAAGGAAGGAATTCTGTTTAGAATCTGTGGTAGTTTGCATACAATCCCTTGTTGTCTTCCTCTCTATACATTTTGACCCATGCAATTTTACACTTCACAGCACCAATTTATTATTCTCTTTCTCAACTTCATGTTACCTGTGCACTGTCTCTCTCACCTAGTATCTTCCTTGTATCCCCCACATTAATTAACTCTCCAAATTCAGCACAGAACTCTAAAAACTTCTTTGCACAACAAAAAGTATCTGCTGTATACATTTGTCTAGAAGATTTTTTTGATTTCCCACTTTTTTGTATTCAAATAAAGGAATGGATCTTTTAAGAATAAATAAAAGGAAGTTACTGTGATTTCAGAAAACTGAGTTCAATTGAAGATAATTATATTGCTTGAATTAGGAGAGTATGAGAATGAGAGCTATCACATTGTTTTTTTTTTATCTTATTTGTGTTTATCATTTTATGTAGATACATTTCATCAAATGTGTGCATTTGAAACAAATTGGAAATAAATTTTTTTATATTGAAAACGCTAAGATTTTAGATACAGCACTATGATTTTAGACTATCATGAGTTGAATAACTGAGGTTTAAGTAATGCTGTGGGCAGCAAACCAAGGGAAATAGCATGGTGGACTTCTTCACAGAGAATTTGGTTCCCAGCACCAGAGACAGATATCATGACAAGGTCTCTGTAAATATTTTTTGGTGGGGGGGGGTGGGAAGAAAAGAGCAAATTCTCTTCCTTATGTTTTCTTACCATCCTTCAGTTTGCTCTTTCACTTTTGTCATTGTCTAAAGCTTCTTTCTGTCTTGTACCATTGAGAAGCTTACTGACCTCCAAGGAAAACTCAGACTCTCTTTTCTCACCTCTTTTCCATTTCTCTTCTTCTGTCAGCTACTGAGATACACAACTTACTTACGATTTGTTTAAGACTCCAATTCTAACAAGAACACTTTAGAGTGTGTTTTTAAATTATTTTGGTAAAAATAGACTTTGAATCTTAAGTAAAAACTGTAATATTTCCTCGTTGATGCCGTGATCTACACTCTACAGTTCTTCCTTCTATCTTATAGCACATAATGCTCTAGTATAGGCTTTTATGCCAGTACACATAATTGTTCAATTAAATCACTTGATTTTTAGTATTTATGTGTTTTTTGACATTGGAGTTTTCAACTTTTACAAAAATCCTGTTGTCAAAGAACTGAATATATTTCACATTAACATATTAATACACAGGGGTGTATTTTCTCTAGCTTCCTAGAGTGCTTTTAAAAATAAAATATTATGTCTGAATGTTATTGTGGTAATTATACTTACACATTAACATTTTAGTAGACAATCAAAAAATATAAATGTATTTCTAAGAAAATAAATCAGAAGAATGGTTAAGTTATAGTAATTGTGAACACAGTAGGTACACAGTCTGGCAGAGTTTTGTACTGAGCCTATGGCTTACATATTTGGATGGGAAGCAGCACCTCAGAGCTGTGACCAGTGCTGCAGTTTGGTTCTCATTGATCTTCAAGTTCCATAGCCAAAAAGGGTCAGAGAAGGGTATCATGCCATAATAAGATCTCAGCTTATGTGTATTTCACTTAGAACAGATAGCAATAGTGAAAAAAAAAACATTAGAGCCACTGTACATAAGCAATTATAATATTAAATAACCATATTATTGTTTGTGTAACATTTCATTACTGATTACTATGTTACTAATATGACAAATTGTGCATAATAAGTGACTGTTTACAATGAGATCGCTACTTTTTTCCCTAATGAGCCAAAGTTTATTTAAGGGAAACATTAACTTTTCACTGTAGACAGGACAGAAAGACATTATTTTCTACAGAGACAGAGACCAGATGAAAATTCACTGAAGCTGCCAGGCCCTGCTTACTCCCCATATCTTGTCTTCTGTGAGGCAAATAGCCATTGTTTCTCTAATGCTTTCCTCTATCCTGAGACACTGCACTTGGATCAGGCTCCACATATACCTGTTCTGAACAATTGAAATAAATGATTACCCTTAGAAAACCCTTAGTTATAATGATCATTTATTTATACACGTCCAAGAACACATCCAGAAGCCAAGGGAGATACACTAATCTGTCTCATCTTTTGTTAGTCTATTTGCAAGATGGCTGAATCTCCTCTAAGTAAACTTTCAGAGAGAGTCTTCTGTTTACTATCATATGCTTATGTGTAACATTTGTGTCATTATTGCCGATAACAAGTCATCAAAGTGACCAGAGACACTTCATTCACCAACTAATGAAGCAGATGCAGAGTCACAAAAGCCTAAGCTCTGGCAGTCCTGTGGAAGAAAGAGAGGAAAGATCAAAGGAACCAGAGGATTCAGGGGCAACAAGTGAATATGGCCCACCGAATCTATTGACCAGCACTCATGGGATCTCAGAGAGATGAGGTGCCCTTATGGTTCTGCTATGGATCCTCTACATATATGTTACAGCTGAGCATCTTGGTCATCCTGTGGGATTCTCAACAGTGGGAGTGGGAATTGTATCTAAGTCTTTAGCTGCATGTGAAACCTATTTTTCTCCACTGGATTGTCTAATCCAGACTTAATGTATTGGCACATGAATTTTCTTGCTGTAGAATATTACGTTGTGTGTGGTTGATGACTCTGTGATTCTTGCTCTTTTCTGAGGTGAGCGGGAGGTTGCATTTGTAAAAAAGGAAAGGTGGTTTGGGGAGACACTAGGGGAAAGAAGAAAACTTTGGTTTTGGTGCAATATATGAAAGAAGAAAAAATTATAAATTGTTCTGATAAATTATTTTTAAGTTGTAAAAATGACTAAAAAACAAACTTTTTACAAGGATATCTCACTATACTTGAACCCAAAGATATTATCTGAATTATTTCAGTATTTTGCAGTCCTAACTCTGTTATATATTCACTGGCTATTAGATATTTGTCTATATTACCACTAATATATCTTTAAAATATATTATTCAAAAAGGAGTTCATGAACAGTAAAAATTTCAAAGAAACATCCACAATGTTATTTATAGATTTAAAACTTAAAATAAATGTTATCTGTAGACATTTGTAGTTTGATTTTGAGAATGTGAGGACACACAAGACATGTGCTTAGTTACAAAACTAAGGAAGCCTTGCAGCTGTGTCCAGCCATAACTGGTTCTTACGATTTGCATACACTCAAAGTACAACCTTGAGAACTTCATATACTAGTCACACCCTGTGCAGTTGTCACTATAGTCAGGACTCAGCATGGACATGAGGGCCCCTGCTCAGCTCCTTGGTCTCCTACTGCTTTGGATTTCAGGTAAAAATAACAGTAAAATGAGAATTTCACTGTTACTGTGTGGTTTTTGTTTCCTGACATTTGGGGGAGATCCTCTCGTTTTATGCTTAAATATGTGTGAATTTATTATGTCTCCAATTTTAGGTGCCAAATGTGATATCCAGATGACCCAGTCTCCATCCACTCTGTCTGCATCTCTAGGAGACAGAGTCAGTCTCAGTTGCCGGGCAAGTCAAGGAATTAGTGGTTATTTATCATGGTATCAGCAGAAACCAGGGAAAGCTCCTATGCGCTTAATCTACAGTACATCCAACTTGGCAGATGGAGTCCCATCGAGGTTCAGTGGCAGTGGGTCTGGGGCAGATTATTTTCTCACCATCAGCAGCCTAGAGCCTGAAGACATTGCAGATTATTACTGTCTACAAAGTTATGATACTCCTCCCACAGTGATACAAGTCATAACATAAACCTCATGGAAACAGAAGTGAGAGGCTGGTCTCCCCCAGCTGCTCCTGCATAGGACTCACTCGTACAAGCTGTTTATCAGATATTACAGGATTTTTTATAAAATCTCAGAGAGAGGTTAAACTTTCTTCTCTGTACCCTGAATACCTTCCTACCTCTTCATCTCCAGAACCATAGAGTACCAATGCATTTTCCTGCCTTAACAAAGGACACAGTCTTTTTCTATGAGGAGTTATATCACCAGTTGAACTCATACAGACAAGTAGAAGTCTGTGGATATTCCAAGCACACAACATATAAATTCAATAAATACCTTCTAAGCACCAGCACTTAAATGGCAGAAAATGATATTGAGTGAATCTGTCAGTAAAAATAATTTCTTTCTTTCTCACAATATCTAAGTCACATGTGTGTAAGAAAGTGAAAGTTGCCTAATGTTGATTTTCTGTTGTTCCTTGAAATTGCAACCATGCATATTGATACATTCAGCTTCCTGTAGCCCTTCAAATAAAATTCTTCTATTTCCTACCTCCACTGGTCTATTTACAAGTTTCAAACAAATTTATCCACTCTCATTGACGTTCAATACCACTGTGTGAAATAAAAGGTAAGTTTGTATATATAAAATTATATAGAGTAAAGGCCTGTTTGGAACTGTGTTTTCAGAAGTGTTATCATTAAAGAATTGATATACTATAGCACAATTTTAGAAACAAACCAAACACCAACACAATAGTGATCTATCCTCAATTATAGTTCTTTTTTTTTTTTAACTTGTTTGTGGGTAAGATCTGTTTACTGTTTGGTTTTGTGAATTTTCATATGATCTTTTTGTGGGGTGTGTGTGTGTGTGTGTGTGTGTGTGTGTGTGTGTGTGTGTGTGTGTGTGTGTGTGTGAATTTATCTATGAATTTAGTGCTCATATAGACTTAATTAGTATTATTTTGTAAAATAGTGAACATGTCACAAGCTATAATATTACTTTTCTGAGCTTCACATTTTTTTTTCTGTCTATGGGTTTTCTACAAAAATTCTGTACTGAGTTAATTAACTTAAAAAAAAATCAAAATATTAGTTGCAATACATTTAATTTATATGCAAACAGGAGATAATGTACATCTCAATGTAGTTTATATAGTAAGAGAGAATGTCCATTGGTTTAGAATGCCTTATACATTTAAAGAGTATTTGACTCTCAGAACCCACATGATGACCCAAAGCTTCCTTTGACTTCAGTTCCCGAAAACCATATTTTGGCCTCTATGGATACCTGACCTTCATGTAACTTTGTTAAACATGCAAGCAAAATACACCTTTGTGTATAAATACTATTTAAAAAAGTACTTCATGTAATGACACAGATGAAATCTGTATTCACTTGTATGTCTGTTATCACACAGGGGCTATTTCACTGCCCTTTGTGTATGTACAAATCTTATTGTTATTTTTGTTGAGATTCTCTTCTTACAAAATTGAATACTAATCTTATCAGCAAATGTTTTACTTCATGTCATTAATTCATCATTTTTAATAGAACTGATGTATCTGTGATATTGTGTTAGACACATTGATGGTAGTAGACATTTTGTTCTTTTGTGTAATTTGAGATAAAAGGCCCAATGCTCTTTCACACATTATGACTATTATATTTGTCTGACATTTATAGGTAATCATGACAGTGAGATATTTTGTGACTGTGTTTGCTGTCTTGAAAGTTCATTATAAATGTTATTTACTCAAATGTAAATTATTTCTAAGACATTATAGAGATAATTGTATATTTTTTCTCCTTAGTTGTCAGAAGGATTGACTATATTGATCTATTGTTAAAATGACATTCCTTTGTGTAGAATGGTGTTTCTGTATTCTGTGAATTAGTGTTGCTACCATAGGTTAATAAAGAAGTTTTTCTGGTTCTCTCATGACAAGGCAGAACATAGCCAAGTGAGAAATCAAAGAGGTATAGTAAGGAGAAAGGTGAGTGAGGGGTGTAAAAGAAAATGCTTAGAGTTCCTGTTCAGGAAGAAAGATGTCATGGGACACAGGTAAAGTCACAGAAAACATGTCAATAAATTTATTAATAGAAATGGGTTGAGTTAACTTGTAAGAGTGAGTTAATAATAAAGTTGATGCATATACAAAACAGTTTATAATTAATATAAGCTTCTGAATAATTATTTTATTAGTGGATATAGGACCTCATATGAGAGAGAATCATTAAGACCTCATGCTAGGCAGGATGAGAAACTTCTTTCTACAATCAGTCTTGTGAAATACATTCAACAAGATTATGAAATATCATTGGAGACAAATACAAGGAGGAAAGGCAGAGGCTAAGTGTTGGAAGAGGAGAGGAAGAGGAAAAAGAGACACTGAAATAAAATGTACTAGATTCCTTTCCTGCATTTCCATGTTCAACCATATACTTCCATCAAAACAACTTTGTTAGAAAAGACATTTTCAAGAAAATACCATTTTTTAATGGTTTCGGAGGTTTTAGTGCTGTATTTAGCTCATGACTAAAGGTAGTCATAGGCATTTCTATTTTCTGTGTGCACTCCCCCTTATCTCTCACCGTATCAAGAGATCAATAAACTAACATTTCCTTCTTCCAATGTTTCCATCTTAGGGAATATTGTCTGTTTTAATTCCTTAGATATTTTCAAAGAATTGTAATAGCCATTATAATAACAATGATATTTATAATAGAAATATAGATGTCTTGAGACAACCAAGCTATTTTTATTTATTTATTTTAGATTATATATTTTTTCTTTATTCTCCTTCTATTAAGAATAAATTTTTCTCACATGATACAGCCTAATTATGATTTCTTCTTCCTGTTACCATTCCAATTTCTCTCGGCTTACTTTTCCACCAGGATCCACTTTCTACTTATCAGTAGAAAACTAACAGGTTCTAGAATGAAATCTATTTGATGATGGTATATGATTTTGGTGTATTATTTGTTTTGCTTTCCATCAAACCTCAAGGAATTTAGAATCATCTATGCTAGTCAAAATCATTCCCAGCACTTTGACAGATGAGTGATGAATATAGTTTCACTGCAAAGATCAAGATAAACTTGACATTGGCAAGTAGAGGAAAAAATCCAGTGGACATTTTGCCTTTTTTATAATCTGACACAGACCACACACTGAATCAAAAAAATAATTTTTTTGTAAACTTCTTCTATTGTAATGAAGTTTCAAAAGTTATTATCCTATATCATTGTTTATAGTTAAGATGGGAGATGTAGATATGAGCATGTAGATTCCAATATGACCACCTACTGTTTTCTGAGTAGAAGTAATCATACATATTACAGTCGATTACTTCACCTTGTCTCATTTGGATGTGTATGTATGTAATATTATAGTTAACATTTGTACAGAGATAAAACAATAAAACAGACAAGCTGATAATTTTTGTAGCTTTTCTACTCAAATTGCTGAATCCTAATGAAAATGCAATACGAATATTAATTTTATTATACAGCATTAAATACAAAAAACACTCCTGGTTCTTCACTGCACACGAACCCTTGATAGAAAACAGAGAACTGTACAAGAAAAAGAAACATTATAGATTAACATGCCTAATCAAAACTCAATAGTAATGTCAGATGACTTCATATTTGTGTAAGGGAATTAAATAGCTATTTCTCAAAACATTCAAACGGCTAATAAGTATGTGGCAAAAATTTCACTGGTACTAATTATGATGTGTATGTCAACAAAAATCATAATGAATTGTTTCTCTAATAAAGAAGCAAATGATTCAATGTAGTATAAGTAGTATGACAATTAGAAAAATCACCATAATAATTTTTCAAAGCACTAAAGTACAATTTATCAAGGGTCATTTCCTGACCATGCCACAGAGAAACAGGAGAAGGTTAATCAGAACAATATCAACGGCTGGAAGGGGAGAGTTAGCTCTGTGAGAGGTTTTGGGTTGGACATGAGGCCAGATCAATTTTAACAAGGAACACTCAGCATCTCTTAATCACCACCTTAACTGTGGACCTTCATCTATTTTCTGAAGTGACATCTTAACAATTTCATGAGGATCAAAAACTAACACCTTTAATTTGGTTAGGATAGATTTTATTCATCTTTCAGTTTATAGTCCATCATTGGTTAAGTAAAGGCAGAAATTCAATGCAGAAACCTGTAGGCAGGAACTGAAGCTGAGACAATGGACTACAACCTAAGACTGTCTAGTAATAGTAGTATCATTGTGGACTGAGTCCTCCCACATCACTCATTAATAAAGGACAAAAGTCCTCACAAGAGAATCTGATAGAGGAAATTTCTTAAACAAAATTCCCTCTTCATAGATATGTCTATGTTTGTGTCCGGTTGACAAAGTAGACATTAATAATTGCTTTTGATCATGTAATATAAGAATGATTCACAGAGGGATATGTAGTTTGTGGAACATTGCTGAATGGTTTCTGAGAGCACATCAACTATGGGGGATAGATGCGATTAACAAGCACAGTCATTAAAACCCCACAAGAGCTCATGAGTCATTAGGACAGGACATTCATGATGGCCAAAGAGCTAGAAAGTAGCTTACATATATTCAGGACTGAAGACAGAAAACCCCTGATGCTGATTCTCTTATAGAAAAGGAGCAAAAAAATCATTTCAAATGGGAGAATAATAACTAGTAGATATTTGAAGGCAACATGTTGACAGTGCATAATGTTCTCACAGCGGGTTCCTACTGGGAAGATAGAGTACAATTTTACACATATTACTTATTCTCTAGTTTTACAATTTTTCAAAATTTAAACGTACATTTTTGCCTTACCAATAACTAAGTTTATCTGTGAGTATTATGCTTGACCATTTCCTCAGTAGTGATTGATGGCATAGATTGGAAACCATAGCAGAGAGTTCTGAGAAACAGTTCAGAGAATCTTCTCTGGCTTCAAGAATATCCACATGACTAAACGAAGACTTTTAAAACATCTTTCAGTATTTGGATATGCCTTTGTGAAAGATGGACAAAGATATAGGGCTAGCTAGAAAAAAAATCCATGTCAATTCATGCTGGAAATAATTCCCTCTCAGGACAGCAGAGCCAGTCTGTCATTTGAGTCCTTGAGTGGAAGAATTTTTTTTTCAGAAACCCTACATTAACCTGATTTGGCAGAGAAAATAGAGTCCTGAGGCTGCTGTGTTGAGACAGCCCAGAAGCTCTGACGAGAACATTTAGACTCTGATGATTTACACGCAACATGAGAATATCTCACTGTTATGAGAACTTTTTATAGGTTAGTCATGCAGTGTTAAGGAATCAACCCCAAACAGGACACAGGACAGACATGAGGGCTCCCGCTCACCTCCTGGGGCTTCAGATGCTCTGGATCCCAGGTATGAAGGACTGCAGTACATGTTTCAGTGTGGTCAACTTTGATGGAAGCTCTATGAGGTGACCTTTAAATTGACCATGGTTTGAAGAAAACTCAATGAAGGGACATTTAAATGCAGCATTGTATATTCTTGGTCGTATTTTTTTCTTTCTCATTGCTAGGTTGCAGATGTGACATTCAGATGACCCAGTCTCCATCTCAGACTGCATCACTAGGAGACAAAGTTGTTATCAAGTGTCAAGCCAGTCAGGGCATTGGAGGTGCCTTAAGTTCTCCTGACCTGTGATATACTCTGCATCAAGTTTATATCCTGGGTGGCATCAAGGTTCAGTGGCAGTGGGTCTGGGAGAGATTTTAGTCTCACCATCAGCAGTGTTGAACCAGAAGATATTGGACTTATTACTGTCAACAGCACAGCAGTTACCCACCCACACTGGAACAAGTCAAAACATAAACTGTTCAGAGAAGCAGAAGTGCAAACCACTGGTGGATTGACCTACAGACATCATTAGTCAGAAGAAGTTGGCATTGAAGGACCTTGGGTAGATTTGAAATAAGAGATTATTGCTCCTCTTTCTAGGCTCTAGCAGCTAAGGCAAAACAAGATAAATGTTGATTTAATATGATACTGTTGAAGAGTAAGTAGTCATCTGGATTATAATGTCTATTTGAATTAACACAACAAAATGAAAAGAAAAACAATATTTCCAAAGATGAAATAAGGAATTAGAGTCTGCAGTGCAGTCTCATAAAGGATTTTTATTGATTTTACAATCTTTTAATAAATGCATGTGAAGGACTAGGAACTAGACAGATCATTGAAAGGCAGAAAATAGAAACAGAGACACATATTGATAATAACACTGATAAATAACCACATGACACAAATGGTATACATCTGTGCACTTTCTCATGTGCCAGATCTGACAGGCAGCAAATACCTAAAGATCTAGCAAGCATTTTCTTCTGGCAATCAGGACACTTTCATTCAAGTTTAAAGCTGGATCCAAACACATTTGCCCCAGACTTGTGATCCTGTCTGCCTCTTTGTCCTAGTGATAGATGACCAACCATGAAATAGAGGAGGAAGACCTCTCACATATTCTTAGAATTCACAGCCTTCAATGAGACACCAGGGTTTCTGATTCCTTTGCAGAGCAGAGGATCTCCTTTGTGTACCTCAATGTGTACTTCTCTCCTAAAGACAACCTTTCTTCATATACTGATCCTGTTACTGCATCTGAGGTCTTCTCTGCTCCTACTATTCCTGCCCCTTAATTGTTCAACTGTCTGAGAATATAAAGTCCTCAAAGGGAACAAAACAATAATCCATGCATGTGTTGAAATACTGTGGATTTAATAAAACTTCTTGTAAATCAGAGGACAGAGTCAAGCTATAAAGGTCAGAAAGTGATGAGCCATGCTTTTAATCAAGTACTTTGGAGGCAGAAATCTGTCTGTATCTCTGTGAGTTCAAATCCTCAGAGAGTTAGGTAGTAGTGACACACACTGTTAATCCCACAACTTGTGATCCAATGTTCCTGTTTCCTGTAACTGGGAAAGACAGCACATTATCCTAGCACAAGGGAAGTTGAACCAAGATGTGAAACAGCTGGGTAGAGAAAAAATATAGGGCTGGAGGAGAAGACAAGAGTTCTTCCCATTTATCTGGAACCTCATGCATGGGATCACAAGGGCTGGTATTGAGGCATTTCCCACCACTCCTGTCTCTGTTAGGCCTTGAACACAAAGAGTTATAAAAGGATCTCTGCCTCCTGAGCAATGCAATTGAAGGTATTTGTCACTACTCCCTGATATTCATGTCTTGGCTCTGTCCATTGACTTCCAAGCAATAGTTACTAAATTCACAACATATCATCACATATGCATGAAGTAGTGTTAATATTTTTTGGTTCCAAACAGTGAAAGGGTGCATTCCCACACTTTGAGAAGATCACTACAAGAAATAGTGGAACATTTAAAATGATTAGCCTTTTACCTATGGAATGATTTGGAGTGTGATAATAAATACTGTTGTAGGAACTTGATCCATTCACCTAATGGCATTAGGGTGACAAGCTCTAGGGCACAGTCTCATCTACATATATGTCTATATAAAACTGAGGAGGCTATGGTGTGCTCTCTTTTGGGTGGTGAGAGCAGGACAGTTTGGGACCATCGCCCTTGTGCCAAAGGGAATACAACAGCTGGTTTAGCTGTTGAGTCTGTTCTGTGTCTTTCAAATAGCTTATTGTTGTTATTTCCTTAATAAATTTTATCAAGTCTAGTTATTTGGTGTCTCTGGCACCAAACATTTTCTGAGCCATTAGCTCTGTGGCTAACCCGGGTAACAGCTGCTTAGGCACATGGAAACCACTCAGTGCACGTTCTAGCATTTTCTGTGGCTTTGCATGTCATTTGCACTGGTGCTTTAAAAACAAACAAACAAAGAAATCAGCTCCATGCTGCCTGCATGCATCCTGGAGCCAGTACCCAGAAAGAAAGTGAGTTACAGCTGCACTTTCATATGTGTCCGTGCGCTGATCTGTCTTGTCTTGCCTCCTTAAGCTTGTTTGGACCACAGGATCTAGTCCCTCAGACTTGAATACACCTGCTCTTTCTAACCAATTTTGTTCAGTATAAACAATTCATAAAGCAGAATCTGCTGTGGCTCAGGTATGAAGAGCCCTGATCTGTCCTGCGTCCACCTGCTGGTCAAGTCCTGTAACTACATACTGACACCTTGACATCATGTTACAGACCAAGCCATTATAGTGTCAGCATTTCTAACTGCTGATTAATCAAGATTGTTCCAACTTTAACATTTTTTTCTGTAGGTTTTAACAAAGTTTAATCACTTAACAACTTTAAATGTTTGTATAGTAAATAATTAAATATAATTTGCAGACATTTTCCATGTCAAGTTCGGTAAATATCACTATGATGCTATTAGGTATTTGTTCATTTCTACTATGGTCATGATGCTAGGGATAAAGAGCTTAGCTGTGGCGAATATGTTTTTTATCTATAATATTATGTCAGTTTATATGTTATTCTTAAAAATTATTTGATAACATTGCAATAAATGAGAAACCTACTAAAATGATATTGACTTTGCAGATGATAAAGAGATATTGGACAAAAAATACAAATTATGAAGAATAATTATAAAAATTGTCAGGATATGTCATTGCCTTTAAAAGTTAACGTGTGAGCCATTGTGATAGTCACTAAGGGAGACAAGACAGCATTTACAGATAAGATGATAACCTTAGAGAATTTTATGTATGGTAAGAACAAGAAACTGATTGATCTTATGAAAGCTTTGACATTCAATTGTTCAAAATACAACTACTAATAAAATTTGGTGCTTATTAAGACTGACAAAGAGGGAGTTTTGATGCACATAAAAGATGTCAGAGAGGCATCACCCTCACCATTTAATTACAGAGTTAGAGATGACCTGCCAAGTGTTGTTACCAGAACCGCCACAATTTATTCTTATACTGATTGTAACAGGCTAGCCATTAAAAATTATCCAAAAACATTCAGACAGAGATAAGAACATACTAACACACACACACAAACACACACACACCCCACACATACACACACATCTATAAATATATGGATGAATTAAATAATATTAAGGAAGCAATACTTTCTTGTGATAGGCAATTTTCACACATGAAGCATTTGTTGAGTAGATGATCAGAATTACTCCAAACTACTGGAATCCATTAGACTAAGCAATATTATGTTTCTTAGTTAATATGTAAAAGCTTTTTGAGAGAACAAGGTAAGAGTTTTGAATAGTAAGTTTTGAGATTTCCCAAGATCAAATACTTGACTAGGGTCCTCATGCTGATGTAAATAGTCAGGCTACCCTTGATGAACACAGCTTGTCCTTATGTGATTGGCAGCAGCACCAATGGCTTAAAATGAGAGTTAAGAATCACAAAACCTCGAGCTATTTATTAAAGTTATATAAGGCTCAAAAAAAAAACCCTTCATTGACTTTTTGAAAACATCTACTAAAGTTGTAAGTGGAGTATGACTTGGATTTTGGGCTTTAGGGCACTATTTGTTAAAAGGCAAAATGATAATTGGACCTTTAAAGGTCATATCAGGACCCATAAAAATTGGATTCAACATACATTCAACACTGACTCTAGGCTTGAATGTGACAGAAAATTTCCAAAGTCCTGAAGAGACATCAAGTATCAAATGTTTTAATTTTGATTAAAAAAAAAAGGAGAGATTGTAGACACAACATCCCTAGAAATAGTACTTTTTGTAGGGATGCCACAAAGAGTAGGGTCTAAACTTCTAGATTAGGCAAAAGTTGATGCTAAAACCTACATTGGAACAATGAAATAAGATCAACAAAAAACAACCAAGTCACCTTTCACCATCAGGAAACACAATGGGGACATCACACAGGTACCCATATTGAACATGATACAGTCATTCCCTGTCACAGTTGGGAACATTTCTTCTCTAAACAATGAGAAGATCCACTCCATAACTGAAACAAAAACAAAAACATGCTGCTCTAGATGATAGACAACTTCGGGAGACGAATCAAAAATTCCCGGAAGAATCATAAAACAAGTATTTTGGTAGACATCTATGAATTATTGAAAAAAAAAAGCTAAGAATAAAAACAAAAAACAATATAATTGAGGGTCTATTGGACACAGGCTGAGATGTGGCTATAACTAACCAGAATAACAGTATCTGAACTGGACAATTTAGGAGGCAGATGTTCAGTTCTTAGGTATTGAAACCTTATTTCTACTAATATATATCAAAAGATGGGCTGAATGTATAGGATTAGGAAGACAGATAAGTGAGGCTATATGTGGATAATGTAGCCATGAATCTATAGGGTCTTTTTCTGTTACAGAAATGAAATATGCAGATTGATGTTCCTCCAATGACTCTCAGAAATAGACAAAAACCAACTTAAGTTTCTGAGAAGAATGTTATTAGCCACTATAAGAAACAGTCTCTGACCATTTAGCCTGTTAAAAATCTGTCAATCTTTCAGGGGTAGGATCAGCCATATTCATACAATTGTTTTTATTGAGAAACCAGATGGATTGGGTAATGGCCTTTGACATGAGAAAAACCAAAGTCTTAATATTGATCTTATGATCAATTCAGAAGCAGCTAAATCTCAACCTAATGGAGAATCAACCAACCCTTGCATTCTCTTATATTATTTATAGGATAAAATACAGAGAATGGGATATGCTGACAGTTCCTAGGACCATAAAAAAGTAACTCACCAATGGGTGTTCTAGAGCCTAGAATTACTTTGCTTGCTCTGTTATGTAAAGAATGATCTATTGAAGTTGTTGACTTAATATGCTCTCTTCACTATACATTTAGAGAAAGAGGTTAGGGAAAATTGATTTCACAGTACCTATTTGTCATAATTTTTATCCCACTAATAATAGATATCATGGAAGGTTCTTCTTCAGAGCCAGACAAAGAGCCAGACTCTGTGATAATATTTTGTTCAACTGCTATTGTTAACAATTTGTGTATAATTTCTATAATCTACTACTTACGATTATGTGGATGCTATCATATTAGCTGATTATATAGATACTTTAGAAAACTGCCTGAAGATAAAGAAATTTTTGTCTCACTTTGGATTAAAATCACTCCTCAAATTACAAAAAGGAGATTCAATTAATTACTTAGTATATGAAATATATCTACAAAAATTTTACCACAAATGGTACAAATTAAAAGAGATTGATTGTGACCTATTATTGACTTTCAAAGATTGCTAGGAGACACTTACAGTCAATGGCCTACTCTTAGGGTAAAAATTGATAAACTGAGTAATTTGTTGAAAAACCTTAAATAATGACAAAGCCTTAAATAGTCCAAGAGAAGTATCAGATGAAGCTGAGAGAGAATTGGCTTTAGAGACAAATAGCTTTGGTTGGAAAGAAAGTTCAGGACCCACATGTGGATCATGTGAATCAACATGTGGAGCATGTGGATCCAGAGCATAACGCATTCTGGTTATTGTATCGTCTAGGCATTCCACTACAGGAATGTTAATACAGAAGAAAGATATTATCTTATAATGAATATTTTACCACATAGAGTAAAAATTTAAGTCATATTTCAAAAAGTTTCCATATTTGATTCTAAAATATAATTAAGATATTTTATTGTACAGAAATAGATCCAGTAGAGATTCTTGTAATCTTTTCTAATAAAGAAATTTCCTCTTTGTGGGCAGAAAATAAATATTGGCAAAGAGGTTGAAGTATTTTTTTGAGAGAGATTAACAACCATTTTCTCATAAACAACATAGTTAAGTTTTGAAAAGAACCACTTGATATTTCCTCACTTTACAAATGGCACATAATCTCTGGAATGTCTACACTCTATAATAATGCAAATAAATAAGAGGAGGGCAGCACATAAATCAAAATATTTAAGTAAAATTTCAAAACCCTTATGGTTGTGTGTAAAATTCAGATTTGTATGTCATTCTCTTAGTTCTAATGTAATTCACAAAAATTAATATAATTACTGACTCTCCATATCCAAATGTTTTCCACATTTAAAAATTGCTAAACTTATTCCAGATGAAACAGAATTAAGTTCAAAATTTACACATTATATGGAATAGTAATAGTAATCATCACAAATATTTAACATACATCAGATTTCATATGGGTCTGCCAGGTTCTCTAGCACAAGGTAATAATAAAATCAGTCAGTTAGCTATTAATAGGATATGTGCTAGAAGCCTCAGAATTGTATAGAAATCACCACGGAATAGCAAAGAATCAAAAGAGATTTTTCCATCACTTGGCAAAATGCCAAGGAAATTATATAAAAAAGGTCTTACATTTTTCCTTCTATAATCAAACTAAATTACCTGCAGGAAGGAGTCCTAATGGTTTACAAAGAAGTAAAATTTGGCAAAATATGGGTATCAATTTGCAGAATTTTAAAAGTAAAATATGTCTCAGGATCATCCAATAAGTCACTGGGTTGCTAGGGTAAGGTATTTGGCTGAAGAAGAGAAAGCAGATAGTGAAGTACCTTGAGAGGGTTAAGAAGTTTGGAACAGCTAGAATTCCAATTATTTTGATGGGTGTTTATATAAATTTTCAAGCCAGGATTCAAGCAAATAATCATTACAAGCATTCAAAAACTATCGTGTTAAACCTTAGTGCTGTCCTTGAATCAGGAAGCTGGCAACTTCACTATTTAGTCATTTGCCTTGTGGTAGCTCAGGCAGCCTACACTAGCAAGATAATGAATTCTTTCCCAGGGCCTAATCATGCTAGTCTCATGTTTGTCAAAGATAGAGCAAGGAGTATGATGAACTTATTTAAACTCTAAAATAGCTAAATCACTGTGACTCTTTGAATCTTAAAATCAGAAAAGATTCCTGAGATACTATATGAAACTGAGTCACTGTATATATACCTACAAAAATATGTACACTATACAATAGATATGTTTTCAGGATTTTAATGGTCAACTGCTTTGTGTTCTGAAAAGACTGTTTATGTAAAACCATGCCTATTAGAAGTCATGGACATCATGTGAATATCTGTACAAATAAAGAGCATATCTCTGATAAAATAAAAAGTTTTTTGTATATTAAAATATAAAGCATATTATAGGTAAAACAACATAATATGACAAGCAGTCTTAGAAAGATTTAATCTTCCTTTAAAAAATGCTTATGAAACAGAAAAAGATAACTAGATACCACAGAGACTAGGTTACAAAATATCTTATTAACATTAAATTTTCTAAATCCCCTTAAAAAGAGAGCAAGAGAGAGAAAACATCTTAGTTGTGGGGATTTAATAAAAAATTTCAAAAATTTAGGAGATAGCAGAGGTAATCTACCTACAGTCTATATGGTGAATTAATAAAGCTCCAGACGATTCTGAGCTATAACAGGGATCTAACAATAGCCAGTCTAGGGGGATCAAAGAGTGGTGATTCACACATTTAATCCCAGCACAGGGAGTATCCTGGGAGTGGCAACCTATACACTTCATCCCAACTGAGTGTGAGGTCCTCTTAATTTACAGAAGGAATTCAATTTTCTCAGACAGGCAGTAGTGGGGTCACACCTTAACTTATCAAGAGAGTATTTAAGACAGGTATAGAAAGACAGAAGAAGAAGAAGCCAAGAGAAGCCAGGCTGGGGAAGCTGGAAGATAGATGGGTAAGATCTGACTGTGGTGTTTAATCTCTCTACTATCTCCAATTTTCTTAGAGATCTATCCCAGAGTCTCATTTATTCCTGTGACACTTAGCCATTCTGAAATATGTAAGGTTGTATCTCAAGTTGTCTTGATTTACATTTCTCTGATGGCTAAAAACGTTGAGTTACATTTTAAAGTGCCTTTCAGCCATTTGTAATTCTTCAGTTGCGAGTTCAAATTCTATAACTGAATCCCTATTTGATTGAGTTATTTAGGCTTTTAGAATCTAGTTTCTTGAGTTCTCTATGTATTTTAGAGATATTGGTGAAGATTTTTTCCTATTCTGTATCTATTTTTTGTCTTATTTTTTGTATCCTTTGCCTTGAGAGGCGTCTCAGTTTCATGAGGTTCCACTGATTGATTATTACTTTTAGTGTCTGTGCTACTGGTGTTATATTTAGGAAGTGGTCAACTGTGCCAATGTGTGGGAGTGTATTTCCCATTTTTTTAATCAAGTTCAGTGTAGGTGGGTTTATGTTGAGGTCTTTGATCCATTTGGATTTTGGTTTTATGGAGGGTAATAGGTTTGGATATATTTGCATTCTACTACATACTACCATACAGTTAGGCCAACACCATTTGTTGAAGATAGTAGCTATTTTCTATAGACTATTTTGTCAATAAATTGTATCAATATTTATGTTTGTCAAAAATCATGTGTTCACAATATTGGGTTAATGTCATTGTCTTTGGTTCAATTCCATCCATTCACAAGTCTGTTTTTATGATAGTATCAGGCTGTTTCTATTACTGTATCTCTATAGTACAGCTTGAAGTAAGGGATAGTGATTCCTCCTGATGTTCTTTTATTGAGCAGGATTGTTTCGAGAATGTTGGATTTCCTGTTATATGAATGTAGTTAGAAGTTTCTGGCCCAGACGTTTGGGCCTAACCTCAAAGTTTAGGTCCACAGACCTGCAGACCCGCAGACCCAGAGTCCCGCAGTCCCGCAGTCCCACAGTCCTTTCTTTAGAGCAGCATAGTTGTCCTTGGCTTCCTCTGGCTTCTCTCTAGTGCTCTGTTCTCAGAGTTTTTTGTTTGGTAGCCCCACCCACACTTCCTGCCTGCCTTTGGCCAATCAGCTCTTTTTATTAAATCAGTGGGTGGGACAGTTATTTTCCATGAAACAATACAATACCCCTACATATGAAGTTGAGTACTGTTCTTTCAAAGTCTGTAAAAATATTGGGTTGAGACTTTATGGGGATTGCATAGAATCTGTATATTTATTTTTTGTAAAATTGCCATTTTTACTATGTTGATTCTACCTATCCAGGAGCATGGGAGATCTTTCCATTTTCTGATATCCTCTTCAGTTTATTTCTTCAGTGACTTAAAGTTTTTGAGAAATAAGTCTACTATGTCTTTGGTTACAGTTATGTCAAACTAGTTAATGTTATTTGCAGCTATTATGATGGGTGACATTTTACTTAATTCTTTCAGTTTTCAAATTTTATACTATCTTCTATTTTTCCCTGTGTGTTCTTATAGTTAGGTTTAATATTTCTCACAAAGTGAGTAGTTCTAAAATTTGTTGATCATATCTCTAAATGCTTTATCTGGGGAGCAACTCATATCACAGACCCTCTTAAGTTAGAGTTCATACATCTATTGAATAAAATAACTTAAATGTTATATGAGAAAAGGTTTTTTGTGCTTCTGTAGGATGTTAGCAATCAAAGCTGATGTTTCATAGCCTTTCCAAGGATGGTCCAATGCATATATTTCTTATGCTGTCTCAGAAATTAGTTTCTTTATGAACTCTGCTTCTTCATTTCTAATCCAGAATTTACACTGGTGTCATGTTTTTATCTAGAGCACAAAACAAGACAACATTTTACATTGTGCTTCTCAAAAATGAGATCCTTATTAGTGCTTTGAGTTTTTGAAACAGATGCCTATATCTGAACATTCCGTAGGAAGATGTGTTCATGCAAATCTGGGACAAAAATAATTAGCTGTGGACTTACCTTGGCTACAATGGCTTCTCAGTTCAAATATTAAGAATGAGGGACTCAATCTTGCTTCTGACACTACTGATATTCTGGATGTTAACAACATCATATATAAACAAGGAGACCATAGAAAGAGGGACTACTCCTTAATGTCTCAATTCATTTTTGTACTTTCCAGACTGGTTACAGTAAAATTTCCTGCAGAGGTCTCCATGAAGTTCCTGCTATCTTCTCTTAGCTGCTATGAAAAGTGCAAATTGTGATCATTTCTCCTCTATCCCTTTCCTAAGCACACGTCCATTTACTCTTTGGCTCTTTTTTCATTGTTGTCTGAAGTCCCTTCCTCCTTCTGCTGTGTAGCTGCACACTGACTTCCATGGCTCAAAGGACTTGATTTCTCTACCGCTTCTCCATTTCCTTTCACTGTAAGCTACTGAGATATGTAGTTTACTTACTTTATTTTTTGGGTCCTTAATTCTTGCAGGACTTCTTTTTAGTGAGTTTTAAAAAATGATTTTGTTAGCAATACTTTGACACAAAGAAATATAGCATTTGGGGGGATTTATTCTTTAGTCTACACACTATAAAGTTTTTACTTCTGCTTTCTCAAAGCACATATAATTGTTTAGTACAGTACCTTCACATGTACAAATATTCATTGAAATCACTTAATGTTGAATATTCTAAGTTTCTTCAACTTCAGAGATTTAAAAAATTATAAAAGAAAACACTGTAAAAAAACTTTTGAATATTATATAATCAGATTTACATATCAATTACTTTAGTAGACAGAAAAAGTATGGATTCACCCCTAGGAATAAAATGAATCAGAAAACTGGATTGGTTTTTACATATGAGACAATTGTGGGCATTTATAGTCTGGCATTTTATAGTAGGAGTTTTCACCTATACCTTGCCCTTTGTGAGGCACTTATATGTCATGTTTTTTTCTAGGACTTTCCTCTATTGTGAGACCCTTCTCTCCTATCAGGCTGCACACATACCTGTTTCACACAACTGAAATAAATTATTACACTTTGAAAAACATTAATTGCATTGATAATTTATACATATACATGGAGAAACACATCCAGAAGACAAAGTAGTTGTGCTAGTTTGGCCCATGTCTTCTTAGTTTGCCTAGGTGCAAGAAGGCCAATTCTCTAAAACCACCTACTTACCATCTTATTATTATGCATAACATCTATGACATTAATGAAGTTCACAGGATAAGGAGAGCAGAAAAACTTCATTCAGCAACTAATGAGATAAATATAGAGTCCAAAGACCAAACATTAGACACATCTCTGGTAGTCCTGTAGAGGAGGGAGAGAAAAGATGAGAGGATCCAGAGGGTTTGGGAAGATTGTGGGAACATAGCTGAAAGAAACAATTGGCCATGACTAATGGGTGCTCAGAGAAATCAGGGAGCTTGTCTGGAGCTAATATAGATCCTCTGCATATATGTTATGGTTGAGTACCCTTTTGTTACTAACACTGGGAATGACACCTGTCTCTGTCTCTTTTGGTTGTCTGTGGAGAAAATTTCCCCGTATTGGGATGCTTAGAACCTGGGCTTATAGTAGCATATTATGCTATGTTTGGTTGATGACCATTGGAGGCCTGATTTTTATGAGGAAGATCAATGGAGGATCAACTGGAGGAGAAGTGAGGAATGGAGGGTCAACCTTGAGAAGAAAAGAGGTGTGAGAAAGAGGCAGAGGAAGGGCAGGGAAAGAAAAGTATTTTCAAAGTAATGTATGAAGGAAGAATAAAATTAAATTGTTTTGATTAATTATTGTATTAATTTGTAGAAATAACCAGTCAAAACAAACAGTTCACAAGGATTTAACAGCTTTTTAATCCTTGAGAAACAGTTGGGTGAAAGATTTAATAGTCCTTCCTCTGTTGTATATTCATTGACAGTCAGATATTTGTCTATATTAACATTAATATATCTTTGAAATACATTATTCAAAAATAGTTTATGTATAATCGAGTATTTTAATGAAACCTCAGAAATATTATCTATGATTATAAAACTTAGAAAAGAAGTATATTCTCCAAAGACATTTGAGTTGTCTGACACTGAGTATTTGGGGACCTAGAAATTGTACTCAGTTACTGAGATAAGGAAGCCTTGCAGCAGTGCACAGGCCTAACTGGTTTTAGTGATTTGCATGCACTAACTGTACAGCCTTCAGGACTTCTTCATATAACAGTCACATCCTGTTGAGTTATCACTGCATTCAGGACTCAGCATGGACATGAGGGCCCCTGCTCAGCTCTTTGGGTTTCTGTTGTTCTGGATTTCAGGTAAAAGAAGGAATAAAATGGGAATTTCACTATTACAAAGTAATTATGGTTGACTGGCTTTTACTGGAGGTCCTTTCTTATCATGCTTAACTATGTGGATATTTGTCTCCGTTTCTAGGTGCCTTGTGTGACATCCAGATGACCCAGTCTCCTTCTTTCCTGTCTGCATCTCTGGGAGACAGAGTCACTATCACATGTCGAGCCAGTCAGGACACTGACAGTTATTTAAACTGGTACCAGCAGAAACCAGGGAAAGCCCCTCAGCTCCTTATCTATTATACAAATAGGTTGGCAAATGGGGTCCCATCGAGGTTCAGTGGCAGTGGGTCTGGGACAGATTATTCTCTCACCATCAGCAGCCTGGAGTCTGAAGACTTTGCAGATTATTACTGTCAACAAGATTATGCTTATCCTCCCACAGTGATACAAGTCATAACACAAACCTCATGGAAGCAGAAGTGAGAGTCATATCTGCCTCAGCTGCTCCTGGTCATGACTCACTCACTGAAAGAATTTCTCAGATGTCACAGAAATTTGACAAAATCTCACAGAGACATTTGTTTAGGTAGAAGAGCCTAAACAGTCTTCCTTGTCCCTAATTATTTTTCTTCCTGTCCATCACCAGCACTCCAGAGAACCAATGCCCTTTTTTACTTACAAGAGAATAGACTCATTCCCTGTCAGGAATCTAAATTGTGTCTTCAGCTAAAACACATACAGACAAGCTACTGTGGACATTCCAGAAGACATTATTTAAATGTAATGGATTAGCTTCTATGCAACAACATTTAAATGGCAGGAAAATAATTTTCAGAAAAGCTGACAGAAAATAGATTTCCTATTTTTTCACAAAAGCTACAGAACATGTATCAAATAAAGATAAAATTTCCAAAAGACAATTTTCTGTTGTGCATTGAAATTGCAGCCCTGTGTGTTAATACTTTCAGCTGCAGCACTCCACACAGGATTATAGTTAGAATACCGTATATGTTTCACAGAGAATTTCAACCCTCTGTCAAATATGGTGTGGAACGCAGGTCGCTGATATATGACCTCCACATAGATGCAATGTATTTCACATGTATATAAAACAATGTGTATGAGGTAAAGTACAAACAACTGTAACTTCTGTAACTTCCCATAGGTTTCTCAAATATGTTTAGTTTTGTTGTTATTTTATTTCATATTTGCTTTCAGCTTTTTTGTGGTAATCAATAAAGGAATACTTTCCTAACATTTTTTGTTTACTTTTAAATTAAGAGGAGGGAAATACATTTTATTTTGAGTAATGTTAGTACCTAATCCCTGCATTTAACATTTTGTAAAAGTTAAAAATGTGGTGATATCCAGATTAACTTTATCAAATATATTTCACCACAAACAAATTTCCAGATAGGAACAGAAAGGTAACTACTCCCTTCTTGCCATTTTAACTCCTCAGGTCAGTCTGGCAATTGTATCAGCTCTTACTCTGTGAGCTCAAATAGACAACAAGAAGCATAATGGCTGTTCAACTCTGAAAGACTGACCTGAAAACATTTGTCTTCACTGTCACTTCATCTGATCAACCTGTAACACAGCAGTAAGAGTGCCATGGCCTCCTGTACTGTGTTTCAATTCTTACTAATTTTCAGGATTCGGTTATACAACAATCATGAGCTGTTGCTGTTTATTTTACTCTTTTTGCCCATGGATTTGAAGGTATTTTATACTCCTTTAAAACAAGAGAATCCTGGATTGTTATGGAGTAATTCTTTTTGAAAGCTTCTTGTATGGGTGTGGGGGGAGGGGGGTGAAATGGCATGAAGTTTATGACACAGACCTTGGCAGTAAGGGGAGAAGAAAAGGACTGATTCTCAGACTCCTTTTTCATGGATATGGAACAAAAATAGTCCCTCCTAATGTCCCATTGATAACCTGAAACATCTCTAGCTATGTTGTCTTTCTCATTGGCTTCCAATATCTCATGACCACAAGTCAACTATTACCAGGTGCAGTGGAAGACTCCAAGTTGGCTCAGCAGGAAGTGGCTAGTGCACATGCCTATGCACATTATCTGGAACAGGGCAACCATGGCTTCATAAGGATAGCTGACTGTGTTCTCCCCACATTTCCACCTTTTCATTTATTTTCTATGCCAGCTCAGTGGGATGAGAGTTCTGGGAGCCCATATAATGACTCAGTTTCCCATAATGATTTGCAGATTAAAAGAGTCAGTGACTCCTGTATTCAGGAATTCGAGTGAATTCAGCTTGCTCCTTTATTGAGTTTTAACAATGGTACTAGTCTGATTATCACCTGGATAATAATTCATATCTTACTACCCAAGCTATCAGGAGGCACATGATGTAATATTGAAGCTCCCTGCTGTCTGACTCAAAGACAACAGAAGTTTTCCCAAGAGAATACCTGTAGATTTGTACTATGTTTAATTAGAATTCTGGGTTTGCATCCTGGATGTGAACCACAGAGTCCCGTCTGTTTTTTTTTTTCCCCCCTATTTTCTGTTAACTCTTCACCTGAGTGCCTGCTCTTACATACCTTGGTAAATTGTTTGAACTACTCAACAGAGAGGCAAAAATCTGTATTTCAGTCTTCTTTTCCTTGCCTTACAGATCATCTAGCATAAAAGAATGTCCCATTCTTAGGTTGGACTGTCAAATACTGACTGCTAGTTCCCAGGGGACTGGTGTTTTGGGTAGCATGTCAGAGTGAGGAGAATGATATATAAAAGAGATACAGCTTTATGGATTTTTGTAAGCCAGTGTCACAAGAAGGCCTGTGGCCAGAAGACCCTAATTCCATAAACACTTCTAGGATGTTCTTGGTGATGGCAGACAGTTTTTTGTCACTTGCCATAGTAAACTCCTGAAAATGATAATTAGTAACAAAAAAGTTGTAGAGAAGATAACAATAGAGGGTTTGTTGGACCCAGATATCTTGTGCTTAGCTAGGGACTTCTATGGTTTATTAGGCAATGGCCAGATGTTCACACAGTGTCTCTGGAATAGGATCAGTGGTTCACTTCCAATGAGATCAGCTCTTAATTGGAGATTCCTGATGAGCTAAAACTGAGAGGACATGTCTCATTACCTTGACCAACATACAAAGAAAAGAAAAGGGGAAAGGGAATACTAATATTCACCTCCAAGGGAACTGAGGACACAGAACACTGAGGGGCCAATCTTTATGCAACCACTGTGCATAAAGTGCTGAACCACACATGAAGGGGCACTGAGCTGCACTGCAAGAGGAAAGGGATATGCAGAGGAATGATGACTGGGCCTGAATCAAGCCTAAGATCATTTGATGGAATGTTAGCAACAAAGGGAACAGATCAAAGTCCCTAACCAACACAGGATCAGTGTTCCTGCCTGCACAAAAATCAATACTCAGGTTGGGAACCAGTTATTACCATACAGATCTATCTGAGAACCCTTGGGAAGGTGATGTGAAGGTACAGAGTAAACTTAACATTCCCCAGGCGTTTTGGGAGAAGCAGATGGAAAACTTGCAGACTCCTTTACTGGGGCCAACCAATATACTCCCTCCAGATTTCCAATTGCCATTCAAAGACTCTCAGAGCTGTGTTGTCTCTCTTAGCAATAGCCTCTAGTATTTTGAAGATCATGGATCAACAATTACCAGGTGCTGTCACAGATTACAAGGTGGCTCAGTAGGAATGGGCTAGTGTGTTTATGCCTAAGCACATGACCCAGATCAGGGCAATCAAGGCTCCATTATTCTAGCTGACTGCATTCTTCCTACATTGCATAATTGTTCCCTCTATCTGAACTGCTTCATCTACCATATTTCCAGTCACAATATGATCCTAGTCTTTGAAAAGCAGATGTAGGGGAGAATGGTGTTTTCCCACCATGTGGCCCTTGGGCCAGTGGGCGAAAAATCAGCCCCCTCAGTGGAACTGTTATATAAGCCTCACACCAATAATCCTCTCTGCAATGTAACAATTTAAATCAGATTGAATCAGTAAAAATCCAGGTCTAATTGGTAGAGATAAAACCATCCTGGCCAACCTTTTGAAAATAAGGGGGGGGGGGAGTTGTCACTTTTGTTTTATTTAAAAACAAAAAAAAATTTTGCAATATATATGCCTGAAAACTAACAATCATTACAGAATATTACATGTGTTAGTCATATATATCTTATGTTGATACACTATTTCACTAATTAGCCCTGATTTTTCTAGAATTCATTTTGTTGAGGATACTGACCTTAATCTCAGATATCTGTCTATCTCTGTTTCCAGAGTGTGAGAATAAAGACATGTGCCACTTAACCTGGCTTCTTGTTTTACACTTTAATACAATTTTGGAATTTCATTCATGTATTTTGATGAAATCAACCATTTTTTTCTACTTATAATCTACCTCAAATTCCCCCTCTGTGATTCAGATTTCACGTGCTCCTTTTTTATTTTTATTTTTTTAGATGAATAACCCTTTGAAAATTGTTTGTACTTCTCATCAGAGAGGTGTTGCTCTGCCTGGGACCAAACAACCAGGGGACAATCACTAAAGAAAACTGATTCTTTCCACTCTAAAAGACATCAGTTGTACAAAAAAAAAACTAGAACATCAAAGTAAATCCCAAGAATATATAAAAGCTAAAATAAGATCACGTTCTGTTTGACATGAGCAGGTATAATAATTACCAGTCTTATAAATCCTGTCACCATTAACAGTAGTGAAATAATAATCATGATATAGCTAAATACATTCTGATTGTATTTTAGGTAAACTACTCAAGATGAGATTAAGAGCTGACACAATGTTTGGGGCCAAGAATCTGTGGAAAGAAAAGTCATAGTCCCTATGATAGGAAATGTTAATGAAGCATTTTGGACAAGTAGAGAACAAAATGGATGAGGAACACTCACTGAGATAAGAAAATCTGTGTCCTTAGTAACAGTTGTGTTACAAAATAATATAAACAGAGGCCTGTCATTCTTAAGAAATAAAGGTTACATGGTGAGAAACTGAAAGAATAATGCATATTATTTTCATACCAATAGATAACAATTTTTTGAAAGACAGCTGTTTACATTTGTTCATTTTCTTATGTTTTATATTTGTTAAAATAAAATCAGATAAATGAACATATATCTCCACATTTATATATTTATCACTCTAACGTTTATTGCCAATATAGACATCAGCTGCAATCATGCTATCAAAAAAGATGACATTTTCCACACATTTCCATAAAATTATTATGAAAAGATTGTCATTCATAGAATAATTTATGTCATAAGAGAGTCTAGAAATGATAAATGTGTGTTATAAATGAAAACAAGTTGTTGAAGAGTTGACTCAGTAGAGTATTTATGAAAATTCATTTGAAAGAAGTTTTGGAAGTTACAAACGCATTTAAAAACTCCATAAAGGCAGTAGACATAACACATGCATTTCATACTATCATATGAGATTTTTGTTGATTTAATTTGTGTTTGGACTTTCACTGTATAAATTTGTTTTACATAGTTTTTAAGAACCATATATTGTACCCTGAAAATAAATTTCCATATTCACATAAATGCCTTTTCTATACACTGATTTGTGATTTGTGAAAACACTTTGTACATATAAATCTCTATGCTTCACTTTTAAAAATTACAATAAGTAAGTTCAGTAGATTTAAAAACTGTAACTTCAAGAGTTACATAGTTCTGCTTTATATCATATATTGTTGTACTGCCTTTGGAACAGAATCCTTCATTTGGCAAGACTTATGTGATCTTTCACCATCTTTGAAGATTAACAGTTGTGTGTCATTCAGCAAATCCCATAGGTTTTCTACATTTTAGTTCAGCATCTATAGAACAAATTTAGGTCAATATTACCCTAGATCAAAGAAGTAGTTAAGTAATTCAAATTCACCATTTTAACTAAATATTCAAGGAAAAATAGAAGTTATTTAGGAATTAGGGAAATATACAGTTAGGAAAAAATTTTAAAAAAAAATATTAGGCAATTACAAATTGTGGCATATACCTACATTGCTAGCTTGGGAGGCAGGTGCAGGGAGATTATTAACTTGATGACATCCCAAGTTTCATTGTCTCAAGTAAAACAAAACAAACACAAATAAAATCCTTGGGACAATTTTTTTAATACTTTCCAAAACATATTAAAAATTATATCATCCTCCATGATCAACTTATATTCATCCCAGAGTTGTAGACATGATTCATCATATGAATATCTATAGGATAATCCACTATTGGAACAAACTGTAAGAAAACATAAGCCATATGATCATCTCACTAGATCTTGAGAAAATCCTTTGACAAAATCCAACACATTTAATGATAAACTTCTTGGAGAGATCAAGAATACAGGGACCATACATAAACCTAATAAAGGCTATATAAGCAAACTAATAGCCAACATCAAACTGAATGGAGAGAAACTCAAACAGTTCCCCTAAAATAAGGAACAACACAAGACTGTCCACTCTCACCATTATCTATTCAATACAGTACTTGAATTTCTAAGTAGAGCAATATAATAACATAATAAAGATAGAGGGAATAGAAATTGGAAAGAAAAAGTCAAACTTTCACTTTTAGCAGATAATATGTTGATATACAAAAGTGATACCCCAAGTTCTAACAAGAAACTTCTAGAGCTGATAAACACCTTCAACAATGTGGCAGGATACAAGATTAACTTAAAAAACATCAGTAGTCTTCCTATATATAAATGACAAAGAGGCAAAAGAAGATATCAGGGTAACATCACTAGTTACAGTGTTTACAAATAACATAAACTATATCAAGCAACTGTAACCAAATAAGTGAAAGCCTGTGTGACATAAAACTAAGTCTTTCAAGAAAGAAATTATAGAATATATCAGAAAGTGAAAAGATCTCCCATGCCCTTGGATAGATATGATCAACAGTAAAAATGGCAATATTACAAAAGCAATCAACATTTCAATGCAATCTATATAAAAATTCCCAAATAATACATCACAGAGCCCAAAAGAATAATACTCAATATTTTATAAAACAAAAACAATAAAAAATAAAAAATAGTCAAAACAATTTTATATAAAAATGTAAGTTCTAAAGCATTACCATCCATGACTTTAAGCTTTTTCATAGAGTCATAGTAAAAAAATCTGTTTGTCATAAAAACCAGGATATTGAAGATTGGAATAATATTGATTAACCCAAAAACCTATGAAAACCTGATTTTTGTCAAAGAGTCCAAAAGTGTGCAAAGAAAGAAAGAAATCATTTTCAAAAAATGGCACTGTCATAACATGGTAGAGAATGAAAATAGATCCAACGTTTTCACACTGAACTAAATTGAAGTCAAAGTAGATCAAAGACTAAACAGAAATCTAGATACAATGAATCAAACAGGAAAAAAAAACATCGTAAATAACTTTGATAGCTTTGGTACACTAGACCACTTTTTAAGTATAATACTAGTAGCATAGGCATCGAGAACAACAATTAATAAGTAGAACTTCCTGAAACAGAGAAGCTTCTTTTAGGCAAAGGACATAGTAAGACAAAATAATATCCTAGAAAATGCAAGAATATCTTAAACAATTCTACTTCCAAAAGTCATTTGATCACTAATATATGAAGAGAACTCAAAATCTTGGTATCCAAAAACCAAGTAATCAAATTTTAAAAATTGAATGCAGATCCAAACAGAGATTTTTTTAACAGAGGAATCTCAAATGTTCAAAAGTTATTTAAGGAAGGGTTCAACATGCTTAGCCATTATAAAAAGGTAAATCAAAATGGCTCTAAGGTACCATCTTACACTTTTCAAAATGGCTAAGATTAAAAAAAAAAAAAACACTGATGACAGTCTATGCTGGTGGGAATGTGGAATAAGGGGAACACTCCTCTATTGCTGGTGAGAATGTAGACTTGTAGAGCCATGTTGAAAATCCACATGATGGATTCTCAGAAAACAGGGAATCCATCAACCTTATAACATAGCAGTTTCACACTTGACCATATACCCAAGAGATGTACATTCTTCCCAGAAGGATATTTGCTCAACTATATTTACAACAGCATTACTTATAATAGCCAGAACCTAGAAACAACCTAGGTGCACTTCAACTGAAGAACGAATTTCAAAAATGTGGCACATTTTCACAATAGAGTACTACTCAGTTGTAAATAAAATAAATGACATGGTTACAATGAAGTTTTCTGCCCCATCTAGCCAGAGGTCCAGACCCAAAGACCTGCATCCCCAGAATACTTCATATCTCACCACTGCTTAGGTCCCCCAAAATGACTCAGAAACTTATATTAGCTTCATGCTGTTTGGGATATGGCTTATGCCATTGCTAGCTAGCTCCTTCATCTGAACTCCACCTATTTCCATTAATCTGCCTGACACATAGACCATGGCTCATCTGTGTTCCTTGCATGTTTCTTCTTTGGATATCTGGCTTAATCTGTCTCAACTCTGCCCTTATTTTCCTACCTATACTTATTTACCATCTTTTATGTACTATGCACACCAAGGGTCAAAACACCTCCTATATTTTAAGATTGATATTCACAGCATACAGAACGCAACTCCGACATACTAAATTTAATATTGGCATAGAAAATGTATGACTACATCTAAATATCATTCACCATGATCAAATAAGCTTTAGTCTCAGAGATGCAAGGATGGTTCAGCATATGAAAAATCTGTCAATGTAATCCACCACATAAACGAGCTGAAAGAATAATAAAAAAATACATGATAATTACATTAGAAAATGCAAAACCCCTTGACAAAAATCAATACACTTTCATGATAAAATTCTTGGAAAAATCAGGAATTCAAGGGATATAACAAAAAATAAAAAGGGCATTTTACAGCAAGCCTATAGTCATAAAATCAAATGGAGAGGAATTTAAATTAATTCTACCAAATTCTGGAACAAGACAAGACAGACTACTCTCTACATAAATGTTCAATATAGCACTAAATATCTTGCTAGATAAATAAAACAGCAATAGTATATTAAGGGGATAAAAAGTAGAAGTCAAAGTATTACTATTTGCAATGATGTGATTGAATATATATGTAACTCAAAAGTTTTATTAGGGATAATTTATATCAGATATACACTATCAGCAAAGTGACTGAATCTAAGATTAACTAAAAAAACAACTGACTGAAAAATAAAGTCAGGGAATCAGCACTCTGCACAATAGCCACAAATAATATGAATTTGGTGGGAAGTAGTTATTCTAACCGAGCACGGACAAGGTCTGTATATAACACCCTTCACGTCTTTGAAGGAATATTTACAAACAAGCACATGTATTATTTTTCCTGAAATAATGTTGGATCGTAGATCAACAATGGGTGTCTTCACATTAGAGAAACAGAGAATACAGTATTGGCTATGTCCAAGAGTAACTACTTTTGAAGATGTTCCCTTTAGAAAAAAAAAAGGGTAACTTCAGTGATCTAAGGACTCAGCATAGTGATGTCAGTAAATTATGGCTTCTGCAGAGACAATAGTAGGGGCAGCAACAGGGCTGATGAACTTACCTTCAAGACAAAAACAAGATATATGAAAAATGCACCAGCAGTTTCCAAGGGCAAGCTGAATAAAAAGCAAAAGTTATTCAGTAAGACTCCAGCATATCTGAGGCACAATGAGAGCATGCCTCTATGTTTTAGGATAATCATTCTCATTTCCATCAGCCTGTTAAAGATAATCTCCCACAATAATGCCAAATATCCACCTTATATACAAATATCTGACAGGAGAGCAGAAATGTGTCTAATTGCATAGTACAGTTCATGCCAATTTGAACTTACTAGTAACTACAGTTTAAGGAAAATTTTGCATGAAGGTGCAACCAGAAAAATATATTGGCTCAGTGAGAGCAGCATCAGTGGTCCATTTCTAAGTCTCTAATATCCTACACATGGTGCCAGTATTCTGACTTGACTATTTGAGAGGTAGAGAGTATGGGACAGATGTGATGCTCACCATTAGCAGCTTGAAGCATTTTCAAAAATTATTACCGTCAACATTGTTAAAGAGCTACCTCTTAAATATTTCACTTGGAAGAAAATGCTCTTTGCCAATTGATTGATCAGTGAGTCTGTCTCAACAGCTTCTGCTCTTCTATAAATTCTTCCTTAGTCGCACCAAGTTCATGGTGCTGAGGAACTGTGACTGGCTGAGTAATAAGCTAGTACTAAAATACTGAGCCTATCCAAGACTTCAATACCACTTATAAAATGACAGGGTAGGAAGTCACACAAACCTTAAAGATTACTAATAATTAAACACTAAGTACGTTAGAGTTCACTAAGAAATTATTGGGGGCATTTTGGGAAAATTAATAATGTACCATTAAGAATTCATTTGTAGGAAACAGAAGCTTTATTTAACCCAGAAAAGGGAAATTGAATGTCTCTGGAATTCCCATCACATGTTCAAATATCATTAAAAGAAGTGTGGTAAGAATTCATATCTCAGATGCTCTGAAAAAATAATGATGGCCTCATTTTAGTTAGAGAAAAAGTTGTAGTCCACATATTATCACCCATTGAATGTATACTGAACAAGGTTTCTTTCAGATCTTAGGGAAATCATGTGAGAAGGCAGAAATGATTACAAATCTCAAAGATCAAAGAGGCACAGTTGTCAGATACTAACAGAGTATGAATTAAAGAAGTAGGAAAGCCAGAATTTGTATTAATTCTACCAAAATCTGCTGTTTTCTCCTACTGAGTATAAGTATGTCTTGTATCATAAAGAAGCTGATATATGACTAGGTGATGTGGGAATACCTTTCAGTATGCTGTGAATAGCAATTTTTAAATAAAGGAGCTGTTTTGGCCCATGACAGGCACCATAGAAAAAGTAGGAGGAGAAATCAGAGTAGGTAGGAGAAGCAGGGCACAGTTAGACAGAAGGAGCCAGAAGCCCAAAGGAGCAACATGTAAGGAACACAGGTAAGCCATGGGCCACGTGGCAGGAAAGATTAGTAGAAATGGGTTGATTTAAGATGTAAGAGCAAGCTAGCAATGTGCCTGAGCCATAGGCCAAACAGCGTGAAGTTAATATAAGTGTCTGTGTCATTTTGGGCAGCCTGAACAGCCATGGGCAACTAAGAGGTCTGGGGCTGCAGGGTCTGTGAGTCTGGGCCTCTGGCTGCCTGGGACTCAAAAACCACATTGTAACAACTAGATGTTTGTTCACACTTATTACTCAAGTCCATACCAGTGGAAAGTCAGCATGGTCAAATACAAACTACAGTCACTGGCTGGCCTTCCACAGTTATTTTTCTAAAACTCCATATGAATTCTAAGGCACCAAGGTAAGAATACTGAAGACTGAATACATTATACATCTTTTGATAATAAATAAGATGAATGGACAAGGGAAACGTATAGATGTGATATAAGTGGTGTTCAAATATTTGTTTCATGAGGAGGCCGAAAATTTTCTGCAATTTAGCTCTTTTGAAGACTGATATACACATACCATCAGTAAGGCTCCTGCCTGAATCAGGATAATGTCTCCAGTTTCTGCTCAAGAGTGAAAGTTGAAAACAAGATTTATCATTCACAGATGATCCATGCATTGAATAGCAGTGTTTTCTGTTACAGTATTCAAATCTGTCTTCACTAATCAATCCTTTAAGCTGAAGAATTATGATGGATGATGGTAGCAAATATCAGAATTGAGGCCTAATATGGAAAATAAATAACTAAGAAATAGGTGCAGTACATGTACTTTGTGCTTATAAAGGTACTTCCATCTTCATATAGTCAGACCTCCAAAAGATATATCTTGTGGAATCAAGGTGATATATGTGCACCAATGTATATTTCCTCATTTTCAAATTTAGTAAACATAGAAAAGGCTGTTTAGTCTTTCCTTTTTATTCACTAAAATTATCATTTTAGCTCATTGTTTTAACATAAAGAAAAAACTACTGAAAAATCTCATACCCATCAAGTACTATTTTTAGTTAATAAAAATTATTTCAGTGAGTTAAAGATGTAATAGCTCCTTATTTGTTGTATGTTCTCTAACAGCAGAATATTCTATTATATATCCAATATATTTTTGAAATATATAATTCCAAGTAGAGAATATGTATAATATAAAGCTTCAAATATCCTCTATAAAGTCATATATAATTTTAAAACTTTCAAAAAATTAAGTCTCTGGGGGCATATGTGTGGTTTGACCTAGGACATCTAGAGATATAGGACTCATGGTCACTTACTGAGATGAGGAAGTCTTGCATCTGTTTCAAGCATGGTTTGGTTCCCAGTGATTTGCATGCACTCACTGCACAGCCTTGAGGACTTCTTCATATACCAGTCACACCCTGTGCAGGTGTCACTGCAGTCAGGACTCACCATGGACATGAGATCTCCTGCTCTGCTCTTTGGGCTCCTGCTGCTCTGGGTTCCAGGTAAAAAAGAGTAAAATGAGAATTTCACTATTACTGTGTGATTTTTGTTGACTGTAGTTTGGGGAAAATCTTCTCGTTTTATGCTTTAATGTGTGTGAATTTATTATGTCTCCACATTTAGGTGTCAGATGTGATATCCAGATGACCCAGTCCCCATCCACTCTGTCTGCATCTCTAGGAGAAAAAGTCAGTCTCAGTTGCCGGGCAAGTCAGGGAATTAGTAGTTGGTTATCAATGGTATCAGCAGAAACCAGGGAAAGCTCCTAAGCTCCTGATCTATGGTGCATCCAACTTGGAAGATGGGGTCCCATCCAAGTTCAGTGGCAGTGGGTCTGGAACAGATTTTACTCTCACCATCAGCAGCCTTGAGTCTGAAGACTTTGCAGATTATTACTGTCAACAGTATTCTAGCTCTCCTCCCACAGTGATACAAGTCATAACATAAACCTCATGGAAGCAGAACTGAGAGTCAAGGTGGCATCAACTGTCTCTTTATGAAATACTCACTGAAACTGTTTTTCAGATGTCACAAAATTTTTTGCCAAGCTCAAAGAGTCATTTGTTTTAATTAAAAAGGCAAAACAGTCATCTATTTCCTAAAATTCTTCCTTTTGCCATCTCCAGTGCAATAGAGTACCAATGCCTCTTCTGCTTTAACAGAGGACACAGCCATTCCCTGTGAGGAGTCTCAGTTGTCACAGGGCTTTTAACAATGCTTATGGAGAATCACATGTTTTTCAAGAACAAATACAATGTATTTTTGCAGAGTCCGAGAGAGACTAAACAGACCCCCCTTTTTTCTTTCTTCTTCATTTTTAAACCATAACTATCTTTCTTTCTTTTTTGCCTCCCACATTACAGAGTATGGATGCACTTGTGGTCCTGTCAGGAGTCTGAGCTGGAACACCATAGAGCCTCATACAAAACAGTAGAAACTACTATGAACATTCCAGGACACATGCTTTCAAAAAAATAAAATCAGCTTAAAGTCACCAGTTTTTAAATGGCAGGGAAACATTAATGAGAGAAGCAGACAGTAACAATTTTCTTAATTTTTTCACAAAAGCTAGAGCCCATGTGTCAGAGAAGGGAAGGTTGTCTAACCAGAGTTCTCTGCTGTGTCTTCCAATCACACTAGTGAGGTATTAATGCTCTCAGCTGTCTGCAGCAATTTCCTAGAATTCTAATATCTTTTGGTTACTCGTCTGCTTATAATTATCCAGCACTATTGAAAAACACATGACTTTTAAATCCCATTGTCTAAATTACAATATATATTTATTTATATGATATCACATGAAGAAAATGATTGTATTAAACAGGCTCCCAGAAGTGGTATTAACGATTAATTGATATTCCATACCATAGCTTCAAAGACTACAGAGATTTATAGTCCATTTTTATGTTTTGTTAAAAGAAATCACATGTGTGTAAGATTTATTTCTTATCTCTTTAATATTTTCAATCAGTCTAATTATCTATGTGTGCATCAACTCTATACACAGACTTAAGTAATATAAGTTAATTCAAAAAAGAAAAATCATATTAGAAAATATATATTACTTTTCTCGCCTTCTTTTTTATAGCTATGGTGTTTTTTGACATTCTGTGTGAATTCTCAACTGCACTTATCAACTTTAGGAACGTTTTTAGGAATACAAGTTGCATTACTTTGCTTGTATGTGCAAATTGGAGAAGAAATATATATATATATATATAGGTTGGTCACAGAGCTGGAGAAATACACAGTGGTAAAGAGCAGCTGATGCTCTTAATTATGACCTGGTTTTAATCTCAGTACTCACATGTTTACTCCCAGGTATCTTAAACTTCAGTTCACTCTGTTGGACCCTCTTTTTCCCTCTAAGGTCTCCAGATATACACATATGTTGCTTAGAGATATGTACTTAAGGTACTCATTAATATAAAATTTTTATAATGTGGTTCACATTATGAAAACAAATATATTATCTTTTCACTTGTATTTCAATATGATCAAGAGGTTCACAGTAAGAGCCTTCAATCCCTCCAATTTTATTCATTCCAGTGAATGTTTTCTATTTGAATTACTTGGCTTTTTTCAAAGATATATCTATACGGTAGCCATCACAATAGCTATGGGGCTTATAATAGAAAAAAAGTCAAAAGGCAACACAGATACTATTACGTTTGTAACCTCGAATTCTGAGACTGCTCATACACACACCTACTAGAAACAGACAGAAAGGCATATATATATATACACACACACACACACACATATATATATATATATATACACACACACATATACATATACACACACATACATATGTATACATATACATATATATGTATATAGATAGATAGATGGATAGATAGGTAAGTAATCCCCATCAGTTCATCTAAATATACATTAACAATGCAAAAGACTGTAAATCCAAAGAAACAATAGTGCAAGACATTCTATTCTATTTTGCTATATGTTGTTAACTCATGTAGTTATATGTCATGCAAATACCCTTCTATGACTCTTTAAATTCAATAAGGAGATTATAACCCAGTTTCAGGGAATTTGATGACTTCTGATTACCCTGAGTAGAGGTATATACATTGTCATATACATAAATGCAAACAAAACCATTTTCATTTATCAAAGATAAAAGCATTTTTTAAAATGAAGAAAGCTGAATAGCAAGAATGTGACAGAATACAAAGTAGAATGTGGGAAACAAGGTGTCATTCAAGTGAGAAGGAGAACACTGTGGGACAACAAGCAGTTCTCACAGGAATAGACTGTTATTCCTACACAGGAACAGCTCCCAGTTCTTGTAAACTTTAGCATGACTGATGACATGTAATGTTTCACTGATTCATCTTGAATGAACCTGGCCTTTGAGGAGAAGCCTCATCTATCACTCTTTGTAAGAGGCTGAGATAGTTTATAGATCTGGAAACAAGCAACAGGAATAAATTAGAGAGCTTAAGCAACCTCCACTGATTACTCACTAATAGTAAAAAGTCTAGATGTGAACATGTTGAGACATAGTGGCAGCAGGCAGGAGGCTAAGACCATAAATTACACAGAGGTCAGTGTCCTCATATACCTTGGGGAAAGATCGAAGACTATCATCTGAGAAGAACAGCAGACACTAACAGTCTCAGTCGACTCTTCTGCTCCATGCCAGTGGTGTTGTCTGTAGAAATATCAACCTGACTCTAAATAGTCACTTGATAATGACAACATTCTCTCTCCTACAGTATTGTGTACTGTTGGGTAAGATCTGAAAGCATTGAGACTAAGGAACATTTTCAGATTCACTAAGATACACCATTTAAACTGAACTTCCACCCCCTCAACCTTTGAACTGTGAAGTGTGTGTGTGTGTGTGTGTGTGTGTGTGTGTGTGTGTGTGTGTGTGTGTGTGTGTGTCTTTTTTAGACTGTGGGAGGTAAAGCAGTATCTAAAGTGAACATGACGCTGAGCAGTCTCTGAAATGACCAGAACTCAGTAATAGCTTCACTGATTAACAGATATACTTTAGTACATTACCCACAAACCTGGAAGATTTCATTTGGGGGACTGTCAAAAAAATTACTTCAAATTTTGGTCCTTTTAATGTTTTCTATAGTTTTGATTTTTAAAATATGTTTAATTGTTTTGCTATTTAATTTCATTACTTTCTTTAGAAAAATGAAGTCATATGAAAATTCTGTCTTTGATAGAACTGATAGTAATCAAGAAAGTATCAGCTCATCTCATCTATATCCAATTATGTTTGTTCCCAGGTAAAAATTATTCTGTAATAAATCCAAGTCTAATCAAGACATTATTCTTACTTCACAAATGTGCTCCAGGTTGATTAGTGGGACAAGTAAATGGCCACTTGTTCAAACTTAAGCATGTATCATTGTCCTCTTCTAATCTAGATGGAAAACAGTAGGGTCTTCTAGGTTATGTGACAGACACATTGATCAGTCCTATGTACTAGTCATGGGTTACCTACACAGCATCCAATAGGAATGTTTTTCTAACTCAGAATCTACTGTCACTTTCCATTAGCCTCAGAGTTCCAGGCTCACTTCTAGCATTGGTCAGAGCCTGTTGGCTAGCAGTGTAAGCACTTAATTTGAATTGGTACCTGCAACCTTCTTAGTTTCTGAACTATAAGTTTTCTACCCAGTTTTCTGAGGTCATAGACATATTTTTTGCCAGTAAGATAAAGATTTGGCACTCAAAATTTGGAGGGTAGAGCCTTATAATTTGAAGATTTACTATTGCTTTTAAGATATATATCTTTATCCCATGGTGGTACACTTCTAAATAAAAACCTTTGTGTTTTTATCATGGGCCAGCTGGCCCCATGTGTTTCTCTGTAGAGCACCACAGGGATCACCACAGAGCAACTTTGGGGCCAGTAAGAGGTGAGGATTGATCATTTTGGAGGTCAGCTCACTTGCATTTCCAAGTTGTCTTGCTCTTACCTGGTTTCTCTGTCAACTGGTACACTGTTGGCTTGACACAAATAGCATCTGGCTCTGATCATGTTTTTAACTTAGACTGCCACAGTGCAATTGTATATACCTAGTCTCTATGCTTTGTCTATGGCTCCAGGGGTAAGTGCTGCCATCCTCTTGAATCCAGTCAAGGTACAAGCTGACAGTTATACCAGTGGATCATGCTTCAAGTATCCACATGTATATTTCTATGCAGTCTTTCTCTTAAACCTTCTCCTGGTGAATGGAAGAAAAACTATAACATATTTTACATTTATTATAAGGTTCATGGATTCTAAACACAGTATATCTTACTAGTGTCATGGAATATGTAGTATTTCTCACAACATGTAACTCTAAAAAAATATAACTCATTTCACTAAAATGATAAAAAGACAGACCAGAAAATTCTAATTCTTGAGTGTATAGGTGGGACCATTCCCTAAGCAAAAAGAAATAGAATAATTGAATCATTTTTATTATATTTATAATTTTTCATGTGTTAAAATACATTCTTTATACTCTTTCAATCTTTCCTAACTATATAAAACACTAAGTAAAGTTAACTGTAATTACTGCTCCTTCATGGTGGTGTGTTAACTTTGCTTATGATTGAATCCTGATTCCCCTTTGGGGGATGGAGCAAGAAGGTTTGGAGAGCAATGACTCAGGCTTTGGGAAAATGTTGAAACAAACAAGTTTCAACTTATTGAGAAAAGGAAAAGGCGCTTAAATACCAGGGGATGGACTTTGCTGTAGCTGACATCTGCCACTGCAATGTGGCCATCTCTTGCTGGTCTTGATTATTTTAAATCAGGACTCTACCTCTAGTGCCAAGGCCCCCAGTGAGACCACTGTTGGCTTAGAGGTGGATATGAGGAAATGATATGAGCACAAGTTTTAAGGCACCAGTTATAATCAGTTTAAACTGTTTTAGACCAGGTTGATCCCCAGACACTTTGAAGCCTCTAAGCCTTATACATCTCAAATATCCACCTATTTCTTGTTAGTTATGTGACATGCTAAGTGGAAGCCTTGGTGCTTTGGCCCTGACCTTCTTGACCTCACCTTAGGAAGGCTAAACATTTGGACTGTGCCTGTCTTAGATTGGCCTGCCAAAAATGAGCTGTTACTTCTCTCTGGTCCTAAGTCCTTGAATATCATCATATTTAGAGCCTAGAACTGATAGTGTGCTTAGACACTAACCCTTTGAACCTCAGTGAGCCATGAATGCATTACCTCTATAGGAAGGCTTTACTCTGCATGCCTAAGAACCATTAAAACCTAAAAAAGCACTTTGGTGGCCACTATTTTCTGGGAAATGTGCTGTAAGAGACACTTGAAAAATTAATTAAAAACATCACTCCACCCAGAAACACATATGTAAGGATCCAGGAGGAATCCAAACAGCCTCCCAAGACTGTTCCACATATTAGCTAGGAAATCAGTTTCCAGGGTCACGGTGGGCACTCTACTTATATTTAATTAATGGATTTATTTCCAAAGCAAGGTGAAGTGTCTAAGGAACTTATCTGACCAGTTCCTTCTTAGGTATGGTACCAAACAGTTTCTCTAAGGTGAAATATTGCAGACCCTATAGTGGCTGGGCAACTTACCTGCTCTCTACAATCACAAGCTAATAGTGACATGTCCCTCAGCAATGCTAATTCCTCAGCCATTAAATCAGTTTGCTGTTGTAATATATGTATGGCCTGATGGAGAGTTGATTAATGGCTTTCTTAGCATGTAAGACCTCAGCTGACTGAGTTATCACCTGGTTCAAGGTCTCTGCTGTGGCTTCCATTTGAGTCAGTAAGACCAACAGTCACTGTTCCTTTTACGGCCAGGAAAATTGGTTCATTAATGGCAGCTGTCAGTCCAGTCTCTTTTTTCCTTTTGCCAATTGTTTCAGTCATGATGTTAACATCACTAAAATGAGTGAGTGGCACTAACAACAGGGATTAGAATGGCAGATGGTTCTTTCATCAATATAGATTTTTTTGAATATCCTTCCCAGAAAGCTGATAGAAAGCAAATTTCTCCAGAACAGTCAAGAACATTTTCTTTCTTGCTTTCCTTTCTTTCTTTCTTTCTTTCCTTCTTTCTTTCTTTCTTTCTTTCTTTCTTTCTTTCTTTCTTTCTTTCTTTCTTTCTTTCTTTTCTTTTCTTTCTTTCTTTCTTTCTTTCTTTCTTTCTTTCTTTCTTTCTTTCTGCCTTCCTTCCTTCCTTCCTTCCTTTCTTATTTTCTTTCTTTCCTTCTTTCTTTTTGTATTTTTTTTTTTTTTTTACAGAAGAGGCGTTAGTTACCAATAAGAGAACTGGAAGACTAAATTTAATTTATCTTGCTCTCTCACATATATTCTTCCATTAACATCCATGCCTTCAGTCTCCATGAACATGTGATCAGATTTGGAGGTCACTTTATGCAAAAATAAATCCAAAGTAAAGGGCGAGATAGCCAAAGCACTTCTAAAAATCCCTTAGTTGTCCAGACTATAATTCCCAGCAAGAGCAGTTCAGGCTTATGGTGCTGCAAATTGGCAGTGGATAACATGGTAAGCACCTTTTGAATTACATCCATTCCATCATCTATGAGAGACACATGGGACCCTCTACGAGTGAAAACAAAGTCTCCATCTCTTGTTCTAGAATTGGTAAAAGGGGATTTAATACAGTATATAGTTCCACATAATTGTTGTCATTTGGTTATGAATATTTATCTTTTACATCCAAATTAAAGGACAGAGAAAATATCACTGACAATAACAAACCTCCAAAATGGAGGAGGGCAGTATCTGAAACTTATCTGGAGCCACCATCAAGCTTAGTGAGGCCAAATTGTGGAAAAGTAACTTAACATGATGTTGCAAATAGGTCAGATTAGGATTCAGGAGAAACATCATCTACATAATGTACCAAGGTGATGTGTTTTCCGACATTGACCAGAGATTGTACAATAATAATTTGGTACATAGATCAACTATTGTTCATTACTTATGGCAAGATTCTAGTTTTTAGCTGGTTTATGTATATTGAGTTCCTATAATGTGAGGGTAAAATGTCCTCTATTTTGAGGAGCCAGAGGAAATTGAAAAAAGACATCCTGAATATATATCATTATATATTGTGATGGAGGCATGGCACTGGAGTGTAGAAGACCAGAATGTGACAATCCCATCTTTTCTAAAAGATTATTGATTTCCTTTAGATGTTGCTGCACAAGATAATATTTGCCTGACTTTTTTGGAAGAACAAGAATGGGAGTATTATGTCTGCTTGTAGAAAGTTCAATATAACTGGCCTTTTGCTGTTTACCAAGTAATAGTTTTTACTATATATTATTTGTATTCAAATATAGATCACTGTTCCACAAAGATATCTTGGACTGACCATTAATTAATGGAAATAAGGTTGAGGTTTTTAACAACTTCTGACCTCTGGTGGAAAATGGTCTTTAGAATTGGGGGTGAAGAACTCATAAAGAATTATGATTTGTAAGACACAACTTTTCATGTTTTACAATATCACCACAAAAACCTTTGTCGTCAATTTTCAAGACTACATTCATGTCCTCTAATATGTCATGTCCCCAAAAATATTTCTAGTCATCTTGAATACAATAGGCTCTTCTGTTGCCATTTATGTCTTTCCACCAAACAGAATGGGTAATAATTTTTGAATCTTGCTGTACTCCTAAACACTAAGGGGCCAATCTTAAACTTCCAATTTTAAAAGTGGAGTGTTTCAGTTTCAGTTAATAAAGTAGCATCAGCACACTAATCTACCAGTCCCCTAACTGGCCGGCCATCAAAAAATATAGTCATCATAGTTGAATGTGGAAAAATAGACAATGTCCAGAAAAACTTTTGGATTGATGGATCTTTCTCTTATGGCCAGGGCTGAGTAGGGGTCTTCACTGGGAGTTTAAAGGAACTGACATTTTCTCAGGCTAAAAGTTGTGGTCTTTAGCCCAATAAAAACCTTTATTACATTTTGGGTACTTGGTCTTAGGTTTTGTCCATGGACAGTCTGGCCTTAATTGTCCAGGTTGCCAAAATGCCAGCATAACCTGTCAGCTAAGGCTGTCTGAATCCTTTTGACTGTTTCTCAGCAAAAAGAGCATTGAGGAATGTGGTGAGTGCTACAGTTGAGCCTGTGAATGGATCTAGGTCTTTGGTAGCTGTTACCTATTTATGTATTTTCTCATATGGAAGGCAGTCTCCTGCATTGCTGGTAGGAGTATTAAGCCCCTCCCATGCCAATTTCTTAATTTGCATTTTGCTGGTGGGACTGAGGTTCATGCTCTTCTCAATCACAAGTAAATAATTTTCTTGGTTGTGGAATAAGACTGTAGAAAGGTTACTTGGGGACTCTAAAAGCTAACTCAGAAACATATTGAAAATAAGCATGTTGTTCAATTTGGGCCCGAGTAACTGTGTGTAATTGGGACATGGTACTGTATATTATCCTGTGCCTGAGATCCTGTATAGTCAGCACATGCTGATTGCCAGCTAAGGAAGGTAGCTGGGTCTAATACAGCCTTTATTATGCTGTACCAATCACAATATGTCTATAAATGCACAACACACTACCATAGACTTGTTCAAAAAATGGTGAACTGTGGCCTGCCTCTTTGAACACTTTTCTAATGACAGAGAGAGAAATGGAGGATTGGAGGGAGGGAAGGAGGGGGATATATATATATATATATATATATATATATATATATATATATATATATATATAGAGAGAGAGAGAGAGAGAGAGAGAGAGAGAGAGAGAGAGGGAGAGAGAGAGAGAGAGAGAGAGAGAGAGAGAGAGAGAGAGAGAGAGAGAGAGAGAGAGAGAGAGAGAGAGATTTGCTAAAGGCGTGGGAATCTATGAAATTAGCAGCATTAGGGCCCAATTCACTGGAAAACTCATAAACTTTGGTAAATGGCCATCAGAGTGTCATTTGTCGTGGAGAAATGAGGATAATTTGTCTTCCTTTTCTTTATCAGGTTCTGACAAAAATAAAACAAACAAACAAAATAAAATAGGCTTAGACAGAAAGATCCTATGCTGAAAAATTAGTAAATACAAAGATTGTTGAAAATGTTGCCTTGGTTCTGTGGTACTATCTTGGCATGCTCTGGCCTTGTAAATAATCGATGTCCCCATTCACACAGACCCTAGTTTTCACAGAGGAGTACTTCTGTCCCTGCTATAGGCAGAGGAGAATGTATCCAATTTTCCTATAAATACAGGAGATTCCTTTTGACACTTCTGTGGTTTTCTGTGTAACAGTCCTGGCTGTCCTGGAACTTGCTTTGAAGAATAAGCTGGCTTTGAATTCACAGAGATTCTCTTGCCTCTTCTACCTAAGTGCAGAGACTAACAGTGTGTGCCACCCCTGCCTTCCTGAGAGTCTAGAACTAAGTCTGTAAACTAAGATGGCCTCAAACTCAGATTTGGTTGGATTAAGGGTGTAGGTCACCACTCCTGAATATTCCCTGTTTTGGGATTGCTATTTTTTTCCCCACTGAGCCAAAGTTTTATGAAAGGGACACATTACCTTTTCTCTGTAGACCAGACAGAAAAATATTATTTACAATAGAGACAGAGACAAGATGAAAATGCACTGAAGCTGTCAGGCCATGCTTACTCCTCATATCTTGTCTTCTGTGAGGCACATATCCATTGTTTCTAATACTTTCCTCTATCCTGAGACACTGTACTTGGATCAGGCTATACATATACCTGTTCTGAATAACAGAAATAAATTTTTACTCTTAAAAAACCCTTAGTTATAATGATCATTTATTTTTAAATGTCCAGGAACACATCCAGAAGCCAAGGGAGATACATTAACCTGTCTCATCTTTTGTTAGTCTATGTGCAAGATGGCTGAATCTCCACTAAGTGAACTCTCAGGGACAGTCTTCTGTTTACTATCATATGTTTATGTGTAACATTTGTGTCATTATTGCCATTAACATGTCATCAAAGTGACCAGAGAGACTTCATTCACCAACTAATGAAGCATATGCAGTCACAAAAGCCTGAGCACTGGCAGTCCTGTGGAAGAAAGAGAGGAAAGATCAAAGGAACCAGAGGATTCAGGGGCAACTTGTGAACGTGGCCAACCAAATATATTGACCAGCACTCATTGGGGTTCAGAGAGATCAGGAGCCCTTATGGGTCTGCTATGGATCCTCTACATATATGTTAGAGGTGAGCATCTTGGTCATTATGGGGGATTCCTGATAGTGGGAGAGGGGATTGTATCTACATCTTTGGATACATGTGAAACATATTTTTCTCCACTGGATTGTCTCATCCAGGCTTGATGTAATGGCCCATGCATTTTCCTATTGTAACATATTATATTGTGTTTGGTTGATGACTCTGTAATTCTTGCGCTTTTCTGAAGTGAGAGGGAGGATGGACCTGGAGAAGAGGGAAGGCAGTTGGAGGAGACACTAGGGGAAGGAACAAAACTTTGTTTTTGACGTAATGTATGAAAGAAGAATAAATTATAAATTGTTCTGATAAATTATTTTTAAGTTGTAAAAATTACTGAACAAATAAACTTTTTACAAGGATATCACAGTATGTTTGAAACCCAAAGATACTATCTGAATTAGTTAAATATTTAGCAGTGCTTACTCTGTTGTATATTCACTGGCTGTTAGATATTTCTCTATAGTACCACTAATATATCTTTAAAATATATTATTCCAAAAGAGTTCTTGCACAGTAAAAATTTCAAAGAAACATCCACAGTGTTATTTATAACTTTAAAACTTAAAAAAAATGTATCATCTGTAGACATTTTGCAGTTTGATTTTGAGAATCTTAGGACACAAAGGACATGTGCTCAGCTACAGAAATAAGGAAGCATTGCAGCTGTGTCCAGCCCTAACTGGTTTTTATGATTTGCATGCATTTACTGCACAGCCTTGAGGACTTCTTCATATACCAGTCACACCCTGTGCAGATGTCACTGCAGTCAGTACTCAGCATCGACATGGGGGCCGCTGCTCAGCTCATTGGGCTGCTGCTGCTCTGGGTTCCAGGTAAAAAAGAGAGTAAAATGAGAATTTCACTGTTACTGTGTGATTTTTGTTTACTGACATTTGGGGGAGATTCTCTCGTTTTATGCTTTAATATGTGTTAATTTATTATGTCTCCACTTATAGGTGCCAGGTGTGATATCCAGATGACCCCATCCACTCTGTCTGCATCTCTAAGAGAAAAAGTCACTCTCTGTTGCCGAGCAAATAAAGGAATTAGAAGTTTTTTTTTTTATCATGGTATCAGCTGAAACCAGGAAAAGCTCCTAAGCTCCTGATCTACAGTGCATCGAAATTGGCAAATGGAGTCCCATTGAGGTTCAGTGCCAGTGGGTCTGGGGCAGATTATTCACTCACCATCAGCAGCCTGGAGGCTGATGACTTTGCAGATTATTACTGTCTACAGACTGCTAGCTATCCTCTCACAGTGATACAAGTCAAAACATAAACCTCATGGAAGCAGATGGGAGATGCTGCTCTGCCTCAGTTGCTCTTGCATAGGACTCACTCATACAAGCTGTTCATCGGATACTACAGGATTTTTATAAAATCTCACAGAGAGGTTAAACTGTCTTCTCTGTACACTAAATAACTTCCTACCTCTTCATCTCCAGAACCATAGAGTACCAATGTATTTTCCTACCTTAACACAGGACACAGTCTTTTTTTTTTGAGGAGTCAGAGGTATATCACCAATTGAAATCATATTAGACGAGTTGAAGTCTTTGGATATTCCTAGCAGACAACATTCAAATTCAATAAATATCTTCTAAGCACCAGCACTTACATGGAAGAAAATAATAGTGAATCTGACAGTAAAAATTATAGTGAATCTGACAGTAAAGTGAATCTGACAGTAAAAATAATTTCTTGCTTTCTCACAAAATCTAAGGCACATGTGTCGAATAAAGTGAATGTTGCCTAATGTTGATTTTCTGTTGTTCCTTGAAATTGTAGCCATGCATGTTGATACTTTCAGCTGCCTGCAGCCCTTCAAATAAAATTCCTCTAGTTCCTACGTCCACTAGTCTATTTACAAGTATTAAACAAATTTATCCACTCTCATTGACGTTCAAAACCACTGTGTGAAATGAAACGTAAGTTTGTGTATATAAAATTATAGAGAGTATAGGCTTGTTTGGAACTTGTATTCAGAAGTGTTATCATTAAAGAATTGTTATACTATAGCACAATTTTAGGAACAAAATCAAACACCAACACAATGATAATCTATCCTCAAATATATTATTTTACTTGTTTGTGGGTAAGATCTATTTACTATTTGGTTTTGTCATTTTTCATATGACTTTTTGTGGGGTGTGTTTGTGTGTGTTTGTGTGTGTGTGTGTGTGTGCATGTGTATGTGTATGTGTGTGTATGTGTGTGTATGTATGTGTGTGTGTGTGTTTATTTATCAGCTTCACATTTTCTTAGTTTTTCTGTCTTTGGGTTTTTTACATAAATTGTGTACTGAGTTAAATAATTTCAAAAACACCACCAAAATATTAGTTGCAATACATTTAATTTATCTGCAAGTGGGAGATAATGTACATCTAAATGTAGTTTATAGAGCCAGAGAGACTGTCCATTGGTTTGAAGACCTGATATTTTTGAAGAGTATTTGACTCTCAGAACCCACATGATTACTCACAGCTACCTTTGACTTCAGTTTCAGAGAACCATCTTTTGGCCTCTAAGGACACCTGACATTCAGGTAACTTTGTTAAACATGCAAGCAAAACAACCCATTCATGTAGAAATATATTTTTTAAAGAGTACTTCATGTTATGACACAGATAAAATCTGTATTCACTTGTATGTCTGTTATCCCACATGCGCTATTTCACTGCCCTTTGTGTATGTACAAATTTTATTATTATTATGTTGAGATTCTTTTCTTACAAAATTGAATGCTAATCTTATAAGCCAATATTTTACTTACTTCATGTCATTAATTGATCATTTTAATAGAACTGATGTGTCTGTGATATTGTGTGAGACACATTGATGGCAGTAGATATTTTGTTCTTTTGTGTAATTTGAGATAAAAGGCCCAATGCTCTTTCACACGTTATGACTATTATATTTGCCTGAGGTTTATAGGTAATCATGACAGTGAGGTTTTTTGTGACTATGTTTGATGTCTTGAAAGTTTGTCAAAAGTGCTATGTACTCACATATAAATTATTTCTAAGACATTATACAGATAATTACTTTCCAGTTGTCAGAAGGATTGACTATATTGTTCTATTGTTAAAATGACATTCCTTTGTATAAAGTGGTGTTTCTGTATTCTGTGAATTAGTGTTGCTACCATAGGTAATAAAGAAGTTGCTCTGGCAGTCTTATGAAAAGGCAGAACATAGCCAGGTGAGAAATCAAAAGAGATATAGTAAGGAGAAAGGTGAGTGAGGGATGTAATAGAAAATGCTTAGAGTTGCTGCTCAGGAAGGAAGATGTAAAGGGACACAGGTAAAGACACAGAATACATGTCAATAAATTGATTAATAGAAATGGGTTGAATTAACTTGTAAGAGCTAGTTAATAATAAACCTGAGCCATATACAAAACAGTTTATAATTAATATAAGCTTCTAACTAATTATTTTATAAGTGGCTATGGGACCTCATGTGAGAGAGAATCATTATGACCTCATGCTAGGCAGGATGAGAAACGTCTTTCTACAATTAGTCTTGTGAAATACAATCAACAAGATTATGAAGTATCATTGGAGACAAATACAAGGAGGAAATGCAGAGGCTAAGAGTTGGGAGAGGAGGAGAGGAAGAGGAAAAAGAGACACTGAAATAAAATGCACTAGATCCCTTTCCTGTATTTCCATGTTTAACCGTATACTTCCATCAAAACAACTGTGTTAGAGAAGACATTTTCAAGAAAATATCACATTTTAAAATAGTTTCTGAGGTTTTAGTGCTGAATTTAGCTCATGACTAAAGGTAGTCATGGTGATTTCTATTTTCAGTGTGCTCTCCCGCCTTATCTCTAGGCATATCAAGAGATCAATAAACTAACATTTCCTTCTTCCAATGTTTCCATCTTAGAGAATAGTCACTATTTAATTACTTAGATATTTTCAAAGATTTATAATAGCCATTGTATTAACAATGATGTCCATAATAGAAATAAAGGTAAGTCTTGAGACAACCAAGGTATTTTTATTTATTTTAGATTATATATTTTTCTTTATTCTCTTTTTATTAAGAATAGATTTTTCTCAAATGATACAGCCTCATTATGGCTTTTTTTCCCTGAAAATATTCAAATTATCCCACCCCACTTATTTTCTGTCAGGATCCACTCCCTTTCTAATTATCAGTAGAAAATTAACAGTTTCTAGAATGAAGTCCACTCGATCATGGTGTACGATTTTGGTGCATTATTTAATTTGCTTTCCATCCAACCGCTAGGAAAGATAGAATCATCCAAAATTCTATGCTGGTCAAAAGCATTCCCAGTAGTTTGACATAGGAGTGATGAGCACAATGTCACTGCAAAAAATAAGATAAAGTTGACTTTGCCAATATGAGGAAAAAAGCAATGGATCTTTAACCTGTTATAATCTGACACTGACCACACACTGTTAATGCCAGAACTTGTAATCCAATGTTCCTTTTTCCAGTAATTGGGAGAGACCACAATTTAATCCTAACAGTAGGAAAGTTAAAACAGGATGTGTAATAGTTGGGTAGAGAAAGAAAAAATATAGAGCTGAAGGAGGAGACAAGAGTTCTTTCCATTTACCTGAGACCTCATGCATGGGATCACAAGGGCTCGAATTAAAGGTGTTTGCCATCACTCCTGGCTCTGTTAGGCCTTGAACTCACAGAGATATAAAAGGATCTCTGCCTCCTGAGCAATGCAGTTGAAGGTATCAGTCACCATTTAGTGATATTCATGTCTTGGCTCTGTTACTGTCTTCCAAGCAATATTTACTAAATTTATAACATATCAACACATATGCATGGAGTAGTGTTAACATTTTTTGGTTCTAATCAGTGAGAGGGTGCATTCCCAAATTGTTAGAAGATCACCACAAAGAAATAGTGGAACATTTAAAATAATTAGCCTTTAACTATGGAATAATTGGGAGTGTGAAAATACTACTGTTGTAGGAACTTGATCCAGTCACCTAATGGCATTAGGGTGACAAGCTCTAGGGCATAGTCTCATCTGAATATATGTCTATATAAAACTGAAGAGAGTATGATGTGCTTTCTTTTGGGTGGTTCCAGCAGGACAGTTTGGGCCCATCGCCCTTGGGTCAAAGGGAGTACAACAGCTGGTTGAGCAGTAGAGTCTGTTCTGCGTCTTGCAAATAACTTATTGATGTTATTTCCCTAATAAATTTTATCTAGTCCAGTGTCTCTGGCACCAAAAATATTGTGAGCCCATTGGCTCTGTGGCTAACACAGCTAAAAGCTGCTTAGACACATGGAACCACTCAGCGCACGTTCTAGCATTTTCAGTGGGTTTGCATATCATTTGCACTGGTGCTTTAAAAACAAACAAACAAATTGGATCCATGCTGCCTGCATGCATCCTGGAGCCAGTTCTCAGAACCAAAGCGAGTTACAGCTGCACTTTCATATGTGTCCGTGCCCTGATCTGTCTTGTCTTGCCTCCTTATGCCTGTTTGGACCAAAGGATCTAGTCCCTCAGACCTGCATACAACTGCTCTTTCTAACCAATTTTGTTCACTATAAACAATTCCTAAAGCAGAATCTGCTGTGGGTCAGGTATGAAGAGCCCTGATCTGTCCTGGCTCCACCTGCTGGTCAAGCCCTGTAACTACATACTGACACCTTGACATGTAGTTTCTCTCCAAGTCATTAGCACGCCAGCTTTTCTAACTGCTGATTAATCAAGATTGTTCCAATTTTAACATTTTTTACCGTGGGTTTTAACAACGTTTAATTACTTAACACCTTTAAATGTTTAACCAGTAAATAATTAAAATAATTTACAAACTTTTCCCATGTCAAAGTTGGGAAATATCACTATGATGCCATTAGGTATTTGTTCATTTCTATGATGGTCAACTTGCTATGGATAAAGAGCTTAGCTCGGACTAATATGTTTTTATCTATAATCGTATGACAGTTCATACGTTATTCTTAAAAATGATATGATAAATTTGCAAAAAATGAGAAGCTGACTAAAATGATATGACTTTGCAGAATAATAAAGAGGAATTGGACGAAAAATACAAATTATGAAGAATAACTATAAAAATTGTCAGATATAATATTGGCTTTAAAAGTTAACATGCGAGCCATTGTGATAGTCACTAAGGGAGACAAGACAGCATTGGCAGATAAGATGAAAACTTTAGAGATTTTATGTATGATAAGAACAAGAAACTGATCTCATAAAGGTTTTGAGATTTGATGGTTCAAAATACAACTACTAATAAAACTTAAGAATTGAGAAGTTATTAAGACTGATGAAGAGGGTGTTTTGATGCAAATGAAAGATGTCAGAGAGGCGTCAGCCTCACCATTTCATTACAGATTTAGAGATGACCTGCCAAGTGTTGTTAGCAGAACTGCCACAATTTATTCTGCTACTGTTTGTGACAGGCAATCCAATAAAAATTATCTCAAAAACGTACAAAGATAGTGAAATACTAACACACACACACAGACACACACACAAACACACATACACCCACACATACACATACATACACACACAAACATACATACATATACCCACACATAAACACACACACACAAACACACATCTATAGATATATGGATGATTTAAAAATATTAAGGAAACAATAGTTTCTTATGGTAGACAAGCATCATACATGAAGCAGTTGTTAGATAGATGATCAGATTTACTCCAAACTACTGGAATCAATTAGACTCAGCAATATTATGTTTCTTTGTTATTATGTAAAAGCTTTTTGAGCAAACAAGGTAAGAGTTTTGAATAGCAAAGTAAGATTAGAGATTTTGAAATTCTCCAAGATCAAATACTTGACATGGGCACTCATGCTGTTGTAAATAATCAGGCTACACTTGATGAACACAGCTTGTACTTATGAGGTTGGCAGCACTAATGGCTTGGGATAACAGTTAAGAATCATAAAACCTCGAGCCATTTATTAAAGTTATATAAGGCTCAAAAAACCTTCACAGACTTTTTGAAATATCTACTAAACTTGTAAATGGAGTATGACTTGAATTTTGGACTTTAGAGCATGATTAGTTAGAAGGCAAAAAGATAATTGGACCTTTAAAGGTCAGATCAGGACCCATAAAAAATAGATCCAACAGACATTAAACTCTAATTATAGTTTGAATATGATAGAAAATTTCCAAAATCCTGAACAGGCATCAAATATCAAATGTTTTAATTTGGTAAAAAAAAAATAAATAATAAGAAAGAGGGAGATTATAGACACAACATCCCTAAAAATATTCCTTTTTGTAGGGATGCCCAAAAAGGTATGGTCTAAACTTCTAGATTAGGCAAAAGTTGACTAAAAGCCTACATTGGAACAATGAAATAAGATTAACAAGAAACAACCAAGTCAACCTTCCACCATCAGGAAACACAATGACGACATCACACAGGTCCCCATACTGAACATGATACAGTCATTCCCTGTCACAGTTAGGAACATTTCTTCTCTAAACAATGAGAAAATCCACTCCATAACTGAAACAAAAACAAAAACATGCTGCTCTAGATGATAGACAGCTTTGGAAGATGAATCAAAAATTCCCGGAAAAATCATAAAACAAATATTTTGGTAGACCTCTATGAATTACCGAAAAACAAAGGTAAAAATAAAAACAAAAAACAATATAATTGAGGGTCTATTGGACACAGGCTGAGATGTGACTATAACAAACCAGAATAATGGCATCTGAACAGGACTCTTTAGGAGGCACATGTTCAGTTCTTAGGAATTGGAACCTTATTTCTACTAAAACAAAGCACAAGATGCGTTGAATGTATAGGATTAGAAAGACAGATAAGATAAGTGAGGCCATATGTGGATAACGTAGCTGTGAATCTATAGGGTCATGGTCTGTTAAAGTAATGAAATACGCAGGTTGATGTTCCTCCAAAGTCTCTCAGAAATAGACAAAAAAAAAAAAAAAACCAACTTAAGTTTCTGAGAAGAATATTATCAGGCACTATAAAAAACAGTCTCTGACTATTCAGGCTATTAAAAATCTGTCAATCTTTCAGTGGTAGGAAAAGCCTTATTCCTACAATTGATTTTATTGAGAAACCAGATGGGTTGGGTAATGGACTTTGACATTAGAAATACTGCAGTCTTTATAACAGAGAATTCAGAAGCAGCTAAATCTCAACCTACTGGAGAATCAACCAACCCTTGAATTCTATTTTATTAATTATAGAATGAAATATAGAGAATGGGATATGCTGACAGTTTTTAGGGGCATAAAAAGAGTAACTCAGCCCGATGGACGCTCTACAGCCTGGAATTACTTTGCTTTCTCTGTTAGGTAAAGGATGATCTATTGAAGTTATTGACTTCATATGCTCACTTCACTACAAATTTATAAAAAGAGATTATGGAAAATTGCTTTAACAGTACCTATTCATAATAACTTTTATTCCATTAATAATAGATGTCATGGAAGATTCTCATACAGAGCTGGACAGAGAGTAAGACTCTGTGCTAATATTTTGTTTAATTGCTATTGCTAACAAATTGTGCAATTTCTGCAATCTATAAGTTACCATTATGTGGATGACATCATATTAGCTGATTACGTAGATACTTTAGAAAACTGTCTTTCGATGTTAAGAAATTTTTGTCTCACTTGGGATTAAAATCACTCCTCAAATTACAAAAAGGAGATTCTATTAATTACTTAGTATATAAAATTTATCTACAAAACTTGACCACAAATGGTACAAATTAGAATAGATAGATTGTGACTTATTAATGACTTTCAAAGATTGCTAAGAGACACTTCCAATTGATGGCCTGTGCTTAGGGTAAAAACTGAAAAACTGTGTAATTTGTTGAAAAAACTTAAATGGTAACAAGGCATTAAATAGTCCAAGAGAATTATTGAATGAAGTTGAGACAGAATTGGCTTTAAAGACATATAGCTTTGGTTGGAAAGAAAGTACAGGGCCCACATGTGGAGCATGTGGATTCAGAGCTTGACTGCATTCTGATTATTGTATCTTCTATGCATTCAACTATGGGAAAGTTAATGTTGCAACATGGTTTCTTGAATTAAGCTAATAATTTATACATTATGAGAAATAGTAATAGTAATCATCACAAATATTTAACATACATCAGATCTCATATGGGTCTGCCAGATCCTTTAGCACAAAGTAATGATAAAATCAATCAGTTAACTATTATTAGGATATGTGCTAGAAGCCTAAGAATTTTATTAAAATCACCACAGAATAGCAAAGGTTCAAAAGAGATTTTTCCATCACTTGGAAACAAGCCAAAGAAATTAAACAAACAAAAAGTCCTACATTTTTCCTTCTATAACCAAACTACATTACCAGCAGGAAGTAGTCCTCATGGTTTACAAACAAGTAAAATTTGGCAAAAAGATGTGTTTCACTTTGCAGATTTTAAAACAGTAAAATATGTCTCAGGACCATCCAATAAGTCACTGGGTTGCAAGGGAAAGGTATTTGGCTGAAGAAGAGAAAGCAGATAGTGAAGTACCTTGAGAGGGTCAAGCAGTTTGAAACAGCTAGAAGTCCAAGCTTATTTGATGAGTGTATATATAAATTTTCAAGGCCAGGATTCAAGCAATTAATCATAAAGCAGTCAAAGACTCTCTTGTAAAATTCCAGTGCTGTCTTTGAATCAGATGGAAGGCAAATTCACTATTAAATCTTTTGCCTTCTGGTAGTTCAAGAAGCCTACACTGTTAAGATAATGAATTCTTCCCCAGGGCCTAATCATGCTAGTCTCATGTTGGTCAAAGATAAAGCAAGGAGTATGATGAACTTATTTAAACTCAGAAGTAGCTAAATCACTGTGACTCTTTGAATCTTAAAGTCAGAAAAGATTCCTGAGATACTATATGAAGCTGAGTAACTGTATGTGTACCTACAAAAATATGTACACTATACAGTAGATAGTTTTCAGGATTTAAATGGGCAACTGCTTTGCATTCTGAAAAGACATATTATGTAAATGCATGCCTATTAGAAGCCATGGACATCATGGGAATTTATGTACAAATTGAGAGCATGTCTGTCTCTGATAAAATAAAAAGCGTTTTGTATGTGAAAATATAAAGCATATTGCAGGTAACACAGCATAATATGACAAGTAGTCTTAGAAAGATTTAATATGGTTTTAAAAATGCTTATGAAACAGAAAAAGGTAACTAGGTACCCCTGAGATAGGTTACAAAATGCCTTATTAACCTTAAATATTCTAAACCCCAATAAAAAGAGAGCGAGAGAAAGATAACATTTTAGCTGTGAAGATTTAATAAAAACTCCAAAAGTTTAGGAGATAGCAGATGGAATCTACTTAGAGTCTATATGGGGATTTAATAAAAGCTCCAGAAGATTTGGAGATAAGAGGGATTTAACAACAGTCTGTCTAGGAGGATCAGAGTTGTGGTGACTCACACCTTTAATCCCAGCACAGGGAGTATCATAGGAGTGGTGACCTGTACCCTTCATCCCAACTGAGTTCAAGGTCCTCTTAGTTTACAGAGGGAATTCCATGTTCCCAGGCAAACAGTGGTGGGGTCATGCCTTAATTTACCAAGAGAGTATTTAAGACAGGCATAGAGAGACAGAGGAAGAGGAAGCCAAGAGAAGGCAGGGTGAGGAAGCTGGAAGGCAGATGGGTAAGATCTGACTGTGGTGTTTACTCTCTCTAATATCTCTGATTTTCTTAGAGATCTGTCAAGGAGTCTCATTTATTTGTGTGACACTTAGCCATTCTGAAATGTGTAAGATAGTATCTCATGCAACTTTGCAAAATGTTAATTGCATTGATAATTTATTCCTATACATCCAGAAACACATCCAGAAGCCAAAGGAGTTCCTGTGCTAGTCTGGACAATCATTTATTTGTTTGTCTAGGTGCAAGAAGGCCATTTCTCTAAAACCACCTACTTACCATCTTATTCTTATGCACAACATCTATGACATTATTGAAGTTTACAGGTCATCAAGGAGAACAGAGGGACTTCCTTCAGCAACTAATGAAATAAATGCTGAGTCCCCAAACCAAACATTAGGCACATCTCTGAAAGTCTTGTGGAGAAGGGGGAGAAAAGATCAGAGGAAACAGAGTGCTTGGAAAGATTATGGGAACATAACTCAAAACCACTGACCATGACTCATGGGTGCAAAGAAATACAGGAGCTTGTATGAGTCTAATATAGGTACTCTGAATATAGATTAAGCCTGAGTAGCTTGATGTTACTAACAGTGGGAGTAACACATGTCTCTGTCTCTTTTGGTTGTCTGTGGAGACCATTTCCCTGTACTTGGATGCTTAGGGGCTGGGCCTATTGTAGCATATTATGCTGTGTTTCATTGTTGGAGGTCTGATTTTTTCTGAGAGGAGATGAATAGAGGGTCAACCTGGAGAAGAACTGAGGAATGGATTGTCCACCTGGAGAAGAAGAGAGGTGTGAGTTAGAGGCAGAGGAAGGGATGGTAAGGAAAAGCATTTTCAATGTAATGTATGAAGAAGGAAGAAAATTAAATGGTTTTGATAAATTATTATATTAATTTGTAAAAATAACCAGTCAGAACAAACAGTTCACAAGGATTCAAAAGCTTTTTAATCCTTGATAATTCGTTTAGTGAAAAATTTAATAGCCCTTCCACTGTTGCATATTCTTTGACAGTCACAATGTTGTCTATATTAACATTAATATACCTTTGAAATATATTATTCAAAAAGAGTTTATGTACAATCGAGTATTTTTAACAAAAGCTCAGAAATATCATCTATGATTTTAAAACTTAGAAAAGAAGTGTTCTCCAAAGGCACTTGAGTTGTCTGACCTTGAGCATTTAGGAACACAGAACTTGTACTCAGTTACTGAGATAAGAAAGCCTTGCACCTGTGCCCAGCCCTAGTTCTAGTGATTTGCATGCACTCACTGCACAGCCTTCAAGACTTCTTTATATACCAGTCATACCCTGTTCAGTTATCACTGCAGTCAGGACTCAGCATGGACATGAGGGCCCCTGCTCAGCTCCTTGGGCTCCTGTTGTTCTGGATTCCAGGTAAAAGAAGGAATAAAATGGGAATTTCACTATCACAAAGTCATTATTTTTGACTGGCTTTTACAGGAGGTCCTCTCTTATCATGCTTAACTATGTGGATATCTGTCTCCATTTCTAGGTGCCTTGTGTGAAATCCAGATGATCCAGTCTCCTTCTTCCCTGTCTGCATCTGTGGGAGACAGAGTCACTATCACATGTCAAGCCAGTCAGGGCATTAGCAATGACTTAAATTGGTACCAGCAGAAACCAGGGAAAGCCCCTCAGCTCCTTATCTATTATACAAATAGATTGGAAGACGGGGTCCCATCGAGGTTCAGTGGCAGTGGGTCTGGGACAGATTATTCTCTCACCATCAGCAGCCTGGAGTCTGAAGACTTTGCAGATTATTACTGCCAACAGGATAATCAGTTTCCTCCCACAGTGATACAAGTCATAACACAAACCTCATGGAAGCAGAAGTGAGAGACTGGTCTGCCTCAGCTGCTCCTGCTCATGACTCACTTACTGAAACTATTTCTCACATGTCACAGAAATTTGACAAAATCTCACAGAGAGACATTTGTTTAGGTAGATGAACCTAAACAGTCCTCCCTGTCCCTAGTTATTTTTCTTCCTCTCCATCTCCAGCACTACAGAGAACCAATGCTCTTTTTTTTCTTACCAAAGAATAGACTCATTCTGTGTCAGGAATCTAAATTGCGCCTCCAGCTGGAACACATACAGAAGGGTAAAAGCTTCTGTGGACATTCCAGAAGACATTATTTAAATGCAATGGATTAGCTTCTATGCAACAACATTTAAATGACAGGAAAATATTATTGAGAGAAGCTGACAGTAAATACATTTCCTTGTCTTTTCACAAAAGCTACAGAACATGTGTCAAAAAAAGAGAAAATTTCCTGAAGACGATTTTCTGTTGTGCCTTGAAATTGCAGCCATGTGTGTTAATACTTTCTGCTACAGCACTCCACACAGGATTCCAGTTAGAATACTGTATATGTTTCACAGAGGATTTCAACCCTCTGTCAAATACAGTGGGGAAAGCACTTCGCTGATGTATGAACTTCACAACAATGCAATGTATTTCACAGGTATATAAATAATGAGTATGAGGTAAAGTTGTAAAAAAAAGATTGAATACTCTCATCTGAGAAGAACAGCAGACACTAACAATCTCAGTCGACTCTTCTGCTCCATGCCAGTGGTTTTGTTTGTAGAAATATCAACCTGACTCCAAAAATTCACTTGATAATGACAACATTCTCTCTCCTACAGTATCCTGTACTGTGGGGTAAGATCCCAAAGCATTGAGACTAAGGCACATTTCCAGATTCACTAAGATACACCATTTAAACTGAACTTCTACCTACTACTCTTTGAACTGTGAATTCTCTCGCTCTCTCTCTCTCTCTCTCTCTCTCTCTCTCTCTCTCTCTCTCTCTGTGTGTGTGTGTGTGTGTGTGTGTGTGTGTATGTATGTCTTTCTTAGACTGTGGGAGGTAAAGCAGTATCTAAAGTGAACATGATGCTGAGCAGTCTCTGAAATGACCAGAACTCAGTAATAACTTCACTGATTAACAGATAGTCTTTAGCACATTACCCACAAAACTGGAAGATTTCATTTGGGGACTGTGGAAAAAAATTACTTCTAATTTTGGTCCTTTTAATTTTTCTATAGTTTTAATTTTTAAAATATACTTAAATTTTTTACTATTTACTTTTATTTCATTGCTGTCTTTAGAAAAATATAAAGTTGTATGAAAGCTCTGCCTTTGATAGAACCCATAGTAATCAAGAAAGTATCAGCTCATCTCATCTATTTCCAATTATTTTTGTTCCCAAGTAAAAATTAATTTAGATTATTCTGCAACAAAGACAAATCTAATCAAGACATTATTCTTACTTAACAAATGTGCTCCAGGTTGATTAATGGAACAAGAAAACGGCCACTTGCTCAAACTTAAACCTGTATCATTGTCCTCTTATAATCTAGATGCAAACCAGTTGGGTGTTCTAGGTAATGTGACAGACACATTGATCAGTCCTATGTATTAGGCATGGGTTACCTGCATAGCATCCAATAGGAATGTTTTTCTAACTCAGAATCTACTGTCACTATCCATTAGCCTCAGAGTCTCAGTCTCACTCCTAGCATTGGTCAGAGCCTGTTGGCTAGCAGAGTAAATATTTAACTTGAATTGGTACCTGCAACCTTCTCAGTTCCTGATCTATACGATTTCTAACAGTTTTCTGAGGTCCTAGACAGATTTTTTGCCAGTGTGATAAAGATTTGGCACTCAAAATTTCAAGGGTAGAGCCTTACAATTTAAAGATTTACTATTGCTTTTAAGATACACATCCTCCTCCCATGGTGGTACACTTTTAAATAAAAATCTTTCTGTTTTTATCATGGGTCAGCTGGCCCCATGTGTTTCTCTGTAGAGCACCACAGGGATCACCACAGAGCATCTTGGGGGCCAGTAAGAGGTGAGGGTTGATCATTTTGGAAGACAGGTCACGACAGTTGCATTTCCAAGTTGTCTTGCACTTACCTGGTTTCTCTGTCAACTGGTACACTGTTGGTTTGTAACAAACAGCAGGAGATTCTACTCACATTTTAAATTCAGACTGCCACAGTGCAATTGTATATACCTAGTCTCAATGCTTTGTCTATGGCTCCAGGGGTTAGTGCTATCATTCTCTTGAATCCAGTCAAGGTACAAGCTGACAGTTATACCAGTGGATCATGCTTCAAATATCTACATGTGTATTTCTACACAGTTTTTCTCTGAAACCTTCTCCTGGTGAATGGAAGAAAGACTATGACATATTTTACATTTGTTGTAAGCATCATGGATTCTAAACACAGTATATCTTACTAGTGTCATAAAATATGTTGTATTTCTCACAATATCTTGAAACACTAAAAAATATATCTCATTTCATTAATATGATAAAAAGACAAACCAGAAAATTCTAATTCTTGAATGTATAGGTGGGACTATTCCCTAAGCAAGAAGAAATAGAATAATTTAATCATTTTTATTATATTTATATTTTTTCATGTGTTTTAAAATACATTTTTATACTCTTTCAATCTTTCCTAACTATATAAAACACTAAGTAATGTTAACTGCAATTACTACTCCTTCTTGGTGGTGTGTTAATTTTGTTTATGATTGAGCCCTGGTTCCCCTTTGGGGGATGGGGCAAGAAGGTGTGGAGAGCAATGACTCTGGAGCTGGGAATTAGTTGAAACAAACGAGTTTCATCTTATTGAGAAAAGAAAACGGCTCTTAAATACCCAGGGTAAGGGCTTTGCTGTAGCTGACATCTGCTGCTGAAATGTGGTCATCTCTTGCTGGCCTAGGTCTTCTCAATTTAGGACTCTGCCTCTAGTTCCAAGGCCCCCAATGAGACTACTGTTGGCTTAGAGGTGGATATGAGGAAGTGATATGAGCACAAGTTTTAAGGCGCCAGTTATAATCAGTTTAAACTGTTTTAGACTAGGTTGGCCCCAGACACTTTGAAGCCTCTAAGCCTTATACATCTCAAATATCCACCTATTTCTTGTTAGTCATGTGACATGCTAAGTGGGAGCCTTGGTGCTTTGGCCCTGACCTTGTTGACCTCACCTTACGAGGGCTAAGCATTTGGACTGTGCCTGTCTTAGATTGGCCTGCCAGAAATGAGCTCTTACTTATCTCTGGTCATAAGTCCTTGAATATCATCATATTTAGACGTTAGTACTGGTTGGTTGTGGGCTTAGACAGTAACATTTTGAATCTCAGTGAGCCATGAATGCATTACCTATCTAGGAAGGCTTTACACTACATGCCTAAGAACCACTAAAAGATGAAGAATCAGTTTGATGGCCACTATTTTCTGGGAAATGTGCTGTAAGAGACACTTAAAAAAAGAATTAAAAACATCACTCCACCCATAAAAATAGTCAATGTCCAGAAAAAACTTGGATGGATCTTGCTCTTATGGGCAGGGCTGAGGAAGGGTCTTCACTGAGAGTTTAAAGGAACTGACATTTTCTCAGGCTAAAAGCTGTGGACTTCAGCCAAGTAAAAACCTTTATTACATTTTGCATATGTGTGCATTTGAAACAAATTAGAAATAAAAATTTTTATATTGAAAACACTAAGATTTTGGATACAGCACTATGATTTTAGACTATCATAAGTTGAATAACTGAGGTTTAAGCAATGCTGTGGGCAGCAAACCAAGGGAAATAGCATGGTGGAATTCTTCACAGAGAATTTGGTTCCCAGCACCAGAGACTGATATCATGACAAGGTCTCTGCAAATATTTTTATTTTTGGGGTGGGGGGTTGGTAAGAAAAGAGCAAATTCTCTTCCTTATGTTTTCTTACCATCCTTCAGTTTGTTCTTTCACTTTTCTCTTTGTTTTCTGAAGCTTCTTTCTGTCTTGTACCATTGAGGAGCTGACTGATGTCCAAGGAAAATTCAGACTCTCTTCTCTCACCTCTTTCCCATTTCTCTTCTTCTGACAGCTACTGAGATACACAAGTTACTTACTGTTTTATTAAGTCTCCAATTCTATCAGGAATTTAAATTATTTTGGTAAAAAGAGACTTTGATTCTTAAGTAAAAACTTGCCATGATCTACACTCTACAGTTCTTCCTTCTGATCTTATAGCACATAATTCTCTAGTATGGCTTTTATGCCAGTACATATAATTGTTCAATTAAATCACTTGATTTTTAGTATCTATGTGTTTTTTGACATTGGAGTTTTCAAAATTTACAAAAAAAAACTTGTTGTCAAAGAACTTTGAATATATTTCACATCAACATATTAAAACACAGGGGTGTATTTTCTCATTTCCTAAAGCATTTTAAAGTATAAAATTATGTCTGAAATGTTATTGTGGTAATTAGACTTACACGTTAACATTTTAGTAGACAATCAAAAGTATAAATTTTTTTCTAAGAAAATAAATAAGAAGATTGGATAAATTATAGTAAGTGTGAACATGGTAGGTACATAGTCTGGCCTATGGCTTACATATTTGCAAGGGAACCAGCACCTCAGAGCTGTGACCAGTGCTGCAGTACCTGTTCTGATTGATCTTCAAGTTCCATAGACAAAAAGGGTCAGAGAATGTGATCATGCTCTAATAAGGTCTCAGCTCAAGTGTATTTCACTTAGGACAGATAGCAATACTGAAAATATATAAACATTAGGCCCATTGTATATAAGAATTATTAAATTATAATATTGAATAATCATATTGGTTTTTGTATAAAATTCAATTACTGATTACTATGATAATAATATGACAAATTGTGCATAATAAATGACTGTCCATAATGAGGTCGCTACTTTTTTCCCTACTGAGCCAAAGTTTATTTAAGGGACATATTAACTTTTCTCTGTAGACAGGACAGAAAGACATTATTTCCTATAGAGATAGAGACCAGATGAAAACACACTGAAGCTGCCAGGCCCTGCTTACTTCCCATATCTTGTCTTCTGTGAGGCACATATCCATTGTTTCTCTAATGCTTTCCTCTATCCTGAGACACTGCACCTGGATCTGGCTACCTGTTCTGAACAACTGAAATAATTTATTACCCTTAGAAAACCCTTAGTTATAATGATCATTTATTTATACATGTCCAAGAACACATCCAGAAGCCAAGGGAGATACACTAATCTGTCTTATCTTTTGTCAGTCTATGTGCAAGATAGCTGAATCTCCTCTAAGTAAACATTCAAGGAGAGTTTTCTGTTTGTTATCATATGCTTATGTGTAACATTTGTGTCATTATTGCCATTAACAAGTCATCAAAGTGACCAGAGAGACTTCATTCACCAACTAATGAAGCAGATGCAGAGTCACAAAAGCCTGAGCTCTGGCAGTCCTGTGGAAGAAAGAGAGGAAAGATCAAAGGAACCAGAGGACTCAGGGGAAACATGTGAATATGGCCCACCGAATCTATTGATCAGCACTCATGAGGGCTCAGAGAGATCATGAGATCTGCTATGGATCCTCTACATATATGTTACAGCTGAGCATCTTGGTCATCCTGGGCGATTCCCAATAGTGGGAGAGGGAACTGTATCTAATCTTTGGCTGCATGTGAAACCTGTTTTTCTCCACTGGATTGTCTCATCCAGCCTTGATATAATGGTACATGCATTTTCTTATTGTAGCATATTATGTTGTGTGTAGTTGATGACTCTGTGATGCTTGCTCTTTTCTGAGATGAGAGGAAGGGTATTTTGGAGAAGAAGAAAGGTGGCTGGGGGAGACACTAGGGGAAGGAAGAAAACTTTGGTTTTGATGTAGTATATGAAAGAAGAATAAATTATAAATTGTTCTAATAAATTATTTTTAAGTTGTAATAATGACTGAACAAACAAACAAACTTTTTACAAGGATATCACAGTATGCTTGAACCCACAGATATTACCTGAATTAGTTAAATATTTAACAGTCCTTACTCCATTGTATATTCACTCACTGTTAGATATTTGTGTATATTACCACTAATATATCTTTAAAATATATTATTCAAAAAGCAGTTCATGCACGGAAAAAAATTCAAATAAACATCCACAGTGTTATTTATAGTTTTAAAACTTAAAAAAAATGTATTCTCTGTAGACATTTTGTAGTTTGATTTTGAGAATCTTAGGACACAAAGGACATGTGCTCAGTTACAGAAATAAGGAAGCCTTGCAGCTATTTCCAGCCCTAACTGATTCTTATGATTTGCATACACTCATTGTTCAGCCTTGAGGGCTTCTTCATATACCAGTCACACCCTGTGCAGATGTCACTGCAGTCAGTACTCAGCATGGACATGAGGGCCCCTGCTCAGCTCCTTGGGCTCCTGCTGTTCTGGATTCCAGGTAAAAAAGAGAATAAAATGAGAATTTCACTGTTACTGTGTGATTTTTGTTCACTGACAGTTGGGAAAGATCCTCTCGTTTTATGCTTAAATATGCATGAATTTAATATGTCTCCACTTTTAGGTGCCAGATGTGATATCCAGATGACCCAGTCCCCATCCACTCTGTCTGCATCTCTGGGAGACAAAGTCAGTCTCAGTTGCCGGGCAAGTCAAGGAATCAGTAGTTCGTTATCATGGTATCAGCAGAATCCAGGAAAAGCTCCTAAGCTCCTGATCTACAGTGCATCCACCTTGGCAGAAGGGGTCCCATCGAGGTTCAGTGGCAGTAGGTCTGGGACAGATTTTTCCCTCACCATCAGCAGCCTGGAGCCTGAAGACATTGCAGATTATTACTGTTTACAAAGTTATAATACTCCTCCCACAGTGATAAAAGTCATAACATAAACCTCATGGAAGCAGAAGTGAGAGGCTGGTCTGCCTCAGCTGCTCCTGCATAGGACTCCCTCATACAAGCTGTTCATCAGATACTACAGGATTTTTATAAAATCTCACAGTGAGGTTAATGTGTCTTCTCTGTACCCTAAATACCTTCCTACCTCTTCATCTCCAAAACCACAGAGTACCAATGCATTTTCCTGCCTTAACACAGGACACAGTCTTTTTCTGTGAGGAGTCAGAGTTATATCACCAGTTGAATTCATACAGACGAGTTGAAGTCTGTGGATATTCCTAGCTCAACATCTAAATTCAATAAATACCTTCTAAGCACCAACACTTAAATGGAAGAAAATAATATTGAGTGAATCTGACAGAAAAAATAATTTCTTGCTTTCTCACAAAATCTAAGGCACACGTGTCTAAGAATGTGAATGTTGCCTAATGTTGATTTTCTGTTGTTCCTTCAAATTGCAGCCATGCATATTGATACCTCAGCTGCCTGCAGCCCTTCAAATAAAATTCTTCTAGTTCCTACATCCACTGATCTATTTACAAGTATTAAAGAAATTTTTCCACTCTCATTGACATTCTCTACCACTGTGTGAAATGAAACGTAAGTTTGTGTATATAAAGTTATAGATAGTAAAGGCCTGTTTGGAACTTTGTCTTCAGAAGTGTTGTCATTAAAGAATTGATATATTACAACACAATTTTAGGAACAAAATCAAACACCAACACAATAGTGATCTATCCTCAATTATATTTTTTTTTACTTGTTTGGGGGTAAGATCTATTTACTGTTTGGTTTTATGATTTTTCATATTATTTTTTGTGGGTGTTTGTGTGTGTATGTGTGTGTGTGCATGTATTTATCTATGATCTTAGGACACATATAGACTTAATTACTAAAATTTTGTACAAAAGAAAACATGTCACAAGCTATAATATTACATTTATGGGCTTCACATTTTCTTAGCTTTTCTGTCTTTGGGTTTTCTGCATAAATTCTGTACTGAGTTAATTAACTTCAAAAACACCATAAAATATTAGTTTCAATACATTTAATTTATCTGCAAATGGGAGATAATATACATGTAAATGTAGTTTATAGAGCTAGAGAAAACGTCCATTGGTTTGAAGACCTGATACTTTTGAAGAGTATTTGACTCTCAGAACCCACATGATTACCCACAGCTACCTTTGACTTCAGTTCCAGAGAACCATCTTTTGGCCTCTGAGGACACCTGACATTCAGATAACTTTGTTAAACATACAAGCAAAATACCTCTTCATGTAGAAATATTTTTTTAAAAAAGTACTTCATGTTATGACACAGATGAAATCTTTATTCACTTGTATGACTGTTATCACACATGAGCTATTTCACTGCTCTTTTTGTATGTACAGATTTTATTGTTATTATGTTGAGATTCTCTTCTTACGAAATTGAATACTAATCTTATCAGCCAATATTTTACTTACTTCATGTCATTAATTGATCATTTTAATAGAACTGATGTATCTGTGATATTGTGTTAGACACATTGATGGCAGTAGACATTTTGTTCTTTTGTGTAATTTGAGATAAAAGGCCCAATGCTCTTTCACATGTTATGACTATTATATTTGCCTGATATTTATAGGTAACCATGACAGTGAGGTATCTTTTGACTGTGTTTGCTGTCTTGAAATTTCATCATAATTGCTACTTATTCACATATAAATTATTTATAAGACATTATAGAGATATTTGTATATTTTTCTTCCTTAGTTGTCAGAAGGTTTGACTATATTGATCTATTGTTAAAATGGCATTCCTTTGTGTAGGATGGTGTTTCTGTATTCTGTGAATTTGTGTTGCTACCATAGGTAATAAAGAAGTTTCTCTGTCTCTCTTATGACAAGACAGAAAATAGCCATGTGAGAAATCAAAAGAGATATAGTAAGGAGAAAGGTGAGTGAGGCGTATAAAAGAAAGTGCTTAATTTGCTCTTCAGGAAGAGAGATGTAATGGGGCACAGGTAAAGTCACAGAACACATGTCAATAAATTGATTAATATAAAAGGGTTGAGTTAACTTGTAAGAGCTAGTTAATAATAAACCTGAGCCATATACAAAACAGTTTATAATTAATATAAACTTCTATCTAATTATTTTATAAGTGGCTATGGTACCTCATGTGAGAGAGAAGCATTATGACCTCAGGCTAGGCAGGATGAGAAACTTCTTTCTACAATTAGTCTTGTGAAATACAATCAACAAGATTATGAAGTATCATTGGAGACAAATACAAGGAGGAAATGCAGAGGCTAAGAGTTGGGAGAGGAGAGGAAGAGGAAATAGAGACACTAAACTAAAATGACTAGATTCCTTTCCTGTATTTCCATGTTTAACCGTACACTTCCATCAAAACAACTGTGTTAGAGAAGACATTTTCAAGAAAATACCATTTTTAATGGTTTCTGAGGTTTTAGTGCTGAATTTAGCTCATGACTAACGGTAGTCATGGTGATTTCTATTTTCTGTGTGTTCTCCCGCCTAATCTCTAGGCATATCAAGAGATCAATAAACTAACATTTTCTTCTCCCAATGTTTCCATCTTAGGGAATATTCACTATTTAATTCCTTAGATATTTTCAAAGATTTATAATAGCCATTGTAATGACAATGATGTCCATAATAGAAATAAAAATAATTCTTGAGACAAAGAACCTATTTTTATTTATTTTTGATTATATATTTTTCTCTATTCTCTTTTATTAAGAATAGATTTTTCTCACATGATACATCCTCATTATGGCTTCTTCTTCCTGCTAGCATTCAACCCCTCCCCCCTTATATTGTGTCAGGTTCCACTCCTTTTCTACTTATAAGTAAAAATTAGGTTCTAGAATGAAGTCTACCCTATCATGGTGTATGGTTTTGGTGCATTATTTAATTCGCTTTCTGTCCAACCCCTAATAAAGGGAGAATCATTCAAAATTCTATGCTAGGTCAAAACCATTCCCAGTAGTTTGACAGATGAGTGATGAGCACAAATTCTCTTGCAAAGAACAATAAACTGGACTTTTACAAGTGGAGGGGAAAAAAGCAATGGAAATTTGGACTCTTATAATCTGACACTAACTACACACTGGATCCAAATCAATAATTTTTTTTCTAAACTTCAGTTATGGCAAAAAAAAGTTTCAGAAAGTCATTATCCTATATCATTGTTCATAGTTAAGATGGGAGATGTAGATGTGAGCCTGTAGCTTTCAGTATGAAATCCTACTGTTTTCTGAGTAGAGGTAAGTATAAAAGAGTTGACTACTTCATCTTGCCTCATTTATATGTGACATTTGTATGTGTATTAAAGTTAACATTTGTAAAGATAAAAGGAAAAAAATATAAAGCAGACAGGTTGATAATTTTTGTAGCTTTCTACTCAAATTGGTGAATACTAATGAAAATTTGCAAAACCAATACAAATATATTTTTTTATTCAGCATCAAACACAAAAAACACTACCAAGAAACTTCCTCACTGCTCAAACACCCATGATAGAAAATGCAAACAACTATACAAGAAAAAGAAACATTATATATCACTATGCGTAATCAAAACTCAATCATAACGTCAGATGACTTCTTATTTGTGCAAGAGAATTAAATAGCTATTTCTCAAAACATTCAAATGACTAATGGGTATGTGGCAAAAATCTTCACTGCTACTAAATATGAAGTGCATGTCAGCAAAAATTGTAATGAAATATCTCTCTAATAAAGTAGTAAACTATTCAGTGTAACATAAGTCAACATGACAATTAGGAAAATCCCCATAAGAATTTATCAAAACAGTAAACAAGCACTTTCACATGCTCTAGTGAATTTATTATCAAAGCTATATGATGTTTAATCTTGAATGCCACCTTGATGTCAGAATATAATCAAAAGATAATGAATGGTGGACAATGTCTTGGGAAACTCTGAGAGAGCCTCTATGGGGGACAAAGATAGAGGTCCTGTAATCGCAGGTGAATTTGGTTTTCTGGAATGTTCTGGAATGTGATTTTATGGCCCCTGCAATAAACTTTTCCATTCAGGTTATAATATATGCTTATTCCTTTTGGAGTTCAGTACATAGTTAAAAACCCAATCTAGTCAGTTTACCTTTAATCTCAATATGACCTTCGGCCTTGCTTTTATGTTTTTCCAGATATAATGAATAGAATGTGTCAGGCAATTGTATTTAAATTGGTGTTTTCTTCGAAAATTCTGGGAAGAGGCTGCTTTGTTAATATGTATGATATGATATTTATTTACATGCTTTCTCATCATGTTTTTATTTTTAACTCTAACAAAATTTCTTGGATCAATGCTTTTTTGTTTTCATTTCTGTATAATAGTAAATGTAAGTGAACTAAGTTCATCTACATCATTTATATTTTCTCATCTTGAATGGTTTTATTCACTTCCCTAACCTATTTAATTGTGTTTTCCAGGATTTATTCATTTATTCTGTACAGGCTTCTATCATTTTCATAAAATTTATTTAAAGATGATTTTCTTCTTCTTATACTGTGTTGGAATATCCAAGGCTTACAGTAGTAGTATTTCTGGGGTCTGATAATGCCATATTCAAAGGGTATTGTTGATTATGTTTTTACACCGGCCTCTAGTCATCATGGTTTGGGTTTATTGTTGCTTTATCTCTGTTGGATGAATGCTTCTTAAATGCCCTTGCCCCTTGCTTTCTCTTTAGTCTCTATATTTGGGTCTGAGTGGACTATTGTTCCAGTCAGTGAGTTTGCAGGCTTTGTTTCTGGAGTTCTAGAGTCTTAGAAATTATTATAACCATTGGGAGTCTGGATATGTAATAATCTCTAGGTCTCAAATAATCAAAATTATTAATTATACCTAAAATCTAATGTTATAAAAATAATAAAAGCAAACAAAGTTAAAATATTTCAGGACATTATTACTCTCACATAAGATTCTCAAATCACAACAATACATTGAGATTCCCTTCCCTTCTCTCCTTTAATTTATAATGCAAATCTTTTCTGTACCACCTCAGCAGGTGTCATGAACAATGGCTTCTCAGTTCAAATATTAAGAATGAGGGATTCAACACTGTTTCTGAGACTACTGAGGTAAGATCAACTTTAGCAAGGAGCACTCAGCATCTCTTAATCACCACCTTAACTGTGGGCCTTCCTCTGTTTTCTGAAGTCACATATTAGTAATTTCATGAGGATCAAAAACTAACACCTTTAATTTGGATAGGATAGATTTTATTCACCTTTAAGTTTATACTCCATCATTGGGTTAAGTAAAGGCAGAAATTCAATGCAGAAACCTGTAGGCAGGAAAGGAAACTAAGACAATGGACTACAACCTAAGACTGTCTAGTAATAGTAGTATCACTGTGGACTGAGTCCTCCCACATCACTCACTAATAAAGGACAAAGTTGCTCACAGGAGAATCTGATAGAGGAAATTCCTTAAAAACAATTCCCTCTTCTTAGATATGTCTATGTTTGTGTCCAGTTGACAAAGTATAAGCAGTATGATAAGGCACTTTAGTGTGCTTAGGTCTGTAAGTGGAAGGAAGAATTAGTAAGTACATTCTTCATGATTGTAGCTGCTTACCCTCAGGCTCTGACATTGCTATGCCCAAGTAAACTATATGCAGTCACTCAGGACTTCCTTAATTCAGTTCTTCACCTGCTTTATAGCATTGTATTTTATTTTGTGAGCTGTTAAGGGTGGTCACAGACCTGAGGCAGACATTAATAATTGATTTTGATCATGAAATATAAGGATGATTCACAGAGGGATACGTAGTTTGTTGAACATTTCTGAATGGTTTCTGAGAGCACATCAACTATGGGGGACAGATGTGATTAACAAGCACAGAAATTAAAACCCCAGAAGAGCTCATGAGTCATTAGGACAGGACATTCATGATGGCCAAAGAGCTAGAAAGTAGCTTACATATACTCAGGACTGAAGACACAAAACTACTGATGCTGACTCTCTTATATAAAAGGAGAAAGAAAATACATTTCAAAATGGAGGATAGCAACCAGGAGATATTTGAATGCAACAATTTGACAGTGTATAATGTTTTCACAGCTGGTTCCTACTGGGAAGAGAGAGTACACTTTTAGACATATTACTTATTCTCTAGTTTTACAGTTTACAAAACTTAAAAGTACATTTTTGCCTTATCTATAACTAAGTTTATCTATGAGTATTATTCTTGATTATTTCCCCAATAGTGATTGATGGTACAGATTCACAACCATAGCAGAGAGTTCTGAGAAATGGTTCAAAGAACATACTCTGGCTTCTGTATTATCCACATGGCCAAAAGAAGAGTAATTCTAAAACATCTTATAGCATTTGTATATGCCTCTGTGAAAGATGGACAAAGTTATATGACTAGGAAGAAAAAGAAAATTCCATATCAATTCATGCTGGAAATAATTCACTCTTAGGACACCAGAGCCAGTCTGTCATTTGATTCAGAAACCCTACATTAACCTGATGTGGCAGAGAAAATAGAGTCCTGAGGCTGCTATGTTGAAACAACTCAGCAGCTCTGATGAGAACATTTAGACTCTGATGATTTAGATGCAACATGAGAATATTCCACTGTTCTGACAACTTTTTATAGGTTAGTCATGCAGTGTTAAGAAATCAACCCCAAACAGGACACAGGACAGACATGAGGGCTCCCACTTATCTCCTGGGGCTTCAGATGCCTGGATCCCAGGTATAAAGGACTGCAGCATGTATTTCAGTGTGGTCAATTTTGATGGGAACACTATGAGGTGACCTTTAAATTGACCCTGTTTTCAAGAAAACTCAATGAATTGACATTTAAATGCAGCATTGTATATTCTTCGTTGTATTTTTTTCTTTTCTATTGCTAGCTTGCAGATGTGACATTTAGATGGCCCAGCCTCCATCTCAGACTGCACCACTAAGAGACAAAGTTCTTATCAACTGTCAAGCCAGTCAGGGCATTGGAGGTGCCTTAAGCTCTCCTAAATTGTGATCTATTCTGCATCAAGTTTGTATCCTGGGTCCCATCAAGGTTCAGTGGCAGTGGGTCTGGGACAGATTATAGTCTCACCATCAGCCGTGTAGAACCAGAAGATATTGAACTTATTACTGTCAACAGCACAGCAGTTACCCACCCACACTGGAACAAGTCAAAACATAAACTGTTCAGAGAAGCAGAAGTGCAAACCACTGGTGGTCTGACCTACAGACATCATTAGTCAGAAGAAGTTGGCATTGAAGGACATTGGGTAGATTTGAAATAAGAGACTATTGCTCCTCTTATTAAACTCTAACAGCTAAGGCAAAAGAGGATAAATGTTGATTTAAAAACGACACTGTTGAAGAGTAAGGAGTCATCTGGATTATGATGTCTATTTGAATTAACACAACAAAATAAAAAGAAACAAGAAATCCTTCCAAAGATGAAATAAGGAATTAGAGTCTGCAGTGCAGTCTCATAAAGCATTTTTATTGGTTTTACAATCTTTTAATAAATGCATGTGAAGGACTAGGAACTAGACAGATCATTGAAAGGCAGAAAATAGAAACAGAGACACATATTGATAATAACACTAATATATAACCGTATGACACAGATGGTACACTTCTGTGCACTTTCTCATGTGTCTGATCTGACAGGCAGCAAATACCTGAAGATCTACCAAGCATTTTCTTCTGCCAGTCAGGCCAATTTCATTCAATTTCAAAGCAGGATTAAAACACATTTGCCCCAGACTTGTGATCCTGTCAGCCTCTCTGTCCTAGTGACAGCTGACAAACCATAAATTAGAGGAGGAAGACCTCTCACATATTCTTAGAATTCAAAGCCTTCAAGGAGACACCAGGGTTTCTGATTCCTTTGCAGAGCAGAGGAACACCTTTGTGTACCTGGATGTGTATTTCTATCCTAAAGACAACCTTTATTTATCTACTGATCCTGTTGCTGGATCTGAGGTTTTCCATGCTCCTACTATTCCTGCCCTTAATTGTTTAACTGTCTGAGAATATAAATTCTTCCAAGGGAACAAAACAATAATCCATGCATGTGTTGATATAATGTGGATTTAGTAAAACTTCTTCTAAGTCAGAGGACAGAGTCAAGGTATAAAGGTCAGAAAGGGGTGAGCCATGCTTTTAATCAAGTACTTTGGAGGCAGAGATCTGTCCAAGCAATATTTACTGAATTCACAACATATCATCACATATGTATGTAGTAGTGTTAACATTTTTTGGTTCCAAACAGTGAGAAAGTGCATTCCCAAACTTTGAGAAGATCACCACAAAGAAATAGAGGAACATTTAAAATAATTAGCATTTACCTATGGAATGTTTAGGAGTGTGATAATGAGTACTGTTTTAGGAATTCGATTCATTCACCTAATGGCATTAGGGTGACAAGCTCTAGGGCCTAGTCTCATCTGCATATATGTCTATATAAAACTGAAGAGATTGTGGCATGCTCTCTTTTGAGTGGTCCCAGCAGGACAGTTTGGGCCCATCGCCCTTGGGTTATAGGACATAGAACAGCTGGCTTAGCAGTAGAGTCTGTTCTGTGACTTGCAAATAACTTATTGATGTTATTTCCCTAATACATTTTATCTAGTCCAGTTATTTGTTGTCTCTGGCACCAAACATGATCTGAGCCCATTGGCTGTGTGGCTAACCCGGGTAACAGCTGCTTAGGCACATGGAACCCACTTAGTACACGTTCTAGCATTTTCTGTGGGTTTGCATGTCATTTGCACAGGTGCTTTAAAAACAAACAAACAAATCAGCTCCATGCTGCCTGCATGCATCCTGGAGCCAGCTCTTAGAACCAGAGCAATTTTCAGGTGCACTTTTATATGTGTCTATGCCCTGATCTGTTTTGTCTTGCCTCTTCAAGCCTGTTTGGACCACAGGATATAGTCCCACTGACTTGCATACAGCTGCTCTTTCTATCCAATTTTGTTCAGTATAAACAATTCCTAAAAATTAATCTGCTGTAGCTCAGGTATGAAGAGTTCTTATCTTTCCTGGCTCCACCTGCTGGTCAAACCCTGTAACTACAGACTGACACCTTGACATCTAGTTACAGACCAAGTCATTAGTGTGCCAAATTTTCTAACTGCTGATTAATCAAGATTATTCCAACTTTAAATTTTTTTTCTGTAGGTTTTAACAATGTTTAATTACTTAACAACTTTAAATGTTTAACTAGTAAATAATTGAAAATAATTTGCAAACTTTTCCCATGTAAATGTCAGGAAATATCACTATGATGTTATTAGGTATTTGTTCATTTCTATTATGGCTAAGATGTTAGAGATAAAGAGCTAAGCTGTGACGAATATGTTTTTTCTATAGTAGTGTGTCAGTTCATGTGTTATTCTTAAAAATGATTTGATAACATTGCAAAAAGTGAGAAACTGACTAAAATTATATTGACTTTCAGAATGATAAAGAGAAATTGGACAAAAAATACAAATTATGAAGAATAATTATAAGAACTGTTATATATGACATTGGCTTTGAAAGTTAACATGGGAGCCATTGTGATATTTACTAAGGGAAAAAAAGACAGCATTGGCAGATGAGATAAAAATTTTAGACATTTTATGTATGGTAAGAACAAGAAACTGATTGATCTTATGAAGGCTTTGCGATTTGATTGTTCAAAATACAACAACTAATAAAACTTAAGAATTTAGATATTTTTAAGACTGACAAAGAGGGAGTTTTGATGCCAATGGAAGAAGTCAGAGAGCTGTCAGCCTCACCATTTCATTACAGAGTTTGAGATGACCTGCCAAGGGTTGTTAGTAGAACTGCCAAAATTTATTCTGCTACTGCTTGTGTCAGGCCAGCCAATACTAATTATCCCAATGGACATGCAGGCAATGATAGGAATATACACACACACACAACAGAAACACACACATACACACACACATCTATAAATATATGGATGATTTAAAAAATATTAAGGAAGCAATAGTTTCTTATGGTAGGCAGTTATCATACATGAGGCAGTTGTTGAATAGATGATCAGAATTACTCCAAACTACTGGAATCAATTAGACTCAGCAATATCATGTTTCTTAGTTATGATGTAAAAGCTTTTTGAGAAAACAAGGTAAGAGTTTTGAATAGCAAGGTAAGATTAGAGGTTTTGAGATTTCCCAAAATCAAATACTTGGCAAGGGCACTCATGCTGATGTAAATAATCAGGATACACTTGATGAACACAGCTTGTCCTTATGCAGTTGGCAGCACTAATGGCTTGGGATGAGAGTTAATGAAACACAAAAACTCGAGCCATTTATTAAATTTATATAAGGCTCAAGAAACCTTCACTGACTGTTTGAAAATATCTACTAAAGTTGTAAGTGGAGTATGACTTGTATTTTGGGCTTTTGGAAATTATTAGTTAGAAGGCAAAAAGATAATTGGACCTTTAGAGGTCAGATCAGGACCCATAAAAATTGCATCCAATACACATTCAACACTTATTCTAGGCTTGCATATGACAGAAAATTTCCAAAGTCCTGAAGAGACATCAAATATCAAATGTTTTAATTTTGGTGAGAGAGAGAGAGAGAGAGAGAGAGAGAGAGAGAGAGAGAGAGAGAGAGAGAGAGAGAGAGAGAGAGAGAGAGAGAGAGAGAGAGAGAGAGAGAGAGAGAGATTGTAGTCACAACATCCCTAGAAATATTACTTTTTGTAAGGATGCCCCAAAGGATAGAGTCTAACCTTCTAGATTAGGCAGAAGCTGATGCAAAAGTCTCCATTGGAACAATGAAACAAGATAATCAAGAAACAACCAAGTCAAACTTTCACCATCAGGAAACACAATGGGGTCATCAAGCAGGTCCCCATATTGAACTTGATATAGTCATTCCCTGTCACAGTTGGGAACATTTCTCTTCAAAACAATGAGAAGACCTGTAGGCAAATTTTACTTAGAAGACACCAGTGCAGGATAGATATTTATTAAAATATAAACCAACACTCACAGTACAGGTAACAGTCTATAGCAGAGCCTGAACAGGGACTGGAGTCTGGAATGGTGGACAAGCGATGGATGGACAATGGATTCCAATCCTATCTCTCCAGCAGCCAGGAACCAGGAGGAAGAGAGTACTCCTGTCCCAGAAGCCCCTTATCTATGGGGTTGGCCACACCCCCTCCAGGTTGGCCACATCCCCTCCAGGAGCTGGGGACCCAGGATAAGTATCTTAGGACCTTATCAGCTGACACCTGAATCCCACTACATCTCCCCCTATTGTCTTTCTAAGAAGGTTCTAAACTAAGACTATGTACAGATGGTGCCCAACATGGGGCAAATACCCACTGAAAGCTTGAAACAGTTTAAAGAGTATTTTAGATCAGAAGCTGAGCCAAGGAAGCTTCCAAGTTATGTATGCGAAACGGGTCATTGTACAAAGAAAGTGTGGCATCTGGGTCACATTCACAATGGTCCCAGTGGACTGGTAGCAGGCAGTGTAAGCTGCAATCAGGTCGGTTCCTGAAATCTCACAGAAGATTTAGTAGTATGTGATTGATTTTAGATTTCTGTTTATTTTGAACAAAAAGGAAACAAAGACAGTTTCTTAGTAGCAGCATTTTCCAGGATCTGCTATGTTTGCTGGCCACAAACAGACACGGTCCCTTTAAGAGAACTTACTGACTCAGCTTCCTGGGCAAAAACTATATGGCCTTTAAGAGAGTGTATTTTCAAAGCTCTTATTGTTGGAAGATGATTGAGGATTCACAATAAAACAGATTCAGATGAAAAGAAAAACCTGTAAATGGGTTACAATATGTGTAAAAGGTATATAGGCTTCAGAGAAAATAGAAAGTTGATAAAGTCTTTACAAAAAATAAATAGAGTAATAAAAATATAATTAGCCATGTAAAGATGGAAAATAGACACAAAATCTGGATTTTTGTTGTTATTGTGTTTTCTTTTAATTTTTAAACCGTTAATGAGCTAACTGCAAAAAACAATGGATTGCAAATGCAAAGGCTACTAAGTTAAACAAAAATATATATTTTAAAGTTATTTTGACTTTGAAATTTGTGTCTAATGATTTCTTGCTTTGGAAAAGTTCTGCTTTTGTTTCCACAGAAGATGAGAACCTGTTGATTGCTTCCAGGCAAATATGGTTTCATCAACCAAGACCCCCTGAAAAATTTATGATGGGAAGAGATGGCTGTATCAGCTTCAAGACTGCAGATAATGATCCATTCTCAACAATCCTTGAGATTTTCAACGCCCCTTAATAAGCAGGAAGTAGTAATAGAAAACTATGCCCAAATTCCCCAAATATTGTTTCTAAATGTTTGTTTTCAGTATAAATGGCTGATGGTCTATGAAAAAAAGGGGGATATGGTATATAAATGATTTTTTAAAAAGTTAGATCATTGAATTTACTTACATCAGGAAATTAGCTGTTAATCTGTTTTACATTGGTATAGATTTTGGTTTATTGATACAAATTTAAGGTCAATTTTCTTATGCTATATGTATTTTTCTACTCTTGTTTCAGATAGGATGTTTATATAACTGATTTAGAATTGTAAGGTATAATTAAGAGATGATGGTTAATAGTCACCTTTGATAATCAAACTTATAGTTAGGTTAGTTAGGATTTTTAGGTATACAAAATATATTTCACTTAGGTAGGTAATCTTCAAATACTTCTAAGACCTACAGAATATGACATTTAAAATGTTTTAAGAACTTAGACTTTTCTGGACAGTGAAACAGGTCTGCACTTGGCAGCACCAATCTTCTTCAAGAGAAAAATGGGCATCGAAGAATCTCCATATGGAGTCTACTCTCTTTGTGGCAATGATAAGCCACTGGAGAAGAACCTGTTCTTATATTGACTGCTTGACAATATGCTGTTTAACCTGGACATGCAGGTTCCATAGGAAGATGACCTCTGAACTCTGGCAGAACAAGCCGAGATGGTCATTCAGGATCCTGTTTTGCAGAGAAAACTGTCAGACATTCTTCAGGACTCGAGCAGAAGCAACTGATGAACTGTGCCAGAATGGGCAGAGCAGATTTCCTGATTCACTGAAATGAAAAGAGACTCTGGGCCTGTAGTCTGAAGATGGATGCCCCAACCTTATAAAAGAACTTGGGTGATTGTCCAGGCAGATAGGTGTCATCTCTGTCCTTTCTAGATTTTGGAAGTCACTAGCAATTCTGGTTTACTTGAGTAAATATATCCTTCTGAGGTATTTGATGTAGCTAAAGATTAGATAGTTATAGGCACAGTTTTTCTTAGTCATTTGAAAGGTATATTGGATATGAAACTTTGATTCATAAAGATAAGGTAGATGATAAGAATATTATCTTTAATTTTGCTACATAAAAATAGACTAGATATTATAGCTGTAATTCTTGCTTGATAGCTATTTTGTTATATGTAATTTTGCCTTGTGAAAATTGAAACCTTCCTTTTTGATTAGACAGAAAGGGGAAAGTGATGTGGGAATGCATTTCAGTATGCTGTGAATCTCAATCTTTAAATCAAGGAGCTGTTTTGGGCCATGACAGACACCATAGAAGAAGTAGGAGGAGGAATCAGAATAAGCAAGAGAAGAAGGGTGGAGTCAGCGGCAGATCCAGCAAGCCACCAAAGAAGAAACATGTAAGGAACACAGGTGAGCCATGGGCCATGTGGCAGACAGGGTAATAGAAATGGGTTGATTTAAGTTATAAGAGCTAGCTAGCAATGTGCTGAGCCATAGGCCAAACAGCCTGAAGTTAATATAAGCATCTGAGTCTTTTCCGGGTTCCTGAGTGGTGGGCAGCTGGGCAGGTAAGGGGTCTGGCATGGCAGATCTGTGGGTCCAGGCCCCTGGCCACCCAAGACCAAGAAACCACACTACTACAAAGACCTACTCCATAACTGAAACAAAAACAAAAACATGCTGCTCTAGATGACAGACAGCTTAGGAAGATGAATCAAAAATTCCCAGAAAAATCAGAAAACAAATATTTTGGTACATCTATGAATTACTGAAAAATAAAGCTAAGAATAAAAACAAAAAACAATATAATTGAGGGTCTATTGGATACCGACTGAGATGTGACTATAACTAACCTGAATAATGGCATCTGAATTGGATGCTTTAGGAGGCACATGTTCAGTTTTTAGGAATTAAAACCTTATTTCTACTAAAAGAAAGCACAAGATGGGTTGAATATAGAGGATTAGAAAGACAGATAAGATAAGTGAGGTCATTTGTGGATAATGTAGCCATGAATCTATAGGGTCATGGTCTGTTTCAGCAATGAAATATGATGCAGGTTGATGTTTCTACAATGTCTCTCAGAAATAGATAAAAACCAACTGAAGTTTATGAGAAGAATATTATTAAGTACTATAAAATACAGTCTCTGACTATGCAGGCTGTTAAAAATCTGTCAATCTTTCAGAGCTATGAACAGCTTTACTCATACAATTGTTTATATTGAGAAACTGGCTGGGTTGGGTATATGCCTTTGACATGAGAAAAACCAGTCTTTGTAACAGTGAATTCGGAAGTAGCTAAATCTCAACCTACTGGAGAATCAACCAAAACTTGCATTCTCTTTCATTATTTATAGAATAAAATATAGAGAATGGGATATGCTGACAGTTCTTAAAGCCATAAAAAGTGTAACTCAGCCGAATGGTGCTCTACAGCCTGGAATTACCTTGCTTTCTCTGTTATGTAAAGGATGATCTATTGAAGTTATTGAATTAATATGCTCTCTTGACTACACATTCACAAAAAGAGGTTAGGGAAAATTTCTTTCACTGTACGAATTCATAATAATTTTTATCTCACTAATAATAGATATGGAAGGTTCTCCTACAGAGCTGGATGAAGAGACAGACTCTGTGCTAATATTTTGTTTAACTGCTATTGATAACAAATTGTGAAATTTCTGCAATCTATAGCTTACCATTATGTGGATGACATCATATTAGCTGATTACATAGATAGTTTAGAAAACTGTCTGATGATGTAAAGAAATTTTTGTCTCACCTGGGATTAAAATCACTCCTCAAATTACAAAAAGGATGTTCTACTAATTACTTAGTATATAAACTATATCTACAAAATTTGACCACAAATGGTACAAATTAGAAGAGATAGATTGTGACCTATTTATGACTTTCAGAGATTGCAAGGAGACACTTACAACTGATGGACTACTCAGGGTAAAAATTGATAAACTGAGTAATTTGTTGAAAAACCTTTAACGGTGACAAGGCTTATATAGCCCAAGAGAAGTATTAGGTTAAGCTGAGAGAGAATTGGCTTTAGAGACAAATAGCTTTGGTTGGAAAGAAAGTACAGGACTCATGTTGATCCAGAGCTTGACTGCATTCTGGTTACTGTATCCTCTATGCATTCTACTACTGGAACATTAGCACAGAAGAAAGATATTATCTTATAATGAATATTTTACCACATAAACAAAGTAAAAAATTAAAGTCATGTTTGAAAAAGTTTCCATATTTGATTTTAAATGTAATTAAGATATTTTCATTGTATAGAATTGGACTCAGCAGAGATTCTTTTGATCTTTCCTAATAAAGAAATTTCCTCTTTGTGGGCAGAAAATAAATATTGGCAAAGAGGTTGAAGTATTTTTTAGAGAGAGATTAACAACCATTTTCCCATAAGCAACATACTTAAAATTTTAAAAAGAACAATATGATTATTTCCTCACATTGCAATGGGCACATGAATCTATGGAATGTCTACACTCTCTAATAATGCAAATAAATAAAAGGAGGCAGCACATAAATAAAAATATTTAAGAAAATTTCCAAAACCCTTTTAGTTCTGTGTAAAATTCAGTATTGTATGCCATTCTCTTAGTTCTAATAAACACAATTACTGACTTTCAATATGCATAAAGAATTGTGTTCCACATTGAATAATTGCTAAAATTATTCCAGATGAAAAAGAATTATGCTCATAATTTATACATTATAAGAGATATTAATATTAATCATCACAAATATTTAACATACATCAGATCTCATGTGGGTCTTCCCGGTTCTCTAGCACAAAGTAAGAATAAAATCAACCACTTAACTATTAATGAGATATGTGCTAGAACTCTCAGAATTTTATAAAAATCATCACGGAATAGCAAAGGTTCAAAAAGATTTTTTCCATCACTTGGTAACAAGTCAAGGAAATTACACAAAAAAGGTCCTACAGTTTTCCTTCTATAACCAAAAGATATTACCTGCAGGAAGTAGTCCTAGTGGTTTGCAAACAAGTAAAATTTGGAAAATAGATGTGTTTCACTTTGCAGAATTTAATAAAGTAAAATATGTCTCAGGATCATCCAATAAGTCACTGGGTTGCTAGGTTAAGGTATTTGGCTGAAGAAGAGAAAGTAGATAGTGAAGTACCTTAAGAGGGTTAAGACGTTTGAAACAGCTAGAACTCCAATTTTATCATGATGAGTGTTTATATAAATTTTCAAGGCCAGGGTTCAAGCAAATAATCATATAAGCAGTCAAAGACTATTTTGTAAAATCTCAGTGCTGTCTTTGAATCAGGAAGAAGGCAACTTCACTTTTAAATCTTTTGTCTTCTGGTAGCTCTAGAAGCCTACACTAGCAAAACAATGAATTCTTTCCCAGGGCCTAATCATGCTAGTCTCATGTTTGTCAAAGATAAAGCAAGGAGTATGATGAAGTTATTTAAACTCTAAAGTACCTAAATCACTGTGACTCTTTGAATCTTAAAGTCAGAAAGATTCCTGAAATACTATATGAAACTGAGTCACTGTATGCGTACCTATAAAAATATGTACAATATACAGTAGATAGTTTTCAGGATGTCAAGGGGGAACTGCTTTGAGTTCTGAAAAGACAGATTATGTAAAAGCACACCTATTAGAAGCCATGGACATCATGGGAATATCTGTACAAATAAAGAGCATGTCCCTTATTAAATAAAAAGTTTTTTGTATGTGAAAATATAAAGCATATTGCAGGTAACACACCATAATATGACAAGCAGTCTTAGAAAGGTTTAATCTAGCTTTAAAAAATGCTTATTAAACAGAAAAGGGTAACTAGATAACCCCAGAGATAGGTTACAAAATGTCTTTTTAACATTAAATTTTCTAAATCCCCTTAAGAAGACAGCAAGAGAGAGAGAGAGAGATAGCATCTTAGCTGTGGAGATTTAGGAAAATCTCCAAAGCTTTAGGAGATAGCAGAGGGAATCTACCTACAGTCTATATGGACATTTAATAAAAGCTCCAGGAGATTTGGAGATGAGAGGGATCTAACAACAGTCAATCTAGGAGGATCAGAGTGTGGTGATTCACAACTTTAATCCCAGCACAGGGAGTATCATCAGAGTGGTGACCTATACCCTTCACCCCAACTGAGTTCATTGTCCTCTTAGTTTACAGAAGGAATTCCATGTTCCCAGACAAGCAGTGGTGGGGTCACGCCTTAATTTACCAAGAGAGTATTTAAGATAGGCTTAGAGGGAAAGAGGAAGAGGAAGCCAAGAAAAGTCAGGCTGAGGAAGCTGGAAGGCAGATGGATAAGATCTGACTGTGGTGTTTACTCTCTCTAATATCTCTGATTTTTTAGAGATATATCATGGAGTCTCATTTATTTGTGTGACACTTAGCCATTCTGAAATGTGTAAGGTAGTATCTCAAGTTGTCTTGATTTACATTACTTGGATGGCTAAAAACATTGAGCAACATATTAAAGTGCCTTTCAGCCATCTGTAATTCTTCTGTTGAGAGTTCGAATTTTGTCACTGAATCCCTGTTTGATTGAGTTATTTAGGCTTTTGGAATCTAGTTTCTTGAGTTCTCTATATATTTTAGAGATCAGATATTGGTGAAGATTTTTTTCTCATTCTGTATCTGTCTTTTTGTCTTATTGTCTGTAACCTTCGCCTTACAGAGGCTTCTCAATTTCCTGAGGTTCTACTTATTGACTATTACTCTTAGTGTCTGTGGTACTGGTGTTATACTTAGGAAGTGGTCACCTATGCCAATGTGTGGGAGTGTATTTCCCACTTTTTTTCTATCAAGTTCAGTGTAGGTGGGTTTATGTTGAGTTCTTTGATCCACTTGGATTTTAGTTTTGTGAAGGGTAATAGGTTTGGATATGTTTGCATTCTACTACATAATAACATCCAGTTATGCCAACACCATTTGTTGAAGATAGTAACTATTTTCTATTGAATTTTTTGTCAACAAATTTTATCAATATTTTTGTTTGTCAAAATTCATGTGTTCATAGGTATGTGGGTTAATGTCAGTGTCTTTGGTTCAATTCCAAAGATCCACAAGTCTGTTTTTATGATAGTATCAGGCTGTTTCTATTACTATAGTTCTATAGTATATCTTGAAGTAAGGGATAGTGATTCCTCCTGATGTTCTTTCATTGAGCAGGATTGTTTTGGCAATACTGGGTTTCCTGTTATATGAAGTTGAGTATTGTCCTTTCAAGGTCTTTAAAAATATTTGTTGAGTTTTAATGGGCATTGCATGGAATCTGTAGATTTCTTTTTGTAAAATTGACATTTTTACTACGTTGATTCTACCAATGCAGGGATATGGAAGATATTTCTATTTTCTGATATCTTCTTCAATTAATTTCTTCAGTGACTTAAATTTTTTTACAAATAGGTCTACCTTGTCTTTGGTTAGAGTTATGTCAAGACAGTTAATGTTATTTGCAGCTATTATGACGGGTGAAGTTTTCCTTATTTCTTTTTAAGATTTCAAATTTTATACTACCTTTTATTTTGCCCTGTGTGTTCTCATAGTTAGGTTTAATATTTCTCACATAATGTCTAGTTCTAAAATTTTTTGATCATAACCCTAAATGGTTTATCTGGGGAGCAACTCATATCACAGACCCTTTTAAGTTAGAGTTCATACATCTATTGAATAAAATCCCTTAAATCTAATATGAGAAAATGATTTTGTTTTGTGCTTTTGTACAATGTTACCAATCCAAGTTTATGTTCCATAGCCTTTTCAAGGATGGTCCAATGCATATAACTTTTATGCTGTCTCAGAAATTAATTTCTTTGTGAACTCTGCTTCTCCATTTCTAATCCAAAATTTACACTGGTGTCATTTTTTTTTATCTAGAGCACAAAACAAGACAACCTTTTACATTGTGCTTTTCAAAAATGAGGTCCTTATTAGTGCTTTGAGTTTTTGAAACAGCTGCCTATATCTGAACATTCTCTAGTAAGATGTGTTCATGCAAGTCTGGGACAAAAAAAAAATTAGCTGTAGACTTACCTTGGCTACAATGGCTTCTCAGTTCAAATATTAAGAATGAGGGATTCAACCCTGTTTCTGAGACTACTGATTTTCTGGATGCTAAGAACATCAGATATAAACAAGGAGACCATAGAAAGAGGGACTACTCCTTAATGTCTCAATGCATTTTTGTACTTCCCAGACTGTTTACAGTAAAATTTCCTGCAGAGGTCTCCCTGAAGTTCCTGCTATCTTCTCTTAGCTGCTCAGAAAAGTGAAAATTGCCATTTCTCCTCTATCTCTTTCCTAAGCACACATCCATTTACTCTTTGGCTTTTTTCATTGTTGTCTGAAGTCCCTTCCCCCTTCTGCTTTATAGCTACATACTGACTTCCATGGCACAAAGGACTTGATTTCTCTCTACCGCTTCTCCATTTCCTTTCACTGTAAGCTACTGGGATATGTAGTTTACTTACTTTATTTTTTGGGTTCTTAATTCTTTCAGGACTTCTTTCCAGTGAGTTTTAAAAAACGATTTTGTTAGCAATACTTTGACTCAAAGAAAATATAGCATTTGGGGGGATTTATTCTTTAGTCTACACATTATAAAGTTTTCAGTTATGCTTTCTCATAGAACATATAATTCTTTAGTACAGTACCTTTACATGTACAAATATTCAATAAAATCACTTGATTTTGAATATTCTAAGTTTCTTCATCTTTGCAGATTTAAAAAGTCATAAAAAAACTCTGTAAAAGAACTTTGAATATTTGCCACCAGAAATCTTAATATAAAAGTGTTTATTTTCTCAAATTTTCAAGGATTTATAAAATAAAAAAAATCAAGTATGTAATTTAAGTGGGATAATCAGATTTACATATCAATTACTTTAGTAGACAGTAGAAAAATTAAATTATGGATTCACCTCTAGGAATAAAATGAATCAGAAAACTGGATTGGTCTTTACAATTAGACAGTTGTAGGCACATAGTCTGGTATTTTATACTATGTGTTTTCACTTATACCTTGCCCTCTGTGAGGCACTTATATGTCCTGTTTTTCTCTAGGTCTTTCCTCTATTGTGAGACCCTTCTCTTCTCTCAGGCTGCACATATACCTTTTTCACACAACTGAAATAAATTATTACACTTTGTAAAACATTAATTGCATTGAGAATTTATTCATATACAAGCAAAAACACATTCAGAAGACAAAGTAGTTGTGCTAGTTTGGCCCATCTCTTATTAGTTTGTCTAGGTGCAAGAAGGCCAATTCTCTAAAACCACCTACTTACCACCTTATTATTATGCATAACATCTATGATGTTATTGAAGTTCACATGTCATCAAGGAGAGCAGAAAGACTTCTTTCAGCAACTAATGAAATAAATACAGAGTCCCAAGACCAAACATTAGACACATCTCTAGTAGTCCTGGAGAGCGGGGAGAGAAAAGATCAGAAGAACCAGAGGTGTTTGGGAAGATTATGGGAAAATAGCTAAAAGAAACTACTGACCATGACTAATTGGGGCTCAGAGAAATTAGGGAGCTTGTATGGAGCTAATATAGATCCTCTGCATATATGTTGGTTGAGTACCTTGGTGTTAGTAACAGTGGGAATGGCACCTGTCTCGGACTCCTTTGGTTGCCTCTGGAGGAGCCCATTTCCCCATACTGGGCTGCTTAGAACCTGGGATTATGGTAGCATATTATGCTGTGTTTGGTTGAAGACCCTTGGAGGCCTGATTTTTATGAGAGAGAAATATGGAGGGTCACCTGGAAGAAAGTGAGGAATGGAGTGACAACCGGGAGAAGAAGAGAGGTGTGAGGAAGAGGCTGAGGAAGGGCAGGGAAGGAAAAGTATTTTCAATGTAATGTATGAGTGAAGAATAAATTTAAATGGTTTTGGTAAATTATTTCATTAATTTGTAAAAATAACCAGTCATAAGAAACAGTTCAAAAGGATTCAACAGTTTTTTTTTTAATCCTTGAGAAACAGTTGAGTGAAAGATTTAATAGTCCTTCCTCTGTTGTATATTCATTGACAGTCAGATATTTGTCTATATTAACATTAATATATCTTTGAAATACATTACTCAAAAGTTTATGTATAATCAAGTATTTTAACGAAACCACAGAAATATCATCTATGATTTAAAAACTTAAAAAAGAAGTACATTCTTCAAAGACATTTGAGTTGTCTGACCTTGAGTATTGGGGGACAAAAAACTTTTACTCAGTTACTGAGATAAGGAAGCCTTGCAGCTGTGCCCAGGCCTAACTGGTTCTAGTGATTTGCATGCACTCACTGCACAGCCTTCAGGACTTCTTCATATACCAGGCACACCCTCTTTCAGTTGTCACTGCATTCAGGACTCAGCATGGACATGAGGGCCCCTGCTCAGCTCCTTGGGCTCCTGCTGTTCTGGATTCCAGGTAAAATAAGGACTAAAATGGGAATTTTACTATTACAAAGTAATTATTGTTGACTGGCATTTGGTGGAGGTACTCTCTTACCATGCTTAACTATGTGGATATTTGTCTCCATTTCTAGGTGCCTTGTGTGACATCCAGATGACCCAGTCTCCTTCTTCCCTGTCTGCATCTCTGGGGGACAGAGTCATTATCACATGTCGAGCCAGTCAGGGCATTAGCAATGCATTAAACTGGTACCAGCAGAAACCAGGGAAAGCCTCCCAGCTCCTCATCTATTATACAAAGAATTTGGCAAATGGAGTCCCATCGAGGTTCAGTGGCAGTGGGTCTGGGACAGATTATTCTCTCACCATCAGCAGCCTGGAGTCTGAAGACTTTGCAACTTATTTCTGTCAACAAGGTTATGATTATCCTCCCACAGTAATACAAGTAATAACACAAACCTCATGGAAGCAGAAGTGAGAGGCACGTCTGCTTCAGATGCTCCTGCTTATGACTCACTTACTGAAAGAATTTCTCAGAATTTACAGAAATTTGACAAAATCTCACAGAGAGACAATTGTTTAGGTAGAAGAACCAAAACAGTCCTCTCTGTCCCTTATTATTTTTCTTCCTCTCAATCCTCAGCACTACAGAGAACCAATGCCCTTTGTTTCTTACCAGAGAATAGACTCATTCCCTTTCAGGAATCTAAGTTGTGTCTCCAGCTGGAACTCATACAGAAGGGTAAGAGCTTATGTGGACATTCCAGAAGACATTATTAAATGCAATAGATTAGCTTCTATGCAACAACATTTAAATTGCAGGAAAATATTATTGAGAGAAGCTGACAGTAAATAGATTTCCTAGTCTTTTCACAATAGCTACAGATCCTGTGTCAAAGAATGAGAAAGTTTCCTAAAGATGATTTTCTGTTGTGCCTTGAAATAGCAGCCATACGTGTAAATACTTTCTGCTGCAGCACTCCATACAGGATTTCAGTTAGAATACTGTATATGTTTCACAGAGGAATTTAACCCTCGTATGGTATGGTAAGTAGTTCACTGAAGTAAGACCTCCACATAGATGCAATGTACTTCACATATATATAAAACAATGTGTATGAGTTTCAGTTGTACAAACAACTGTAACTTCTGTAACTTCCCAGAGGTGTCTCATGGAGGTTTAGTTTTGTTATTATCTTATTTCATTTTTGCTTTTAAGTTTTGTGAAAATCAATGAAGAAATACTTTCCTAACATTTTTGTTTACTTTTAAATTAAGCGGAGGGAAATTTATTTTATTTTGAGTAATAATTGTGCCTAACTCCTGCATTTAACATTTTGTAAAAATTAAAAAATGGGGTGACAATCAGATTAACTTTATCAAATATATATCACCACAAATAAGTTTCCAGATAGGAACAAAAAGCTAACAACTCCCTTCTTGCCATTCTAACTCCACAGGTCATTCTGGAAATTGGTGTCAGATCTTACTCTGCAAGATCAATTAGACAACAGAAAGCATCATGTTTTTTCAACTCAGACAGCCTGACCTGAAAACATTTGTCTTCACTGTCACTTCATCTGATCAACCTGTAACACAGCAGTAAGAGTGCCATGGCCTCCTGCACTGTGTTTCTATTCTTAATAATTTCCAGGATTCAGTTGTACAACATTCATGAGCTGTTGCAGTTTATTTTACGCTTTTGCCCATGACTTTGAAGGCATTTTATACTCCTTTCAAACAAGAGAATCCTGGGTTGTTATGGAGTGATGCTTTCTAAAAGCCCCTTGGGTGTGTGGGGGGGGGTAGGGGGGTGAAATGGCCTGAAGTTTATGACACAGACCTTGGAAATAAGGGGAGAAAGAAAGACCAGATTCTCAGACTCCTTTATCATGGATATGGAACAAAAATAGAGTCCCTCCTAATGTTTCATTGGTAACCTGACACACCTTTAGCTATGTTGTCTTTCTCATTGGCTTCTAATATCTCATGACCACAAGTCAACAATCATCAGGTGTAGTGGAAGACTCTAAGTTGACTTAGCAGGAAGTGGCTAGTGCACATGCCTATGCACATTATCTGGAACAGGGCAACCATGGCTTCATCAGGATAGCAGACTATGTTCTTCCCACATATCCACCTTTTCATTTATTTTCTATGCCAGCTTAGTGGGAGAGAAATTCTTGGAGCCCATATAATAACTCAGTTTTCCCATACTGACTTGCAAATTAAAAAAGTCAGTGACTCCTCTATTAGGGAATTCGAGTGATTTCAGCTTGTTCCTTGCTTGAGTGTTGACCATGGGACTAGTCTGATTATCACCTGGAAAAGAATTCGTATCTTACTACCCAAGCTAGCAGGAGGCACATGATGTGATATTGAAGCTATCCTCTGCCTGACTCAAAGACAGCAGAAGGATTCTCAAAATTATATTTGAAGATTTGTACTATGTCTAATTTGAATTTTGGGTTTCACATCCTGGATGTGAACCACTGAGTCCCTCCTTTTTTTTCCCCCTATCTTTTGTTAACTCTTCACCTGAGTGCCTGCTCCTACCTACCCCGGTAAATTATTGGAACTACTCAACAGAGAGGCAATAATCTGTATTTCAGTCTTGTTTTCCTTGCCTCACAGATCATCCAGCATAAAAGAATGTCCCATTATTAGGTTGGCCTGTCAAATACTGACTGCTAGTTCCCAGGGGACTGGTGTTTTGGGTAGCATGTCAGAGTGAGGAGAATGATATATAGAAGAGATACAGCTTTGTGGATTTTTGTAAGCCAACATCACAAGAGAACCTGTGGCCCAAAAACCCTAATTCCATAAGCACTTCTAGGATGTTCTTGGTGATGGCAGACAGCTGCCTTGTCACATGCCATAGTAAACTCCTGAAAATGATAATTAGTAACAAAAAAGTTGTAGAGATGATAACAACAGAGGGTATCTTGGACCCAGATATCTTGAGCCTATCTGGGAACTTCTATGGTTTGTTAGGCAATGACCAGATGTTCACACAGTCTCTCTAGATTAGGATCAGTGGTTCACCTTCTGTGGGATTAGCTCTTATTTGGAGATGCTTGATGAGCCAAAACTGAGAGGACATGTCTCATTAACTTGACCAACATACAAAGAAAATAAAAGGGGGAATGGAAATATTAATATTCACCTCCAAGGGGACTGAGTACACAGAACACTGAGGGGCCAATCCCTGTATTATCACTGTGCAGTGTGTTGAACCACACAAGAGGGGCCACTGAGATGCAATGCAAGAGGAAAGGGACATGCAGAGGAATGATGACTGGGCCTGAATCAAGTCTAAGATCATTGATGGAATGCTAGCAGTAAAGGGCAAAGATCAAAAGACACTAACCAACACAGGATCATTGTTCCTGCCTGCACAAGAATCATGACTCAGTTTGGGAGCCAGTTATTATCATACAGATCTATCTGAGAACCTTTGGGAAGGTGATGTGAAGGCAAAAGTCAACTTCACATTCCCCAGAGTTATGAGAGAAATAGATGGAAAACTTGCAGATTTCTCTATTGGGGCAAACCAATATACTCCCTACAGATTTCCAATTGCCAGTCAGAGACTCTCATTACTGTGCTGTTTCTCTTAGCATTAGCCTCTAGAATCTTAATTATCCTAGATCACCAATTACCAGGTGCTGTCACAGACTCCATGCTGGCTCACGAGGAAGGGGCTAGTGTGTGCACACCTAAGCACATGACCCAGGGCAGGGCAATAAAGGCTCCATCATTCTAGCTGACTGCATTCTCCCTACACTGCATAATTGTTCCCTCTATCTGAACTGCTTCATCAACCATATTTCCAGTCACAATATGATCTTAGTCTTTGAAAAACAGACGTAGGGAAGAATGGTGTTTTCCTACCATGTGGCCCTTGGGCCAGTGGAAGAAAAGACAGTCCCCTCTTTTGAACTTTTATATAAGCCTCACACCAATAATCCTCTCTGCAATGTATCAATTTAAATCAGACTGAATAAGTAAAAATCCATGTATAATTGGTACAGAGCAAAGCAATCATGGACAACACTTTGAAAGCCGGGGGGGGGGGTCTTTACTTTATGTTTTATTTAAGAACAATAAATTTTGCAATATCTATGGCTTAAAGCTAATGATCATTACAGAATGTTACATTTGTTAGCCGTATATGTCTTATGTTGATTCAATATTTCACTAATTAGTCCTGATTTTTCTGGAATTAATTTTGTTGAAGAGACTGACCTTAATCTCAGATATATATCTATCTCTGTTTCCAAAGTTTGAGATTAAAGACATGTGCCCCTTCATCTGGCTTCTTGTTTTATATTTTAATATAATTTAGGAATTTCATTCATGCTATAATCTATTTTGATGAAATCAACCAATTTTTCTACTTATAATCCACACAAATTTGCCCTATGTGCTTCTGATTTTATATGATCCTTTTTTTATTTTATTTAGATAGATAACCATTTGAAAATTGTTTGTACTTCTCATAGGAGAGGTGTTGGTCTACCTGGGACCAAACTACCAGGATACAATCTCTAAAGAAAACTGAGTCTTTCTACTCTAAAAGACATCAGTTGTAAAAAACAAACTAAAAACTCAAAGCAATCCCAAGAATACATAAAAGCTAAAATAACATCACATTCTGTTTGACTTGATGAGCTATAATATTGAGCAGTCTTATAAATCCTGTCACCTTTAACAGTAGTGAAATCAAAATCATAATATAGCTAAATGCATTCTGATTGTATTTTAGGTCAATTTCTCAAGATGAAATCAAGAGCTGACACAATTATTTGGGCCAAGAATCTTGGCAAGAAAAGTCATAGACCCTATGATAGGAAATGTAAATGAAGCTTTTTGGACAAGTAGAGAACAAAATGGATAAGGAACATGCACTGCAATAAGGAAATCTGTGTCCTTAGTAACAGTTGTGTTAAGAGATAATGTGTAACAGAGGCCTGTCATTCTTAAGAAATAAAGGTTACTTGGTGAGAAACTGTAGAGAGCTGCGGAGCCGCACATTAAAGATGGCACTGGCTTCTGCCTTCTACCTTCCAGATGGTGAGTGCTCTCTGGGGTAAACAACTCTTATTTGGCTAAGGCTGAGTGCTTGGTTTGCTTCCTTGTATGTGGAACTTTTGGCAAGGCTCACATGGTGATTGGTGATTGGTTATCCTGAAGGCATATAGCTGGGCGGGGCTTCCCCCAGAGAGACAGGGGGGGGGGGGGGAGAGAAGATCCATGTACAAGGTCCTGAATAAATCGCTGAAAGAAGAGCCTAGTGTCGTGTCTTCCTTGCAGGCAAGGTAGAAGAGATCAGAAACAGAAAGAATAATGCATATTATTTTCATACCAATAGACAACAATTGTTTGAAAGACAGTTCTTTACCTTTATTTATATTCTTATATTTAATTATATTTTATTAGAGTAAAATTAGAAAAATGAATGTATATGTCCACATTTATATATTCATCACTATAAGGTGTATTACCAATATAGATATCAGCTGAAATCATGCTATCACAAATGATGACATTTTCCATAAATTCCCATAACATTATTATGAAAAGATTGTCATTCATAGAATAATTTATGTCATGAGATTCTAGAAATGAAAAAGTTGTATTATCAATGAAAACAAGGTTTTGAAGGTATGACTCAGCGTTATATTTATGCAAATTCATTTGAGAAAAGTTTTTGAAGTTACAAATGCATCTTGAAACTTCATAAATGCAGTGAACCTCACACATATGTTTAATCCTATTGTATGAGATTTCTGTTGATATAATTTGTGTTTGAACTCTCACTGTATAAATTTATTTGACATAGTTTTTAAGAATAATATATTGTACCCTGAAAATAGTTTCCACATTCACCTAAATGCCTTTTCTATACTATGATTTGTGAAAACACTTTGGACATTTAATTCTGTATGCTTCATATACTAAAATTACAATAAGTAATGCCTCCCAGTCCTCCCTCAGACTCCCCTCACCCCATCCCTCTACCCCATCCTCAAAGTGTGCAAGAAGTCACAAAGTGGGTGAGTTCAGTCTGGTGTATCCATTTTAGGCAGGTCCAATTCCCTCATCCCAATATTAAGACTGGTTTATGTGTTCCTCCACAGGGAATGGGCTTCAAGGTGCCAGGTCCTGCACAGGAACATAGTCTGTTCCCATTCCATGAAGCTCCACATAATGCCCATGCCAATCAACAGTCAATCAACTTGGATGGTCTAGTTTGCCTTTTTTATGGTTCCCTAGTGGCTGTTTTAGATTCAGTGAGTGTCCCAGACCTTCCCTCAGCCATGTTGGGACTCCACGCCATCATCCCTATCTTTTTGCTCATATAGAATCTCTCTCTCTCTCTCTCTCTCTCTCTCTCTCTCTCTCTCTCTCTCTCTCTCTCTCTCTCTCTCTCTCTCAAGATGGAGCTGGAACTTGACCCTGCAGAAAACTCAAAGACAAATGGATCAAAACCTCAAAATAAACCCAGTCACACTGAGCTTGTTAAAATGAAAGTGGTAATACCATACAACACATTGGCACAGGTGACCATTTCCTAAATATAACACCAGCAGTAGCATAGACACTAAGAACAACAATCAATAATTGGGATCTCCTGAAACTGAGAAGCTTCTATAAGGCAAAGAACATTGTCAATAAGACAAAAATGACAGCCTACAGGATGGAAAAAGATCTTCACGAACTGTATATGTGACACAGCACTGATCATTAAAATACATAGAGAACTCAAGAACATAGAGCCCCAAATCTAAATTACCCAATGAAAAAATGAGGTTCAAATCTAAAAAGGGAATTCTCAACAGAAGAATTACAAATGGCTGAAAGGCTCTTTAAAAGATTACTCAACATCTTTAGCCATCTGTGAAATGCAAATCAAAAAACTTTGAAATACAACCTTACACCTGTCAGAATGGCTAAGATCAAAAATACAGATGACAGCCTATGCTGGAGATGATGCAGAACACATGGAACATTCCTCCATTGTTGGTGGGAATGTAAACTTGTACAGCCACACAGGAAAGCAGTATGATGGTTCTTCAGAAAACAGGTAAGCAATCTCCCCAAGGATCCAGCAATACCACTATAGGACATACACCCAATGGATGCACATTCATATCCCAAAGGTATTAGCTAAACTATGTACTTTGCAGCATGATTCATAATAGCAAGAACCTGAAAACAATCTAGATGTTGCTCAATGGAAGAATGGATTAACGAACTGTATTATATGTACACAATGGAGTACTACTCAACAGTATTTTAAAAATGACATCCTAAAATTTTCAGGCAAATGGACAATTTTGGAGAATATCTTCCTGAATGAGATATCACAAGCCCAGAAAGACAGGCATCAGATGTATTCACTCAAAAGTGAATTTTCAATATATTCAAAAAATACTAAAGCTAAAAATCACAATCCCTGAAAATCTTGGGATCAGATGAAACGTAAGAGAGGCATCCAGAGATTCCCCCAAAGAAGAGAAAATAGAGATTACCTTAGGAAATTAGGGTCATAACAGGTTCCAACCAAGAAGAGTTGAAAACATATCTTGAAATAAGGAGTTGATTGAGTGAGGGGAGCAAAGAAGGAGATAGAATGAGATGAATATCTCAATAGAGGAAGTCAATGTGGGGTATGAAAGATTCTGGGTATTAGGGAAACATCCAAAAACTCACAGAATGTCCCTGGACAAGTTTCCAAACAATAATAGAGGGGGTACCTAAACAGGAATTTCTCTACAATCAAATGAGTAACCACCCTAAGTATCAGCACAGAATCTACATCCAACAAAGAATAGAGGTGGAGGCAGAGATCCATGGCTGAGCACTGGGCAGAGCTCCTGGTCCAACTGAGAGCAGGGGAAGAGAGTCTTTATGAACAAGAGGATAGGTATTATGAGGAAAATTTCCACAATGGTGGCTGTCTGGAGTTCTGGGGGACTCACTGAGTCAAGAATAGCCACTGGAGATCCATTGATAAAAGGAGCTGAGCCCTCCAAGGGTAGGCAACTGTTGACTGGAATGAGCAGTATGAGGACACTCTTGAGAACAGACTATGTTCCTGTGAACAGGATGGCAGCTTGGAACCCATTCCCTGCAGAGGAACACCTAACCCAGCTTTGACTTTGGGATGAGGCAATTGAACTGGCCTGGAATGGCTGTACCAGGCTGAGCTGACCCTCCTTGGGACTTCATGCTCTTTTGGGGGAGTGGATGGGTTGATGGGGAGGCATGAGGGTTAAGGCTAACAGGGAAGAATTGAGAGTAGGGAAGGGATGGGAAGCAGGGGGATACATAGATGACAACGACATTTTTAATAAAGAAAAAGAAATTGCAGCCATGTATATTGATACTCAGCTCTCTGCAACCCTTCAAACAGAATTCTTCTGTTTCCTCTGTCACAAATGTATGCACTCTCACTGACATTCAATACTATTGTGTGAGGTGAAATGTAAGTTTATGTATATAAAGTTACTGAGAACAAAGGATTGTTTGGAACTTGTCTTCAGAAATGTTGTCATTAAAGAATTGATGTTCCACAGAACAATTCTAGAAACAAAACCAAACACTGAGACAGCAATAGTGATCTGTCTTCAATTGTGTTTTATTAATTGTTTGTAGATATGATCTCTTCACTCTTTATTTATGATTTTGTCATTTATATATGTGTCTATCTATGCATTTAGAATACATATTGACTTAATTAATATGATTTTGTACAAAAGAGAACATGTCACAGGCTATAATACTACATAACTGGGATTCACATTTTCTTAGTTTTTCTGTCTTTGGGTTTTCTACATAATTCTGGACTGAGTTAATTAACTTTAAAAACACCTTCAAAATATTATTTGCAGTACATTTACTTTATCTGCAAACTGGTGATAATATACACACAAATGTAGTTTATAGAGCTAGAGAAACGTCTATTGGTTTAAGCACCTGATAATTTTGAAGAGTATTTCATTCTCAGAACCCACATGGTGACCCACTGCTACCTTTGACTTCAGTACCAGGGAATCATATTTTGCCTTCTGAGAGCACCTGACATGAAGGTAATGTCACAAGCACACAAACAAAACACTTCTCCATGTAGAAATATTTTTTAAAGAAGTTCATGTTATGACAGTGATAAAATCTGTATTCACTTGTATGCCTCTAACATAGGGGCTATTTCTCTGCCATGTATGTGAAAATTTTTTATTGTAATTACTTATGTTAAGATTCTCTTCTAATGAAATTGTTTACTAATCCTATCAGCAAATATTATACTTCATGTCATTATCGATCAATTTTTATAGAACTGATGTATCTGTGATATTGTGTTAGATACAAGTGATGGCAGTAGACATTTTGTTCTTTTGTGTAATTTGAGATAACAGGCTCAAAGTTTTTTCACTCATCATGACTATTATATTTGCCTGAAATTTATAGATAAACATGAAAATGAGGTGTTTTGTGACTGTGTTTGCTATCTTAAAAGTTTATCATACATGCTATTTTCCCATATAAATTATTTCTAAGACATTATAGGAATAATTTTAGTTTTTCTCCTTAGATGTCAGAAAGATTGACTATATTGATATATTGTTAAAATGACTTTTCTTGCTGTAAGCTGATGTTTCTGTATTCTGTGAATATGTGTTGTCACCACTGGTTAATAAAGAACAAGGCAGAACATAGGCAGGTGGAAATAATAAGGAAAAAGGTATGTGAGGGGTTTCAAAGTTAATGTTTAGAGCTGCTTCTCAGAAAGAAAGATGTAGAGGGACACAGGTAAATTCACAGAGCACATGTCAATAAATTGATTAATATAATTGAGTTACTTTGTAACAGTTAGTTAACAATAAACCTAAGCCATATACAAAACAGCTTATAATTACTATGAGCCTCTGACAAATTATTTTAAAAGTGTCTGTGAGACCTCATGTGGTAGAGATTCATAAAGACCTAGGCTAGGCAGGATGAGAAACTTCTGGCTACAATTAGTCTTGTGAAATACATTCAATTAGATTATGAAATATAATAGGAGACAAATACAAGGAGGAATTGCAGAAGCTAAGAGGTGGAAAAAGAGGAGAGAAAGAGGAAAAAGGGACACTAAAATAAAATGTACTTCATTCCTATCCTGTATTTATATGTCTTACCTAACACTTCCATCAAAACAAATTTCTTTGCTAAGACATTTTCAATAAAGTATCATTTTTTATGGTTTCAAAGGTTTTAGTACTGAATTTGGCTCACCCCTAAATTTAGTCATAATGTTTTCTACTTTAAGTGAGTAGTCTCTCTTGTGCCTAACAATACCAAGAGATCACTAGATGAACCTTTCCTTATTCCAATGTTTCCTTCTTAGGGAATATTCACTGCTTTAATTACTTAGATATGTTCGTAATAACAATGATGTTCAAAATAGAAATAAAGATAACTCTTTGAAAACCCAGCTGTTTTTATTGATTTATTTTTAGATTATATTTTTTTCCTTATTCTGTTTTATTGAAAATTGATTTTTCTCGTATGATATAGCCTCATTATGGTCTCTGCTTCCTTTTGCTATTCTAATTTATCCCTCTTACTTTTTCTTGAGGATCCACTTTCTACTTATCAGTAGAAAACTAACAGGTTCTAGAATGAAGTCTACTTGATCATGTTGTATGAATTTTGATGTGTTATTTGATTTGATTTGCATCCAACCTTTAGGAAAGGTAGAATCATCCAAAAGTTCTGTGCTCCCAGAAGTGTGACAGATGGGTGATGAGTACAATTTCAAAGCGAAGAACAATGTAAACTTGACTTTGACAAGTGGAGGAAAAAATCCAGTAGACATTTGGCCTCTTTCTATAATCTTACACTGACCACACACTGGAGTCAAGCAAATATTTTTTCTAAACTTCTATAGTATTAAAAATTTCAGAAAGTCATTATCCTATATCACTGTTCAGAGTTAAGATGGGAGATGTAGATGTGAGCATGTGGCTTCCAGTATGAAAACCTACTGTTTTCTGAGTAAAGTTAATCATAATAGAGTCAGAAAACCTAAACATAACATCAGTACCTGGAGTTCCCAATATCAGCATGGCCTTCAAATGAGCATATATCCGTTACTGGACTCTTGGGCCACAATATGGAGTCCAAGAAAAGGGTCACAATTGGGAGCCCCTTGGCAAGAGTTAAGGATTATCATTCGGAAGTATGCAGTGTCTGACATGGGATTCCTAATAGCAGATTTATCTCCTGTAGAGGAAGAGTCTTGATATGCACTTTTGTCTATGGGAAAATCTCTCTCTGGTCTGGGACATAGGTGTTTTTTTCTACATATCTTTCTTTATTTTTAAAATAAGTATCAGGAAATATCAGCTTTTAGAAGCAACATACTAAAACTCAAAATAACTAATTAGACATAAAATCTATAACTATTAAAATGCTAAAAAAACAAAGTTGAAATATTCCAGGACATTATTTTTCTCAAATAAGATTCTAAATAAAAAGAATGCATGTAGATTCCCTTCCCTTGTCTCCTGTAATTTATAATGGACATCTTTTCTGTACCAACTCAGCAGGTGCCATGAACATCTCATCTTCAGTTTACCTGCAAATACCCTAAGAAGGAAGTTTCTCATTCTGTCTTGGCCTTTGAATGTGAGCATTGGACATCTTGTCCTCTTTCTTCTCTGGTGCCCTCAGAAAGTTCCCTAGAAAGGATTGATATTTGTGATGTTCATACAACACCTGCAACAGGTTAGTCACAGTGAGTTCAATAAAAAAAAAATGTGTGCCTCAATCTATGCCACCTTGTATGTTTTTTTTTAATAAAAAAATCAGGAATATATTATGTAGGTTTGATGTAAATTATCATGTATTTAACAACCAGGGACATGTAAAAGGGGTCAGACAAAGAGTGTGGGGCAAATGGACTCCCAAATTTATCTGAGGTCCATTCTTGAACATGCCACAGAAAACTGGATCAAATTAATGAGAAGATTGACAAAGGCTGGAAGGGGAAAGGCTTTGTGTTGATAGATTTTTTTGTGTTGGTACAGAAGGCCCGATCAACTTTCACAAGGAGCACTCAGCATCTTTTAATCACCACCTCAACTGTGGGCCTTCTTCTATTTTCTAAAGTCACACCTTAACAATTTCATGAGGTTCAAAGCCTAACACCTTTAATTTGGATTGGATATATTTTATTTATATTTCAGTTTATAGCCTGTTACTGTGTTAATTCACAGAAGGAATTAATGCAGAAACCAGTAGGCAGGTACTGAAGCTGAGACAATGGACTACAACCTAAGACTGTCTAGTAATAGTAGTATCACTGTGGACTAAGTCCTCCCACATCACTCATTAATAAAGAACAAACTTGCTTATAGGAGAATCTGATAGAGGAAATTCCGTAAAGAATATTTCCTCTTCTTAGATATATGTATGTTTGTGTCAGGTTGACAAAGTACAACCAGTATGCTTAGGCACTTGAGCATACTTAAGGCTGCAAGGAGAAGGAAGAAATAGAAGTACATCCTTCATGATTGTAGCTGTTTACTCCCAGGCTCTTAGAGTCCATCTTACACATAATTCTAGGAAAAAAAATTTAAAAATGAAAAAGGTAAGATAATATATTGATGTGGGAATGCATTTGTGTGTGCTGTATCTTTAAATAAAGGAGCTGTTGTGGGTCATGGCGGGCACCATAGAAGAAGTGGGAGGAGAGTCAGAGTTTAGGGAGGAGAAGCAGGGTGGAGTCAGAGGCAGATTGAGCCAGCCGCCCAAGGAACAACATGTAAGGAACACGGGTGAGCCACGGGCCGGGGCCACGTGGCCCTCAGATTAATAGAGATGGGTTGATTTAAGATATAGGAGCTAGCTAGCAATGTGCCTGAGCAATAGGCCAAACAGCATAAAGTTAATAAAAGCGTCTGAGTCGTTTCTAGGGGCCTGGGTGGCGGTGCGCGGATAAGCAGTCTCGGGCAGGTCTGTGGGTCCGGGACCTCTGGCGTTTGGGACCCGAGAACACTACTACAACAATATATTGTCAGTAGATATAAGAATATCTGGGAAAATGCTTTGGAACACTGGATTAAATTAAAAGGAAGTCACAGATTTTAGGTAAACTCAGATAAAGCACTGGTTCTACCTTCATCACTTTGTCAATCTATCCAGCAGGGGTCACCATGAACACATGTCTTCAGTTAAGGATTCTCCAGCAGGAAGGTCAGTAAAAGAGCACAAACAAGGGTAGCTTGTACACATGGGGAGGAACTGGATAATAGCAATACTAGATCAGCTTAAATTAACTTTCTTGAGCTTGGTTTCTGGAATCATCTTTAATTTCAGTAATCTTTTTAGTGAATGTAAGTTGAAGTCTGTGTCATCAGTAAGTCTTTACTGAATGTATATTCCCTATTTGTGAAAATAGATTTTCTGATAGTCATAGAAATATTTGGGGTTGGAGATAATTAATTAATGTTAATTAACTAACATTCTACATCTTGAAGTCCAGTTTCAAATCACTATCCTGCCATCCAGTAAATAAAGTTGATATCGAAACTACCTTGTGATTCAGGGGAACATATCTGAACCAAGCTTTTCAAAGCTGAATCACTAGGTAGACGGGAAAATGATAAATATTTTCATCTTAAGGATGTTCAAATAGTATTTTTACCACAGTATTTTTATTCTAAAATCTACAGACTTCTAAATTTAAATCCAGAATCTTTCCATGTTCATATATCATGCATTTTTAGCACATGACTAACTGGGGATAGTTTTAAAATAAAGGCTCACTTTGCTGTACTGCTAATTATTATTTTATTTGAAAAACACATAGAACACCCATCAATAGACACTGATATTACACCAGTAGTATGTATGACATCAATAGCAATGGCAGTAGTGTTATGGGATTTGGTAGGTCCTTAAATGAATAATGGACTCTGAACACTGGCAATTGTCACTGAGCCCTTTGGCCAGAGACCTTCATCTATCAGGATATTATTCACTCATGGAATAATCTTATCTCTGTTTACAGGTGGTAACTGTCTTGTTCTTAAAAGGTAGTGGAGAGCTTTTAGTGTCATCTGAGAGCTCTGTTTCTCCCTCTTGAAGAATCAGTCCTCTACTACTGAGTGGCAGGTGTCTCCATATCCTATACTGCAATGGAGGAACACTCTCCTCAGTCTCTTGCTGCATCACAGTTCATGATCTGTTTTGATCTCCACACCACACAAATGATGTCTTATACACAGCCTTTGCTCAGTAATCTGTCTTCATCTGCTAGACCAGACCCCTGTTATGGACAGAAATGGAAAAAAGAAAGAACAAATATACACACACACAAATGTACAGTAAGATTGGATTAGGTAAGATTTCCCTAAAATGCAGAACTCCACCATGTTTATTTTGTACAGAAAAAGAGCAGGGAATTAGTTAGTTTCCACAGGAAGTCTCTGTAGACCAACAACTTCAGGATATGAACATCAAGGAGAAGAAAATTCTTCCATGCACTGGTAAATTATTCATAAGCACTCATGTTTGAATTCCCAGGGTGATGTTTGACAGACATTTGAACATGACCTGAATCAGGAACTGGCTTTCCCAATGTTTTATGGGACCAAGGCCTTGGAGTCCTCCACATGTTTGTGCCCATGTAAACTCAGGACTTCCTTCACTTAATTCTTAACCTGTTTTATAGCATTGTGTTTTATTTTAGTCAGCTGTTAAAGGGGTCACACAGCTGAAGCATACATTAAGAACTTTTTTATATTATGGAATATAGCCATAGTTCACAAGGGATGAAAAGCTTGTGGAACATTTCTGAATGGTTGCTGAGAGCACAAAACTTTTGGGGATAAGGTCTTGTGATTAGCAAGCACAGTCATGAAAACCCTACAAAAGTTCATGAGTTGTTAGGTAAGTACATTCATGATGGCCACAAAGCTAGAATGTACCTTATACATTTTCAGGACTAAAGACCCAAAACCCCTGATGCTGATTCTATTTTAGAAAAGAAGCAAGAAAATACATTTCACAAAGGAGGATAATAGTCAGAAAACCCTACAGTACACTGACATAGTACATAACATGGTGTCCAGAGACTGCTATGTTGACACAGTCCTGCAGCTGTGATCATATCATCTAGACCCTGATGATTTGCATATAACATGGGAACACCCCACTGTACTGAGAACTTCTTAATAGGTTGGTCATATACTGTGCATAAGTCAGTCACAATCAGGACATAGGACAGACATGAGGGCTCCTGCTCATCTCCTGGGGCTACTGATGCTCTGGATCCCAGGTATGAAGGACTGCTGGGTAATTCTCAGTGTGGTCATTTTTGAAGGGAACTCTATGAGTTACCCTTTAAAATGACTCTGGTTCAAAGGCAACTCTATGAAATGACTTTAAATGCAGTATTAAATAATAATTTTGGTTGTATTTTTTTCTTTCTCAATACTAGTTTCCAGATGTGACATCCAGATGACCCAGTCTCCATCTCAGACAATATCTCTAGGAGACAAAGTCACTATCAAGTGTCAAGCCAGTCAGAGCATCAGCGGTTTATTAAGCTGGTATCAGCAAAAACCAGGGAAATCTCCTAAGCTCTTGATCTATGATGCATCCAGTTTGCATCCTGGGGTCCCATCAAGGTTCAGTGGCAGTGGGTCTGGGACAGATTTTAGTCTCACCATCAGCAGTGTTGAACCAGAAGATATTGGGACTTATTACTGTCAACAGCACAGCAGTTACCCACCCACACTGGAACAAGTCAAAACATAAACTGTTCAGAGAAGCAGAAGTGCAAACCACTGGTGGTCTGACCTACAGACATCATTAGTCAGATGAAGTTGGCATTGAAGGACATTGTGTAGATTTGAAATAAGAGACTATTGCTCCTCTTACTAAACTCTAACAGCTAAGGCAAAACAAAATTAATGCTGAATGATACTCTTGGAAACTAAGAAGGCATCTAGAATATAATGTCTTTTTGAATTAACACAGCAAAATAAAAAATCAAGAAAGATTCACAAAAGATGAAAGAAGAGGAATGAGAGTCTGCACTGATGTCTTGTGAATTATTTTTATTGGTTTAACAATCTTTTTATAGATGCATGTGAAGGTCTAATAGCTAGACAGATCATTAACAGGCAGAAAATAGAAACAAGGGCCACAGATAATAACACTGATAAATTACAATATTATACAGATGGTACACTTCTGCCCACATTCTCATGTGCCTGATCTGACAGGCAGCAAATACCTAAAGATCTAGCAGGAGTTTTCTTCTGCCAGTCTGGCACATTCATTGAAGTTCAAAGCTAGATCAAAACACATTTGCCCCAGACTTGTGATCCTGTCAGCCACCTTGTCCTAGTGGCAGCTGACCAACCATAAACTAGTGGAGGAAGACCCCTCAATGTTCTTAGAATTCAGAGCCTTCAAGGAGACACCAGGGTTTCTGAGTTCTCTGTAGAGCAGAGGATCATGTTTGTGTCCCTCTCTGTGTATTTCTCTCCTAAAGACAACCTTTCTTCATCTATTGATCCTGTTAATGCATCTGATGTTTTCCCTGCTCCTACCTTTCCTGCCCTTTAATTGTTTAACTGTCTGAGAAATTAAAGTCTCCCAAAGGAAGTAAACAATAATCCATGCATGTGTTGATATATTGTGGATTTAAATCAGAGGACAAAGTCAAGCTATAAAGGTCAGGAAGTGGTGAGCCATGTCTTTAATCAAGTACTTTAGAGGCAGAGATCTATGTGGATCTCTGTGAGTTCAAGGCCTCAGAGAGTTAGGTAGTGGTGGCACACCTGTTAAATCCAACATTTGTGATCCCATGTCACTGTTTCAAGTAATTGGGAAAGACAGTACTTTAATCCTAGCACTAGGGACATTGAATCATGATGTGAAATAGCTGGGTAGAGAAAAAAATACAGAGTTGGAGGTGACAAGAGTTATTCCCATTTACCTGGGACCTCATGCATGGGATCACAAGTGCTGGAATTCAAGGTGTTCACCACCACTCCTGGCTCCATTAGGCCTTGAACTCAGAGATACAGAAGAGTCTCTGCCTCCTGAGCTATGCAGTTATAGGCATTTTCACTCCCTGATCTTTATGGCTTGACTCTGTCCACCAACTTCCAGACAACTTTACTAAACACACAACATATTACCATATGCATGGTTTAGTGCTAATATATTTGGGTTCCAAACAATGAGAGGGTGCATTTACAAACTTTGAAAAGATAACCACAAAAAAATGGTAAAACATTTAAATGTTATCCTGTGGAAAATTTGGGAGTGTGATAGTGAGTAATGTTGTGTGAACTTGATCCATTTAGCCAATGGTATTGTGGTGACAAGCTCTAGAGAGTCATCTCATCTGCATATTTGCCTATATAAAAACTCAGAGAGAGAACGGAATGGTCTCTTTTGGATAGTTAGAGCAGGACAGTTTGTTCCCATCACACATGGGCTGAAGAGAGTATGACAAATAGATTAGCAGTAGAGTCTACTTTGTTCTGTGTCTTGCATATACCTTCATGAACTCATTTCCCAAATAAATCTTATCTGCCTATTGATATGGTGTCTCTGGCTCTAAACATGGTCTGAGTCCATTAGCTCTGATGCCAACACAATTACAGCTGCTTAGGCACATGGAACCTACTCAGAGCAGGTTCTAGTATTTTTGTGGGCATGCAGCTCATTTTAAATGATGATTTAAACATCAAACAAACAAACAAAAATAGCAAACAAAAGCAACTCCATGCTGCCTGCATGCATCCTCGAGCCAGCTCTCAGAAACAGAGTGAGTTACAACTGCACTTTCATGTGTGTCCATACCCTGATCTGTCTTATCTTACCAGTCTAAGCCTGCTTGGACCACAGCCTCTGGTCCCATAGACTTGCAAACAGCTGCTCTTTCTAACCAATTTTGTTCAGTATAAACAGAATATTCCTAAAGCAGAATATTCTTTTGCTCAGGTGTGAATAGCCCTGTTCTGTGCTGGCTCCACTTTCTGGTCAAACCCTGTCACTGCATACTAACACCTTCCTTCTACCCAGTTACAGACCAAGGTCTTAGAGTGCCAGCTCTTCTAAAGCTGGTCAATCAAGATTGTTCCAACTTCGACATTTTTCAGTAGGTTATAACAAAGGGTAATTACCCGAAAATTTTAAATGTTTGACTCATAAATAAATTATTTAAAGTAATTTGTAAACTTTCCCCATGTCAATCGTGGGAAATATCACTCTGCATGCAATTAGGTACCTGCTTAAGGATGGGATCCTAGAAAAGCTTAGCTTGGATGAATGTTTTATTTATAACAGTCTGAAAATTCATTTGTTATCCTTAAAAATGATTCAATAACATTGCAAAAAAGAGAAAACAATATGGACTTTGAAAAATGGTAATGGGGAAGTGATCAAAAAATAAAAACCATGAATAATAATTTTAAGAATTGTCAGATACGACAATGGCTTTAGAAGTTAACATGTGAGTCATTGTGATAGTCACTAAAGGAGACAAGACAGCTTTGGCAGATAAGATGAAAACTTTAGAGATGTTTATGAATGATAAGAACAATAAATTGATGGATCTTATGAAGGCTTTGAGATTCAACTGTACAAAATGCAACTACTAATAAAATTCAAGCCTTGAGAACTTATTAAAAATGACAAAAAGAGAGTTTTGAAACAAATGAAAGAAGAAAGAAAAGAATCAGCCTCATCCTTACACTACAGAGTTAGAGATGACCTGCCAAGGTTGTTACCACACCTGCCACAATTTATTCTGCTACTGTTTGTGAAAGGCCAGCAAATACCAATAACAAGAGAGGAACGTACAAACAAGCATACACACACAACACAAACACACACACACACACACACACACACACACATGGATGGATTAAAAAATATTAAGGAAGCAATAGTTTGTTAGGGTAGGCATTCATCATATGTGAGGCAGATGTTGAATAAGTGGTCAGAATTAATTATTCCCTATTATTGCAATCAAATAGACTCAGTGATATTAGAATGTTTCTTAGTTATGATGTAGAAGCTTTTAGAGAGAACAAGATAAGAGGTCTTGAATAGCAAGGTAAGATTAGAGGTTTTGAGATTTCCAAGATCAAGTACTTGGCAAGGGCACTCACGCTGATGTAAATAATCAGGCTACACTTGATGAACACACCTTGTCCCAATTCTCTTTGGCAGCCTTAAAGGCTTGGGATAAGACTTAAGAATCACAAAACATTGAGCCATTTATTAAAGTTATATAAGGCTCAAATAAACCTTCACAGCCTTTTTAAAAATATCTACAAAGACTGTAAATGGAATATGACTTGAATTGTGGGCTTTTGAAATTGATAATTTAGAATCCTATAAGGTAATGGGACCTTTAAAGGTCAGATCAGTACCCAGATCAGTACCCATAAAAAATGGATCTAAGACACATTCTACATTGATTCTAGGCTTGAATATGACAGGAAAGTTCCAAAGTCCTGAGAGATATCAAATTTCAAATGTTTGCATTGTGGTAACTAAAAAAAAATTGTAGACACAAAGTTCCTAGAAATATTTTTTTTCTTATAGGCATGCTCCAAAGAGAACGGTCTAAACTTCTATATTATACAGATGATGCAAAGGCCTAAAATAATTACCATTATATTTTAGGGTCTATTTGATGCAGACTGAGGTTTGACGATTAATCAGAATCATGGCATCTGTATTGAACTCTTTAGTAGGCAGATGTTTAGTTCTTAGGCATTGAAACCTTATTTCAACTAAACCAAAGCACAAGATGGGTTGAATGTATAGGGTTAGAAAGACAAATAAGGCAGCTGAGGCCACAACTGGATAGTGTAGCAGTGAATCTATAGGGTCATGGTCTGTTACAACAATGAAATACACAGATAGATGTTCCTGAAATAGCTCTCAGAAATAGACAGAATAAAACTTATGTTTCTGAGAAGATTATTATTAGGCACTATAAAAACAGTCCCTGAACATTCAGGCTGAAAAAAACCTATTAGTCTTTTAGAGGTAACAACAGCCTTACCCATACAATTGTATTATTGACAAACCTGTCTGGGCTGGATAATGGCCTATGACATGACATAAACAGCAGTCTTTAGAACAGTGAATTCAGAAGCAGTTAAATACTCAACATGTTGAAGAATCAACCAGCCCTTGAAATTTATATTATAAATATTATTTATTAGTATTATAAATATTATTATTATATTATATTTATATTATCTATTAAAATAAAGTATAGAGAATGTAAATGCTGACAGATCTTAAGTCCATAAATAAATTAACTCAGCCAATGGGTGCTCTACAGCCTGGAAGTACTTCTGTTTTCTCTGTTATGTAAATGTTAGTCTATTGAAGTTGTTGACTTAATATACTCTCTTTGTATGTCTTTACAAAAAGATTAGCAAAAAATTGCTTCATGGTGCATATTTACAATAGTTTTTATCCCACTAGTAGATGTAATAGAAGGTTGTCCTACAGAGAAGGATGAACAACCAAATGCTGTGCCAATATTTTGTGCAACCACTATGTCAAACAATTTTGTGCATTTTGTACAATCTATAATTTACCATTATGTGGATGACATCATATTATCTGATTCAAATGTAGATACTTTAGAAAAAAATTTGAAGAAGTAAAGAAAATTTTGTCTCACTTGGGATCAAAATCACTCCTCAAAAATATAAAGAGATTCTATTAATTACTTAGTATATAAAATATGTCTACAAAAATTTGACCACAAATGGTACAAATTAGAAGAGCTTGACTGGGAACTTTTAATAACATTCAAAGATTGCTAGGAGACATTTCCAATCTATGGTCTACTCTTGGGTTAAAAATTGATAAACGGAGTAATTTGTTGAAAACCTTAAATGGTGACAAGGCTTTAAATAGTCCAAGAGAATTGTTAGATGGAGCTGAGAGAGAATTGGCTTTGACCGGAAAGAAATTTCAGGACACATATGTGGATCATATGAACCCATATCTTGACTACATTCTGGTTATATTATCCTCTATGCATTCACTATAGGGTTTTTAATACAGAAGGAAGACATCATCTTGAAATTAATACTTTTATCACATAAGCAGAGTAAAAAATTAAAGCCATATATGAAACACATTTCAGATTTTATTCTAAAATATAAATTAAGACATTGTCAGTATACAGAAATTGAACCAGGAGAGATTTTAGTACCCTAACTAATTAAAAAAATCCTCTTTTTGGGCAGAAAACAAATATTGTCAAAAAGGCTGCAGCAGCTTTTTGGGAAGAGATTAACAATAGTTTTCCCATAAGCAACATGCTTAGATTTTCATAAAGAACCACTTCAGTATTTCCTCACATTGTATGGAGCAAATGAATCTCTGGAATGCCTTCACTCTCTAATAATACAGATAAATAAAAAGAGGCAATTCATAGATCAGAATATTTAAGTAAAGTGGTTCAAAACCCTTATTATTCTATGCACAATTCAGAATTGTATGTCCTTTTCATCTTTCATCATATTAATGTATTTTACAAAAATTATCAATAAATTGTTGCCTCTCCATATGCAGAAAGAATTTGTTTTCCACATTGAAAAACATCTAAACTTACTCCAGATAAAACAGTATTAAGTTCATATTTTATACATTATAGGAAATAGTAGTAGTAGTAATCATCACAAATATTTAACATACATCAGATCCCATATGGGTTTACTAGTTTTCTAGGACAAGGAAATTATAAAATTAACTGGTTATTTATTAATAGGATATATGTTAGAAGCCTCAGAATTTTATAAAAATCACCATGTAAAGAGCAAAGGTGCAAAAGAATTTTTCCATAACTTGGCAACAAGCCAAGGAAAATAAACAAAATGGTCCTACATTTTTCCTTCATTAACCAAACTAAATTAAGTGAAGGAAGTAATCCTAATGGTTTTCAAAGAAATAAAATTTGACAAATAGATGTTTTTCACTTTGCAGAATTGCTAATGTAAAATATGTTTCAAGGCCCACCAACAAGTCAGTGATTTCCTAGGGTAAGGTATTTGGCTGAAGAAGAGAAGCAGATAGTGAAGTACCTTGAGAGGGTCCAGCAGTTTGAAATAGCTAGAACTCCCAGTTATTTTGATGAGTGCTTATATAAATTTTCAAAATCAGAATTCAAACTAAAAATAGTACAAGCAATCAAACACTATCTTGTAAAAAACTCTGTGCTGGCCTTGAATCAGGAAGCTGGCAACTTCACTATTAATTTTTTTTTTTTTTGCCTTTGGCAGCTCAAGTAGCCTACACAGGCAGACAGATTAATGTAAATGGGTTCATTTAAGATGCAAGAGCTAGCTAGCAATGTGCCTAAGCCATAGGCCAAACAACATGAAATTAATTTAAGCATCTGAGTCATTTCTGGGGGCCTGAGCGGTGGGCGGCTGGGCTGGGCAGCTAAGGGGTCTGGTGCCCCATGGGACCAAGAATCCCCACTGCTACAGCTTTCTTTTGCAAAAAGAAATGCTTTACTGAGGTTGTGGACAACCCAGATCTGTGGGTATAAAAGTAAATATTCAAAAAGCAATTTGCCAGCACAACATTTAATAAATGCCAACATCATGCAGTTACCATTGTTGTGCTTAACTGTACAGAATCAAGAAAACCAAAGTTTAGGCATAGATTTGAAAAGCCTTCTCCGTCCTACATCCCTTTCTGAGAAGCTCTAAGGTAAATGAAAAATGCTGAGGGAGGGAGATTCATTACATTTTAAAATGGGACCACTGGTAATTTCCTCATGATCCAGTGCATAAACCTACACCCATGACCATATAGAATATAATAATTGGACTTAATGGTTTATCAGGAAACAATGCAAAACAAAAATTGAAGACATAATGTTAGGAGGATGAGGTATTAGAAAGGCACATAGAGGTAGAAATTGAGGGAGAGATACCATATTTTATTTTACATATTTTTAAGTATCCAAAAAAAAAGAACCCTTACAGACCAGACTGAAAAATATCAAGTAAAGTCTCACTAACCCAAATGAGATGTAATCTCTCTCCACGCCCTAAGTTTCCAACATTTGATCAAAATGTTTTCTACAGCAATTTGGAGACACAGAATTGGTTTTTATATAAATGCTGAACACAAAATTTACAAGTATAGAAATTTCCACAAAGAAATACTATGTTGATTTGTAAATGTATTCTTGGCCAAGGTCTCAGGACTTGAGTCTCAGAAACTTTGTAGCAATTTCCCAAGTTCTAATATGGAATAAACAGTAAGATTTCAGACTGAAATAGCCCGTAGACTATTGTGTCTGCCTATTTGAGCCCTACAAATAAATGGTAAAAAATCTGCTCATCTAACCAAGATTTGCCTAAGTACCAAATTCTATTGATTATTACATATGTGTTTTCATAACTTCATGCCTCTTTTCCAGCTTTTATTGTTTTATTATCCTTTGGTAAATGGCCATTAGAGTCATTTGTCATGTAGAAATGACTTGCCTCTTCAATTCTATTTTTCAGATTTTGATAAAATTAAAGCAACAAATAAAATCAGACAGGCTTAGACAGGAAAATCCTATGCTGAAACACAAACAATATTGAAAACTTCATTTTGGTTCTGTGGTGCTATCCTAGGATGCTCTGACCTTTCACAGAGATCCAAGGTTTTACAGTGGAGTCCATCTGCCCTCTGCTATAAAGAGCAGAGGTCATTGTGGAGATATTTTCAAATATAATCAATACAGGTGAAGATATCAGAGGATAGATCCACCTCCTCCAGTCTTGTTTGTTTGTTTGTTTGTTTTTACAGACAGAGTTTTCACTGTAAGAATCCTGATTGTCCTGAAACTTACTTTGAAGACTATGCTGGCTTTGAATTCACAGAGATTCTCTTGTCTCTGCTTACCAAGCACTGGGACTAAGAGTGTGAGCCATGGCTTCTTCTGCCTGCTCTGCCTTTAGATGCCTATCTTAAATACTTTCTTCACTCAGTTAAGGAGTGGCATCACAACTGCCTGCCTGAGAGCCTGGAACTCCTTCTTTAAACTAAAATGACCTCAAAGTCAGATTGGATTAAGGGCTTATGTCACCCCTCCAGTGAAACTCCATGTGCTGGGATTAAAGGTGTGAGTTACCACTGTCTGAAGCTCCTAGACTGACTGTGGGTAGATCCCTCTGATATCTCTGAATGTTTTATTATATTTCAAAATATTCCCATAGCTCATATTCATTTTTTGTAGAGAAATAGGAGACATCTTTTTCATTTCACTTTTAAGAGTGGTCTTTTTTGTCCCTTGGTCCTTTTTACACAACTGTTGTAACCTCTCTATTTGCAAATCGCCTCCTAGGAAGTACCTCTCCTTCCAGGTCCAGGACAAACGCTATTTTCTGTTTCTGCTTTGACTACTCAGGATTATTCAAAACATGTTCTCAGAATGAAGTGCTCTGCTCAGCTCCTGGTGCTGATTGTGCTGTGGATCCCTGGTAAAGAAAGAAAAAAATAATGAAGAAGGGAATGGGGGAATGTGGAGGGATGAAGATTTATGAGGCCATGCTGATATGGATACATGCTCTGTTCATGCATGTTTTGTTCTCTAGGAACAGATTTGTTAGGTTTCCAGGGTGAGAGGAGAAGCTATGCTCTTGTAGCAATTCTGTCAAGTACAAGTACATATGGTTCTAATAATTTTTTGGCAATTTTTACATTTTTTTTAATGTTAAACAGTTTTAGGATAAAAATAAAGGTCAAGAATATGGTAAGTAGAAAATACAGAAAGGAGAAGTTATTTTATAGTATTATTTCATTTGTAGATAACTTTTTAATTTCTGTTATTTCAGGAGATGTTAAGGATATTGTGATGACCCAGGCTGTACGCTCTAATCATGTTACTCTTGGAGACTCAGTTCCTCTCCTGCAGGTCTAGAAAGAGTTTCCTACACAGCTATGGCATTACTTACTTGAATTTGTACCAGTAGGGACCAGGCCAGTCTCCTAGACTCCTGATCTATCAGATGTACAATGGTGCCTCAAAAGTCCCAGGCAGATTTAGTAGCAAAAGGTCAGGAACAGATTTCACTGTGAAATTCATGGAGTGGAGGCTGAGGATGTCAGTGATTATTACTGTCATCAGCATCTAAACTCCCTTTCTAAAGTGACTTAGGCCTGAACTCGAACCTCCCAGGTTGAAGTGTTAAAGCTGCTTCATAAGTTCCTTGTTTGGGGTGCAACAATGTACAGTCAGTACAACTGAAGATATACATGAGACAATTTCCTCTGACTTTCAGCTCTTGCAAAAAAGAACTCATGGAAGAAGTGAATGTTCAGGACAATTTATGCTAGGGGAAGGAGCTTAGATTCTAAAAGTGGATTCATTTATATGCAATGGTAGACAGGGTCACATCTTGAGTAGGACCACTCAGAGTGCATATTTTTGGTCTGGTGTTTAATCTTTAGTATCATTTTAGGACTGCATAAGACTCAGATATTTCAACGGATGTATTAGTTTCACATTCCAAAATGGCCACAATGAATAAATTATTTTTTCTGAATTTTACTTTCAATTTTGCTTGTTGAGAACAAGGTTTCTAGGCCTGGCGGAGGGCACAGAATATGAATCCACTTTATGAAACATTAAGAGATTGTCTGAGACTTTGTAATAGGTAGTTGCTGAATGATTCAAAATAAAGAGTGACTGAGTCATCAAAACAAATAGTAATTATATATTTAACAAGAAAATATTACCTAAAATAGACCAAGACCTAAATATACAACTAACCAATTAATCAACAAGTAATCTAACAACACAGTCTACATATGACCTAGTAAAATAAACAATTTATAAAATATAAAATACCAATGAACAATAAACAACCTCTGTTAATACAATCTTTCTGCCACCTCTTCTGTAATATTCCCTGTGTCTTGGAGATGAGATATGATATAGATGCCCTATTTGTGTCTGAGCATAGCATTAACACTTATTCTCTGTCTTTTCCACATTTCTGAATCTCTCAGCCACCATACTCTGTAAAATGAAACATCTATAATCAGGTCTTAAAGTTGCACTAATCTATGTATAGAGAGGTATAAATTTGAAGATAGTTTGACAGAGTCTGTTTAGCAAAATAATAATAGTTGGTTGTTTCATGAGGACTGTGAGCTCTGAAACTTTTGATTTGGGGCAGATTTGCATCATCAGGCATGTGTGGGGAAGGCCTTAAACCATATTTTGAAAAATCTATTGGATAACCTATCTGTGCCATTCTTATCAAAGGATTAAATCTTACATACAGATCATAATTGCAGTTCACAAGTTTCTTATCTTTGTATGAATGTTCATATATTTATACTTCAGTAGCTCATAAACCACTTATCTATAAGGGGAAAACTGACCATCTGGGTCTCCCTTATCTTTTATCAGTACTGATATGAATTTTTCCCATCCTTTTACAAATGTGGGCACTGTCTATAGAAATAGCATCTCACCATAAAATTCTGGTTGATAGCTTTCTTTGTTTGCATGCAGTTCTTTAGATAAACACTATGATCTCAACAATTTATAGAAAGGTGTTAACTTGACTTATAGTTTAAGATTAAAATCCATGATGCTGAAGAGAGGGCGTGGTGGCTAGAGGAGCAGGTAAGAACTCAATTCTTGAACTACATATAGGAAGTAAAGAACAAAAAGTGAATGATGAATAGCTTTGAAATCTCAAAGCGTGGCCCTATTAGCATACTATTTCCAGCAAGCCTACAGCCCCAATATGTACAGTGAGAGAAAATAGGGACCAAGTATTCAAACACTTGAATTTCTGGGGTACATTCTCATTCAAAACACTACAGCCACCAAGAACAACGACAATCACCTGCATTGTTTGGTGGATCTTCATTATGGCTCTGATCAATGTCCTGAAGAGAAACATCTCAATACTGAGTCAGGGATTTTTATTTGGCAACCTACAGCTTCTGTGATGAGTATAATGACCAGAGCAGGCTAACACTATTTAAATTCTTTTCTATTAGTAAATATATACATATATATATATATATATATATAAAAATTATCAAATACTAGGTTATTTTTGGTGGTTTTTTTTTTGCAACATCCTTAATCAGCTTTCTCTTCCCCATACCCTCTATAGACTCATGCACCTCCACACTGAACACTGCTTATCCATTATTTTCTACTCCCCTTTTATGTCATGCACTATCTTCCCATTCATGTTTTGAATGTGGCATTATGGTTTTAGAATACACTAAGATGAATAACAGGTTTAATGCACTTGTTATAACCTTTATTAATTTTATAGACAGACAAATCAAGGAAAATACTATAGTAAAGTGATAGAGGAGAATTTAGTTCCCAGCACCAGAGACAAACAGCATGGCAGGGTCTCTGCAGGGAATCAGGGAATACAAGGGAAAAGTGGGACCTGTTTCTAAAGACTAGTGGAGGTTTACAGCAAGAGCCTATTAGCAAGCTCTCGGATTCCCAGGTAAAGAAGAAAGTGTAGATCAGGATGTACCTGGTACCAGTAGCACAAGAACACCATCCTTTTATTTTATCTCATTTACCAGGTGAGAGCTCTCATTTTCAATGACCCTGTAGAGCACTTGTCAATATCGATGAGTATTTAGAGAGCTCCTGTAAAACTGCCACTAAACTCAAACATTACATATTTGTAGAAAAGAGATTAGTGTTGATGGGAAGAAAATGGAGTATGGAGAAGGTATAAGATGAAATAACCTCAAAGATAATAAGCCCATGCAGGAAAAGTCAGCAAATTATCTTTAAATGCTGTTATGTCCTTACTTTCAATGATTTAGTTTTAATTTTTTTATAAAACAAAATGTCATTTTTATCTATGTATCCTCCTGCTCCCCCTCCCTTCCCTCCTCCCAATCCCTTCCAGTCAGTCTTCAGCCTAACCCCTCTATATGCACCCATCTCCTCCCCCAAAAGAACAAGAAGTCATAAGGTAGTTCAGCTAAGTAGGTCACATCCACTCCAGACCAGTAGGGTTTGCTCATCTCAAAGGCAAGGTTGGGTTAGATGTTCCTCTGCAGAGAATGGGCTCCAAGGTGCCAGCCCATGCACAAGAACACAGTCTGATCCCACTCTTCAATGGTCCTCATACTGCTCATGCCAGTCAAGAGTTGCCTACCCTTGGAGGGCCTAGCTCCTTTCCCCCAATGGACCTCCAGTGGCTATTGTTCACCCAGTGAGCCCCCCCCCCGAACTTCAGCTAGCCATCACTGTGGAAATTTTCCTTATAATCCCTATCCTCTTACTCTTACAGACTCTCCTCCCCTGCTCTCAGGTGGACCAGAAGCTCTGCCCAGTACTCAGCTATGGATCTTTGCCTCTACCTCTATTCTTTGTTGGATATCAATTCTGTGATGACACTTAGAGTGGTTACTCATTTGATTATAGGGGAAGTCCTGTTTAGGCATCCTTCCACTACTGTTTTGAGACTTGTCCAGGGACATTCTGTGAGATCTATGATGTTTCCTAGCACCCAGTCTCTTTCCAACCCCACCTTGGCATCCTCTATCGAGATCCCCATTGCATTCTATCTCCTTTGCTCTTCTCACTCAACCAACTCCTTTTTTCAAGATTTGTTCTTAATTTTTCTTGGTTTCAACCCGTTATGACCTCAATTTGCTAAGATGATCCTCTGTATTTTTCCCTTCTTAGTGGAATCTCTGGATGTCTCTCTTAAGTTCTTTCTGATTCCAAGATGTTGAGGGGTTATGGTTTGTAGCTTGGGTATTTTTTGCTTTTTGTCTAAAATCCATGTATGAGTGAGTACATCCCATGCCTAACTTATTGGGCTTGTGATACCTTTCTCAGGAGGATATTCTCCAAATCCATTCATTTCCAGAAAAAAAGACACTCTAAATTGCAAGTTCAGTGTATCTAGGTGTAGTTTCAGGTTTCTGTTACAGACTTTTGGGCCTAACTCAAGGTTTAGACCCGCAGACTCACAGACCCAAAGAGACACACAGATGCTTACAATAGTTTCAGGCAGATCAGCCTAAGGCCCAAGCATATAACATGCTAACTCTTTACCCTTAATCTAACCCATGATTCTATTCCTGTTCAGCCATGGGGCTCGGTACCTTTTCTTAGAGCATCATAGTTGTCCTCTGCTTCTTCCGGCTTCTCTCTGGCGTTCTGCTCTGTTTCTTCCTGTTCCCAGAGTTCTCCTAGTCTGTAACCCCACCCACACTTTCTGTCTGCCTTTGGCCAATTATTTATTAAATCTATTAAACCAGTGGGTGGGACAATTATTTACAATGAAATAACTCAATCCCCTACAGCTGGGTTTATGTTGAGGTCTTTGTTCTACTTGTATTTGAGTTTTGTGCAGGGTAATATGTTTGGATTTATTTACATTCTTCTTCATATTACTATCTAGTTATGCCAACACCATTTGTTGAACATAGTATCTTTTGTCCATTGAATATTTTTGACATCTTTGTCAAAAATTAGGTGTTCATAAGGGTGTGGATTAATGTCCAGGTCTTTGATTCGATTCCATTGATCCAGAAGTCTGTCTTTATGCCAGGGCCAGGCTGTCTCTGACTCCTTCAGCTGCCTGTGAAACCCATTTCCCACTACTGGGTTGCCTCATCCAGCCTTGATGTGATGCTAAATGCCTGGTCTTATTGTAGTATATTATACTGTGTTTGTTTGATGACCTTTGAAGGCCTGTTTTTTCTGAGGGGAGATGCATAGAGGGTAGACCTGGAAAAGAAGTAGAGAAGGGGCAGAGAAAGGGGAGAGAAGGGAAACTAACTGTTCTCAATGTAATTTAGGAGAGAAGAGTAAAATTAAATGATTTTGATAAATTATTATATTAATTTGTACAAATGTGACCACTCCAAACAAACAGTTCAAGAAGAAGAATATAACAGGTTTTTTTTTAATCCATGTAAATTAGTTGAGTGAAAGATGTAATAGTCCTTCCTCTGTTTTATATTCATTGATAGTCAGATATTTGTCTATATTACCCCTAATATATTTTTGAAATATATTATTCAAAAATAGTTTATGTACAATGGAGTATTTTAATGAAACAAAAGAAATATCATCTATAATTTTAAAACTTAGAAAAGAAGTACATTATATTAAGGCATATGAGCAGTCAGACCTTGAGCATTTGGGGACAGAGAACTTGTACTCAGTTACTGAGATAAGGAAGCCTTGCAGCTGTAACCAACCCTAAATGGGTTCCAGTGATTTGCATACACTCACTGCACAGCCTTGAGAACTTCTTCAAATACCAGTCACACTCTGTTCAATTGTCACTGCAATCAAGACTCAGCATGGACATGAGGGCCCCTGCTCAGCTCCTTGGGCTCCTGTTGTTCTGGATTCCAGGTAAAAGAAGGAGTAAAATGGAAATTTCACTATTACAAAGTAATTATTGTTGACTGGCTTTTGAGGGAAGTCCTCTCATATCATGCTTAACTATGTGGGTATTTATTTTTGTCTCCATTTCTAGGTGCCTTATGTGACATCCAGATGACCCAGTCTCCTTCTTCCCTTTCTGCATCTCTGGGAGGCAGAGTCACCATCACATGTCGAGCCAGTCAGGGCATTAACAATTATTTAAGCTGGTACCAGCAGAAACCAGGGAAAGCTCCTAAGCTCCTCATCTATTATGCAAATAGTTTGGCAGATGGGGTCCCATCCAGGTTCAGTGGCAGTGGGTCTGGTGCAGATTATTCTCTCACTATCAGCAGCCTGGAGTCTGAAGACATTGCTACTTATTACTGTCAACAAGGTTATGAGTATCCTCCCACAGTGATACAAGTCATAACACAAACCTCATGAAAGCAGAAGTGAGAGGCAGGTCTCCCTCAGCTGCTCCTGCTCATGATTCACTTACTGAAAGAATTTCTCAGAAGTCACAAAAATTTGACAAAATCTCACAGAGAGACAATTGTTTAGGTATAAGAACCAAAACAGTCCTCTCTGTCCCTAATTATTTTTCTTCCTCTCCATCTCCAGCACTACAGAGAGTCAATGTCCTTTCTTCCTTACCAGAGAATAGACTCATTCCCTGTCAGGAATCTAAATTGTGTCTCCAGCTGGAACACATACAGAAGGCTTCAAGCTTCTGTGGACATCCCAGAAGACATTTTTTAAATGCAGTGGATTAGCTTTTATGCAACAACATTAAATGACAGGAAAATATTATTGAGAGAAGTTAACAGTAAATAATATTCCTAGTCTTTTCACAAAAGCTACAGAACATGTGTCAAAGAAAGAGAAAGTTTCCTACGGACGATTTTCTGTTGTGCCTTGAAATTGCAGACCTGTGTGTTAATACTTTCTGCTGCAGCACTTTGCACAGGATTCCAGTTACAATACTGTATATGTTTTGTAGAGGATTTCAACCCTCTTTCAAATACAGTGTGGAAAGCACTTTGCTGATTTATGGCCTCCACATAAATGCAATGTATTTTACATATATATAAAACAATGTGTATGAGGTAAAGTTGTACAGACAACTGTAACTTCTGAATACTCCCAGAGGTTTCTTAAATAGATTTAGTTTTGTTATTATTTTATTTCATTTTTGTTTTTAGATTTTTGTGGTAATCAATTAAGAAATACTTTCCTAACATTTTTTTGTTTACTTTTAAATTAACCGGAGACCAATTCATTTTTTTTTGAGTAATGATAGTGCCTAACCCCTGCATTTAACATTTTGTAAAAGTTAAAAAAATGTGGTGATATCCAGATTAACTTTATCAAATATATATCACAACAAACAAAGTTCCAGATAGGAACAGAAAGCTAACACTTACAACAGAGCAGTAGGAGTGCCAGGGCCTCAGGCACTATGTTTCCATTCTGACTATTTTCAGGATTCTGTTATTCAACATTCATGAACTGATACAGATTATTTTACTTTTGTCCCTGATTTTGAAGTCATTCTATTTGACTTTTCAAACATGAGAGTCCTGCATCCTTTATGGAGCAGATATTTCTGAACACCCCTTGGAGGTGGGCGTGTAAATGGCATAAAGTTTATGACACAACCCTGGGAATCAGGAGAGAAGCAAAAGGCAGACTCTCAGACACCTTTATTGTGGATATAGGACAAAACTCTATACTTCCTCCTCGTTTCCCATTGGTAACTTGAGACACTCCTGGCTATGTTGTCTTTCTCACTGGCCTCCAGGATCTCAATGACAGTGAGTCAACAATCACCAGGTGCAGTGGAAGACTCCAGGCTGGCTCAGCAGGAAGTGGCTAGTGCCATGCCTAGGCACAATATCTGGAATAGGGCAACCATGGCTTCATCAAGCTCACCGAATGTGTTCTCCCCACATATCCACCTTTTCATTTTTTTTTCTACGCCATCTTAGCAGGAAGGGAGTTCTGGGAGCTGAAATATTGTTTCCCATACAGATTTGTATAGCAAAAGAGTCACAGTGACTCAACTATTCTAGAATTTGAGTAAGTTCAGTTTGCTTCTTGCAAGGCCTTGATAACCATGGGCCTAGTCTGATTATCCCTTGGGAAAGAATTCATATCTTACTACCCAAGCTAGCAGGACGCACATGATGTGATAGTGAAGCTACATACTGCCTGACTCAAGACAGAAGGGGGTATCTCAAGATAATATTTGAAGATTTGTACGATATTTAGTTTGAATCCTCTCTTGAAATGTTTTTGAATCCTGGTTTTGAACCACAGGGTCCCCTTGATTTTTCTTTCCTATTTTCTGTTAACTCTTCAACAAAGTGCCTGCCACTGCCTACCTTGGTGAATCCTTGGAAGGACCCCATAGAGAGCCAAGGCTCTGTACTTTATGCTTGTTATTCCTGCCTCTTCTCTCATCCAGCATAAAGGACTGTGGCATCCTTAGGTTTCAATCACTGACTATCAGTCCTCAAGGGATGGCTACTGTGGGAAGGGTAACAAAGTGGGAAAAATGCTAGTTAAAAGACAGACAGTCCTGTGTATTTCTGTAATCCAAGCCTTTAAGCCAATATCACAAGAAGACCTGTGGTAAGAAGACTCTAATGCCATAAGCACCTTGAAGGTGTTCTTGTTGATGGCAGACAGGTGTTCTGACACATGCTATAGTAAATTTCTGCAAATGATAATTAGTAACAAAAAGTTTGCAGACTAGAGAAGACAACAACAAAGGTATGTTAGACCCAGATGTCTTGTACCTAGTTGGGCACTTCTACGGTTTGCTAGGCAATGGCCATGTATCTACACAGTGTCTCTGGACTAGCAGCAGGGGTTGGAAGCCACTCTTGGGTTTCATCTCCTGAGGGATCAGTCCTTATGTGGAGATGCTTGATGAGCCAAAACAAAAAGAAAATGTCTCCCTGCAGTGAACAACATACAGACAAAAGAAAAGAGTGGAAAGGGAATCCCAATATTCACATCTAAGAGGACTGAATTCACAGAACACTGAGGGGCCAAGTCCCTATACTATCACTGAGCATGAGGTGCTGAACCACACAAGAGGGGGCAGAGAACTGCACTGCAAGAGGAAATGGATATCCATAGGAATGATGACTGGGCCTGCATCAAGCCTAAGATCATTTAATGGAATGTTAGCAGCAAGTGGCAAAAATCAAAAGATGCTAACCAACACAGGATCAGTGTTCATGCCCACATAGGCACCATGACCTATCTTGGGAGCCAGTTGTTACCATGGAGATGTGTCTGAGCACCCTTGGGGAGCTGGTGTGAAGGCACAAATTCAACTTCACATTACCCAGGAGTTATGAGAAAAGCAGATGCTAACTTTCAAACTCTTTTATTGGAGTAAGCAAATATACCCCCTCCTGATTTCCAATTACTAACCAGAGACTCTCATAGCTGTGTTGTCTCTATTTCTATTGACCTCTAGAATCTTAATGATTATGTATCACAAATCACCATGTGCAGTGGCAGACTCCAAGCTGGCTCAGCAAGAAGGCACTAGTGTGTGCATGACTAAACACATGACTCAGAACAGAACAATCAAGGCTCTATCAGACTAGCTGGATACAATCCCCTACACTGCATAATTGTTCCTTCTATCTAAACTGTTGTATCTATCCACAATGATATTTTCATATTGCACCACAGGAGGGACCTACCTTTACTGATAAGAGATAAAAGTTCATCAGTAATGTCATAACTCTTCAGACTCCTAAGTTCATTTTCTCGCAATGTGGAGCCTTTTTATCAGATACTGGAGCTACTAATACTATGAATTTCTGGTAAGGAGAGAAAAGGAATACAAACAAATAAACTAACAAACAAAAACTAAAAAACAAAAACACCCACTAGGACAAGGACAAGGTCTTTCATCAGACTATAACAATAGGTTATCCTAAACTCCACAGTTCCTTTCTGAGGCTTTTCCACACAACTATTAGCCTTTTATCTGTGAGAAAATGATTTAAAAAAAACAATTTGTGCACTTGTTCATTTTTTTTTCTTCATGGTAAGCACAAGTGCATAGGAAAAAAGGGTGTGTAAGGTCCCCTGGATCTTGACTTATAGGCAAGTGTGAGCAGTTCAGAATAGGTGCTTGTTAATAAACTCATGTCCTCTGGAATGTACATACCTACTCCCATCCCCTCACCCATTCACCTTACACACAATGAATAAACAAACAAATACATAAAATACAATTTCATTGAGGTATAATTTCTGAATGAAATGTTATATGTATATATGCATACATATATATATATATATATATTGAATTCATGTAAGACAAGTACATTTGAATTTACACATGGAGCATCAATAGCCACAAATGCAAGCAAACCATTCCATCCACCCTAAAATTTCCTCAAACTATGATTCCTATGACAATAATTTTTTTATAAACATTCATTTTATATTTTTATGATAAACACTTAAGATACGCCTTCCCAGAATGTTTTTTTTTTTAATTTCCATGCTCCTACAGGGAAAAGAAAAAAAAAGACAGTAAGGATAACTCTAATTTTTACATTTAACATTCATAAAATGATATTTCCCTGCAAAATTATTGAAAGGAGAATAATAGCATAGTTACTGAACTGATAGGAAATGGTCCCATCTATTTCTGTACTTTTCCTAGTGTTTCTGTAATGCAGCATTTGTGTCTAGAGTAGTGTTCATTGACAGTTTATAGGATATTCATTTCCTATCAAGTACTGTATTTTGTTTTCCTGTTGTCACCCCTGAGATAGAAGATATCCTATGTGAATTTCGCAATCATGAAGACTCATCTCTCTTTCCTGCAACATTAACACAGATGGAATGGAATGGTACAACTTATGCCTGATGTTCCATAAAGCTTTCAATTCACTTGCTTTACCAATAATAAATTTTTAGTATATAAAGAATTGAGTGTAAAAATATCTCATTCAAAATAAATATCAAAAAAGTATCCACAAATATTATTTCTTAATTGTGTACTTAACTTCATACTTCCATGTCTTTATTTCAGCTTCCATACATGATGTTGTAATGACCTAAAACTCCAACCTCCCTGTCTGTTAGCCATAGAGATAAAGCCTCTGTATCTTGCTGGTCTAATCAGATCTTCCTACTAAGTGGTGGAAACACATATTTAGAATGGTACCTGTAGAAGTCAGGCCACCCTCTAGAGCTCCTGATTTACAAGGTTTCCAACTGATTTTCTCAGATCTCAGACAGGTTCATTGGCAGTGGGTCAGGTACAGATTTTACATGCAAGATCAGCAGAGTGGAACCTGGGTGCATAGGATCTTATTACTGCATGAAGGAGTCACATCTTTCTATCATAGTTATGAAGATGCTAACAAATGCATCCTTGGTTGGGGTGCCTCAGCTGCAAAATATGTTACTTATCTGTGTGAGAAAAGTGTCGAGGAAATCCATATTATTACTTGCAGATGTACTTGAGCATGAAAGCCTGTCTTAGTTAAACCTCAAGTCATGCATCTCAGTTCTTTTCAGCTGCATTCTCAGAAACCAGGAATGGCTGGCCTAAGTTAAGTAAAAACCCATTCTGAGTCTACAGCTCTTGTCTGCCTGCATCACTCAAAATTATTCAGTAAAGCAGGCAGGAAACAAACATATTCCTTTGTTAATCTGTTCCCTTCACCATATAATTACTTCATTTACCACATTTTATGCTTTTAACTTAAGTTTCATTTTATTAATATAAAGACTGCATATTCTACTCCATTTTTGTTTCCTATTTGTGTAAGGTAGGTTTATTGGTCTCTAAGTGTAGACTATATTTTACACATAAAGTTTTTTCTTTTCTTATGTAAAAAATAAAAATTTAAACTCCGTTCAACTGTTGTTACTATTTTGATTCCATGTCTTATACCAAATCACATGGACAGTCAGTGATGGGTGGGAACTTATCCATGTTAGCATTTTTGGTTGTCATGAATATTTTCCTTCCATTGATCTAATGTGGTTTTGGTTTGATGGCTTTATATATTAATAAACTTTTATTTTTGGTTTGATGGCTTTATATATTAATAAACTTTTAATTTTTATTCTATAGTTGTATAAATTTGTTTAATTTAATGCAAATCTATTTTTAGTTTAAATTACCTTTTCTGTCATTTTCCAAAGAGTACTTACTTTTCTTTTATTTCTGTTTATTGTATTTTTTTGGTCAGTAGGAAACAAACATATTGCTCTTTTTTTTTCTATTAGAACTTCTGCTGTATTACCTAGTTATTTCCTACTTGCTATATTCTTATAAAGAAATTAATATCATTCTAATAGGATTCCATTCAATGTATCTTAGCCCACCATATGCCTGCCTCAAATACCCTCTTCTCCATGTAGTTTCACATCCAGGTTAAGATTAAAGGCATGGGCTACTACTATTTGATAATTACCTTTGAACTCAGAAACATGGAAGATTTCCTCTGTCTCTGGAGTTATGGGATTAAAGGCCTGTCACCATCACTGCCTACCTGAGCCTGGAACTCCCTCTGGAAACTAAATTGGGCTCAAACTCTGATCTGATGGTATTAAGGGCATAGGTCATCACTCCTAGCCAGGCATAGGTTACCAAACCTAGATATTTCTTGTTCTTGGATTAAAGGTATAAATCACCACTTTTTAATGCTTCTGAATTGACTGTGCATAGATCTTTCTGATATTTCAGACTGGTTTTTATTAAATATGAAACATATCACCACATATCCCCTTTTTGTCAAAATTAAAGAAGGTTATAGTTAACCTAAGAAAAATCATATACAATAGGTACATTATTATATATAATATATTCAAAGAGTAATTACATGGGTAATGTCCAGTCCATGAACAATTGACAATTAAAAGAAAATATTTCATTAATTATCCTATTTTGGTGAGTCCAAAGGATTATACCTAATTCACTTTCTATATAACTTGTATTACTAACTAAAAATCATATTTTGGTGTTTCTTAACCTTATACACTTTAACTTCAAAGATTCTTTTCTATAATTGTCACTAGAAAACTATAACTATAGCTATCTCATCTTCAACTACCTCAGAGACACAAGAAGGAAACACTCTTAACTAACTGAATACCATAGGTAAGCAAGCAACTTCAAAAAAAATGTAAAATGTAAAAAAAAAAAAATGGAACAGCTGGCTTCCTGTACAGTCACCCCAGGTTCTGTATCATTGGAGCATCCATCTTTGGCCTACAGGCCTAGCATGTCTGACAGACTTTTCAGTGAAGCAGGATATTCTCAAAGACCTTGCTTCCTTGCCTTGGCAAGGTTTGGCAGTTTTCTTGTGGGTGTGTCTCCTGCTTGTCCAATTTGAACATCATTATGTCAGCAGTCAAGTCAAGGGTACTTTCTTGCCCAGTGACTAAATTTGTCTCAAAGAAGGTTAACTGTTTATAGTTTCTCTAATATCCAACATCTTCCCTGAAGTAGATTGGTGCTGCTAGGAGCAATTGTCCCATTGCTATAAAAATAATAAGAACCGATGTCATTAAATGTCATCTTCTATAAATTTCTGAAGGGTTTGAAGAAGACCTGTTTATCTAAAATATATCTGTTTGATCTAGAAATAACATCTACTATAACTATGTTTGAATATAATATCTAATTACTAACTTGCATTTCTTTATATCTTAATTGGTAGGTAATTAAAACTTTCATGACTAGCAATTTGTATTATATTGTTAGATGAACTGAATAAATACTTGAACAATCATAGAGATATACGTATAGGAACAAAATTAATCTTAATGTACACAATTTGTATACAATATACAAAAATCCAATCCAATGTAAAACATTAAAAGCTAGTAAATCTTCTTTAAAAGAAGATACAATAATCTACACTTATATTATATCTATATCCTCTCCTTCTTTCTTTCCTTTTTCTTTCTTTTTCTTTCTTTCTTCTCTTCTTTCTTTCTTTCTTTCTTTCTTTCTTTCTTTCTTTCTTTCTTTCTTTCTTTCTTTCTTTCTTTCTTCCTTTCTTTCTTTTAAAAGAAACCTTGAATCTAATTTGCCTTCTTTAACCTTTTAAACCATAACTAATAATAATTTTTAACTAATTACCTTAAACAATGACAATCATCCATAATCCATTGAAAGGCTCAAATCCACCCACCACACCTCTTGGGAATGTGGACTCCATAATCGTAAATTAACTTCCTGCTATCTGGTGGTTATGACATCTTTAGGGGATTCTGGAAAGAAAAATTTTGTTAACTGTCAAGTCCTGAAATGAATAGTTGTGTCATTAGTTGTCCAGTCTCTGCACAACTGGAAAGTGCACAGCTTGTCTCATGTTATGGCTATAGTAGTCTATGAAGCTGGTTCATCTCAGTGAGCTGCCTCAAAATATTCCTGAGCAGTTCGTAGTCCAAATCTGATCTTTGGTGAGTGCTTATTAGCCTACTGGATTTGTCATTGTCCATGTGAAATCATTGTTGTGGGGACCCATCTTCTTTTTGCATACTTTAAGTTTGCAATTAGACATTGTCATGGATCACTGCAGAAAACTGATAAGAGACTAAAACTCAACACAATATATGGGAAGCTTAATATATAAGTATTTATTCAATATAGGATTAGTAACAATAGAATAGTCCCTTATTTTTTGTTATTTTTGTGTCCCATACCAGGTGGCTTTTCTGATATGATACAGAGATTTTGCATTTTTTCTTTAACAAGTATGCTTGAGTTTAATGAAGAAGTGAGCCACACTCCAACTAGCTTTAAATTATACTTAAACTGGGACTTCAACTTACAAATAAAGATATATAGAGGATAAGAAATGAGATTTTACCCTATAGAGTATATTGGTACCAATTTTATCCTATAGAGTATACTGGTACCAATAGGTCTGAAAATTTTTGTTTGTAATTTTTTATGGATAGCCTCACTTTTGCTTTAGATGTCCAGATGTCCAAGGTCTTTTAACTTCTTGAAGATGGTTATTTCTAGTTTTCTGTAAAGATAAAAACAAAAAACTGCCCCAATCCTTTGTTTTTTCTTACAACTTAAAGAATTGTTACATCAATTCTTATTTTGACGGATTATCTGGTTCAAATAGAGTATCAATTTTGTTGGTATCCATAACATTTCTTCACCTGTGGAAACAAAAGAAAAAACCCTTCCCAAACTTAGCACATATCCTGCCCTACATTCAGAGCTCAGTACATCTTTGAAGTAAACAGGCTGATTGAGCTCAGCTGTTTTTTTTCTATCATCCAATGACTTTCATCAGCTGTTGTTCATTTCTCATTAGCAATGAGAAAATTCAAAGTTAATAAAGCATTATGTAGTCTATCTCTGGGGATCTTTGCTATTCTTTTCTGTTTATTTAACATATCCTTTAGAGTTCAGTTTGATCTCTCTATGACTGCTTGCCCTGTAGGATTATGTGGTATTTCTGTAATAATCTTTATGAACAAAAAATTGTTTCATTTTACTAGGGACATATGCCAGAGCATTGTCAGTCTTAATTTGTACAGGTATTCCCATGATGATCATAACTTCTCACAAATGTGTGAACTCAAAGCAGTTTCCCATTGAAATACTGAAAATACATCTCTTGTATGATGTACATATCTTAATTTTTCCAAATTCTATAAAATAAAATATATCCATCTGACAGATTTCATTTCTATATATACCTTTTAGGATTACTTCCTGCTGGCAATTGAGTTTGGTTATAGAAGGAATATGTGGGACACATTCTATCATTTCTTTGGCTTGTTTTCAAGTGATAACAAAATATTTTTTTTAATCTTTTGCTATTGATGTGATGCTTTTTATGAAACTCTGAGGCCTTTAGCACATTTCCTATTAATAGTTTATTAATTTCATCATTACCTTGTGCAAAACGACCTGGCAGACCTGTATGGGATCAAATGTGTGTTATACAGAAGGGGTGATTTCTAGTCCTGATCATTTCTTGTAACAGAATAAATAATGAAGGTAATTCTAGCTCATTCTTAATAAAATCCACAGTTTCAATGTGTAAAACAACTCTTTCTGCAGAGTGAGAATCAGTGACTAGGTTAAGGGGTTCAATAAGATCCATTAATAGCATCATGCAGTCTGGACTCATCATGAACATTAGGATCCTTGTTCAGGTCCTTTGGGCTCCTATTGCTCTGGTGTCCAGGTGAAAAATAAAAACAGAAAAAAATAGGAATTTGTGTGTTACACTGAGATTATTGTTGAATAATTTGGCATAGAAGGTGCTAGTTACTAAACTCATGTTCTCTGGGAGAACAGCAAGAACTCTTAACTGCTGCGCCATCTATCAAGTCCCAGAGATATTTTTTTTCTACTATAAAATTATGATACTAAATTTGGTTTACTGAGTGAGCTCCTGAGATGCCTCGACTAATAAAAGTTATTTCCTTCAAGGAAAACAACTTGATGTGTTCTCTGAACTTTGTACTACTTTGTCTGTATTGCAGCTTTCCAGAAGTGATGCTGTGATGACACAAACTCCAATCTCCCTGCCCTTGGAAATGAAACCTCCACCTCTTGAAGGTCTAGACAGAGCCTCGCACTAAGTAGTAAAAACACATATTTAAAATGGTACCTCCCAAAGTCAGCCCAGTTCCAAGTTCCTCATATACAAGTTTTCCAATCAATTTTCTGGGGTTTAAGACAGATTCAGTTACATTTAGTCAGCTACAGATTTCATATTCAAGATCAGCAGAGTGGAGTCTGGGAATTTAGGAGTATATCACTGCATAACACATCTTTATCTTACTCCCACAAGTGATGCAGGCCCCAACAAAAGCATGCTTGCTTGGAATGGTCCAGCTGCCAAATATGTTAGTTATCTTTGACAGAGATACAGCTGCAGAGAAACAAGATTATATCTTACAGCTGAGGGTCTTGAGCATAAACACCTACCTTGGCTGAGCCTCACAGGTCATCTATTTCTTGCCTCTTTAGCACAATAACAACAACATTGCATCTGCCTCAGGAGGTGCCCTCTCAGCAATGGGGGTAAAGCTGAGTGAAAACCAATTATGACACAAGGGTCTCTTTCTGCTTGTCTCACTCAAAATTAGCCAGTAATAAACACAAAAAACTGAGTCTTATTTCTATAACTGTATTCTGTACTACATAATAACTTCATATGCCACATTTTGTTTTGACTTAAATTTCATTTTATATATAAATATCATGTATTATACTCCTTTTTATCTTCGTGTAAAGTATGTTCATTGTTTCCCTAACTTCAGACTATATTTTATTCATGAATTTTTTCTTTTCTTATGATCTTGATGAAAAAAGAGTTCTTTTTTATCTTCATGAAGCTATGGCCACTATTTTGAGTCCATGACATTTCATGTTATATGAACAGTTACTGATGGGTGGGAATATATTCATGCCAGTATTTTCTGATAATTTTGAATGTTTTTCTTTCTCTGTTCCTATTTGTTTGTGGTTTTGTGATTTTATGTATTGATTATGTTTTAATATTTTACTTCTATACTTGTGAAAATTTAGTGATTTACTGCAAACCTGTTTTCAGGTAAAATTACCTTTTTTTTTCCAGAGAGTGTTTGATTTTCTTTAATTCTAAAGCTTTTGGTAATTGCCTTTATTTGACTTGTAGGGAAGTTTGCTGTTATCTCTAGCCAGAACACTAGCTACATTACCCATTTGTCTCATATGTGTAAGATCTTTGTTAAAAAAATTACTGTCAGTCCAGTAAAATTCCCTTACATGTAAATTTTATCTTTTGTAGTGTTTTTCCTTTATTGCTTCCTAGGACTTTAGCTCTTGAACAGTTTTTTCCTAGAATTATTTGAGAGGCCTTAATCTTCCATGACCTGGATGGATCTTCAGATAGAACTTCATTAATTCCGTATGCTCTTTTTGATCTCCTCCTTGTAGAAAGCCCAAAATGTAATTTTATGTTAATTTAATGGTGTCCCATATAGTGACTATGATTTTTTAAAATTTTAATTGCTTATTATATACTTTGAGAATTTAAAATAATGAAATGGTGATTACTTTGTTTTAATTTTACCTCCAGTTATCCTCTTTCTTTAACACTATCATTCCATTATCTACAATCCCTCTCTGCTTGTATAATTTTTTGACTAAGTTACTTAATTGTCTTTGCTCACACTAATGTGAGTAGGAGCTTATCTATTAGAACATAACAGCTTCTTATCAGCTTATGGCTACAACACTGAGGATGGCACAGCGTTTTTCAGAAGTCACCAAGGACTAATAGAATGTTAGTAAAGAGTGAGAACTTGTTGGCGCCTCCTCCATTCATGATTAAATGACAGCAAGCTCAATCTTATATAAATCTGAGTGGCTTTTTACTTGTTGTGACAAAACAGCATATCTAGAACAACTTATAAATAAAAAATTGTGCTTATAATTTCATATGGTTAAAGTTAATGTTGACTAGTCAAAGCATGGTAGCAGAAACATGATATGGATGTCTTTCTGTACAGTGTGAATTACCTTTTGATAATACATAAATTGCTTTGGCCTATACTAAAGCAGCTCAGAAGCAAGTGGGAAAGCCAAGAATACATAAAGAATAAAGAGGGTGATGTCAGAAGAGTCACTGTGACCTGTTTCCCAGAAGAGCAAGATGTAATGGAACACAGATAAAGCCACTAGCCAAGAGTAACAGAAATGGGTTAACTCATAAGGGCTGGTTTATAATTAGTCTAAGCCACAATCAAAACAGTTTGTGATTAATATAAGCCATGGTGTGATTATTGTATAAGCTGCCTCATGACCACAGGTGGAGATATTCTTCCATACCACAGGCATGAATGAATCAGAAACTTCTGGCTACAAAGAGCACCCAATGTGGGGCATATGTACCCATGTAAAGACTGAGAAAGCTTCAAAAGGGTTCTAGAACACATACATTGAACCAAAACAACTGCCTAGTTTTGTCTGTCTCTCAAGTGGACCATGGTATAGAGAGGCATTCAGACTTGAGATACAAAATGCCAGGTTTTCTACACACTGCCTGAGCAACAAGAACATTTTTCCAAAGTCTTACAAGATCCTGAGTACAAACACAAGCTACTTATAATAGATTTAAGGTTAATGTTCATACAGACAAAAGGGAAACAGAGTCAAGCATGGCTTCTTAGTAGCAGCATTTGCTCAGGAGGGCTCGGTTTTATGGTGGCAAGCAGAGGCAAGGCTTTTATAAAGACATGTTTCCTGACTCAGCATTACTGGCAAAATTATGTGATTCATTTAAGAGGACCTGCTGCCAAACATTTAAATGAGGTTTATGAGCAGAAGGTGGAAGTGCTTTACTTGTTGATTATGTGGACCCTAAAATTCTTCAAAGTTAGGGTGGTAAATGTGGTTCTTGCCAGTAACTTTGCCAAACAGCCATATCCAAGACTTTAATCTTAGCCATATCTTAGCAGATTAAAGGTGTAGTCAGAAACAGAAAAAAAGAGAAGTGATATATAGTAAAGACATATTTACAAACAAAATTAGCTCTAAATAGTTTGCAGTGTGTTTAAGAATATATGTAGCCTTGAAAGATATATATAAAGATATATATGCACCATGTAAAGATGGAAAATACACAGAGTCTAGATACTGTATGTAATATTGTCTTCAAATTGTTTGACTGATAAGAAAAAAGAAATATCTGCTAAAAGACATTTGATCATTGTTGCTCGATTAATACAATTTATGTATGTTGTTAATGACTTGACTTTAAAATTGAAATGAAAATATATGATACTTTGGAAAAGTGTTTTTTTTTTTCCATTTCCACAGAAAATGAGAGCATCTGGATTTATTTTAACTTACAGAAAATAAGGTTTGATCGGGAAGACCCCCTAATATATTTCTGATGGAAAGAGATGGCCACATCAGTTTTAAGGCTTCTGACTGAAATGACTCAGCCTCAGCAACCCATAAGATTTCCACTGCCAATAATCAGCAGGAAATGGTCGAGAAAAGTCTACCCACATTCCCAAAGAAAAAGGTTATGGATGTTTACCTTAATTTAGGGTTGTTGGTTATTGGTTATAGTCAATCTCTTTCTAAAAAGGGGGGACATAAATATAATAGGATAAAAGGGTAGAGTAAATTATTAAATCTACTTTTAAAAAGCAACTACTTGTTTTAATTACTTTACACTGATATTAATTTTAGTTTATTGATACAAATATAAAGTTAATTTTGTTATGCTATACGTATATTTCTACTTTAAGATACTATTTTATGCAATTCCTTATAAATGTTACTGCATAAATAAGAAATATAGGTTAACAGTTAGTTATTTTTAATAATCAAAATTATAGTCATGTTAGTTAAGATTTTCAATATGCAAAGATATATTTTAATTACATAGGTAATCTTCTAACACTTGAAAGACCTACAGAATATGCCATTTAAAATGTTTTATGAGCTTAGACTTCTCTGGGCAATGATATATGTCTGTTGCTGGTAGCAACAATCTACTACAAGAGGATGATAGGCATCAATGAAACTCCACATGAGAGTTTACTTTCTTTGTGGCAAAATTTGACCACTGGGCAAGGGTCTGTTCCTGCTTTGACTACTTGAAAATATGCTGTATAAACTGGACATACATGATCCATAGGAAAGAGACCTCTGAACTTTGCCAAAGCAAGCCAAGATAAATCCTTCAGACTTCTGCTTCACAGTGATTGCCAGAATTTTACAGAACATAGGGAGAAGCAACTGACAAAATTTGCCAAAAAAGACAAAATTGTCCTTCAAATTTCCTGTTCCAGTAGTAATTCTGCCAGAGAGTCGTGGCCTGTAGTTTTAAGATGTGTTTCTCAATGATCCAAAAATTTTTGAGTGACTGTTCAGGTAGATATCGCTGTCATTTCCAGATTTTTGAAAGATTCTTGCAGATTTATATAAAGAATATTTTATCCTTCTTTAGACTTTGATATAGTTGATGATTAGATAATTATAATTAGAATTGTCCTTAGTCATAATAAAATGTAAATTAGATATAAAACTTTGGACTCAAGAGTATGAGATGGATGATAGAATGATTTTTTTTAAATTTCACTAACTACAAAAAGACTAAATATTGTAACTGTAATTCTTTCTTGACAGATGTTTTGTTATATGTGATTTTGCTATGTTAAAACTGAAACCTTCCTTTTTGATTAGACAGAAAATGGGAAGTGATGTGAAATTTTTATGTACAATGTAAATTACCTTTGAATAATAGAAAAATTGTTTTGGCCTATGCAAAAGCAGATTAGAGACAGTCAGGAAATCAAAGCATAAATTAAAGGAGAAGTAGGGCAGTCAGGAGAGCTACCACAGATTGCCACTCAAGAGAGCAAGATGTAATGAAACACATGTTAAGCCATAGTTTATTATGAGTCTTTGTGTGCTTTTGGTTTTGTAAGTGGCATTTAGAATGCAGGTGAGAAGATTCCTTCAGACCATAGGACTGGATGGGTCAGAAACCCCTGGGTGCAGAAACATCTGAGAGCTCATGTTTAAACCCACAAGTAGAATGTACAGACAGTACAAGGCAAGACAACAGGCCTTTGAAACTTCAAAGCTATTCACATGATACACCTCTTCCAAAAATGCCACTACTCCTAATCATTTCCATCTAGTTTAATCTAGGGGGATCAAGAATTCAAACATATCAGTACCTGAAGGCTCTTTCATTCAAACTACTATACATGAATATTAGTAAATCAGAAATACAAATGTATGTGATAAAGAATATTCTCCATAATTGTCCCTTAGTTTGAAGGATAAAATAATGAAATTTATTTTTGCTAATTCATCTTTTATGAAACTACAGTACATAAAATTATCATAGAGAATTATGACTCATAATTTGCTTAAATTAAAAATAAAGATTTAGTCTGGAAGCACATAAGTAATATAATAAACTTCCTTGAGAAAAAGTTAGTATAATCTGAATTAAAAACAGAGAAAATAATCTTTGATTTGTAGAATCTTTCGTTGCCGTAGAGATTTAGTCATCACTATTTAAAGTGCCCACACAATAGATATATATTCAGAGTATCAGTAGGCACCTGTTTGGAAAAAAATGACTCTGTAATTTTAATTTTATTAGAAGTCATGACTATTATTGGAATAACTGAGCAGATTAAGACTGACAATGTTTCATTGTATGTCTGTACTAAAATAAAAGATTCTTATATATTACAACAAAATGTATATTACAGCCACACCACATAATAGTACTCAACAAGCACTAATAGATAAAATTAATGACACTTTAAAAAATATAGGGGAAATAAACCCCCACAGATAGATTACAAAACGTTTTAACTCTAAACTATTTTTATATTCTTTTTAATTTTTTAAAAAAATTAACATAACTTTTATTGATGCATTGTGTTACAATGTGGTTTCTTGGTCCCAGGCAGCCCGAATCCCAGACCCACAGACCTGCTGCACCAGACCCCTTAGCTGCCAACCTCAGCTGATCAGGCCCCCAGAAATTACTCAGACCCTTATATTAACTTCATGCTGTTTTGTCTATGGCTTTAGGCACATTGCTTGCTAGTTCTTACATCTTAAATCAACCCATTTCTATTAAGCTGTTTGCCACATGGCCTGTGGCTCACCTGTGTTCCTTACATGTTGCTCCTTTGGCCTTCTGGCTTGGTCTGTCTGACTCTGCCCTGCTCTTCCTACCTATTCTGATTCCCCCTCCTACATTTTCGATGGTGTCTATCATGGGCAAAAACAGATCCTTTATTTAAAGATTGCTATTCACAGCATACAGAAAGACATTCCCATATCAGCGTTGGAATTTTCAGATTATGCTCTGAAATCTGACTCATATCCCAGTCTCTTGATAACTCCCTCTCATCCCTGTACTATGTCCCCCCAATTAACTAAAAACAAAGCAAAACGTTAAAAAAATCACCATCATCTTCCTAACACTTCTTTATTCTTGAACGTGGCACCATTAGTCATTTTTGTCACTCACTATACCACTTTTACCAAATTAGCCCTACCCACAAAATCTTCATTGCAATGAGTCTATGGTCTGGCTCAAGTCCTCTTGTATATCCTGCTGTTTCCCAAAGTTATGAAGAGCTTTCAGTTTCTGTTCTGCAGAACCAGTTCCTTGGAGCAATCCAGCAGGTCATAGTTAGGGCACCTGTCCAACCCAAGGCCCAAGATGTAAGTTTCTGTGGTAGTTAAGGTGGTCAGTCTAGACAAGAATATCCCCTCAGGAGGTCAGAGCCAGCTCTCCTAGACCTATGCCATCAGGGTCAGCAAAGGAGAAAGAAATGACAGCTATGAAGAGACATTGGGTAGTAGAAAAACATGCTAAATTAAATAAGCCTGTATACTTTAAAGATTCATTGGTCTCAGAATAGAAAACAAGTTATGTGGTATTTTGGGAAAATGTTTTGCTTTTGTTTCCAAGGGAGAAGAAAAACTATAAATATCATCAAGAGTGATAAAATTTAGATTTGAACAGGAAAGACATCTTGATTAGAAGAGTTGATAATTCATTAAGAGTAAGGCCATTCAACCTAAACTAACGTATAAAACTAACAAACATTTTTAATTTTATCAGATATAACCTGCAAAAGAAAAAAAGAACTTTCAAAAGATAGGGTTGAAGCAGGACTTCATTTTCATGTTTTTAGAAAAACAAAAGCATCCCACAAGGAAACTGAAGAAAACTTTTACCAATTTTACTGAGACATCAGAAGAAGGAATAGGAGGAAGAGGAGGAGGAGAAGAAGAAGGAGGAGGAGGAGGAGGAGGAGAAGGAGGAGGAGGAGGAGGAGGAGAAGAAGTCATCAAATAAATTGTTCCAAAAAGGAAAGAATAAATTTGTCTATTGCATAGCACACTTTCAACAGGATACAATTTGATATACTTTCCCAAATATATTTTTGCTGTTCTGTATGTACACACAAGGTTAATGGTCTATTTGTAGTCCTAATTCAATTAATAATTAAATATTATCTTGGAGTGGAAGTATTGCTCTCTTCTCCTCTAAACCTAAGCATGCTTTTTAAAGAAAGATCCAAGATCTCTTTCTTATGCCAGAAGAGCCACCTTCTATGAGACAGAAGAAAAGCCAAAATTAAGGAACTATTGTAATGCAATAATCTCATAATCTTTTGGTTTTATTTTGATTCTTTAAAACTTTTCTTAATGTATAAATACTATCCCAAAATTATATATACATTTAAATATTATATATTTAAAACTTTCTGTTGTTATATAAATGGTCAAATAGAATACTAACTAATTCTAGAAATAGGCTTTATTTAGCTTCCTGTATGTGATTTTTAGGGTTGAGTCTATAGCATGCAAATAGGAACTTAATTTATGTATGCCAGATGTATTTAGCACATTGTAGTTCTTTAACCTCTCCAAGATTTCTGCTTATGACATTTAAAGGTTTAAAATTTCTATAGTGAACTGTGACCATTCCTAGAAATTACCAATGAGGTCTCCAAGAAGATGGTGGAGTCCTGCAATAATAAATCCACCTAGAGTATGCTATCAACATTAAGATGACAAACATCACCAAAAAGTTCAACTACTCAAGATGACTTTTAGCAGTTAGGTAAGTTGGTCCAGACTTGTAGACGACTTTAATCAAGACATTTAATAAGCTCTAAGTTTTCCCATCACATCAAGACTGAACAACTACTAGATCTCCCAGGACTTCATCAGGGTCTCAATTTTCTCAGTCTTCTAAACATACTATCACCTCAGAGAAGAGAAGGTAACATTAAGAAACAATGTCAATATTCCCAAGAGGTAAGTAGGTGGGTTTGGGTTGATTGATGTGATGTAGGATGTCTCTCTATAAGCTATGAATGTAATTTATTGCCATTTGTCAATAAAGGGTCTGTTTTGGCCAATGGCAAGGCAACTAAATGGCAGGCCAGCAAAACAGACCTCCTGAGAAAATCTGTTAGCAAGAAGCAAAGAGACCTTGTTTCCTTTTTGTCTGTAAGAACAGAAATGTTAAATTTATCATATATAGCTAAAAATTGTACTAAGGCTCTTATGAGACTTCAGAAACCAAGCCTTGTTAAAGCTTATATTGTATGCTCAAATCCACTTAGCACTCTGTAGCCAGACCTACTTAAGAGACATAGCTAGAAAGCTGGTGATTTTGCTTTATTTCTGTCTTTTAGAACCTTTTGTAAGCTTTCTCAGGCTTTATGTGAAGGTATGTGCCCCATATTGGAATGCCATTTGTAGTAAGAAGTTTCTCTGTCCTGCCTGGCTGGTTCTGCAGCCACTTAGTCCCAAAGAAACATAGAGATTTTTATAATTATAAGGTGTTTGGTCTATGTCTCTGGTTTGTTACTTGTTAACTCTTATGTTTTAAGTTAAGCCATACTTCTATTTATATTTAGTCACGTGGCTTGATATCTTTTGGATTAGAGCAGCATTCTAATCCCACTTCCTCTGTGCCTCACCTCTGCTCTTTGACTTTCCAGAATTCTCCTAGTCTAGTTGCCCCACATACACTTCCTCTCTAGCTAGCTGACCAATAAGCATTTTATTAAACCAATAGGAGTGAGAAATACAATGTACAAAAACATAGTCCCTCAACAGCAACATCCCTTTCTGAGAATCTTCTGTCCATTAAATGTTGCTGACAAAATTAGATTTATTACTTTTAGGGTGTGGCCACTGGTAGGTTTTCCATAATCCATTGTTGATGCCTACACCCATGAACACGTGGAATATGTTAAGTGTACTTAGTGAAATACCAAAAAACAATACAAAACCCCAAAAGAAGACATAACATTTGGGGGGCTAAGTATTAGGAAAACAAATGGAGTCAGAAATGGGAGAATAAATATGTTTTATTGTATACATGTATGAGCTTATCATAGAAAAAACCTTTCAGACCAGACTTGAACATGTATCAAAGAAAAGAAAAGTAAAACTTTCAGGCCAGATTAGATATCAGGTGATACCCTACTGATACATGTGTGACGCTGCCTCTCTCCATGCCCCAAAGTCACAACATGTGGTAAAACATATTATCTACAGCAATCTATAGACACATACTATTACCTTTTTACATATTAAATGTAAATTTTGTAATTGTATAGATTTCTAGAAGGAAATGGTCTCTAGACTGAGCACATAATTTTCAACTAAAGCCTTAGGACTTGAGTCTAATTGATATTTTGTATAAATTTCTCCAGTTCTAATATGGAACAAACGGTATTAACAACTTTTCACTTAGAAGAAGTTTATAGATTGTTTTGTCAGCCCATTTAAGTTCTCTAGCAAAATGGCAAAAATTCTGGCATCTAACCAAGATTGGACTAAGTAATTTCTTATGTTGGGAATTATATATATATATATATATTTATAAGTTCATTCCTTCTTTTTCAGTATTTAATATTACTTCCTTTATAAAGTCATTTGTTATGTAGAAATGAGGATTACCTGTGTCTTCAGTTATCTTTAATGAATTCCCAAATCTGACAAAACTGAAACAAACAAACAAGATCACATAGGCTTAGAGAGGAAGACGCTATGCTGAAAAATATAATCAAATACTAAGAATCTTGAGAAGATTGCTTTGCTTCCAAAGTCCTTGGCCTGCTCTGGCCTTATAGACCATGTTTGTCTCCATCCATACGGATTTAAACTCTTACAGTGGAGTCCTTCTGCCTCCTGCTGTAACAAGCAGAGATTTTATCCATTTTTATAAACATAGGAGCCACCATTTGACACTTTATTCTGTTTGTTTGTATTTATTTTTTTAAATGTCATTTTTATCTATGTATCCCATGTTCTCCCTCACTTTCCTCTTCCCAATCCCTCCCAGTCATCCCTCAGCCTCGCCCCTCCTAATCCACCCACTCCCTTCCCACAAAGTGCAAGCAGTCCTAAGGTAGATCAGCTCAGCTTGGCACATTCACTCCAGGCAAGTCTGAATTACTCATCCCAAAGTCAAAGCCAGGTTGATTGTTCCTCTGCAGGGAATGGGCTCCAAGATGCCAGCCTATGCCCAGGAACACATCTGATCCCACCAGTCAAGACTGCACATACTAATCATACCAGTCGACAGTTGCTTATGCTTGGAGGGCCTACCTTCTTTTAGATCTCCAGTGGCTATTCTTGATTCAGTGAGCCCCCAAGCTCCAGCCACCCTGCACTTTGGGAATTTTCCTCATAATCCTTATTCCCTTAATGATACATACTCTCCTCCCCAGCTCTCAGCTGGACCAGAAGCTCTGCCCAGTGCTCAGTCACGGATCTCTCTGCTTCCACCTCTATTCTTTGTTGGACGAAGGTTCTGTGATGACACTTAGGGTGGTTAATCATTTGATTACAGGGGAAGTCCTGTTTAGGCACACGCCTTGGAGACTTGGTTGGAGACTTTTCCACGAACATCCTGTGAGTTCTTGGAGGTTTTCCTAGCATCCAGTCTCTTTCTGTCAATTTATTCTCAAGAGTCTTCATTCTGTCTATTTGTTCTTTTAAGACAGCTGTGCTAACCTCATGATTTGCATATTGCTCCATAGGGAAGCCATCTCTTCGCAAGTCCAGGATAAAAACTTGTCCTGCTTTCTGCATTAACTACTAAGAGCTCCTCATATTAAGTTCTCAGAATAAAGTGCTCTGTTCTGCTCCTGGGACTGCTTGTGCTCTGTATCTCTGGTAAGGAGAGAAACAAAGATGAAGAAGGAGAAAGCATGTGGAAGAATAAATATTTCTGGGGCCGTGCTGATATGATGTATTTTCTGTTCATGCATGAGATTGCCTGTCTTTATTTCTAGAGTGGGCTTGTGAGATTTAGAAGGTTAAGGGAGAAGCACTCGTGCTTTTGTGGCCACTCTGATAAATACCAAAACGCATGGTCCATGTGATTTCTAGAGAGTCTGTATGCTCTCTCTACATACGTGTTTTATGACAAATAATTTTAGAATATAAATATAAATCAAGAACACAATAATTGAAAAAAAGAAAAAGAAAAATTGTTTTGTACTTTATTTTGTTTGTTCATAACCTTTCATTTCTGTTTTTTTTTTTTTTTTTTTTTTTTCAGGATCTAGCGGAGATATTGTGATGACACAGGATATTCTCTCCAATTCTGTTAGTCTTGGACAGTCAACTTCCATTTCCTGCAGGTCTAGTAAGAGGCTTGTATATGATGACGGCAAGACTTACCTTCATTGGTTCCTACAGAGACCAGGCCAATCTCCTCAGATCTTGTTCTATTTGATGTCCTCCCTTGCCTCAGGAGTCCCTGAGCGGTTCACTAGCAGTGGGACAGAAACAGATTTTACTCTGAAAATAAATAGAGTAGAAGCTGAGGATTTGGGTGTTTATTACTGTTTTCAAAATGTAGAGTATCCTCCCACAGTGACACAGGCCCAAAGAAAACTTCCCTGTCAGAGGTGATAAAGTTGCATCAAAGTTTCTTGGTTTTGGTGGAATATCCTGCAGTCACCATGGCTGAATGTGTACTTAAAAACCATTTGCCTCTAACTTTGAGGCAAATTGAAATTTGCCTATTGAAATTCAGCTATTGAAAATATTGTTTCCTGATATTAGCCATTCTGGAAGCTGTAGGGTGTTTTGATTTGCATTACTCCGATGAATAAAGATATTGAGCAATTTTTTATTTGCCTTTGACCATTTATAATTTTACCATTGAAAATTCAGAATTAGTACTGAACTCAATTTTTAATTGGGTTATTTCAGTTTAGGGGCTCTAGTTTTTTGAGTTCTCATACATTTTAGAAATTAGTCCTCTGACAAATGTAGGGTTGGTAGAGATCTTTTCTCATTCTGTTTTGTCTTATTGACTGTTTCCTTTGCTTTACAGATGCTACTCCATTTCAAAAGGTCCCAGTTATTAATTGTTGCTCATGGTGGCTGCTACTGGTGTTATATTTAGGAAGTGGTCACCAGTGCCAATGCATTGGAGAGTATTTCCCACTGTCTTTTCTGTCAAATTCAGTGTAGCTGAGTTTACATTGAAGTCTTTGATCCACTTGGATTTGCATGTTGTGTAGGTGATAGCTATGGATTTATTTGCCTTCTCATATTACAATGCAGTTATGACAACATCATTTGTTAAAGATACTATCTTTTTCCCATTGAATATTTTTGGCCTCTTTGCCAAAAATTGGGTGTTCATAAGTGTGTGGGTTAATGTTGGGATCTTTGATTTGATTTCATTGATCCATAAGTCTGTTTTTTGTCAGTAACAGGCTGTGTTTATTACTGTAGCTCTATAATATGGCTTGAAGTCAGGGATGATGATACCTCCTGAAGTTCTTTTACTAAGCAGGATTGTTTTAGCAATTCTGGGTTTTCTGTTATTCCATATGAAGTTGAGTATTAGTCTTTTAAGGTCTGTAAAAAATGTATTGAAATTTTGATGGTTATTCAATTGAATGTGTAGATTGCTTTTGGTAAAATTGCCATTTTAGTATGTTAATTCTACCTATGCAGGAGCATAGGAAATCTTTCTGTTTCCTGATACTCTCTTCAAATTCTTTCTTTAATGATTTAAAGTTTTTGTCAATCAGGTCAGCTTCTTCTTTGGTTAAAGTTACACCAAGATTTTTATTGCTATTTTCAGGTATTATAAAAGGTGATGTTTCCCTTATTTCTTTCCAGCTATTTTATCCTTATTATAAATGAGGGATTTTGATTTTTTTTTTAGTTAATCTTGCAATTTGCTATACTGCTGAAGGTGTTTATCAGTTGGAAAAATTCCCTGGTAGAATTTTGGGACACGGACACACACACACACACACACACACACACACACACACACACACTCACACACACACACACACACTCACACACACACACACTCACACACTCACACACACACACTCACACACACATACACACACACACACACACACACACACACACACACACACACACTTCTATCATCTGTGGATAGAGACAGATTGGATTCTTCCTTACAATTTGTATGCCCTTAATCTCCTTTTGTACTCTTACTGCTTTAAGTAAAACTTTGAGAACCATATTGAATGGACAAAGAAAGAGGACAGTCTTGTTCTTGATTTTAGTGGATTGCATTGAGCTTTTCTCTATTTAGTTTGATGTAGGCTATCAGCATTCTGTATACTGCATTTATTATATTTAGGTATTTTCCCTGTTTTTCTGATTTCTTCAGGACTTTTATCATGAAGGAGGGTTGGATTTTGTAAAAGGCTTTTTAAGCATCTAATGAAATAATAATGTGATTTTTTTCTTTCAGTTTGTTTATGTGATGGATAGCATTCACAGTTTTTTGTATGTTGAAACATTCCTGCTTTTCTTATGAAGCTTACTTGATCATGGTGGATGATTTTTTTTTTTTGAGAGGCTGGTGGATTGTCTTGCCAGAATTGTATTGAGTATTTTGTCTCTATGTTCATGTGGGAGATTGGTTTGTAATTCTCTCTCTTGTTGCACCTTGTAGTAGCTTTTCTAGCAGGGTGATTTTGGTTCCTTCAGGTTCTAGTGTATGGAAGAGTTTTGAAGAGTATTGGTATTAGTTCTTCTTTGAATGTCTGGTAGAAATCTGTGCTGAAACCATGTGGTCCTGGGCTTTTTTACTTTGAATTCTTGTTAAAACAGCTTCAATTTCTTTTTGGGTTATATGTCTGTTTAAGTCATCTGTTTGAACTTGATTTAAATTTGGAAAGTTGTACCTGTCGAGAAAGCTGTCTAATTCTTTTAGTTTTACCATTTTTGTGGAGTGTAGATTTTTAAAGTATGACCTGATAATTCTCCAGATTTCCTGTGTGTCTCTTGTTATGTTCTACTTTTTATTTCAGATTCTGCTAATTTGAATATTGTTTCTGTCTACTTTATGGTTAGTTTGGATAAGACTTTATCTATTTTTTTTTTTACTTCCCAAAGAACCAACTCTTTGATTCATTGATTCCTAGTAACTTTCTCTTTGTTTCTATTTTATTGATTTTTTTCCAGATGTTTAATTTTTTCCTGCCATCTACTCCTTCTGGGTGAGTTTGCTTCTAGTTGTTCTAAAGACTTCAGCTGTGTTGTTAGTTCTCTTGTCTAAGATTTAAGCCAATGTTGGAGAGGATGAAGAGCAAGGGAAATACTCCTCCATTGTTAGTAGGAGTGTAAACTTGTGCAGCCACTCTGGAATACAATATGGCAGTTCCTAAGAAAACTTGGAATCAATCTCTCCAAGGATCCAGCAATACCATTATTCACCATATACCCAAAGGATGCACATTCATACCCCAAAGGCATTATCTTTACCCTGGTTATAGCAAAATTATTTGGGATAGCAAGAACCTGGAAACAACATAGATACTCCTCAACTGATATAATAATGCAATGAAATTTACACAGAAGTCTAAAATAAAGACATCATAAAATTTGCAAGCAAATGGATGGATTTGGAGAATATCCTACTGAGTGAGATAACACAAGAACAAAAATATATGTATGTGATGTACTCACTCATAAATGGATTTTAGTAAAAAATCTAAAAACCACAACCCCTGAACATCTTCGAGTTAGAAAGAACATAAATCAGACATTCAGGGATTCCTTAGTAAGAGAAAATAAGGAAGATCACCTTAGCAAACTGAGATCATAACAGGGGCCCAACAAAGATGTGGTGGAAATAATCATGAGAAAGGAGGTTATTGAATGAACAAAGCAACAAAAAAAGAGAAAATAAAGAGATGGATATCTTGTCAGAGGAACCCTATTTGGGCCTTGAAAGAGACAGATTTCTCGGGGAAACTCTAAGAACTCACAGGATGGCCCTGGCTAGGTTTTCAAGGAATAGCGAATTGGGTGACTACAAAGGACTTCCCCTATAATCAAATGAATAACCATCCTGTCAGCACAGAAACTACATCCAACAGTGAATGGAGGTAGAGGCAGAGATCCATCACTGAGTACTGGGCTGAGCTGCTTGTCCAGCTGAGAGGTGGGAGGGAAGACAGTCATTATGAGAAATGGGATAGGGATTATGGGGAGGAGTCCCACAGAGATAGCTGGCTGTAGTTCTTAAGAGCTAACTAAATCAAGAATAGCCACTAAGAAACCATCTGGTAAAAGGGTGATGTTTCCAAGTTTGTGCAACTGTTGATTGGTATGGGTAGTATGTGTAGTCTCTAGGAGTGAGATCAGACTGTGTTCCTGTGTGTGTGTTGTCATCTTGGAGCCTATTCCCTGCAAAGGAGAGCCTAACCCAGTCTTAATATTAGGATGAGTAAATCAGACTTCCCTGGATTGCATGCTCCATGCTGTACTAACACACCTTGGGACATCTTGACACTTTTGAGTATGGGATCAGGGTATGAGGGTATGCTGAATGCTTATGGGAGAGATTGTAGGAGGGAAGCAATGGTGGGTAGGAGGATACATCGAAAAATATGTTTTGAAAATAATTAAAAAATTATGATACCATGTTGAAATCAGGATAGATTAAATTTTCTTTTCCAAGTGAATTTGAGAATTGTAGAACTGATACTACATCTTTGTTACTGCTTTTAGATTTTTAATCTGACAGACTTGCATCTTTAGGCCCTCAGTCAAAATAAGCTCTTTGAACAAAATCTCAGATATTAAAATGCATGCATTTACAACTAAGAAAAAACAGAAAATATTGTTTCCTAGGAATGGACACTTTACTGAGAATATATACTGGAAGATAGCATGGCAGCAGGCTGTCTTCAAATTTCAGGTGTTACCCTGTTTTACAGGATGTGACAAGTGCCGTCATTTATGTTTGGCAGGAGACAGGACCACGTCTTGAGCAAAACCACTTCAATGTGCATATCTTTAGTCCTTCACTTCATCTTTAACCTCATTTCAAGACTGCACGTGACTCAAAATATTTCTATGAATGTACTTTTCCCACTTTCCAAAATGATAGAATTGAATACAGTAAGTTTTTCAAAATTTTATTTTCAAGTTTTCTTATTAAGGAGATTTGTTGAATATGGGTGTCAATCCCATGCCTTCTGTCTCTGGTGCCAGACACTGGACTCTCCCTCAGTGATACAATCCAACTATGCTATTTCCCTCTGATCCCACATTATGCAACAATAGAAGATTTTTTGATACTTTGTAGGAAGAAGTTGCTGGAAGATTCAAAATAAGAATAGCTGAGTCCTCAGAGTAAGTGGCACGTCTATACTTAAAAAGTAATTATTGTCTAAAATAAAGAATTAAATTTAGAGTCAACTTAATCAATGATACATATAACAACCTAGTCAAGAAATGAGCTGAAAAATAAACATGTATTTCACAAAATAAAATAAAATAAACAACTTCTATTCTTAAAATTTTCTGTCACCTATTTCTATTCCTGGGCTTGGAAATGAATAATATAGCTCCCTATTATTGGTTGAGCATAGCACTAACATTATTCTCTTCTTTGATCATCTGTGAGTCTCTGTTTCAGTCACAGTCCACTGCAAAAGGAAAAAACTATAATGAGATCTGAAGACTGAACTAACATGTGTGTCTATAGATATAAATTTGGAAGATTACTTAACACTGAGTGCATTTAGCAAAATAATAAAAGTTGATTGGTACTTGTTACTAAAATTTTGATTCTTAGGCATATTTGCATCATCAGACATATATTTCTACTAATGGGGCGAGCCTTAAGATGAAGTTTAAAAAGCTGTTGGGAAAAAAACAACATCTGTGTCACACTTGATCTTATGATCAAATCTTGCATTCAAAGTAAAATATCACATCTTGGTAAGAATGTCCATTTTTTGACCCTCAACAGCTCATATAACACCTTTCAGTACAAGAAAAAATACCATGGTCTCCCTTCTTTCTTGTCAAAACTCCCTTGAATATTTAAAATCATTTTACAAATATGTATATGTTTATAGAAACAGCAGTTCTGCATCATATTCCAATTGGGAATGGTCTTGTTTTGCATGCAATCTCTGTGATAAACATAATAACCACAATTTATATAAAGGTTTTATTTTGAATTAATGCTTAGAATTAGTGTCAGGAGGGCAGGGTAGAGGGCATAGTGACTAGATAAAAACTGAGTACTCACTTCTTGAACTACATGTAGGAAGAAAAGAACAAAAATGAAATGGTTTGCAGATGCCCCAGTAACATACTCTTCAAGAAAGTCACCACACATGCAATAAGTACAGTGCAAGCAACTGAGAATCAAGAATTTAAACACTTGAACTTCCTGGGTACATTCTCTTTGAACTTACTACAGTAACCAAGAACACTGAAAATCACCCACATTAGTTGATAAAACTTTAGTTTTCCCCTTATCATTTCTTGAAGGGACTTATCCCAAACCTGGTTCAGGGATTTTTGTTTGACAACATACAGCTTCAGAGATGAGCATAATGCCTAGTGTAGACTAACTCTTCTAGAACTCATTTATAATAGTAAGAATATGTATGAAAAGGATCAAATAATATGTTATTTTATGACCTTTTACAAGATCCTATGAGTTTTCCTTACCCAAAGCCCTTCTTAGTACTTTCTATACATGTATTACTGCGCTTAACACAGACTATCCATTATTCTCTTTTCCTCTTTTGTGTCACTTGTGTTATCTCTCTCACTTAAGATTTTCCTTTCCCATTCCCACCTCAATAGTTTCCCAGTTTCAACAATTACTCCACATTAAGCACACAGCTCGACATACTACTAGAGACAATATATTTTTCCCCAGCTATATCCATTTTCTGGGAATTTTATAATTTCTTTTTTTCTATACAAATAAGGATTGTTTTACCAATAAAAAAGGAAGTTATGTTGGTTGTTGGGAAACTGAATGCTACTGAAGGAAAATCATATTAATTGAAGGAACTGAATATAAGAATTACAAGTGTTACTTGGTTTCTTTCATGCATATTTATGAAACACTATATAAATACATGTAATCACATGTATGCATATAATACAAATTGGAAGTGAACCTTTCTAGAGGAGAAAACGGTTAAGTTATGGGTGTGGAATCATGGTTTTAGAGGATGCTGAGGTGAATAACTAATGATCAACGTGCTTATTAGTAAAGTTACTAATTTCATGAACAAACAGTGGGGAATAGCATAGTTGGGTTGTATCACTGAGGGAGAGTATAAGTGTCTGTCACAAGAGACAGAAGGAATGGGATTGACACCCATATTCAACAAATCTCCTACATGTAAGCACCTCAGATTTGTGTTTTAATCTACTATAGTTTTATCCAATAGAGTTATCATTTTCTACTCACAGTTATAAAGATCAAAACATATAAAGCAGGAGTATGAAACTAAGCTTCTCATCTGACTGTCAAGGCACATTTTATAGTTTCAAAGCTTGTCTCAGATGCAACTAGTCATTAAGATTATAGGCATATTTAACACAGAAAATTTAAGAGACTTCCTTCCAGTGAAACTGACCTCACTTCACCTCAACTGCACAATCACATGTCTAGAATGGTTTTCCTAACACAATAAACAATATTTTTTCCACCATGCCACATCACAGAATAAAAGGCAGTGAAGCCTGCAGGAATAGATTGGATGGTAACTACCTATTTTGATTTTTCCAAATGGAAACTGGAGAAATTTCATACTCTATATCATGAAATCAACTTCAGGCTTACAAAAATTGTCTTAGGGTTTTATTGGGGTAACTAAACACTATGACCAAGCCATTTTTATAAATGAGAACGTTTAATTGGAGTAGCTTGCTTACACTTTTAGAGGTTTGGTTCATTAATAGTTCATGGTAGGGAATATGAGAGACCTCAAAGCCTGTCTACACAGTGGCACAGTACCTCCAACAAGTTCATACCCACTCTAACAAAATCACATCTCCTAATAATGACATTCCCTATGACTTTATTGGGGACAATTACACTTAAAATAACACAGAAGTCAAGGCTACAACTCTCCATATTTTCTATGCTGAGTGTGTAATCTTTTACAAGTAAAATCATTTTTGTTCTTATAACTTACATGAACCACCAAATGCAGCTTAAAAAGCAAAACAAAGCAAAGCCAACTTCAGATTTCTTGCTCAGTGAATACAGTGAAGAAACCCACAGATATGTAGGACATGAAGGGTTCATTATTCTAAAGTTAAGTTCAGTTGTCATGAGCTCAAATTAGTAGTAAGCTGAAATAGATTTTATCAATACTTGCATTATGAATTGTCAAGATGCAAAGAATTTAGATTCTTTGTGGGGGCAGAGAAAATTGAGAATTTCTGAAACTCTATGTGTTCCTCCTATCGATGTACATGTGCAGCCTCTTTGATTATGCAAATGAATGAATTTGTTGCATCGTTTAACATCCTGATCTGGATGGATTATCACTCAAAAGATAAGATTTTTTTAGAACATTTCTGTGATTTTGTATAACAAATGCCTGTGAACAAATATATTATGGGATATAGCCTCCATTATAGAACATACTGTATTGATCCACTGAATGGTAGTAGTACTCTGAACACCATGTATCACCTTTTTTCTCCAATAACTTCCAAGCACTAGTGATATTTCTGCCAATAGTTTTGTATTTTCTGGAATATCTTATAATTTAAATAATAAAGTAATGAAGTACTCAGGGCGGCTTCTTTCGATAATACATTATTACATTATCTCCATGAATTTTCAGAAATCAACCTAATTTCTTCTTTGACTTCAATGATATGTTATAGCTATATATGCAACAGATTATTTATCCATTCTATCTAAAAGGAAATTATGTCTAATTCCAGTCTTTGACAGTTACTAATAAAACTTCAAAAAACACTCCTTGTTTATTTTTGTGTATACATAAGGCTTTATATTTTTTTGATAAACAGAAACGTTGCAGGATGGCTGGGTAAAAATATGCTTTACATTGTAACAAACCACCAGACTGTCATTTAAAGGTGTCTCACCATTTGATAACTACAGGTTTTCCCAAATGCATTTATTTCCTCTTTTTGTTTTGTCATTTCTCTGTGTTTTCTACATATTCAAAGACACATGGCCATTTATTTCTTGCTCTTTTATTTGCTCCAGCACCATATAATATATCGTAAGTGTGAGATTAATGGGGATATTATGTGAGGATATAATTTACATATTCTGTTTTATAAAGTACAATTTCAGGATAGTATACCGTATTCTAAAATTATGTAATTATATCATATTTTAATAAATATGTAAAATGAATAAAATTATTGTTCAGATTCATTGTTGGGTTGAAGAGCCCCTTGAATATTTCAACAGTAGTTCTTACTACAGAGATTTGAAAGCATCTTTGTCTTTTGTCTTTCACAGATAAATATGTGACATTTTTAAAAGTTTGTCTCATAAAACTTTTTTTCATAGATCATCAGGTTGGTGTTTACTAAATCACTTCAAAACCCCAGGCTCACTAAAGTTTTCTTACACTATGTATTAATACGCTCGAGTTTCAAGTTGATATTCAGCTTCATGATCACTATCCGTTATTTATATGAGGGCTGAATTACTTGTGTCCAATTGGAGTGGTTTATAGGTATCCACATGTCCTGTCGTTTGTTGCAGGAACTTCAATTTGTTTATTGTCTTGCTTTTCACTAATTTGTGGTCTCTCAGTACTGTTATTTGATCCCTACACGTTAGAAAAAGGGTAATCATGAATAAAATTGCTAACAGAGGAAATATGACTTCATCAGTCACTATATAATATGTAACCAACACTTGTATACAGGCAAGTAATTATTGTATGGTCATTTACTTAATTAATAACAGTATCCACATTTATTCATAAAATCTGGAAGACAAATGCATCAATGTTATGTTCATGCTTAACAGTCAATGATAAGAGAAAAATTAAAATAACATTAAAAATACAGGGAGAGCTGCATGCCAGAGATAAGGAATGCATTTACACTTATGCCTAGGGATGTAGTATTTCCCAAAAGTAGAAAACAAAACAAAAGCTTAAAGTAAGAATTAATGATGAAGTATCTCTAATGGATATCCATTAATGACACAAAGACTGAAGGAAGGATATACTTTATAAAATAAACAGGCTTCATTTTTATATCTTCAATGAGGGCTACAGAATATACTGCTTTGTATCTGGCCAAGAAAAAATGGAAATATATGTTTATTAACGATACGATACAAACACATTCATAGTGTGTTTATTAATAACTTCTCAAAGTACAACTTATTCATATAGAAGATTAAGTATTTTCATTAATAGAAGATTCAGAAATAGATATTCTATTTACTTATGCACAGAGATGGATGTACATTTAAACGGTTGTACTCTAAAAATAAACTTAACTCACTAAAAGATATGCTGTATGATTTCATTCAAATGACAATGGAGTAAAAAATAATAAATATACTACACAGACAGCAAGTTTAGCTTGTTTGAAATGAAAACCTAAAGGATTTAATTTAAAAGAATATTTTCATGTTATAAAATGAAGTAATATGTTTATATATGTTATGAATCTTACTTCTATGTGTGCATTACTTTATGAAAATACAGTATGTGTGGTAGTGCTTATTGTATACATTTATTTTTAAGCAAACTGCTGTGAGTCACTTTCATTATTGTAGTACTGAATAGGAGTACAGTCAATAATTTGAAGAGAGTGTTGAATAATATGCTTCCATCTTATAAAGCACACTAGAGCCTATGAGTAAAATGCTCTTGGAGTTCATTTCATCTCTTTGGATAATTATCTGTGTGTTTTAACTACATTCTCATAGACTCTGCATTGCAATTGTGTGTTTCCAGAGAGAATTTAAGTAAACTTCAAATTAGACAAGAAGACTACTTTGTTAATCCATATTTACAACTGATTCAAACTGCATTGTCAATTTTTCAGCATCTTGCTAGTCTCCCATCAGTCATCACATTTTGTTTTATTAATTGCACTCCTCATAAGGAAGAAGATTGTTTTGAATCATTCTTGAAATTTAAGAACCCATCAGAACTGTATACTGCTATTTAGAACACAGTATTTACATATAACCCCTCCCACAAGGAGGGCATTGTCCTTCTGGCATGAGTTAAAAGTCCAACTGTGCTCTTGCCTTCACTGATAATTTTTCTTATATCATCTTCTCAAAATGATGTGTCCTGTCCAGTCCCTCTTTCTGCTAATGTTCTGGATTCTGGGTAAGATTATATGGAGAGGAAAACAGAGAATGGGAACAGGGGGTGAGCTGTGGTTTCTGTGTCCTGTCGATGTGTGATGAAGCAGGTTCTGTACTGCAAGATGAACATGTGAGATTTAGTTATGTGACAATGGGAAATTAGAGGCAGGAGCTATGCTGAAATGAAGATTCTGACTTAGTTGGGATCAGACGGTCTAGATTATAAATTATACCACTCAGCCCCTAATTACTCTTTCTGAAATAATAATCTGATATATATAGAAAAGAAAAACACAAAACATACCAGTATCTGGACTTGAGATGAATAACAAGAATTTACAATGATTGCTCAGAAAATTTGCACATGACTTTGTACTTTTCTATTATAATTGCAGGAACCAGTGGTGATGTTGTGATGACCCAGACTCCACTGTCTTTGTCAGCTTCCATTGGGCAATCAGTCTCCATCTCTTGCCAGTCAAGTCAGAGCCTCTTACATAGTAATGGAAAAACCTATTTGAGTTGGCTCCTACAGAGGCCAGGCCAGTCTCCAAAACGTCTTATATACCAGGTGTCTAACCTAGATTCTGGAGTGCCTGATAGATTCAGTGGCAGTGGGTCAGGAACAGATTTCACACTCAAAATCAACAGAGTGCAGCCTGAGGATTTGGGAGTTTATTACTGCTTACAATATATACACGTTCCTCACACAGTGATACAGACCGTAGCAAAAAACTCCTTGGAGAGGCCCAGCTGTGATGGGCTGTTTGATTTGAGAGGAACAGTTCACTTCACATTACAGTGAGATGCAGGCACAAAGAATCCTGTGTAAGTGTTTCCAAATGAGAACTCTGGATGACTTATCTGGCTGGATGTCATATATATATATATATATATATATATATATATATATATATATATATATATATATATATAATATTTATATATATAATCTCCATGATTTTTCAGAAATCAATCTAATTACTTTTTTGCCTTCGATGATATGGTATATCTATATATGCTACAGATTATTAATCCATTACATCTAAAAAGAAATTATATTTAATTCCTGCCTTTGAGAGTTACTCATAATGCTTCAATAAACACTCCTTGTTTACTTTTGTGTAGATATGAGGTTTTATATTCTTTAGGTAAACACAAAAGTTACAGGATGGCTGAGAAAATATGCTTTATATTGTATCAAACCACCAGACTGTCATTTAAAGGTGTCTCACCATTTGAAAGCTATAGGTTTTCCCCAGTGCATTAATTTCCTCATTTTGTTCTGTTGTTTCTCTGTATTTTCTACATATCAAAGACACATGGCAGATCATTTCTTGCTTTATTTCCTTGTTCCAACACCATATATATGCATATGTTTTCTCAAAGAGATTGTGTTTGGTAATAGTGTCAGTTTTATTATATTGATCCTACCTATCCAAGAGTCTGAGAAATCTATTCAGTTTATAATATGTTCTTCAATATTTTTAATGACTTAAAATTCTTGTTATACAGATCATTCACTTTTATGGTTAGAGTTATCCCAAGGTATTTTACATTATTTGTGGCTACTCTGAAGGGTGATATTATCCTGATTTCTTTTTCATCTGTTTTGTCATTTGTATATAAGAGGGATGCTGATTGTATTGAGTTAATCTTGTATCCTGCTATATTTCTGATGGTCGTTATCAGATGTAGGTGTTTACCAGTACAATTTTGAAAGTAACTTCTGTATAAAACTATGTCTCTGCTGTTAGTGATATTTTTACTTATATTTTTCCAATTTGTATCTTTCTTGATCTCCTTTTGTTATATTATTTATCTAGCTAAATCTTTGAAAACTATTTTGGATATGGTAAGAGTCAATAGCTTTGACTTTTTCTTGATTTTAGTGAATTATTAAAATTTCACTTCATTTAGCTTGATGTTTGTGGCGGGATTAAGGTGTCAGCTGATAAGGTCAGAAGACACTTCCGGGACCCTGGAGAGGGTGTGGCCAAGCCGATTGATAAGTGGCTGCTGGGACACGAGGAGCTCTCTTCCTGGTTCCTGGCTGCTGGCTGCTGGACAGACAGAAACGGAATTCATCGTGCTTCCATCGCGCTTTCATGGCTCATCCATCGTTTGGATCCGCCAGTCCTTGTTCAGGTGCCACCATAAGCTGTTACTAATATTGTGAGTGTTAATTTATATTCTAATAAATATTAATTTTGGACTGGTGCCTTGAAAGTAAAACTCCAACTACATCTGGTGCCCAACGTCCTCGGCCCTGTGCCCTAAGCTGTAAGAAGCCAGGGGACATACAGACTGTTCACTTGGGCTTAAAGCTCCCTCTTGCTAGCCGGGCGCGGTTTCCAGCCAGCTGATCCAGTGTGTAGGGGGGGGTTTTCGGTTCATTGCCTGGGCGCGAGATTCCAGCGCAAGATGCAAGATCAGCTCAGTGCGCAGACACGAGACTTCAGTTCAGTGCGCAGAAGCTAGACTTCAGATCAGTGTGCAGACGCGAGACTTCAGTTCAGTGTGCAGAAGCTAAACTTCAGATCAGTGCGCAGATGCTAGACTTCAGATCAGTGCGCAGGACCGGTTTTCAACTCGCCGGCCTACTACAGCACTTGGCTCTGCTTTCAACCCACTGCAGCACTCGGTTTTCAGCCCGCAGCTTTCTGCTGCTGAGAGTCTTTGCATCTACCATACAGTGGGTAGGAAATTGAACAATACTGTGACACCTGTGTACTAAACAGCATAATTACATCTGAATTGACACAATAGGCTCTATGTAAATTATGAAAACAAGAAACTTGTTGACTACATTAATGATGAGAACAAGAAAATCATTAATTATGTTAATGATGGGGATTGAAAAATTGCTGACTCAGTGAGGTCTTTGGAAGGACTGCTTCATCAGGACACTCAAGCTCTAGAAAAATCAATAGTATCTAAACTTCAAGAATGGAAACCAGTAGTATCCAAAATCCAGGAATGGGAACCCGTAATATCCAAAATTCAAGAATGGGAGGATGGCATTGCAATACTGGAAAAGGGTAGTGATGCATCTTATGCTCAGAACAGTTCAGGTCAACCCCCAATGGGATATTATGGTACTGGAGGAACTCTACCCAAAGTGGTAAACATAACAGGGCTACCCCCTTCCACACCACTATTGTTCCCAGCTGCTATTCAGACAAAGATAACACCTGATGGATCCTCAGAATATGTAGAGTATAGCTATGAGCCAGTACATATGAGAGACATCAAGGATTTTAAAGAGGCAATATCAATGCATGGTATACACTCTACTTATGTGAAGCAGCTTCTAAATTCATGGTCAGCAAAAAACCGGATTCTACCAACTGACTAGATGCAGCTAACAGCTGCTGTCTTGGACCAAAGTCAGAATTTACAGTGGAGAGGCTGGTTTAGAGAGGAGGCCAAGACCTTGGAACAACAAGGAAAAATTAGGGGTTTCTTTGCTTCTCAGGACCAAATCCTTGGTGAAGGCATGTTTGCTGATGTGAGGACTCAATCTACTTATGATGAGCATACTTTATTGCTATGCCGTACTGCTGCACTGAATGCTTGGGAAAAGATTTTGGACCCAGGTCAAAAAATCGAGCATTGTACTAAGGTCAAACAAGGCTTAAACGAGCCTTATACCGACTTTATACAGAGGCTCACCACAGCTGTTCATAGAGCAATATCAGATCCAGAAGTTAGGAAGCAATTAATACTTTCTCTGGCCTTTGATAATGCTAATACAGAATGTAGAAGAATACTTATGCCTTTAAAGATCAGAGCTGCACCGATAGAAGAATGGATTCAATATGTAATAAATGCTGAATGTCTCCATGGCAATGAGGAGAATTGGGTAGGCCAAGCTGTTGCTAATGTTAGGGTGAGGAACCAAGACATCACTTGCTTCAACTGTGGTAAACAAGGCCATATAAGACGGAACTGTGCACAAGGTACTCTTGGAAAAAATACCCGATCTAGGTTTAATTCGAACAGAAGGCCATTGCCTTCTGGATTATGCAGAAGGTGTGGCAAGGGACGGCATTAGACCAATGAATGTAGATCTACCAGGGATAAAGAAGGCAACCCTCTACCATCGGGAAACGCCTTTCGGGGCTTCCCCCGGGAAGCCCCCAAAAATCAGACTCCAAATTCAAGGATGGTGGGATCATATCCGGTCATAGGAGAAGACCAGCATTCTCAGGACGAATAGAGCATCCAAAACCTGATCTAGAAAACCATATGCTATTAGATAATAATATAAATTCAAAAGAAAACTCAGAAATTCCAAAAAGAATCACAAAACGAATATTTTGGCAGACTTCAATAAATGAACAAAGACCAAAATGGGGGATACGGATAGATAATATTTATATCCAGGGTTTAGTCGACACAGGGGCTGATGTTTCGATCATAACCCCCCAATCATGGCACCCCAGATGGCCTTTACAGGCAGTAGATATCCAGTTTCTGGGTATTGGAACAATATCGCAAGTAAAACAGAGTGTGAGATGGCTTGAATGCATAGGACCAGAAGGTCAGAAAGGATGGTTGAAGCCATATATGGCTGATATAGCAGTGAATCTGTGGGGTCGCGACCTTCTAATGCAATGGAATACCCAGATTAATATCCCTCCTCGTTCTGATATCAACCGGAGACTCAATTATGTTTCCAGAAATGACGCTCTAAGGTACTATGGAAAAAATTTACCAGCCATTCAGGTTGTACAAAAGAATTGCCCAATAACCACAGAACCTCAAAGGACACTCACAGAATTGCCTTTGAAATGGTTAACAGAAAAGCCTATTTGGGTTCAACAATGGCCTTTGACAAGAGAAAAACTTCAGGCTTTGGAACAGTTGGTACAGGAGCAGTTACAGGCTCAGCATATCGAAGAATCAACCAGTCCATGGAATTCTCCTGTTTTTGTTGTCAAGAAAAAATTTGGAAAATGGAGGATGGTAACGCATTTAAGAGCAATTAATAAGGTGATTCAACCTATGGGCTCCTTACAATCTGGTATTCCCCTGCCTTCTCTGCTACCTAAAGGATGGCCTATTGCAGTTATTGATTTGAAGGATTGTTTTTTTACCATACCTTTACAGGAACAGGACAAAGAGAAATTCGCTTTTACAGTGCCTACTCTTAATAATTCAGGGCCAGCTAAGAGGTACCAATGGAGAGTCCTTCCCCAAGGAATGTTGAATAGTCCCACCTTATGCCAATATTTTGTACAACAACCACTAGAAATACTGCACAAGCGCTTCCCTCAATCTATCATTTACCATTATATGGATGATATTTTGCTGGCAGACCCAAACCCAAAGACATTAGAAACATTGTTTGAAGAACTAAAGAAAATATTACAAATTGCTCCGGAAAAAGTACAGAGGGGAGATTATATCAATTATTTAGGATATAAAATAGGTTTACAAAAAATTAGGCCACAAAAGGTAAAATTAAATAGAGATAAATTGAAGACTCTTAACGATTTTCAAAAGTTACTAGGAGATATTGCTCATATACGGCCCATGATTGGTATAAAAAACTATGAGCTAGTTAATTTGTTCAAGACTTTGGATGGTGACAAGGATTTAAATAGTCCAAGAGAATTAACTAATGAGGCTGAGAAAGAATTAGAGTTGGTGGAAAAGAAACTTCAAGAAGCACATGTGGATCGTGTGGATCCAGACCTGGATTGCATACTTGTTATTTTACCCTCTAGACAATCTCCAACAGGAATATTAATACAAAGAGAAAGCATTATATTAGAATGAATATTTCTGCCACATAGGCCAAGCAAGAAGATGAAGACATATATCGAAAAAATTGCTGATCTGATTTTTAAAGGTAAATTAAGACTTCGCCAATTGACTGGAAAGGACCCTGCAGAAATTGTTGTGCCTTTGACTAATGAAGAAATTGAACGATTATGGGCAGACAGTGAACCTTGGCAAAAAGCTTGTAGTGACTTTTTAGGAGAGATTAATAATAAATATCCTCAAAACAAGAGAATTCAATTCATAAAGGAAACTAATTGGATCTTTCCTCATGTGGTACAGGATAAACCCATTTCTGGAGCCCTCACCTTTTATACTGATGCGAACAATTTAGGAAAGGCTGGCTACAAGTCTGAAGACTTAATTAAGGTGGCTCAGAGCCCTTATAACTCTGTCCAGAAGTCATAACTATATGCAATTATTATGGTGTTGTTGGATTTCACAGAGTCTCTCAATGTAATTACTGATTCTCAATATGCAGAAAGAGTTGTTTTACATATTGAAACTGCTGACTTCATTCCTGATGATTCAGAATTGACCTTACTATTCATATAACTACAGGATATCATCAGAGGTGGATACATCCTATGTACATAACACATATCAGGGCGCACACGGGTCTCCCAGGCCCTCTAGCACAGGGTAATGATGAAATAGATCAGTTGCTGATAGGAAACGTGCTAGAGGCCACAGAATTTCATGAGAAACATCATGTCAACAGCAAAGGATTAAAAAAGAGTTTTTCCATCACTTGGAATGAAGCAAACGAAATAGTAAGGAATTGCAACACTTACTCTTTCTATAACCAAACGTATTTACCTGCTGGAAGTAATCCTAAAGGTACACAGAGAAATGAGATCTGGCAAATGGATGTGTTTCACTTCCCAGAATTCGGAAAGATGAAATATGTACATCATACTATCGATACTTACTCTGGAATGCAATGGGCAACGGCTCTGAGTTCTGAAAATGCTGATGCTGTACTAACTCACCTTTTGGAAGCTATGGCCATAATTGGAATTCCCACTCAGATTAAGACTGACAATGGTCCAGCTTATGTTTCCCGAAAAATGAAGATAATTTTTGGATACTATAATATAAAGCATATTACGGGGATACCACACAATCCCACAGGACAGGCAGTTGTGGAGAGATCTCACCGCACGTTGAAAGAGATGCTTATAAACAGAAGAAAGAAATGAAAACCCCAGGGAGAGATTGCACAGTGCCTTATTGACTTTAAATTTTCTTAACACTGATGAAAAGGGAACATCAGCTGCTGAGAGACATTGGGTGATAGAGAAATCCTCTGAGTTAAATCAACCCATCTACTTCAAAGATGTGTTGACTTCTGAGTGGAAGCCAGGATATGTGCTTCGATGGGGCAGGGGTTTTGCTTTTGTTTCAACAGGCAAAGAAAAGATATGGGTACCGACAAAACTAATAAAAGTCTGCTTTGTAAAGGAGTCCCTTCCTGAGGAGGAGAAGTAATTGCTCACCCCTGATATGACAAATGGATACAAGGTAAGGAAAACACATTTAACAAACCTGGGGCAGGGTCTCAGTTTTGTCTTTACAGGAAAACAGATACAACTGTTTTTAAGACTAATTACTCACCTGCAATAGAAGACAGACTGATGATTAAGGAGTGTACATGACGGACTATGAGACCAACTAATACACATATGCACTACTGGGTAATATTTCAATATTTACTGCTTTGCATCTTGCATCTTCACCTCAAAAAAAAAAAGAAGGCGTGGTCCTGATTTGACTATTAATAGGGCTGGATTTGGATTGGGAAAAAGTGGCTTCCTCCCTCTATAAACCCAAGCATATTGATAAAGAAAATGTGAAGTATTCTGTCTCATATCAGAAAAGCCACTTGGTGTGAGACAGAAGGCAGAATATTTAGGGACCAATATTATTGACACTTCATCTTAAACCTCGTTTCTCTCTGTTTCTGTAACATTCAAACATCCTGTATGTATACAATCTCCTGAAGTTATAGAAGATATTAATATCTTTTTTGAGTATCAACAATGCTTAAGTTTTCCATTGTAAATAACATTTCCTCCTATCAGCTATCTACAAAGAATCTGGAACCAAGATGGGGCCCCAAACGCAGCAACTCCTACTAGTGAAACAAGAATAAAAGAGAGAGTAAGAGACAGGTAGACAGACAGACAGAGGCAAAATTAGAAAAATCAAGAACCTGGTGCGCACCAATCAATGATTGTTTTCAGAAAATAGACTATTCAAAAATGGCTGCAAGATAGCTCTCTATGATAATCTCCAGATCACACTTCTAATTAGAATTCCAGATGGAGTTAACCACTATTCTGAGAATGGTTATAAATGTATATAGTCAGTCCATTAAGATCTAACCATTGTTTTAGCCTTTACAGGATCCCAAAGAGATGCCATCGCCCTTAAGTCAGCAGGAAGCAACCTTATGAAAGACTACGCCCCCTTTCCCAATAAGTTTTATGTTCTGAGGGTTGTGGGTAATTCTTATTCTGTTAGAATAGTTTTAAGTAAAAATTGGGTGGAGGATAGAACTATAATATAGCATTAAAGACCTCTTCTGAAGAAGAGAAGAGGGATAGATACGATAGATAAAGGTAGATTGTTCTGCCTACCTATACACCATTTTAGCTAAATGTATGGGCTAAGCTAAAGACAATTTGCATTGGCATAGGTATTTGTATATTGATACAAATGTAAAATCATTTTATATGTTTAATTGTGATAATTTGTACATTTGAACAAAATTCAATCTGGAATTGCTTTATATAACCAAAGCAACTTGTATTTCGATATAAATCTCAATCTGTAATTATTATGTGAAATTGAATCTGTAATTGCTATGTTTTATATATGCTTCTATCTCTGTTTAAAATATTTGCACATCATTGTCATGTACACTATGCAATTACTACCTTCATTTAACTATACTAGATATAATGTATGATTGCACTAGTTATGATATATGCACAAGATGTTTTATATACCTCTGTTTAGATGATATATATGTATATACATGTCTAAAATGCTGTGGCCACTTTACATGGTAATATACCCCTGGCTAATGTTTGATAGTCATACTAAAAGTCATTGTTCAGGGATTGTATACCTCTTATATAGGTATTCTAATTTTAGTACAGGGTTTAATCCTTAGGACAATAAAAACTACTGTCAACATTACTTAAGGTACCATATCCCAGTCATCTCAGATACAGGTTAGAATATCATAGATAGACAGAAATCTTCAACCATTTCATAGACCCAGAGAATATGGCATTTAACATTTGAAATTCGGCCATGAGAGGCACGACGACTCCTGGTGTCACTGCTCCTTTCCCGAGATGGTATGAGCATCGAGGATACTCCATTGGAGTTTTTCCTTTTGGCAGAGAATGGCCGGTTGAGTAAGGAACTGTCCTTACCTTGATTATTGACAGTGCACACATGGTGTCCAAGCTGGAGGAACAAGTTGATGGATGGAGACTGACGAAACCTGCCTGGACAGGATAAGACAGTCCCTCCAAAATTGCCCTGCTTGTGAGAAGACCTGTCAGATACCATAGGCCTGTTGCCAATATGCTAGATGCTCCAACGGCACACAAAACCAGAGATGATTGTCCAGGTAGCTGTTGCTGTCCTGTCCCAAATTTTGGAAGCCACTACTTCCATATACTTCTGACTTTCTAGTGATATATCTTCCTTCTCAGGTCTTGAAGGGGTTGAAGAATAGGTATTTACAGTTACTAACTCATAATAATTCCTATTGTACATAGTCTTAGTTTAGAACCTTTTTATTTAGACAAAAGGGGGAGATGTGGCGGGATTAAGGTGTCAGCTGATAAGGTCAGAAGACACTTCCAGGACACTGAAGAGGGTGTGGCCAAGCCGATTGATAAGTGGCTGCTGGGACACGAGGAGCTCTCTTCCTGGTTCCTGGCTGCTGGCTGCTGGACAGACAGAATCGGAATTCATCGTGCTTCCATCACACTTTCATCGCTCGTCCATCGCTTGGATCCGCCAGTCCATGTTCAGGACCACCATAAGCTGTTACTAATATTGTGAGTGTTAATTTATATTCTAATAAATATTAATTTTGGACTGGCGCCTTGAAAGTAAAACTCCGACTACAGATGTTGGCTGACATCTTGCTGTATATTGTTTTTCTATGTGTAAGGCACTCACATAATATAAAAACAGCTAAATATATCAAAATTATTAAAAATAAAATTATTCACTTTATAAACACAGATATAGACTCTAATTGCTTGTATGCCCTTTCAGGTATAAATACTATTTTGCTAACATAGGTACATCTAGAGATTTTTTTGTAAGTGTTGTTGAACACTTGGTTGAGATTCATTGCACATCAATTTGCACAGTAACAATATTAGCAAACATTGTGTTTCATATTTTTATAGCTAATATCTTAATATATTTGGTGCTATTGTTTCAGATATAAGTTGGAAGAACAAATATTTCATCTTTTGTGTATTCTGAACAATTAAAGGTATAAGTTATTACTGGAATCAATAAATACCCTGAATTTTATGTACAGTTCATGACAGTAAGGTATTTTTGCCATCATTGTTTATTTCCTCATAAATTCATCATGAATATTTACTGACTCCAGTAGAAATTATCTTTGTGACACTATAGAGAAAAATATGTTTCTTTTTAATTGCCATAATAATGGAATATGTTGATACACTTCATGCTGTTAAAATGGCCTTTGTTTTATGAAATAAGCCTAGTACATCATGATTCACCACAGGAAGAAAACATTGTGGTATAAGTAGAGGATGCAAGGGTCAGAAGAAAAGGAGGAAGAAAAAGTACTAACATAAAATTTACTTTGTTCCTTTTCTCCATATCTCAGTCATACCTTAAACACCAATCAAAGCAACATTGTAGAAAAGCCATCTGTGTTTATTACTGTGTATACATCTTTCTCTCTATAGTGCTAGCAATGGGAGGATTAAAAGATGAGCCTTTACCCCTTGCAATGTTTCCATGTCAGTGAATATTTTCTCTCTTAATTATTTAGATATTTTTGTTTGTTTTATGTTTCTGCTTTGTCTTTCCTTATTTGAATGTTTCCTTATTTGAATGTACTCAGAATGTTTGTAGTTCTGATGAATACAGATTCAAATCTTTTCTCTCTCAAATAAACTTCATTTAGATATAACACACAAATAAAAAATTCATTTGTTTCCATCATTTACATGCTTATATGGTTTTTAGTCAGTGTACTATTGCCTGTAGATGATTGCAGAGGTCACATCATACAGTGTGTAGCTTCAATTATTCACTTTCCAAAAATGTTTTGGAGTACATTGTATGCACATTGTACATAAAATAAAAGACATAGATTCATTATAAGTAGTGCTTATTTATAAAAAGAAATGAGAAGAGACAAGAGAGCTTGCTATCTGGAAACTTAAGCCTATAGAACATGGAGAACTCACGCTCTGGCTTTGGTACCTGAGTGTACTCAAGTCCTAAAACATTATCAAAGGACAGGGAATATTTGTGAAACTTAGGTTAAGGAAATGGAAGGCAAAGTTGTCTTTTCTCCATGTGGTAAATACGCAAGATGCAAGGGTCCATTACTATTTTCTAAGCTTGGGTGATGCAGTAGACATCATTATAGATATTATTTTATAATTGAGAACAACTTGTAAGCCTTGAGATACCATAGGTATTTTTTTAAATAAAAAAACTCTTTACTTCTGGCACATTCTCTGAATGTGTGAAGACAAGTTCAATAGAAAAAAAGAAAATATCAAATGACAGGCAGACAAACAAATAAATGATAAAGAGACAGAAAATACTTATATGTGTATTGAAACATCCATCAATAATGCAATAAGATCATTCATGAAGAATGCCTAAGATTATTTTTCAAGTTTTCTAAAAATTATTCTTTTGTTCAATTCTGTGCCGTTTTGATTCTCTAATTTCATCTTCACATTAATAATTCTAATATCTTCATTTTATGAAAGATTGTGCTACAAAGTTGCCTTTAACTATAATATATTATAAACTGATCATAAAATGGTTTGAGGAAATTGTTCAGTGTGTCCATCTATATGACAATAGTCAGGTTTTAATAACTCATAATGGGGCCAATGTTGCCAAATTGGTTTGAATCTGAGTAAAGTATGTGTAAGACGGGACAACAATGTCCTATCTCCCCATACAGAAGAAAAATTTTGACAATAGATATAGTATAAAATATGTCTACTTGATTATGTTGGATAATTTCTTTTTTGATATATTGGTGGATTCCTTTGCCAGAATTTTATTGAATTTTTGCCTCTATTTCATGTGGGAGATTGGTTTGTAATTCTCTCTCTTTGTTAGACCTTGTAGTAGCTTTGCTAGCAGGGTGATTTTTGTGTCATAAAAATAGTTCAGCAATGTTCCGTCAGTTTCTACTGTATGGAACAGTTTTGAAGAGTACTGGTATTAGTTCTCCTTTGAATGTCTGGTAGAAATCAATGATGAAACCATCTAGTCCTTGGCTTTTATTACTTGTGAGACTTTTAATAACAGCTTCAATTTCTTTTCAGGTTATATGAAAAGTCATCTATCTGATCGTCATTTAAATTTGGAAAGTGGTACCTGTTGAGAAAGCTGTCTAATTCTTTTAGGTTTATCATTTTTTTGGAGTACAGATTTTTAAACTATGACCTGATAATTCTCCATGTTTCCTCTGTGTCTCTTGTTATCTCCCCCTTTTTATTTCCAATTCTGCTAATTTACCCAAAGCCTTTCTTAGTACTTTCTATACATGTATTACTGCACATAACACTGAATATCCATTATTCTCTTTTCCTCTTTTGTGTCACCTGTGTGTTATCTCTCTCACTTAAGATCTTCCTTTCCCCTTCCCACCACCATAATTTCCCAGTTTCAACAACTACTCCACATTAAGCACACAGCTCGACATGCTACTGGACACAACATATTTTTCCCCAGCTATATCCGTTTTCTGGGAATTTATTATTTCCTTTTTTTCTATGCAAATAAATATTGTTTTACCAATAAAAAGGAAGTTATGTTGGTTGTTGGAAACTGAATGCAACTGAAAAAAATCATTTGAATCGACATAAGTGAATATCAGAATTACAAGTGTTACTTGGTTTCTTTCATGCATCTTTATTAGACTCTACATAAATACATATAATCACATGTATATATGTGATACAAATTGGAAGTGAAACTTTCTAGCATAGAAAACTGTTAAGTTATGGGTGTGGCATCATGGTTTTTGATGATGCTGAGGTGAATAAATAATGATCCACATGTTTATTAGTAAAGTTTCTAATTTCATGGACAGAGGGGAACAGCATAGTTGGGTTGTATCACTGAGGGAGACTTCAGTGTCTGGCCCTGGAGACAGAAGTCATGGGATTGGCACCCATATTCAAAAATCTCCTACAGGAAACACCTCAAATTTGTGTTTTGATCTACTATAGTTTTATGTGATAGAGTTATGATTTTTTACTCACAGTTATAAAGATCAAAACATATAAAGCAGGAGTATGAAATTAAGCTTCTCAGCTGACTGTGAAGGTACATTTAATCAGTTCAGAACATGTCTCAGATGCAACCAGTTTTAAGATTATAGGCATATTTAACACAGAAAACTAAGGAGATTTTCTTTCATTGAAACTGAACTCACTCTATCTCAGCTGCACAGTCACATGTCTTAGAATGACTTTAACACAATAAATAATATTTTTTTCCACCATGCAACATCACAGAAGAACAGGCAGTTAAGCCTGCAGGAATACATTGCATGGTAACTTCCTTTTTTGATTTTTCCAAACTGCAACAGGAGAAATATCATAATCCACATCATGAAATCAACTTTATACTTAAAAGATTGTCTTAGGGCTTTATTGCTTCAACAAAACACTATGACTGTAGCAATTTTTATGAATAAAAATATTTAATTGGCGTGGCTTGGTGTGGCTTGCTTACAGGATATTATGTGAGGAATTAATTTACATATTCTGTTTTATAAAGTACAATTTCAGGATACTATACCATCTTCTAAAATTATGTAGTTATATTTTAATAAATATGTAAAATGAATAAAATTATTGTTCAGATTCATTGTTGGGTTGAGGAGCCCCTTGAATATTTCAGACAGTAGTCTTTAATACAGAGATATGTGCTGCAGACCGGCCCTCGTGGGGCATGGAGACCGAGGGAGAACACTGGTCGAAGGAGAGGAGAATGGAATTTGGCGAGTAAATGACAGACAGACACACTCAGAAGGTTGAGTTAAAGCTGCTGCAACTTTACTGACTTTTTCAGGTGATTATATACAGAAAGCAAAAGGGAACTTGGCAAGGCATCTAACCACGACATTTATGAGAACAGAACAATATGGGACATGTGCCATACATTGAATCTATTGTGAGCACCCCTTGTGGGCAGCTGTAAACAAGCATCTTCTGGCTTGTGGTTAGGGGTAGGCAAGGCATGGTTAATGATTTTTAAGAAAATAATTACATCTACTTATTAATTTTACATGGGCATGGATCATGTCCTTTTGACAAGTTTTTTTGTATGCCCATTTTTCTTCATAGCCGAATGGACAGCGAGGACCTGACCCCAAAAGGCTTTTGAGAAAAAGGGGCCAACTGGTTTGCCCATTTTTGAGTTAAGCAGACACCAGGGTTTTTGCATACGCCTTAATCTTTTAGAAAAGGGAAGTGAGTAATAGTTTCTTTTTTGTCCTTTATACACTATTCACCTGTTGCCATATTCATCATAAACTCCATTATATTGAGTTGCTCCAAAGAAAGGTCTCATTAGTTCTGCCCTAGGTGCTGTCTACTATTTGCCATTAATCTTATACTGTACGTATCCCCTGGGAGAGCCCTGGAGGGGATTTTTGCTAATGCTTGTTTTTCTGAGTTACTGTGTTGTTTATGAGAATTTCTTATCAGCTGTTCTATTTTCACTAAGTCACTGGTTTCTTAAGAACCTTTTTAATTGTCTGAAATAAAGGAGGAGGTACTTCCTTCTGTTTCTCATCATTGACTGTGCTAGTTTTACTCCTGGCATTATAAATGGGTACATTTAGCCTCTGGCATGATACAATTAGCAGGAACAAAGCAAATAAGGAAAAGATTAAGGAAAAATAGACCAGGTGCATCATGGCCGAGAAGGGAGTGACAAGGTCATCACACAGGCGCTGTATCAAGGAACCAGGGAACCATTTGCTCCAAGAAGCTCTGGCTCACCAACATTCCACCATGCGGGCCACTTGATAGGCATTGCGTCTTACACTGGAGGCACAGTGGATGTAGCAGATTTGAAAGCATTTTTGTCTCTTGCCTTTCACAGATAAATATATGACATTTTTTAAGTTTGTCTCATAAAACTTTCTTTCATAGATCATCATATTAGCGTTTACTAAATTACTTCAAAACGCCAGGCTCACTAAAGTTTTCTTACACTATGCATTAAGATGTTAAAGTTTCATGTTTATATTCAGCTTCATGATCACTGTCAGTTATGAGGGCTGAGTAACTTGTGTCCAAATGGAGTGGTTTATAGGTATGCACATGTCCTGTCGATTGTTCCAGGAATTTGAATTTGCTTACTGTCTTGCTTTTTGCTAATTTGCAGCCTCCCAGTACTATTATATGATCCCTACATGTTAGAAATAGGATAATCATGAATACAATTGCTAACAGAGGAATATGACTTCATCAGTCACTATATGATATGTAACCAACACCTTTCTGCAGGCAACTAAATTTCATATGGTCATTTATTTAATTAATAACCGTATCCATATTTTTTTCAAAAAAATCTGGAAACACATGTATCAAAGTGATGTTCATGCTTAACGGTCAATGATAAGACAAAAATAAAAAAACACTAAACATACAGAGAGAGCTGTAGGCAAGGGATAAGAAAAGCATTTACATTTATGCCTAGGGGTTGTAGTATTTCCCTAAACCAGAAAACAAAACAAAATCTTAAAGTAAGAATTAATGATCAAGTATCTCTAGTGGATATACATTAATGACACAAAGACAGAAGGAAGGATATACCATATAAAATAAACAGGTTTCATTTTTATATCTGAAATGGGGGCTACAGAATATACTGCTTTGTATCTGCACAAGAAAAAATGGAAATATATGTTTATTAACAATACGATACAAACACATTCATAGTGTGTTTATTAATAACTTCTCAAAGTACAATTTATCCATATAGAAGATTAAGTATTTTAATTAATAAAAGATTCAGAAATAGATATTCTATTTACTCATGCACAGAGATGAGTTTACATTTGAACCAGTGTACTCTAAAATTAAATTTAACTCACTAAAAATATATGCTGTATGATTTCATTCAAATGACATTGAAGTAAAGATAAATAAACTACAGAGACAGCAAGTTCAGCTTGTTTGAAATGAAAACTTAAAAGAATGTCTTCTAAAAGAACATTTTCCTGTTATAAAATGATGCATATATATATATATGTTATGAATCTTAATACTTACATGTGTATTTCTTTATGAAGGTACAGTATGAGTGGTAGTGCTTATTGTATACATTTATTTGTAAGCAAATTGCTGTGAGTCACTTTGATTATTGCAGTACTGAATAGGAGTACAGTCAATAATTTGAAGAGAGTGTTGCATAATATGCTTCCATCTTATAAAGTACACTAGAGCCTATGAGTAAATTGCTCTGAGAGTTCATTTCATCTCTTTGGATAATTATCTGTGTGTTTTAACTACATTCTCCTAGGAATCTGCATTGTAATTGTGTGTTTCCAGAGAGAATTTAAGTAAATTTCAAATTAGACAATGAGACTACTTTGTTAATCCATATTTACAATTGATTTAAACTGCATTGTCAATTTTTCAGCATCTGGCTAGCCCACCATCAGTCATCACATTTTCTTTTATTAATTGCACTACTGATATTTAAGAATATTGTTTCGAGTCATTCTCGGAATTTAAGAACCCCTCATAACTGTCTGAACTGCTGTTCAGACCACAGTATTTGCATATCCCTCCTCCTCCTAGGAGGGCATTGTCTTTCTGGCCTGAGATAAAGGTCCAACTCTGCTCTTGCCTTCACTGATAATTTTTCTTATATCATCTTCTCAAAATGATGTGTCCTGTCCAGTCCCTCTTTCTGCTAATGTTCTGGATTCTGGGTAAGATTATATGGAGAGGAAAACAGAGAATGGTAACAGAGGGTGAGCTTTCATGTGTCCTGTTGATGTGTGATGAAGCAGGTTCTGTACTGCAAGATGAACATGTGAGATTTAGATATGTGACAATGGGAAATTAGAGACAGGAGCTATGCTGAAATGAAGATTCTGACTTAGTTGGGATCAGATGGTCTGGATTATAAATTATACAGCCAAGCCCCCAATTTACTCTTTCTGAAATAATAATCTGATATATATATATATATAGAAAAGAAAAACACAAAACTTACCAGTATCTGACTTGAGATGAAGAACAAAGAATTTACAATGATTGCTCAGAAAATTTGCACATGACTTTGTACTTTTCTATTATAATTGCAGGAACCAGTGGTGATGTTGTGATGACCCAGTCTCCACTCTCTTTGACAGCTTCCATTGGGCAATCAGTCTCCATCTCTTGCCAGTCAAGTCAGAGCCTCTTAGATAGTGATGGAAAAACCTATTTGAATTGGCTCCTACAGAGGCCAGGCCAGTCTCCAAAGCTTCTAATATACCTGGTGTCTAAGCTTGGCTCTGGAGTGCCTGATAGGTTCAGTGGCAGTGGGTCAGGAACAGATTTCACACTCAAAATCAATGGAGTGCAGTCTGAGGATTTGGGAGTTTATTACTGTGTACAAGGTACACATGCTCCTCACACAGTGATACAGACCCTAACAAAAACCTCCTTGCTTGGAGAGGCCCAGCTGTAATGGGCTGTTTGATTTGAGAGGAACAGTTCACTTCACATTACAGTGAGATGCAGACACAGGGTATCCTGGGTAAGTGTTTGTAAATGAGAACTCTGGATGTCTCCTCTCCTGGATGTCATATATATATTATCTACATGAATATTCAGAAATCAATCTAATTACTTCTTTACCTTTGATGATATTTTAGGGTTATATATGTTACAGATTTTTTATCCATTCCATCTAAAAGGAAATTATGTCTAATTCCAGTCTTTGACAATTACTAGACTTCAATAAACACTCCTTGTTTATTTTTGTATAGACATAAGGTTTTATATTCTTTAGATAAACACAAAAGTTGCAGGATGCCTGCTGAAAAATATGCTTTATATTGTAACAAAACACCAGGCTGTCATTTAAAGGTGTCGCTCCATTTGAAAACTACAGGTTTTCCCAAATGCATTTATTTTCTCATTTTGTTCTGTTGTTTCTCTGTGTTTTCTACGTATTCATAGACACATGGCCATTTATTTATTGCTTTATTTTCTTGCTCCAGCACCATATATATGCCATATATTTTCTCAAAGAGATTGTGTTTGGTAATAGTGTCAGTTTTATTATATTGATCCTACCTATCCAAGAGTCTGAGAAATCTATTCAGTTTATAATATGTTCTTCAATATTTTTAATGACTTAAACTTCTTGTTATACAGATCGTTCACTTTTATGGCTAGAGTTATCCCAAGGTATTTTACATTATTTGTTGCTATTCTGAACAGTGATACTATTGAGATTTCTTATTCATCTGTTTTATCATTTGTATATAAGAGGGATGCTGATTATATTGAGTTAATCTTGTATCCTACCATAGTTCTTATGGTCTTCATCAGATGTAGGTGTTTATTAGTACATTTTTGAAAGTAACTTCTGTATACTACTATATCTCTGCTAGTAGTGATTTTTTTTCTTATATTTTTCCAATATTTATCTTTCTTGATCTCCTTTTGTTATATTATTTCTCAGCTAAATCTTTGAAAACTATTTTGAACAGATATGGGGAGAGTCGATAGCCTTGTCTTGTTCTTGATTATGGTGAATTTTTAAAATTTCTTTTCATTTAGCTTGATGTTGGCTGACAACCTGCTGTATATTGTGTTTTCTATGTGTAAGGCACTGTCACTTCTACCTCGCCTGCAAGGAAGACACGACACCAGGCTCTTCTTTCCGTGATTTATTCAGGACCTTGTACAGGGATCTTGTCTCTTCTTCTTCTTCTTCTTCTTCTTCTTCTTCTTCTTCTTCTTCTTCTTCTTCTTCTTCTTCTTCTTCTTCTTCTTCTTCCTCTTCTTCTTCTTCTTCTCCTCCTCCTCCTCCTCCGCCCTCCTCCTCCTTCTCCTCCTCCTCCTCCTTCTCCTCCTCCTTCTCCTCCTCCTCCTCCTCCTTCTTCTTCTTCTTCTTCCTCTTCCTCTTCTTCTTCTCCTCCTCCTCCTTCTCCTCCTCCTCCTTCTCCTCCTCCTCCCTCCTCCTCCTCCTCCACCTCCTTCTTCTTCTTCTCCTTCTTCTTCTTCTTCTTCTTCTTCTTCTTCTTCTTCTTCTTCTTCTTCTTCTTCTTCTTCTTCTTCTTCTTCTTCTTCTGACTGGAGGGTGGGGGAGCTGGCACCCAGCTATATGCCTTCTAGATAACCAAACACCAAGTGCCACGTGGGCCTTGCGAATAGGTCCACATATGCAGAAGCAAACCAAGCACTCAGCCTTCACCAAATAAGGAGTTATTTACCCCACAGAGCACTCACCATCAGGAAGGTGGGAGGTGGAAGCCAGCACCATCTTTAAGGTGCGGCTCCACAGCTCTCTACAGTTTCCCCTTTTTGTTTAAATTAAAATTACAGCAGGTGAGTGCAGAGGTCTACTCTCTGTTGTGCAAGCAATTTTATCCCAAGACTCCTTTTGGGGCGCCCCCCTAGGGATTATGGGACTTGTTTGACACCCTTTTTTCACAGAGGTAGGACAATAGGGTGAGAAACCCACATGCAAGCAGACATGCTCTCCTTGAGCCCTCCAAAACATAGCTGAGGTGCTCAACTGCAGTGCGCTAGCCTCGCAACCTGCAAAAAACCTTAATCTTTTAAAGCAGCAAGCCAAACATTGGGAGACAGTCCAGCATCAATGGCTATAAGGGCTTGGGCAATCATGGCTGCTTCTTGGCATTGCCGGAGCCTAATGTGGCAAAGGCACCACAGGCAGACCCCGGTGGCTAGCACCATCAGGCAGGTCATAGCTCCTAGTCCTGCCCACTCTTTCAAATAATCCATGGCAGCGGCAAGCCAGGTGGCCAATCCTTCAGCTAAGCCAGCATCCATCCTGGTAGAAATAACAGTTTCTACACCCACTCGAAGTTCTTCTATTAAGTTTTCAAATTGTCCAGTCCAATTACTAGTAAATAAGCATGGAAACAATCTGCCATCATGACAAATTGGCATCAGTCTCCAGAATATGGATAGAATCCACCAGCGTAGCTCCACTGCTCCTTGCAGTATTAGCAGGCTGGTCAGACTGAGTAGTAATAGGTTCTTGATCATCACCATCTTTCGAGTCCAAGAACGGGACTCTCCTGATCAGCCACTTGGGTACCCAGATTGGGTCCTGTCGGTCCTGAGGGAAAACACAAACAGACCCTCTCACCCAAGTCAACACTGGATCTGGACCATTCCAGACTCCTGTCAAGATATCTTTCCATTTTACCATGCCTTGACAGCCACCCTGAGGTGTGCAATGCCTGTCAGCAGCAGATAATCCATTGGAATCCAAATTTAAATAATTAATGGTAAATAAGGCTAAGAAAAGTCTCTCTTTAGGGGTGCGGCCATAGTAAACTCCCCCTTTTTGTTTAAATAAACATTCTTTAAGAGTGTGATGTGTGCACTCAACAATGCCTTGACCTTGAGGGTGGTAAGGTAATCCATGAAGTAATTGAACATCCATATGCTGACAAAAGGAGGTTACTTTTTGTCCATTATAAGCAGGGCCATTATCAGTCTTTAATTGTAGGGGTTTTCCCCAAGCTGCCCACGCTTCAAGGCAGTGGGCTATGACTTTTTTTGTTTTTTTTTCCAATCATTGTAGAGGCATAAATAACACCAGAACAAGTATCTATTGACACCAAAACATATATTCTGAAATGACAGTTATTCCTTTCAGTTATATATGTGTATAAACTTGTGCAAAATGAAGTTAAGGGAATTTCTGGGGCATAACAGACATTTAGGAATTTCTGACGTGATACCATGAATAACCAAAGGCAGTTAAATTGGAGAAAATAAGGGAGAAAGCATTGGAAATCTTTTTTTCACTTTTTGTCTTTTTTTAAATTCATTTTGTATAACAACCACTGATTTTTCTCTTTCCCCCTCCCACTTCCCCTCTCCCAGCCTCCCCCTGCCTTCCACCTATTAACCACCATGTCTTCCCCTAAAAGGGTAAGGCTTCCCATGGGGAGTCAACAAAACCTGATACATTCAGTTGAGGAGGGGGACAAGTCTATCTTCATTGCATCAGGGATATGCAAGGTGACCCATCATAAGCAATGGGCTCCAAAATGCCAGTTTATGCACCAGGAATAGATCCTGATTTCACTGCCAGGGAACCCTTAAATAGACCAATGTACACAACTTACTCATATGCAGAGGGCCTAGTCTGGACCCATTCACGCCGGACAGCTGCAGGTCTAAAGTTTGTGAGTACTTATTAGCTTGGTTCAGTTGACTCTGTAGATTTCCCCATCATGATCTTGACTACCCTCTGATTATCAAAACCCTCTTCTCTCTTTTCAGTTGAACTCCCAAAGCTTCTCCCAGTGCTTAGCTGTGGACCTTCGCATCTGCTTCCATTAGTTCCTGGGTGTTTGTTCTCTGATGACAGTTTATACACCAATCTGATTACTAGCGTAGGTCAATTCAGGAATCTTCTCCTCTATTGGTACCAGTCTAATCTGGTTTCATCTTTGTGGACTCTTGGGAATTTTCTTAGCAACAGTTTTCTCCCATAAACCACAATCTCTCTCTCTCTCTCTCTCTCTCTCTCTCTCTCTCTCTCTCTCTCTCTCTCTCTCTCTCTCTATATATATATATATATATATATATATATATATATATATATATATATATATATGTATGTATGTATGTATATGTATATAGATATAGATAGATAGATAGATAGAGATAGAGATAGAGATAGAGATATAGTGATATCTCTTTTATGAGCACTGGAAGTCTTAGAAGAGGAAATAAGTCCTGGACAAATGGGTCTATATTTAAGAGTATTGGCTGCAGTTGTAGACAACCTTGTTTTATTTTACAGCACCTTCCTAGTAGTTCACAATCTTTTATAACTCCAGTGCCAGGGAATCTAATGTCCTTTGATCTCTGTCAGTACAGGAATACATGCTGTCAAACTTGGATACAGGAAGAATCACTTTAACCCTTAAAAGAAGATAAATTTAAACAAACAAACAAAAAACTGAACAGCAATAAGAAGCTGAAAAAAAGAGTACAGGGGGAGAAATGGCTTGTGATCCAAAGAGAATTCTATGGGTGGTATTCAGAGACACAAGGCAATAGGCTACACAGGTAAGAACACCCTAACTTAACCTTATACCATTTATTATTTCCGTGAGTCTTCTTCCATGGTAGTCTGTCTTTGAGCAGACTTTTCTATCACGTTCTGTATCTCAGAGAGTGAGCTAGTTATAGACCTGGAAATAAGAAGTCAGAAAAAGTCAGAGAGACAGAGGCAGCCCCCAAATTCATGCTCATGGGTAGTAAGAAGTTTAAGTGTGAACATGCTGAGAAGTAGTGGTGCAGAAGGGTCAGACCATGGAAGACACATAGGTGAGAGTCTTCAAATACCTTGGTAAAGGTCAAATAATATTATTTAAGGGTAATCAAGTAATATGTTGCCCTAAGTTCAATGAACTGATTAGCCACATTCCTATATTTTATATTTAATATATTTTCATATTTTTTTAATTTTTATTGGTACCTTTTAGACAGATTAAAATCATATTAAAACCTATTCTCTCACAAAAGCAACTTAATATAGGATTGGAGGCAAAATAGATCATGTGTGAAATGATTGAAGGGAGAGATACTAAGAATAAGAATTAAGCAGTGAAATGGCAAAGGACTGTGGGAAGGGAGAGCAGTGAATATATTAAATAAAATGTCCCATGATGGCCAACAAGGTAAAAAGCTATTTTAAAAATACATCTAACAAGAAGAGTTTGGAAATTTAACAGACATGTGTGGACTCTGTTTTCTGAAAAGCATGGGATAGGATATGAAAATTTTAGAACAAGACATGGGGTATCTTAATAAGAGTTCTTGGTCAGGGAGTGAGGCTTTAGAGACATTCAAAACATCGTAAAATATTGATATCATTCTTGGTCATCTACTTTGACTCTATGGCAAGGTCTTATTCCTGAAGATACCACACATATTTTAGGTGTATGATATAGAGAAACCAATGTTACAGGTGCCAATAAGCTTCCATCATACTAAGCATACTACTTAGTTTTATGTTTTTTGAAAATGTTACAGAATTGGTTTCAAAAAAAAACATCATTAGTCTTCTCCATGAAAGGATGATGAGAGATGTAATGCAGAGCTTATGTTGGATAACTAAGGGTTTTGTGATGCAATTTGAGCCCTGCTACTCTGGATGTAATTTCTGTCTGTTTCTGTTCCTGTAACTCTGATCAAAAGTCTCTGGTTAGGAAGGTCATAGACAATAGGGTAGAACTTGCAAATGTTTTATTTGTTTGCTTGTTTGTTAGTTTATATTTAACAACATATGATATTATGATATGTTCTAAATATTTTTATGTCATGTACTTAGGATGCTCTCAACCCCTCTATGAGAAAATATTTTTGCCAGTGTATAATGGTCAATGGGGAGAGAGGAAGAGAGAGAGAGATAATAGAGGTATATAAACTAGTTCAAGTGTTGACAAAATACATTGGTTTCTCACCCTTAAACAGACATATATTAATGCAGACTGTAGGATGCCAGCTCCCAGATCAGCTCAAGGTAATAAAATTAATATCAGTAACAAGGACTTATGAGACATTTTGTCTGGGGGTATTTAGAAATAAGTTTCTAGCTATCTGACTGGTAAAATAAGAAAACACACATGCTTTCTGATGAATATTTTTTTTACTTCCTCTTAAAAATGGTCTCTGGCACTTTCTGTCTCCACATATTACCATATCATAACACAGTTACATTCTATACATTTTGCTACATATTTTCTTTACATACATATGGCTATACATCTCTCTATATAGTTACATCAATTTTCAGAATGATGCACATCTTTCTTTTATGTACATTTCTCTCCTACATCTAGATTCTTACACCTTCATCATCATTGCTTTTAGTTACAAATCTCCAATCTCCACACAGTCATATGTAAATATCATTTACACAGCTCTTACCACACGTCACTTTACACAATGACTCCACATCTTCATAAAACCATACAGTTTCTATACTTAGCAGTAGAGCTCTTTCATACAGCTTTTTCTTTCATACATATTTCATACATCATTCACTTAATCCTTCTTACTCTCTTACTTTTTCTTTTTCTCTCATTCACTAAAAACTTTATCTCTCATCAAGAAACATGCACTTCACTCACATAGTACATACCTTCCTCTCCTTTATTGCTGATGCCTTTCCTTAGCTAAACTCTGGAAAATTGTATGTTACTTTTAAAAGTTAAAGCCCATATTTATAACATAAGATGAGTCACATTGTTTCTCTTAGTCTATGAATATCCTACTGACCAGCCAGTGAGCAAATGCTTGGACTTGAAGGTAGCTTTAGGTTGGAGAAGTTTCTCAGCCATTTAAAAATTGGTTAAACCTGGAGACTGAGCCTGGGCCTAGAGGCAAAACTATATTGCTGAAAGGTTATGTCTTATAAAGTTGCTTCTATCTAGATCTTAAAGCAACTGAACAATACCTGGTAAAAAGATCTTGTGTATTTTTCTCTTGGGCAATTAAATATTTATATCCAGGGACAACCACATTGCTTTGAATTTACTCAAAGTCCAAGTTAGCTGTCTGTACATAAGGCTGGTCTTTGGAGAACCCTATGTCAGTCTGTAATTTAAAATATTTGAATATTATTTATATACACCATAAATATATAGCCTAGGTACAAATCAACTTCCTGTCTATCTACAGCTATATGTAGGTCCAACAAGTGTAAACTACACTAGTGAAGGGCTATGGAAAGAATCATACAGCTTTTCTTATTTGGGAGGCATAGTAGTGGCACCTGAGAAGGTTATCGACAGGAAAAAAAAAACCAGTTATTTAAAATTTGTAACCCAATGGCTTTACCAGGTGTGGCCCACATAAAGGGAATCATGCATCTTGTTGGTTGACTTGTTAACCACTAGTTGACATTGCTGTATATTTCCATGGCACAAAACAATCTATTCTAACCCACCATCACTAAGGCTTACAAAACAACTCAGAAGAGTCAGAACAGTTTCTGGAGCCAGAGAATGGAAAGAAGTGCTGTGAACTTCTATCTTCTCAACATAACATGGTCATGAACTCACAGCAGGTGTGATTAGCTACACAAAACCTACAGAAACATAAGCAAGAGAAACTCTGATATTAAAAGGATAGAAAATCTCTAGGCAACACTGTTTACTGAGAAACTTTCGGCTATGGATAGCTCTTGGAAAGGAGATGGTTGCTATGGTCCTATCTAGGTTCTCTATGCTCTTATGCATGGTCCCAAACCCATGCACATATTAATAATACTAACTGAACTTAATGAGTCGTCATAAAAGAATAAAATGGTGTTTGGAAAGAGAATGGTGAAGGAGATATAAAGGATTTTGTAATGGAGAAACACAGTGAAGATATTTTGTTGTGCATGTATATGAGATATTTAAAATTAAAGGAAAAAATCTAAAGGATTAGGGCATTTAGTAAGCAATAATATTGTCATGCCTTGTTATTTTTCCTTATTCACATTTATATTTCCTATTTCCTTATTCTGTTCTTTTTCATCTGGTCTTTCTAATTTTATCTTTTCTCCATACTTTCTTCATCACTTTACTAGCCTCATTTTTTATTAGTTTTACTTCAACATTTGCTGTATAACTACTTCTGTTTAATTTTTAACATTTTGTTTACTGGTTATAGGTTGTGTACTTGATAGCTTTTGTTAATTTAACTGTATTTCTATGTCTAATTTTTATTATTTTTGTTATCATGAAGATCTCTTTTCTGACTACTGAGTGGCACAGGGATTAAATAGCAAAGAGAATGCTAAGAAAGCACCCATGAATATAGAAAAAATTTCCATCCCCCCAAAATTCATAAGCCACAACCAATTTTTAAGAAAGATGAAAAATAAAGAGAAGTTGATTCTTTTTATGTTTATGATTTTCAACAACTGAAATGACAGATAAAAAATATCTGGTAATATAGAATAACTCAGAATTTATTGTTAAAAGTGATATAAGCAGACTAGAGAGATAACTTAGTGATTAATATCCTAGGCTTTTCTGGGTGGTAGTGGCACAAGCCTTTAATACCAGCACTCTAGAGGCTGATATCTGAGAGTTCAAGGGCAGCCTTGTCTACAGAGCTAATTCCAGGACAGCCAGAACTACATAGAGGCACCTTGTCTCAACCTACAAAAAGAAAGAAAGAAAGAAAGAAAGAAAGAAAGAAAGAAAGAAAGAAAGAAAGAAAGAAAGAAAGAGAGAGAGAGAGAGAGAGAGAGAGAGAAAGAAAGAAAGAAAGAGAGAAAGAGAGAGAGAAAGAGAGAGAGAAAGAGAGAGAGAAAGAGAGAGAGAAAGAGAGAGAGAAAGAGAGAAAGAGAAGAGGAAGCTCCAGTTTCCAAATACAAACAAAGGGTTTATAAGATATCCAGGCAATATATCATACATATAAAGCATTATGTATTCTGTAAACCTAAAAATCATCTTAAAAGTGATTAACATGAAAAAATATTCAAACGTTCAAGTACAACTATACAAGACTGTTGGGAAGGGAAGTGAAATTTGTGAGAACAGACAAAAATAACAATAACGTAAAAATAGACAGAGATACAGGGTGGAGATTTAAACAAGCAAAATGGCAAGCCAAGGAGGGGGAAGCTGAAAGCAAGCAGGAGTAACTGACTCCTGACAAGAGGAAATTATTTAAATTCTAGTGAAATGAAGGAAAAATCAAAGCTGTATACAGTATTATCGGGAATGTCAGTTAGTGTGGCTTCTCCAGAAATCAGTAAGGAGGTTGCAATAAAAAAATTAAAACAGCCTTCTTCCCTCCCCAGAGAACACAGCTAGCCATGTCTAGTCCTTAACACAAAGTATTTAAGTCAGAAATTAGGAGAGATGCTGACACACATATTTATTTTTAATTTCTTCACAATATCCACAGGAGAGAATATACCTAAGTGTCTAACATATTTAAATAGGTAAATAACACATGGTGTATCTACACAATGTACTGGTGGTCATATGAGAGAAGCAGCCAGTGGCAATTGGAGTTCCTGAGGTCAGCCAAGCAGGAAGCAAGACACTGATGGACCATGAAGTGGTACATTTGCCCATGAGTCATAGAAAATAGTTACTGCTTGGTCACTTCTCTGATAGGTAAAGGAATAAAATGAAATAAATATTTGTTAGTGCCATAATAATTTTTCATTCAGCTGACAAACTTCGTCTTATGAGTCAGAAGAATGGCAAATTGTCCAATTAGGTTAAATTCACTAGACCTATGTCCTTGTGATTTGTGGCAGATGGATGTTACTAATAAATGTCTTTTGAAAAGATGTTTTTTTATGTATTTGTGGATATATATTCTCATTTTTCTTGAAATTCATAATTAAAAAGCTATCATAGAGTCTGTTGAAGCTGCAACAATTGCTCTGATTTTACAGATGAACTCTGCTAATAATGTGATCTCATTATCTCGGAATGTTTCATTAACATTGATTACTCAGGAAAAGATTGATCAAGAATTGGTAGATAGGCTTAATGCTTAACCACAACATATCATGTTAATTATATGTGGATATGTTTTATTCCCCTGGCTTTAAATGGTTCAGAGATGTCCTCGGATCAAGTACAGTCACACCTATAAGGTATTTGGAATAATTCTGAGCTTGCTATCAGTATGGGTGCTCCTTATTCTCAGATTAGTACTATTAGTTTGTTTTTTTTTTTTAAGTTACAGGTATTCACTAGAGAAGATGTAGTTAGTCAGCACTCAAATTCACTTAAAATTTTGTTTGAAATAGTAGATTTTCTTGCTAATCTGAATTAAATGGAGGATTAATTATTCTTCTTTTATTCCTTCTTCTAGTCATCTTTAGAAATTTAGGATAAGCTGTATTCTCTGCCCAAAGAGAAATTCAAATTCTTCATTTATTAAGCAAAATAGGAGGAGATGCCAGTAGCCAGAGGATCAGCAGATGACAGCTGACATTTAGGTGGTCTGCTGACTAGGAAGCAAACTTATGATAGGTGAATCTCAGATAGGCAAGGCCTCTAGACTTTCAGCCTCAGAATGTCTTTTGCTACTGTTTTGTCTTTATATATAGATATAAGGTATGCTGTGAATGAGGATGGGAGGACCCCACTGCCTTTAATGTAGTGTGATTAGCTCTTGGATATATCCCATTCTCTTCTACTGTGTGTTTTTACCTATTGTGAAGATTTCCTCCTAAGCTCTACTGCTTAACTGAATCAATGATTTTATACAATAGAGTGTTAGTTTTCACAGAATTTCTATGGTTAAGGGCTATAAATAAATATGCTGAAGAATTATAATAAAAGATAGTTTAGTGGAAAATTAATACAGATAAAGGTAGAATAAATTGTCACTACCTCTGATAAATCAGAACATGCAGAGGATAAAAAATAAGAATAAGAATTGCCACATATCTAAAACACATGAATTATTTTGAGGAGACACATAGACTGTGGCTTAGATTAATTATTAAGAAAAATAATTGTGTCCCCAAACCTATGTTAGACCAAGTTCTTTTCACCTAAATGTAGAGAGATGTGTTCATGAGTTTCAGTATACATCATAGCTGAAACAGGGCTTAAATGAGATTTAAGATTAGGTTAAAATATATTTGTTTATAGCTTTAAAGTAAAAAACTCTGGGAAACAAGTTTAGAAAGTCAATAGTTGAGTGAGGGACTGCATGAAGTCAAGAAACAATAACAAAGTAGCTCAGGTCTTTTAGCAGCTTTTACTATGTCATTTTCAGTCAAGAAGCTTAAAGATAAGACAATAACATACAGTATCCAGACATTCTTTATATTTTCTATCTTTATGTGGTTTATTTTTATTTATTTATTTTACTCTTTATTTTTAAAGGGCTTTCTCTACCTTTTCTTTTCTTTCTCTAAGCCTACGTATATATACTTTCAACACACTCTAAACCACATAGACTTTTTAAAAAAACTGTCTTTACTGTATATTTATTTCTTAATTTTTTCTTTCTCTGACCACATCTTTGCTTGGATAGGGTGATTGACTCCACCAAGATTCTTCTATTTCTTTCTGTTTCTGAACACACCTTTAATCTGCCAGAATTCATAGGTTGGTAGTATGGGTGGATGGTTCCACCCAGCTCCTAGTCTAATTTCATAAAATTTATCTTTTTAGTCCAGATACTCTGGGAATTTTAGGGTCCATATAATTAGCAAGTAAAGCTTTGTCATCTGCTGCTCATTAACTCCATTTAAGTATTAGGCAGCAGGGCCTCTTAAAAATCTCACAAGTGTTTTGCCTCTAAGGCTGAATCACGAAGCTTCTATTAAAAAATCCACGCCTTAGTTTGCCTCAGGCAAACAGCTGATCAAAGAAAACATCACCACTAGAAAGTCTTCTTTGATTCTTTTCCCTTTTTGGCCTTATGAACAGAAGCCTTAAATACATCATTTACAACTTTTTGCTTATGTCTAAACTCTTGTGAGTCTTCAGCAACCAGCCATTTTATACCTTAAGGTGAACTCCAAAAGCCAGCCATTGTAGCTCAAGCCCATGTGCCTCACCAGGGCACCTCTATGCCACAGCTCACGTGAAAAACACAACGGAGAAGCTGTTTTTTGGCTCTAGACCATTTTCTTAAGCTTTCTATGACTTTATGTGGGTATATTTGCTCCACATTGCGTGCCATTTGTAGTATGGGGTTTCTGGCCCGGACTTTTGGGCCTAACCTCAAGGTTTAGGACCTGCAGTCCCACAGTCCCACAGTCCCACAGAGACACACAGATGCTTTTAATGGTTTTAGGCTAATCGGTATAAGGGCCAGGCATATAACTTGCTAGCTCTCTACCCTTCATCTAACCCATGACGCATCCTGTTCAGCCATGGGACTTGGTACCTTTTCCCATAGCAGCATGATTGTCCTCTGCTTCTTTCAGCTTCTCTCTGGCTTTCTGCTCTGTGCTTCCTGGTCTCAGAGTTTTTCTTAGTCTGGTGGCCCTGCCCACACTTTCTGTCTGCCTTTGTCGAATCAGTGCTTTTTATTAAAGGAGTGGGTAGGACAATTATTTACAATGTAACAACATAATCTCCCACAGGTGAGTGTTCTTTTCCAAGGGTAGATGTGATTCAGGGAAGCAAGTGAAAGTCATTGTGTAGCTTGGATGAGTTTTAAGAAGAGATGACCAAAGTGGGAAAAAAAAAATAAATGAGAATGTATGTTTAAAAGAGATCCACAAGCCACCTAAAATTATAATTTTCAGGGCCTGGTTGGAAAGCACTTAAGTGCAATTCTTGTTATTGCAAAGGAATAAGGTTTAATTGTCATGATGGTTTTGAAACCATTTCAGTTCTAGGGTATATGTCATTGTCCTCTGACCTCTATGGTAATCAGTCATACTGGTATTACACATGCTGCAAAATCATCATATACATTAATGATCCCAAAACCTTAAAATCTCAATTATAATTTTGAGTAATGTTCAAATTAGTATCGAATAAATAACATTCTCTCTACATGTTCATATTAATGCATAGAACTGAGGTAGTGTGCACAGATTTTTTTATGCAGATTCTTTTATATAGAGAGCATTGCAAACTCAATGATTGTATACATCAAATCATTCCTGTAATTGATTTACAGGTTAATCAATTTCTCCACATATACACCTTCCTATTGTTCCTGATACCTCCCCTGTCTCTAAGTTTGTGTCATTCTCACCCTGTCAGATCTCTATGTTCTATATAAAGTTGTCTGCCCATCTAAAAGTCCTCCTATCCAAAATCTCAGTAAGTCCAGCATGGTTGTACTCCTGATATCAACATATTCTAAACCTCACTGTGACTATAACTCCCGATATTTACCTCCTACATTCAATTTCTTACACATTTCTCTCATCATGCATCTTTTATTCCTCTGCTGAAAACCTATAGTGTAATGATCTTTCCATGTCTGAAAAAAAATATGGTTTTTATGCAAGTTTTAATTTATTTTAGTTTCAATGACATGAGAAATAATTTTTGAGAGGAACCTCATAGTCATTAAAGACAATTATTTGAGATAAGGAACCATAAAATCAGGTCTAGTAATTTTAGAAATATTGAATATAGATATAACACTAGTGTAATCAAGAAAGAGAATTTATATGCACAAATGCAAGGGGAGAATCCCCATGACCGTGTCTTTTATAGCTAGAAATTTTTCTTGTGTAACTGAGCTGTGTTATGTAAGTATATCAAGTAGTGTTTACATGTAGTGTTAGGTATGTGAGATTGTGTACTCCAATACAAATCATGTCTTCAAGTAGTATTATTTTACTCATGTGGGAATTATTAAAGCACGAAGATTTAGGGTGAGTTGTAGAGCTAAGTCCCTATAAATACATCTATACAACACTCCCATAACCAAGGCTCAGGAATTGTTTTGAAATTGGGATGAAATGAGTGTAAAGCCATAGAATCAGGGGGCTTGAAAACATTTTGTCTCTTAGTAATATCAAAAGATATATACATATAAATTCTCACCAACCTTAGTAACCAAATATAAGATGAACAGTGAAGACACCAAAGAGCATTCAAAACTGGATGGAGGAAGCCCATGAGGATTTAAATCTCAGCAAAGAATTATAGCCCACTGAGTAAAACTCAGAGTAGAATAGGAGGTTCTTCCCAGGAAAGAGAACAATAATTGGTTGCCCATGGCCCAATGATCAACCCTGAAAACATATATGTAAGTGAAATTATGAATACTTAACTTCATATTTGGAAATGTTCATGTATATACAAGTATGTACATACATGCATAAAATAATGAGAAAATACGGAATTAATTTGAAGGATGGTAAAGAGGGATATTGCAAGGATTTGAAGAGAGAAAAAGAAGATAAAATACCTCTATTAAATACAATCTCATAAATTAAAAAAAAAGAAATGTAGCTGCCTGGCCTCAAAAAACATCTATGGATACTTATGTAAAATACTTGTATGGATTTATGTACATTCTAGATTTGTGCTATATATGATAATCCCTGTTCTGAAGAGAAACTTAACAAGACAATGCTATATAGAATATAATAGAAATAAAGTACAATTCTTAGAGTAGTGCTGTTCTTTTCTGTCCAAAATTGAGCAAATTCCTACAAATAAACCTGTACTCACTGCCTGATCTGAGACATGATATGATAGGCCTGTAATAAGTAACTGACTGGTTATGGTCCTGTGGCTATACTCAGTTATCTGATTTGCATGTGGCAAGAGCACACCCACTGCCCTTCTTCATAGTCAGGTCACACCTGTGCTGGAGTCAGTCTCTCACAAGAAACATCACAGAAATGAAGGTCCCCACAAAGCTCTTGGCATTTCAGCTGCTCTGGCTGATAGGTGAGAAATTTTAATTTGTATACATAAATTTTCAAATTATATTGAAAATGTATTCAGCTTAGTCTGTTCACTACTTTATTGTTTATGTGAAAGCCTTTTTCTAATAGAATTAATTGTATGGAAATTTATTTTCAATGTTCCAATCTTAGGTGCCAGGTGTGATGTCCAGATGACCCAGTCTTCAGCTTCCCTGTCTGCATCTCTGGGAGACAGTGTCACCATGACATGCCATGCAAGTCAGGACATTTATAATAATTTAGCATGGTATCAGCAGAAACCAGGGGGATCTCCTAAGCTCCTGATCTATAACGCAAACAGCTTGGGAAATGGGGTCGCGTCTAGGTTTAGTGGCAGTGGATCTGGCACACAGTATTCTCTCAAGATCAGCAGCCTGGAGCCTGAAGATGTGGCAACTTATTATTGTCAACAGTCTATCTATCTTCCTCCCACAGTGATACAATTCATAACATAAACCCCTGAGGAAGTTGAATTGTGTGGCCTGGCTGCCCCAGATGTTCCTCCTGATGAGTCACCCACTGAAGCTGTTTCTCAAAAGTTACTGATTTTTAACATAGCGCATGATGAATCTTTTTCTTTTTGTGTCTCTTTCTTTTTCTTTCTTTTTTCATAGAAGAAGCTAATCAGTCTTTTCCATAGTTTTATGTTATACCTTATACTTCCTCTCTAGCAGCAATATATTTTCTATGTTAATATGGGACAGTCATTCCCTGTGAGGAGTCTGAATTTTTCACTAGTTTGAGCTCATACAGAAAAGGGAAAGCTTCTGTAGACATTCCAGCACATGATTCTTTTGTACAGAAAATGAATTCCAAATGTCAGTGTGTTGTAGTGGGTTTTCTCCGGTCCCGGACGCCAGAGGTCCCGGACCCACAGACCTGCCAGGGACCGCTTATCTGCGTGCCGCCGCCTGGGTCCCCAGAAACGACTCACACGCTTCTATTAACTTTATGCTGTTTGGCCTATGGCTCAGGCACATTGCTAGCTAGCTCTTACATCTTAAATCAACCCATTTCTATTAATCCGTGGGCCACGTGGCCCCGGCCCGTAGCTCACCCGTGTTCCTTACATGTTGTTCTTTGGGCGGCTGGCTCGATCTGCCCCGACTCCGCCCTGTTTCTCCTACCTAAACTCTGACTCTCCTCCCACTTTCTCTATGGTGTCTGCCATGGCTCAAAACAGCTCCTTTATTTAAAGATACAGCACACACAAATGCATTCCCACATCACTTCCCCCTTTCTCTCTAATCAAAAAGGAAGGTTTCAATTTTAACATAGCAAAATTATATATAACAAAATAGCTATCAAGCAAGAATTACAGTTATAATATCTAGTCTATTTGTATTTAGCAAAATTAAAGAAAATATTCTATCATCTACCTTATCTTTATGAATCTAAAGTTTTATATCTAATATATCTTTCAAATGACTAAGAAAAACTATATCTCTAACTATCTAATCTTCAACTACATCAAAGACCACAGAAGGACATATTTACCCAAGTAAACCAGAAGTGCAAGCGACTTCTAAAAGCTAGAAAGGACAGAGATGACACCTATCTGCCTGGACAGTCACCCAAAGCTCTTTTATAAAGTTGGGGCAACCATCTTCAGCCTATAGGCCTGGAGTCTCTTTTCATTTCAGTGAAGCAGGAAATCCGCTCTGCCCATTCTGGCACAGTTCATCCGTTGCTTCTCCTTGAGTCCTGAAGAATGTCTGACAGTTTTCTCTGTAAAGCAGGAAATCTGCTCTGCCCATTCTGGCACAGTTCATCCGTTGCTTCTCCTTGAGTCCTGAAGAATGTCTGACAGTTTTCTCTGTAAAGCAGGAACCTGAATGATGATCTTGGCTTGTTCTGCCAAAGTTCAGAGGTCATCTTCTTATGGAACCTGCATGTCCAGTTTAAACAGCATACTGTCAAGCAGTCAATATAAAAACAGTTTCTTCTCTAGTGGCTTACCATTACCACAAATAGAGCAGACTCCATATGGAGTTTCTTCGATGCCCATTTTCCTGCTGAAGTATATTAGTTTTGCCAGGAGCAGACCTGTCTCACTGTCTAGAAAAGACTAAGCTCTTAGAACATTTTAAATGCCATATTCTGTAGGTCTTAGAAGTATTTGAAGATTACCTACTTAATTGAAATATATCTTTGTATACCTAAAAATCCTAACTAACCTAACTATAAGTTTGATTATCAAAAGTGACTATTAACCTTCATTTCTTAATTATACACTACAATTTTAAAACAGTTACATGAACATCATACCTTAAACAAGAATAGAAAAACACATACAGCATAATAAAATTGACTTTAAATTTGTATCAATAAACCAAAATCTATACCAATGTAAAGCAGTTTGAGATTAACAGCTGATTACCTGTAAATTCAATAATCTAATTTTTTAAAAAAGCATTCACATACCATATCCCCCGTTTTTTCTTAGAAAGAGATTGACTATGACCATTAACCATTTATAATGAAAACAAACATTTAGGAACAATATTTGGGGAATTTGGGCATAGGTATCCATTACTACTTCCTGCTGATTAAGGGGCGTTGAAAATCTCACGGATTGTTGAGACTGGATCATAATCTGCAGCCATGAAGCTGATCTGGCCATCTCTTCTCATCAGAGGTTTTTTCAGAGGGTCTTGGTTGATGAAACCATATTTGCCTGGAAGCAATCCACAGGTTCTCATCTCCTGTGGAAACAAGAGCAGAACTCTTCCGAAGCAATAAATCTTTAGACACAAATTTTGAAATCAAAATACCTTTAAAATATACATTCTTGTTTAACTTAGTAGCCTTTGCAATCCATTGTCTTTTTGCAGTTAGCTCATTAACAGTTAAAAAATTAAAAGAAAACACAATAACAACCAAAATCCAGATTTTGTGTCTATTTTCCATCTTTACGTGGCTTATTATATTTTTATTACTCTATTTCTCGCTTTAAAAACTTTTTCTAACCTCTTTATTTTCTCTCTGAAGCCTATGTACCTTTTACAAACATTGTAACCCGTTTACAGGTTTTCTTTTTATCTGAATCTGTTTTATTGTGAATCCTTAATCATCTTCTAACCTTAAGAGCTTTTAAAATACATTCTCCAAAAAGAAACACAGTTTTTGCAAATTAGGCTGAATCACTAAGTTTTCTTAAATGGACCGTGTATTTATTTGTGGCCAGTAAACAGAGCACACCCCGAAAAATATTGCTATTAAGAAACCGTCTTTGTTTCTTTTTTGTTCAAAATAGGCAAAAATCTAAAATCGATCACATGTTACTGAGTCTTTTGTGAGACTGGTTGCAACTGCAGCTTACACTGACTGCCGACAGCCCGCCGGCGGGGCGCCATTTTGAATGTGACCCGGACCATGCTTTCTTTGTACCCACTTTGTATATACAATTTGGAAGTTGCCTTTGCTCAGTTTCTGTGATCTAGAACCCTTTTTAATCTTTCTCAGGCACTAAGTGGATAATCGCCCCACGTTTATCCATGCTGCCACAAAGCAGATTAGTAATGAGAACAGCTGTCTCATTCTCACCCACATTTTAGTACTGGCTTACCCACACCTCTGCCAACAGGATTGGCTCTATTGTGCTGCCTAGAAGAGGTGCAGAGCCTACTTTCCAGTGTATTGCAGCTGATAAACAACACCTCTTAATAGCGCAAATCCCTAGGAGATTATGATAGCAAATTATCTTAAACCTACCTCAACTATGATATACTATTCAGTTTTAAACAAAATAAATTTAAGAAGTTAGTGCAAAAATACTATATTTTGGTTGGATTCATGTGTCAGCTGATAAGATCTGAAGATTCTTATCCAGGGTCCCGGGCTCCTGAAGGGGGAGTGGCCCACCCTACTCATAAGAGGTTGCTGGGACCCTGGGAAGGCCTGTTTCCTGGTTCCTGACTGCTGGAGAGACTAGTTTGGCATCCATTGTCCATTGCTCAGATACTCTAGTCTCTGTTCAGGTGCCAATATAAGCTGTTACCTTTATCGTGAGTGTTGGTTTATATTTTAATAAACATTAATCTTATATTGGTGCATTTTAAGAGAAACTCTGCCTACACTATATTCTCTCTTATTGGAGGCTCATAGATCCATGACTTTAGATGTAAATATATAGCCAGAATTTTTACACAAACTAGGAAAATAAAGTAGAATTTTTGTCAGAATAGGGATGTTGGAGAGTAATAGAGAGGGCTATCTAAAGGCACAAGCAGTTTGATGAGGAAAATGTAAAAGAAAGGTCCTAAAAGAGAGGAAAGAGTAAGAACAGATAAAGGTAGAAAGAGTGTGAAGGGGAATCTCATTATACAAATGAACTGATAGGAGAAATAAGGAAAGAGAGGCTGTGCATGGAATGAGATAGATAAATAAAGGAGAAGGGAGATGGATAAAATAACAAGTGGATGTATGAGAAAGACGATAAATTCATTACCAAATATAAGACCTTTAGTTCAGGAAATATAAGCACATATATAGATTTAATAAACTTTTCTCATCTAAGGTGACAATGCTCTTCAAACAGAGACAACATAATCAAAATCCCAATACCAAATCTTCTTTTGTGTTATTGGTCAGAGCTTTCTCAGAGACTCACAAAACAAACAACCTATGCCCCTGATGGTTTCCAAGAGTTACAACTTCAGAAAGGATATTAAAATATCACTAAAGCAGCAACTGAAAGGAATGACTTCTTTCTGAAGACCAGAGGTCAAGGATTCAGATGGTACCTTCAAACTTCAAAAGGAAAGAGAAAACCAACAGTCTTACCAAGTTATAACACCGCTATAGCACAGTAACTCAATTAGTATAGTAGTGACCAATATATCTGGGCAGTACTAAATAACTCTCTAATTACACTTAAGAGGAAAGATAGGTAAATAATCAATCCTAGTAAAATTGTGATTGTTGGAGGAAAATCTACAAGCACTTCTTGTTTTAATTTTTATTTAATTAAAACTTTTAATTTTTCTGTATCTACCACTGCTCCTCATTTTTCCCTCCTCCCAGTCCTTCACAGACTTCTCTCGGCATCCCCCAATCCCATTCCCCCATGCATTTCTCAAGGAGGACAAGGACTCTCAAGGTGAGTCAATAGAGCCTGGTTTATTCAGTTGAGGTAAGTCTGAGTCCCTCACCCCAGTAGTAAGGGTGGATTAGATATCCTCTGTAGAGAATGGGCTCCAAGATGAAATTCATACACCAAGAACATACTCTAATATGACTGCAAGACACTCTGAAAACCACCCACACCATTTCACAGTAATAAACATTTGAAGAGTTAAGTTCCTTTTCATGAGGGTTCCTCAGCCATTGTTTCTGATTTGGTGAGCTCCCAATATCTCCAGTCAGCCTTCTTTTTGGATCTTCTCCTCATGATCCTGATTGCTTGGCTTATATTCTCTCTCTCTCTCTCTCTCTCTCTCTCTCTCTCTCTCTCTCTCTCTCAGTTGGATCAGGAGCTTGATCTGGAGCTTATCTATGGCTTCACCCACTTTTTTTCCCAAAAGATAGCTCCCTCCTCTGTAGAGCCACCATATTTCTATAAAAATTGAAACTCTCCATGCCCTCTATCTGCACTGCTGGGCCTGAACATTATCTTCACGAAGAGGATATAAAGGACCACCAGAAAAACCAACTGTCTTGTTTCTGCATTAACTTCCTCATACAGATTTTGAGTGTACAATCAAGGCACAAGGCCTGGCAGATATTGCTTAAGAAAGTTCTTGCCAACTCAAGAATGCAGCCTTGAAATAGGCACCAGCCCCAGCCCAGGCATAGGCCAGCACCAAGGAGGCAACACCTCTGCACAGCACAAAGTGGCTTAGGAGGACTGCAGAGCTGCAGGCACTCTCTCTGCCCACCATGCCTGCAGGGTAGAGCCAGAGATAGAAAAGGATTCTAAAGGTTTCACACACTAAATAGATACTGCAACAATTAAAGGATTGAATTCCAGGGCCTGGAATTTTGAATAACTGCACTGTTAACATTTGTCCAACCATAAACTGAAAGCAGAACCTCTTGGCTTTCCTGAGCAGCTGCCCCACTCCCACCCTCAGTCTGTGCAAGAGACTGCAGGAGCCTCCTTCTTGGTAAAAACCAAGACAGGCACAGCCCACCCTACATGTAGCTTCTTCTCCTTTAATTACTGGGAGGCACTTGCTCAGGGAAAAATGTAAAGTATCTTAGATCAGTTCTCATTTGGATACTTCTCTTGAACCCAGGCTCTGCTGGAGCCAGACTTATGGGGAAGCCATGCCTAACAGATAACAAGAAAACTTGCCTGTCTTCCCACTGTGGGGAGACAGCAGCCCTACACAGAATGGAACACATTTCTGAGAAATCTTTAAACTGCTTCCACAGTCATAAGGTTCATTAAACCACCCAATCCAAGCCAAGAGTTGGGGGTGGTGCATGCCTTTAATGCCAGCAGTAGAAAAGCAGAGGCAGGGAGATCTCTTGGTCCTGCCTGGTCTACAAAGTTAGTTCTAGGAAATCCAGCACTGTTACATAGAGAAACTGTATTTCAAAAAACTGGAGGCTGGGGGCTGACAAAATGGCTGTTCTTCCAGAGGTCCTGAGTTCAATTTCTAGGAAGCAAACAGTGGCTCACAACCATCTGTAATCGGATCTGATTGCCTCTTCTGGTGTACATGAATACTGATCATACATAAAATAAATACTTTTAAAAATAATTTTAAAAGGCCCAGAGCACTGGGCTTGCAAGCTTCAAAAGGCTTACAAGAATCCAGTGAAGAGGTCTTATGCACCCATTTTGCATCAATTTAACAAACCATGCACAAAGAGAGCAGCAATAGTTGTCCAGAAAAGCCAGTTTTGACCCCAATGTTCATAACCATTCTACATGTTCCAGAGATGCCCTAGAGCCAGAGGATCTTGCTGAGCCACACACTCTATGCACTAAGATGAAGGCAAAATATGGCATGGGCAAGCTTCAAGTCCATAGACCCATCTGCCTACAGGAAACATTATATAAATGGAGACCAAAACTTGAGGTCATGGGATCCTCAGAAAGGAAAATTAACATGAAGCCCATGTTGGGACACCATATTGAGGCACTGTTTTCAAAGACTAAAGTATGAGAAAGACACAATTTTGGGAGCAATAAAGGCTTGCACCACCCCATGGGGTTTCTGAAATGAACACCCAACCCATGATGGTCAGCAAGCAGACACATCATCTGACTACTAAGTCCACAGGAGCAGACACATGGTGACAGAGCTCAGAATCTGGCTGACATAAATGATATATGTAGGACAGTATGAATGCTTACCTGGTCTCTTGAGGGTATTGTCAATTATCACTGGCGTGTCCCATAGCTAGCCAGTCACACCAATACTATGGAGAGACTAAGCACTCAGGACTACCCTTAGGGTCCAAGAAGTATATGAAGAAAGCCCAGAGAGACTCCAGGCCAGACTATTCTTTTCTGAGCAGAGAACACATGTAAAATCATTCCATGGACTGTTTAAAAACTAAAGACCTGGGCAGTTAGTAGCACAGGCCTTTAACCTAAGCACCTGAGAAGGTGAAACAGGTGGATCTCTGAGAGTTTGAGGCCAGCCTGTTCTACAGAGATAACTCCAGGACAACCTAGGCTATACAAATAACCTGTCTCAAAAAATGAAGAAAAGAAGAGGGGAGACAGATATATATAGAGAGACAAAAACATGGTTTGCATGCCTGTAATCCCAACATGGGAAGCTGAGGTAGAAGGACAGTGTACCAGAGGGCAGTCAAGACAAGAGGTTGAGGTATATATAAATATAATAACAGCCCATATGTTATAAAGGGAGAGGGAGAAATGAATGATTAGAAGGAAATAGGGATAACTATCATGCTGACTGTGTATAACTCATAAAGGAAACTACTCTTTTCATGTATGTGCTACTCCCCACAAACCTTTTTGGGGGGATGGGGTGGGGCCACATCATGCACAGCCTCCGGACAGTAGTCTCTGACTCTTCTCATTTACCTCAGTACCAGGATGGATATTCTCAGGTCTGCCTAGAGCCAGGTCTTACCAGGCTCCCATCCAGCACAAGGGGAGACAGGATGCTCCCCACATTCTGCTCCAGGATACCCCTTCCAATAGTCCTGATGGATCTGCAGACTCAACCTAGACACAAGCCATTTTACAGACAGTGGCCTTCCCTCAGTCGAGTGGCCATAAAAGCTCATCACCCCTGTTGGGCAAGTTCCCCATACTCTTGATTTTCAGAGCTTGGCTAGGACATTTATAACATAAAACCGGGGGTTTGGGAAGGTGGCTGCTTCCTTATCACTGCAGGCTCTTTGCATTCCAAACCCTACCATCACCAGCCTGGGAATACACAACATCCCTGCTTTCAGAGCACCTTCAAAGAACTTGTGTTTACTGGTGAAACAACTAGCCATGCAGAGAAAACTGATTTTTTTGGTATCTCAGAACTAAGGGGAAAGAGAGTAAAAGCATTTTGCTGCCAAGCCAAGCCTTATTCCAAGGACCTTCTTGTTGGAAGAAGAAAACCATTCTCAAGTTGTCCTCTGATCTCCATTTGGGCATGCAGACATGCACTTACACATACATACATATACATGTCCGCATGTGCACAAACACACACACACACACACACACACACAGATTAATTTTAAAAGAAATAAGCTTTAAAAAGACTAGCAGAAAGCTGAGCCGAAGTACTACATACTGTGCCTCACAATCCTTCAAGAACAGAACCTGGGCTTCATTCTCATGACAGGCAACTAACAAACCAGGATTCCAGCACACGTGGTTTCTCTGTTTAAGCCTAAGGCCCAGTTGTGGAAAGGCAATACTTGGTGGCCTATGGAAGCTACCCACAACCTCTCTCACAGTTGCCCTCTTGCTCAGAGTGCCATCCCACCCTCAGGGCTTTCTTGAAAATCCCCACTAGGAAATCTCCTGGCCAAGCACAGGGTCTCATAAACTCAAGTGCCTGGAACAGAAATAAAGGTGGGAAATAACCAGACATAGGTCATCTCCCTCTGCTCCAGTATTCTCACTAGGTACTTCCTAAGAGGGCCAATTTGCAGTGTATTTTTGTTCAAGCATCCCTTCCAGTCTGTTGTCCTCATGAAACAATAGTTAGTGGCCAGCAGCCATCACAAAAAAATCAATGAACTAGTTGCTCTGACAAGAGCCCTGAAGCTTATAAACTTAGCAATTGCTGCCTCTATGTCAGTGTGGACCAGAGCAGACAGATACAGCATGGCCACTGGTGTTTGGGACATTACCGAGCCTGACTCCTATGTGGAAGAAGCTGGTCTAGGCTGCTGACCCCAACACATAGTGTTGACTCAGGCCCAATACATATAGATGGCCCTGGACTGGCTGCTCTGTGCTTTCAAGCTCTAACAACAGAGTCCCAACAGCAAAGGCAGTAACAGCAAACCAATATTGTGACTTTCACACTCTGTGCTATGATGTGTTCCTTCTGTCCTGCTTTTGAAGCTTCTCTCTTAACCCTCTGGTCTTCATCTTCATGGATACCTAATAAGCAGAAGTATGAACAAGTTCTCTATGGGCCCAGGAGCATGACTAGTCTGACAACTGCCCATGGAAACTAAGTTGCTTTTCACATGGGATGCTGTCTTACAGTTCTTATGACTTATCTTTCCTGTTATAGTAGAAACACAGAAAGGTGCAGAAAATCACTATACAACTATTCTCAAAATGATGGCAAGCACCTAGGCTCAACTACCATTCATCCTTATCCCTAAAAGCTTTGAGAAGTTGGCAGCTGAATGAGAACCATCCCTGCTATCTTCATATCCTGGACACAGTACATCACTCACAATTTACTTAATTGATTCTTTCAAACCATAGCCTTCACAGAAGCGTCTAGCAGAGCTGCACAAACACACACAGACACAGACATACATACACCACCTGATGACTGCTGCCTCATCCCAGAGTAGCCAGGGAGAAATCACAGATCCAAGAAAAAGTAAGGATTTTTTTTTTCCTGAACAGTATCTATCACAGAAAAGACTTCATTCCCTGCCCTACTTAGCACCTTTACATACAGCCTATAAAAGGACAGAATGATCCAAAGCAGAGGCAAGGTCAATGAGTAACTCTGTGCCCTGGTGATGCTATTCGTGGACTTCCTTTTGAAAGTACAATGACATGTTACACTGCTCACCCCCTTGATTTATCCCAACACCCAACTATCCTAGAGTATCAGGTAGAGCTGGACCATAGTAAAAAGGATGGGAGCTTAGAAATCATTCACAGGGCCCTCAAAACACATCCTAGCTTCTGCCATGGGCTGGAAGACCAAATCTTGAAAAGTAGAGCAAGGGGCAAAAATAGCATCTCTGGGAAAGAACATTAATTTAGCAATGTGAAATCATAGGTTCCATAACCAGGACCTCAAAAATTAAAAAAAATAATAAATAAAATTCTATAAACAAGAGTGAATTTCATAATGCCCATTAGAGTAAAACAAAATAAAATCCCATCAAGGAATAGCACAATAAACCAGCAGTTCCCAATCTGTGGGTCACAACTCCTTGGGGATCAAATGATTCTTTATACCAGATATCCTGCATACCAGATATTTACGTACCAATTCATAACAGCAGCAAAATTATGAAGTATCAAGAAAATAATGTTATGGCTGGGGTCCCCACAGCATGAGAAATTGTATTAAATGATTGCAGCATTAGGAAGTTTGAGACTCACTGACATAAATGCATAACAGCAGATGTCCTCAATCCTTCCTTCTTAGGAATGAGGAAGATGTGGTCCCAGCCTCCCGTATGGCTGACTGTGCTGTACTCCTTTTGGGGACCCAAGTGAGGGAGCCTGGTATGCTCAGTAGTGCTGCAGATGTAATAGAAAGACGGACAAAGCCTGCAGGGTGTCTGAGATTGGACAGCACTTACATTTAAGGACTGCAGGAGCAGCCTCAAGTGACCATCTCTGCTCTGCTCTGCTCCCTTCGCTGACTCTACAGAAGTTTAACTTTACAACTGAACAGATCATACTGGAACAAGAACAATAACCTCTAGATAATAGAGACCAAGTATCAAGTAAAGCCCACACTGACAGGAAAACAGAGGTGCAAGGATGTTCATTTAGGCAACAATACACAGTGAATTGACAGGACCCATCAGAAAGAACCCTAGGGAAGGATGTGGCTCCAGTTCCTCATACAGCAGTCTCAACTCACCTCAAGATAAGTGCAAGAAGTATTCTAAAAATCCAGAGGATGATAGAGCTGCAAGGTGACTGGGCCCCAGGTGATCGATCTGTCCAAACCTGTATGGTTTCAAGTCTTCCTCCTCCACCCAGCATAAACAACAATAAGCCCTACATCCATCATTGATGCCCCAGCAGCAGAAAGACACAGGTTAGTGGACCAACCTTTAAGGCTATATGCCTGGAAGCAACATGAGTAATTACTTCAGAAGGCCTGTAAGCATAAATAAGAGACCCAACCCAAGGAACCAATCAAGGAATATTGATTAGAAGCTCCTGCTAGTCAATTTGAGAACCTTACTTGCAAAAGACATAAAAGTTCCAGTGTGATTGCCTTTGATGTCACACAGGTAGGAACCAGCACTGAGTTGACTGCCATACAAGGAAGGCAGGATCACAGCCAGCATGTCTCTGAGAACTCACCACTGTAAGCTTTCACATGTCTGGGAGGAAACATGTGGGTCAGCTCAGGATCCCAGAGCTTGCTACATTTAACTCATCTCAAACAAAGTGCCTCCTGTATTGAAATGTCAACAATGTGCTTCACTTATAGGGGCAAAGTCAGCAAGAAACCTCCGAGCATGGGTGCTTGCCAGAAAGCTAAGGGCTTGAGTTTCCTGAAGCCACCAACTCTTGCTGCTATCCTCTGTCCTTTACATGTGTGATAGAATGCCCGTGCACATACAAGCAAGTTTAATTTATTAAGAAATGTACAGAGCCTTTTCTAGAAGGTACAGAAGTGCACATTTTCCAGAACTAAAACAAATGCCAGTGTGGGGATTTAATAAAAGCTCCAGAATTTTCAGAGATATAAGAGGGATCTAACCACAGTTAGTCTATGAGGATCAGAGAGTGGTGATTCACACCTTTAATCCCAGCACAGGGAGTATCCCAGGAGTGGTAACTTATTCCCTTAATCCAAACTGAGTTTGAGGTCTTCTTAGTTTACAGAAGAAATTTCAACTCCCAGACAGGCAGTGATGGGGCCATGCCTTAATTTACCAAAAGAGTATTTAAGGCAGGTATAGAAAATCAGAGAGGGGAGGAAGCCAAGAGAAGCCAGGCTGAGGAAGGAGAAGACAGCTGGGAAGATCTGACTGTGATGTTTATACATTCTAATATCTTCAACTTTCTCAGAGATCTATCCCTGAGTCTCATTTATTCATGCAACATGCCAGGTCCTCCTAGCAACCCTTCAAAACATCTGGGACTCAGTATCACAGACTTATGCATAGTATGTTACCAGGAAGGGAAGGGCCATGGTCTATTGAAGACCTGGACACCTCCTATCTCAACATTCTCAGGCACACAAGGACAAACAAAAACTATTCAGATCACCATCACACTGGACAGCACAGGTTCCTTCCTGAGCACAGCATAGCAAGTACTAATTGCTGCTGGACATTTTCCCACACTGGCATCAAACCTGTGACCTTTGGCAAACTTCCCACACTATCTCATTCTTTGGCCATTCACCAATCTACAGCCTGTGATTCACATTAGGCATAGAAAAATTAGCAGAAAGTCAGAGTGGCTAGATTTGCTCAGATGTGTACAGCACTTGTGTCACTTCTGGAAGATTCAAGATAGTCTGCCATCTTTTGGCTTTCATAAGCACCATGCATACATATGGTACATAGAAATAAACATATGCAAATCATGCAGACAGTTTTTAAAAATTAAACTTAAAAGTTTGGCATAATTTTGTCTAGTAAATTCTTAGGTTTTTTGTTTGTTTTTTTAAATTCAGAATTGAGAGGAGGGTCTGGAACTCTAGTGTATATGAGGCTGCTTTGTACTTGGATATCTACCTTCCTCTGATAGGATTAAAGGTTGTACCACAACATCAGCCACTGATACAATCCTCTTTTTTTAAGCAGGGCTTCTCAGTGTAGCCTTTATTGACCTCATATTCAGAGATCTGCCTATTTCTGCATCTAGAGTGCTGGGGCTAAATGTATGCACCAACACTTCCTGGCTTGCATTCATTGCTCTAATAGGATTGCTGTGGTGCTCAAGATCCAAGCAGAGCCCAATACAAGTCAAGCACTGAGCCACATGCCAGGTCAACTTTACAGAAATATAAGCACAGATGTTATTTATGAGGGTTCATGCTTCCTTTCCACTTGGGGAACATACCAAAAAAGTCTTGATTTTGAACATGTTAAATGAAACCTTAAAACAAACTCGTGATCTATCTGCCAGTGTCCTGAGCCAAGACATTGAGGTCACCCAGAAGCTGTGACAGAAATATTGGGCAGCTGTCACATGAGTGTGGCAAGACCTCAGATACCACTGAGTCCAACTGTGTGTGAGTGCATGCCTGCTGACATGCTTCAGAAACGGTTCTTGTTCTTAAACTCATTAGTAAGCAGTTTCAAATAAGGGGAACAAGAGCAATGTGCTCAAGTGAACTAGCAGAATGGGAAGCAACTGTGATGGATATTCATGTTAACAAGTATGTATGTTCAGAGCAGCCTTAGGGAAGAAAACCAAGTGAAGAATGTATAAGGCCTGGAATGAGGGAGAAAACTTATATGCAAAGGAACATCAGGGTCAGCTTGGGGAATGCCATGATCTCACTTGAAACTAAAGTAAATAGAAAAAAGTTAGGAAGTATACATGTAGATAGAAACAGCATTTTATAAGGGAACCAAGAGCCAAGAAATAACTAAAGCATCAATTTCAAATACAATGTAATTTATTTCTATCTCAGCCTACATTAGTACCACACCACTGGATCACATTTCAGACTTACGAAGAATCCTTAAAGGCTAAATATGATCTTTGGCGTCAGAGCTACATACTGATTATGAAAATAATTGGTGAGGTGGGTGTGATAGCACACACCTGTAATCCCAGGATTTAGAATACTAAGTAAGACAGGAGCCCCATAAATGAGGCTAACCTAGGCTACCTACTAAGGATAGATACCCCGACTCTACAGTTAAGAACTTTGAAAGGCATCATAGCTGATAAGAGGTGTCCAGCTTCTGTTGGGAGCTGTGTTTGTGTGTATGTGTATGTGTGTGTGTGTGTGTGTGTGTGTGTGTGTGTGTGTGTGTGTGTGTGTGTGTGTGTATGACATGCATCCTGAAGCTCCTGAGTAATGTGGAGAAGGACCAAATGACTTCTATCAGGCCCAGTGGAGTTAGTATCCTGTAAATGGAAACATGATCTGTTCATGTTTCCCTAAACCTATGTTGCTTATACCCATCAAAAACCCAGGGTAAGGGTTGTCATAACCAAATAAGGCAGGGTTAAGACTTTATGGACATTGCCCCACATTTGGTACCAATGTGTCCCAACCCACAGGATTTCAATGGGTTCCCTGTTACCTGTAGGTAGAGAATGATATGGGAAGGTGCAGAAGAAGGACCACAGGTCAAGTCTCTCTTTGCGTCATCTGTCTTTATTATTTCCAGGCTGCTTATATATGCTTCTGAAGGGCTGTAGGTGTAGGGAGAAGGGAGGGCCAGTGAGGGGGCAAGACTGTGGGTCAAGGTCAGTCAGTGTTAGACAATTATAAGCAGTGGTCAGTGAGCAATCATGAGCCAAGGTTAGTGTGTTAGGCCATTATGAGTCAATGGTTACTGTGTTCCCTTGTGGCTTTTCCAAGGACGGTCTTGATCTAAAGAATGCTGTCCTATCTGAAGAATGATCAAGAAGGGAATTCTTTAGTTGACTCTTGGCTAGTGAACTGGCTTCTGATGTTAATGGACATCTCAAAAACACCAACTGTTTCCGTGACTAAGACCAATTGTTACCACAAGTACTTCTTAGCAACTCCCCACACCTCACAGCTATGGCCACTCCTGAATACCTCTTGAAGCACCCTCTAGGACCAGAGCCTGGCTTTCTGGGGGTCACATTCAAGGCAGCTTCCTGCACTCAGGCAGCTAAATCAGACTCCATTTCCCTCAGCCACATGCTTATCAGTGAAACAAACAGGACTCAAATGTGCTAGACATAAACCAGAGGCCACTTCTTAAATGCTTTAATTTAAAACATATTTTAGAGCTGGAGAAATGTGTCAACAGTTAAAAATCTGCCCCAAAAAACCAAAACAATAATGCTTAGTGATTGTGACAAATGCCTTGGAAGGCAGAGGAAGATCAATCTCTGAGTTCAAAGACAGCCAGTCTTACATAGGAACCAACCCCAAACACTCCCTCTCCCCCAAAATCTGCTCTTCCAGAGGAAGAGTTTGGTTCTGAGTATTTGGAGTAGTGATGTAACTTCTTCCCTTGTTTAACAATTGAAAGTCTGTAAAGAATGCCATGTTTTCTATGATGTTCAATACACAAAGAGCATAGCCCTTTTAGGGTATGGAGACCCAGAACAGATAGAGACACAAGCTGACTATAGACAAGTCAGTGGTCACAGAAAGAAAACACAAGTGAAGGAATCAAATCTGGGTATACTCTTGGTCAATTAAGAGAAAGCCTGTGTTTTAATCCCTTAATAGTAAGACTGTGGGGATATGTTTCAAATATAATAAAACCATTCAGAGATATCAGAGGTATCTACCCATAGTCAGTCTAGGAGGATCAGTAACTCACTCCTTTAATCCAGGCTCAGGGAATATCCAGGAATGGTGATTTATGCCTTTAATTCAGTCTGAGTTTGAGGTCATCTTAGTTTACAGAAGGAGTCCCAGGCTCCCAGGCAGGTGATCGTGGTGTCCTGCCTTAACTGAGTGAAGAAAGTATTTAAGGCAGATATAGAAAGAGAGCAGGCAGAGGAAGCCATCGTTCACATTGTTAGTCCCAGCACTTGGGAAGCAGAGGCAAGAGAATCTCTGTGAGTTCAAAGCCAGCCTGGTCTTCAAAGCAAGTTCCAGGACAGCCAGGACTGTCACAAGAAAATTCTGTCTGGAAAAAACAAAACAAACAATAAAAGAGCATCAAAAAAAAAAAACACACAAAGACTGGAGGAGGTGGATCTGTCCTCTGATATCTCAGGCTGTTTTTCTTATATTTGAAACATATCCCCACATAAGACTCTAAAAAAAACAAAACAAAACAAAAACAACTACAAAAAAAATCCAGCAAAATAAACCCATTCATTATAGATTTTGGCTAAAGAATCTAGACGGCGAAAAGGAAAAACTGTCCTACGATTTCAAAACCTCCCAGATACAATGGGAAAATTTCATATCTATTTCCCCAAAACTGAAGAAGAGACTCTTTGTATACTATGCTGTATATCTAAAACCAGCCTAAACATACTGTTGTCGTGGGCTGGAGAGACTTATTCTCCCAGAAGACCTGAATTTGGTTCCCAGCACCCATAGTAATCTTCTTAACACTGTCTAGGACTCCAGCTCCAAGGAATCATGTGCCCCTTTGGCTTTCATGAGTACATTCACTCACACATATGCACACGCACTCCCCCCCCCCCACTCGCAAGGTTGGGGAGACTTATCAAAACCAAATACTAGGACTGCAGAGAAGGCTCAGCAGTTAGAGCACTCTCTCTCTCTCCTAGAGTATCCAGTGCCATCCCCAGCATCCACATGGCAGTTTACAACTTCCTGTAACTCCAGTTGAGGGGAACTAACACTTTCTTCTAGCTTCCAGAGGCATGTGCACACACACACAAGTAGACAAGTCACTCATGCACAGTTTTACACCCAGTGTCACCTAAAATTGTACAATGTAGTGGATTCATAACGTAACGGTAACATTGCAGTTCAAGGGTAAAGAGTTAGCAAGTTATATGCCTGGGCCTTAGGCTGATCAGCATAAAATTAATGTTCACATCTGTATGTCTCTGTAGGACTGTGGGACTATGGGTCTGCAGGTCTGCAGATCCAAACCATGAGGCTAGGCCTGAAAGTTCAGGACAGAAACCTCATACAACAGTACACTGTAGTGAGATTCAAGTGTCAGCTGATTAGGTCCAAAGACACTTATGCAAAGTCCCAGACTACTAAAAGAAAAATGACCAACCCCATTCACAAAAGACTACTAAGATCTTAAAAATCCCCATTTCCGGTCAAAAGTACACCTACATGAATATGACATTAGTTTTAAAATTATACTTTAAATTAAAAATGGTAGCTGAAGAAAGAGCTCAATAATAAGAGCTTTGCCCAGAGGAGCTCCAGAGAACAGAACTGAATTCTCAGCACCCAGATGGCTACTCACAACTGTCTGTAACTCCAATGCCAGGAGACCTAAGGCCCTCTTTGACCTCCTGAGGCACTGTGTGCACATGCTGCACAAGCATCCATGCAGACAACACACACATAAATTGATGTTTACATGTGTACACTGCACATAGGGAAACACAAACAGGAATGTAGAAAGATTCTTTTTTAAGGAAAGTGAGTATTCTAACACTCACCAGCACTTCTTTCCCACCCTTAACAGGGTTGCATGCATCAGTGTCTTCAAAGTCCCTGGATAGCTGAAGTTGAGCTTGAGATTTGATTTATTCTGTGTTAGCAGATCCAAGTACTGGTACAAGCTAAGGTGAGCATCTATGAACTGTGCCCTATCATCCCCCAGGGTACATACAAGTAATTTAAATAAACTCAAGCAGCAAGGGAGGTGTCATTGTTTGTGCCTATAATCATAGCACTTGGGAAGCTGGGGTGGGCTATACAGAGAATTTCCAGTCCAGCCTTAACAATAATGAAACCTTGTCTCCCCAAACTCTCAACAAGACAGATAAACCAAACTACAAACAAAAAAGGGTCAGAAGAATCTGAGAAAATATGCTGGAAGAAGGCTGGGGATTGCATCTTGGGTATACCAAGCACAAATCTCTGGTTTCTATCCACAATAGAGTTTTTTGTTTTTTTTTTTTAAGGCAGGGAGCCAGATGGTCGTGGTGCCTGCCTTGACTCCCAGCACTTGGGAGGCAGAGGATCTACATAGAAAGTTCTAAAATAGCCAAAGCTACATACACCTTCTGTCCGCTCCCAAAAAAGCAGTGAGTGGTGGTGTGTGGGTATATGTTTTAAATATAATAAAAACAGCCTGAGATATCAGAGGACAGATCCACCTCCTCCAGTCTTTGTTTGTTTTGTTTATTTTGTTTTTGTTTTTTTCCCAGATAGAGTTTTCTGTATAACAGTCCTAACTGTCCTGGAACTTGCTTTGAAGACCAGGCTGGCTTTGAATTTGCAGAGATTCTCTTGCCTTTGCTTCACAAGTTCTGGAACTAACAGTGTGAGCCATGGCTTCTTCTGCTTGGGAAGGTGGATCTGTCCTCTGATATCTCAGATTGTTTTTATTATATTTCAAACATATCCACAAAGTGGTGCACACTTTTATTCCTAGCACTTGGGAGTCAGACAGGTACATCTCAGAGTTCAGAACTATGGAGACTCTTGTTTAAAGAACAAAATACAAGGGAGAGTTGACAGTGCACCCTGGAACATGAGTGAGGGCAAGAGAAAGAGACCCTCTGTCTACCATCGCAAACCCCCAAGAAAAGGATTCTTGAAGAGATATTCCATAAGAGGCTACACACATATATGATGAATAAAAGATAGAGCTGTTGCCTAGAGGGTCCTTGTAGTCGAAGTTTACTTAGAAGGCAGCAGTTCAGGATAGATACTTATTAAAATATAAACCAACACTCACAATACAGGTAACAGATTGTAGCAGAGCCTGAACAGGGACTGGATTCTGGAATGGTGGACGATGGATTCCAAACTGGTCTCTCCATCAGCCAGGAACCAGGAAGAGAGTCCTCTTGTCACAGAAGCCCCTTATCAATGGGGTTGGCCACACCCCCTCCAGGTTGGCCACATCCCCTCCAGGAGCTCGGGACCCTGGATAAGCATCTTAGTACCTTATTAGCTGACACCAGAATCCCACTACAGGTCATCCCACTGTACCTCAAACCTGAGCACCTGGAAGTATCCACACTTCAGCCATACAGGCACACAGTCTAAGATTGTTGATGTATGTCCAGATTGATTACACATTGCTACTGAAGTCTGCCCTTAACTTCCACAAAGACTCAGTATTTTGTTTGTTGCATATGCCCAGTTACACAGCTCTAGAATCAACCCTAGAACTTTTGCTTTAAAAAAAAACAAACAAATAAACATGGAGAATAATCATTCACTGAATTGACTCAAACCAAGTTGAAGGGTATGGAAAAAGCGAGAGGGTAAAAGAGAAATTTACAGAACACAGGAACCTCCTATACAAGTATTCTGCACAAAGCAGCCAGATTCTGAGAATAGCCATGAATAGAAACTGAGCATACCTTCAACAAGCTTTCAGTCAGATTTTCTTAAGATCAAACACTAAAGAGGGACCTTTTTTTTCAAAGTAGCAAAGTGACCTTTTCATTTAGCAAGTCATTTCTGAATAACACTGCCACACTCAACAATTCAAGCCCTCCCAAAGTGGCAACTGTCCCAGGGATTCAGCTCTCTAGGGACCAGGTATTTATTCAGCCACAGCTTGTTGAGGCTATTATAGCCAGAACCAGGAAAGCAGACAGCAGATCATCCAGGTCTATCAAGTCTCTTAAAGAATGAAAAACTTTTAGGTGGAAAAATAATAAGGGGTGGAGATGTAGTTCAGTTTGTAGGAACTTTGCTTTATTTTGGCAAGGTCCTGTATTTCAAGTAACAGCCCAAATGTTGAAAACCTCCAACCAAAGTACTGTATTCATAAAGCAGAAGAATCAAGAAATCCAAGATCTTGACTGAGCATTTAATGTACTAAGGGCAGAGGCAGGTAGCTCTCTGAGTGTGAGGACAGCCTGGTCTAGGTGATTTCTTGGTCAGGTGAGTTCACTACCTCAAAAGTAAATAAATGTATTAATAAATACCTCTTTGTAGTGTTTTTTTTTTTGCCATTAACTATCTTAGTAGAAGTTGATACTTCTACTAAGTATCCAATTGAAGTTGGGCATATCAGTGTAATTTTTTTTTCCTCTGTGGCTATGGCATGTGCTGGAAAATAGGCTTCTAGAGGAGTGTGAGTATAACAGGTTTGTTGTGGACAGGAGCTAATGAAACATTTTATATTATATCTAGTGATCAATAAAGTCTGGGAGATATTATGAGATTGTATCTTCAGGAAATAAGTGAACGTATACATAGCCAGCTGAAAGCGCTCAGATACTGTGTTAATCCAACCTTAAAAAAGATGTGGCACAAGTGATGTCTTAATTCCCCCAAAATAGGACAAAAGATTGGCTTCTCCATTGATTCCCTTTAGGAGCAGGATAGGTAAACCACACACAGTAAATGACTTCTACCACCTCTATTGACATGGGATATAAATAACAATTATTTCAGTTTTGCTTATATTTAGAGAATAAATACATTTCATATAATCACTTTGTGAGTAACTGTTCTGTGCCAATGTTATATGAGATCCAGAAAAAAAAAAAAAACTGGCAGTGGTTGGGATGTGTTTTCCAAACAGATAATTAAAAGAAGAAAATAATAAATGTGATTGTATGTTTGTTAAAAGGCTATAAATCACCTAAAATTATAATTCTTATGGTCTGTTTAAAGAGAAGGCTCAGCAGTTAAGAGCACTTTTTACTCTTGCAAAAGAATGAGGCCTATTTTCCAGTACATACATGAAGGTTTGAAACCATTACAGTCCCAGGGGATCTGACACCCTCTTCTGACTTCTGCAGGAACCAGACATACTGGTTTTGCACCTGCAGTAAAATTGTCAAAGCATTAAAAAACCCAAATATTTAAAACCTTAATAATAATTTTGAGTAATGTTTAGATTAGCATCTAAATAAATAATTTTGGCATAGCCTTTATATTTTTTCAAAGCAGTTTTTGTCTGCTGTAAAATAAATTAGCATTTTTATGGATTCTATATGTTTGTAAGCATTATTTTACTGTTTAAACAAAACACATATATGGTGTCTGCACATAAAAATGCTCATATTAATAATATAGAATTGAGGTAGAGTGCACAGATTATATCTCTATTGCAGACTCTTTGCTATATCAATCAATGCAATATATATATATATATATATACATATATATATCAATCAGAGTCACTCCTATACTTTATTTACATGTCAATCAGTTTCTGTACACACCTGCATACCTATTGTTTCTGATACCTCCATAATCCTTTTCCGGCCCTACGGGTGTGTTATTCTCACCTGGCTGATCTCTTTCTCTTATATAAAATTTGTCTGCACATTATAAAGCTTCTCTCATTCGACCACTCACTGAGTCCATCATAACCTTATTCTTAATGTTGACACACTGAAGACCTCAATTAGGCTATAACTTCCCATGTTTACATTCTACATTCACTTTCTGACATATTTCTCTCTTCCTCTACCCAAAACCAGTAGAAAAATGTCCTTTTAATATCTGGAAGATAAACAATGCCCATAGCATATGTGAGTCTCAATTTATTTTTATTCAAGAAAATGAGGGATAATTTCTGAGATAAAACTTAAAATCCTTAAAGACAATAGTTTGTGATGAAAAAAAAAGGTAGACATCAAATCCAATAATCCAAAGCCTCATAGATATACTGTGCATAGATGTAATCACTGTTTAACCTAGCAAGAGAATTTTGTATGCATAGATGTAAGGGTAGGAGTCTATCATCTTGTGTAATCTTGAGAGAAGTAGTTCTGTGTAACTGAGTTGTTATAAATGTGTAAAACAAAACTGCTAATCTGAAAAGATGTCTTAGTTATATGAGGTCCTATTCTCCCTTCAAATAGTGCCTTCAAGTTGTATTATTTTACTCATGTTGGTATGACTGTGAGCAAGAAGCTACATGGTGAACTGTAAACGTAATTCCCATTGGATACATCTACACAATACTCCCATAACAAAGGCTCTGGAAACTTTTTAAAAAAATTGTATGAAGAGATTTTAAGAGCCATAAGATCAGGGAACTTGCTGAGAAACTGTTTTTCTCCTAGTAACAGCAGGTGATATGCATGTTAATTCTCACCAATATTACTAACCAAATATGAGCTGAACAGTCACCACCCCAGAGAATATTCAAAACAGGCCATGGAAAGCACAAGAGGATATGATTCTCCACAAAAGATTACAGACAAAAGAGTATAACTGGGATCAGAAGTGAGGCTCCACCCTAGAAAAGATCGTATCAATTGTTTGCTCATGGCCTAATAATCAGCCATAAAAAGCACAGATACAAGTATTATTACATATACTTAACAGTTTATATTTAGAAATATGTATATACAAGTGTATATATATGTATATGTGCAGAAAATAATAAATTAATGAAAAATAGGCCATGAATCTGAAGAAGAGTAAACAGTGGCATTGTGAGGATCTCAAGGGAGGAAAGGAAGAGAGAAATGCCATAATTGAATACAATCTCATAAATAAAGAAAAAAAGAAGTAAGGGTCTGGCTTCAAAAATATCTACAGATACCTATAAAAGGACCTTTTAAGGATTTATATACTTTCTAAAATTGTACCATGTCTGAGAGTTTCTGTTATAGAGAGAATCATAACATGGAAATTCTACATTGAATATGACATAAATAAAAATGAAGTGTAACCCTAAGAGTGGTTCTGTTCTTTGTTGCCCACAAAGGAACATATTCCTAAAAATAAACCTGTACTGCTTTTCTAGATAAGACATAAGAGGACCACAGGCCTGTAATAAGTCACCAACTTGGACAGTCTTGTAGCTATACTAAATTTTTGCTGATTTGCATGTGCCCAAAGCATGCCTGCTGCCCTTATTTATAGTCAGATCACATCTGTACTGGAGTTAGTTTTACACAAGTCACAACATGGACATGAGGGTCCTCACTCAGCTCCTGGTGTTGCAGATTCTCTGGGTTATAGGTAAAAAATTTTTATTTCTATGTGGAAATTTTCAAATAGCATTAGATTTTTTAGTCTGATCTGGTTGGTACTTTATAATCTATGTGAAAATATTTTTCTAATAGAATTAATTGTATACAATTTTTAATTTAATTTCAATCTCAGGTATCAGATGTGACATACAGATGACTCAGTCTCCAACCTCCCTGTCTGTGTCTCTGGGAGAAAGTGTCACCATCACCTGCCAGGCAAGTCAGAACATTTATAGTAATTTAGCATGGTATCAACAGAAACAAGGAGAAGCTCCTAAGCTCTTGATTTATGGGGCAGAATACTTGGAAAATGGGGTTCCATCAAGGTTCAGTGGCAATGGATATGGCACACAGTTTTCTCTCAAGATCAGCTGTAGTATGAGGTTTCTGGCCTTGACTTTTCGGGCCTAACCTCAAAGTTTAGGTCCGCAGACCCGCAGACCCACAGTCCCACAGAGACACAGGACTCTTTCATTAGCTTTTGCTGATCAGCCTCAGGTCCAGGCATATCACTTGCTAGCTCTGTACCCTTAACTTAACCCATGTCTCTTGTTCTGTTCAGCCATGCGGCTCGGTACCTTTTCTTAGGGCAGCATAGTTGTCCTCTGCTTCTTCCAGCCCTCTCTCTGGAATTCTGTCTGGAATTTCTGCTCTCAGAGATTTTCTTAGTCTGGTAGCCCCGCCTACACTTCCTGCCTGCCTTTGGCCAATCAGCTTTTTATTAAACCAGTGGGTGGGACTGTTATTTTCCATGAAACAACATAATACCCCTAAATATCCCCTTTTCTCTTTAAAACAAAAGGAACTCCAATTCTAAAATTCTTCCCCCCCCCCATCTATAACAGCTTATAAGCAACACTGTAAATAAACACAAACATCCATAATCCATGTTTTTCTGTCTCTGACCACACCTTTGCTTGTCTAGGGTGATTGACTCCACCCAGATTCCATTTCTTCTGTTTCTGAACACACCTTTAATCTGCCAGGATTAAAGGCTGGTATGATGGGTAGAGGGCTCCACCCAGCTACTAGTTTAATTTTATAGAATTTATCTTTTTAACCCAGGTACTCTGGGGAATTTTAGGGTCCATATAATTATCAAGTAAAGCTTTGCCATCTGCTACTCATTAACTCCATTTAAGTGTTAGGTAGCAGGGCCTCTTTAAAAACTCACAAGTGTTTTGCTTCTAATGCTGAATCAGGAAGCTTCTCTTAAAATCAAGCCACAGTTTGCTTCCGGCAAACAGAGCTGATCCAAGAAAACACTGCCACTAGAAAGCCATCTTTGATTCTGTTCCCTTTTTGTCCTTATGAACAAAAACCTTAAATAAATCATTTACAACCTTTTGCTTACAGCTAGGCTCTTGTGAGACTTCAGGAATGAGCCATTTTACACCTTAAGCTGCACTCCAAAAGCCTGCCATTGTAGCTCAAGTCTACAGGCCTCACCAGGGTGTCTCTGTACCATGACTCATGTGGGAGACACAATTGAGAGGCTGCTTTGGGCTCTAGACCATTTTTAAAGCTTTCTGTGGCTTTATGTGAGCATATTTGCCACATGTTGGGCTGCCATTTGTAGTATGAGGTTTCTGACCCAGACCCTCGGGCCTAACCTCAAGGACTAGCTAGGCCCACAGACCCACAGACCCCCAGTCCCGCAGTCCCACAGAGACACACAGATGTTTCCAATAGTTTTAGACTGATCAGCCTTAGGTCCAGGCATATCACATGCTAGCTCTCTACCCTTCATCTAACCCATGTCTCTTGTTCAGCCATGGGGCTCGGTACCTTTTCTTAAGGCATCATAGTTGTCCTTGTCTTCTTCCTGGCCTCTCTCTGGAATTTCCTCTGGTGCTCTCTCTGGCATTCTGTTCTCAGAGTTTTTAGTCTGGTAGCCCCGCCTACACTTCCTGCCTGCATTTGGCCAATCAGTTCTTTTTATTAAACCAGTGGTTGGGACAATTATTTAAAATGAAACAACACAACCTCCCACAATCAGCAGTTTACAGTCTGAAGACAAGGGAACTTATTACTGTCAACAGTATAATAATGATGCTCCCACAGTGATACAAGTCATAACATAAACCCCTAAGAAAGTGTGGTCTGGCAGCTCTTGATGTTTCCCTTGATATGTCACCCAGATGTTATGACATTTTTAACATAGATAACAATGAGTAGAAGAGGCTAACTAGTTCTCTCTGTAATCTATCATTCTGTAATCTTCATCTCCAGATTTATAGAGTATCAATGCATTTTCTGCATTGACAGAGGCACGAATCATTCCTATTAGGAGTCTGAGTTGTATCACCGGTTGGGACTCATGCAGAAGAGTAAAAGCTTCTGTGGACATTTAAGCACACATTCTTCATGTTCAGGTTTCTTCCTCAATCAAGCTCTATTTTCTTTAACCAGGAATAAATCCATAGCTTCTCCTTTTCTGTGGAAATAAAAATGAAAATCTCTTCTCCAAAATAGCATATCTTTTGATTTCAATTTTAAAGTCAACTCATTTGCAAAATATATAGTTTGGATTAATCTAGCAACATTCATAATAAAATGTCTTTTGGCAGCTTTTACTATTACATATTCAGTAAAAGAAGTAAATAAAAAAAGCAATAACACACAATATACAAACACTTTGTATTTTCCATTTTTTACGTGGCTTATTTTTATTTATTTAATCATTTATTTTACTCTATTTCTTTTTTAAGGGCTTCTCTATTCTTTTCCCTCATTTTCTTTCTCAAACATTATATATATATATATATATATATATATATATATATATAAACATACTCTAAACCACTTAGAGTTTTTTGAATCTATCTTAACTATGTATGTCTTATTTCTTATCTTATTCTTTTTCTGATCCCTCCTTAGCTTGGTTAGGGTGGATGACTCCACCCAGTTCACATTATTTCTTTCTGTTTCTGTCCATACCTTTAATCTGTCAAGGTGTGGCTAAAAATTAAAGGCTTCACTAGAATGGCTGACTGGCTCCACCCAGCTCCTAGTATAGCTTCATAGGATTTATCTTTTTAGCAGAGGTACCAGTAGAACCCACAATTACCACTCTGAGGCATTTTAGGGCTCATACAACCACCAAGCAAAGCACTGTTATCTGCTGCTCATTAACTCCATTTAAGTATTTGGCAGCAGGGCCTCTTAAAAGACTCACAAGTATTTTTCCTCTAAGGCTGAGTCAGGAAGCTTCTCTTAAAAAGCTCAAGCCTTTCTTTGACTCTAGCAAATAGAGATGATCCAAGAAAATATTGCCACTAAGAAGCCATCTTTGACTGTGTTCCCTTTTTGTCCTTACTAAGAAAAACCTTAAATCCACCATGTACATCTCCTTATTTACATCTAGACTCCTGTGAAACTTCAGGAACCAGCCTTTTTGCAGCTCAGACTGTACTTCGAAAGCCCACCATTTTGAAATTCAAACCTACATGCCACTCCAGGGTGGCTCTGAACCAAGGCTCATTGTGAGAGACCCAACTTAAAAGCTGGTTTTGGCTGTGATTCTGTGCTCTAGAATCTTCTTAATCTTTCTTCTGCTTTATGCAGGTTAATGTCACCTACTTTTGGCTGCCATTTGTCATATTAGTTTTCTTGCCCAGACTTTCTGGCCTAGCCTCCTGGCCCAGATTTTCTGGCCTAGTCTGGTGGCTCAGACTTGTAGACCCACCATCCCATAGTCCCACTGAAACACATACACACTTATATTAATTGTACACTTATTGGGCTTGGGCCCAGACATATAACTTGGTAACCCTTTACTCTTAAACTAACTCATGATTCTCATCCTGTTCAGTCATGTAGCTCGGTACCTTTTATCATAGCAGTATAGTTGTCCTCTGCATCTTCTGGTTTATCTGGCAACTCTGTGGCTCTCTGCTCTTTTCTTCCTTTTCCAGTGTTTTCTTAGTCTGGTAGCCCTGCTCATACTTCCTGTCTGCCTTTGGCCAATTAGCATTTTTATTAAGCCAGTGAGTGGAACAATTATTTACAATGGAACAACATAATCCTGCTACACCCAAGTAAAGAATCTCTAAGGTCTTTCTACTAAGAAGTCAAAGATGTTCATGCTTTGTGGCATTTAACTCCCAATATGATACTGTAATCCAAGCCATAAAATATTAACATTTATTTGAGAACTGTCTATAAATAAGCAATTTAAAACTAGTAACCATGTTGTATACACACAACTTAACAAGCAGTCATTAATTTAGAATTATTTAGAATCTATTAAACAAACCAAATGAATTTAAAATTTGAAGTATGAGGTAAAAGAAACCTCATGGCATCAGCATATGGCTGCCGGAGGAAACCATGTATAGGTGTGACAGCAGAGAAAGCTCTGCTCTCTCTCTCTCAGAGATTATACTGATCTCATGTATTTATGTTGCTATTACTTGGTCTCACATTATCAGAATCATCCTTTAACAAAGAACTAATCTCATATTTTATTCTGTGCCATTGTTTGACAGTTTCCATGTTAACTGGAAATGAGAAAAAGCTCAAAATGGTCTACCCAGTGAGTAACTAGCTACAAAATAAATTTTCTATCACATACAAAGTCAAAAACAGGGTGTTTACATCTGAGTACTTACATGAACTTCTATAATGTTGAAATCTTTGGAAAATACCAGGATATTATGGCTGGTGTCAAGAACATCACCTCAATAGCTTGTAGCAAGTGGTTATGGATTGGGAGGGACACAGGGGAAGGAGCTGAACAATATGGTATTTATGATGCATCAAGACTTTAAATATGCGCTAAACTTTATTTGCTGTACATTTAACATCTCCTTCTTTTAAGCTATGTATTTTACCTAACAAAATGAAAAATACCAACTGTAAACTTTGAAGGAAATTCCTAAAAAGGAAATCAAACCCACAAAATAAACAAATACAAAACTGATACCTAGTAAAGAGAAGGTTAAAGCTTGACTAGGATGAAGTGTAAAATGGGGGGGGGAGACTTAGCAATAAAATAAATTTCTTATGCTGAAGACACAGGTCAGAACTCTCCTAACCAGTGTTCTTTAACTCTCAGAGAGGAAACTATGGGTCAAGTTGCTCAGAACAGAGGCACTGGGACTCTGGAGACTTATTCCCACTGGGCTGGACAGTTAGCTTCACTCCATTGCATCCACCAGGAGATTTGCATACTGCTCTCTAGGAAGCCTGGGCCTGGCAAAAAGTCAAGCTGTAATTTTCTAGACTGTCCATGTTTTCTCACCCTAACTCAGCATGAGATGCCCTGCTCTGTTCCTGGAACTGCTCATGTTATGGAACCCTGGTAAGGGCAGAGGAGAGAGGGATAGAAAGTGTGAATGCTCCTGAGGCCTTCTTCTGCCCATAATGGGGTTTGCTCTTGTGTTTGGAAGGGTGTTTAAATCTTGTCTTTAAATAAGTCATGTGACATTTAGATCTGTGAACGTGGAGAACATTGTAGAGGGAGTTGGGCTCTGGTGTGAATTCTACCAAAGGTAAATTACACCCAGAGTGCAATTATCTCCTTTAAATTTCCTGCTCTTTTGAAAATTCATATTGTGGGGTATGAGCTAAAACTGACTCTACAAAATTGATCATGCTAATTGAGATAAATAACAAAGAATAACAGACATTTTTAATGATGTAAATGATCTTATACTTCTTTCTTTATGGCAGTTATCAGTTGAGATGTCATGTCTCATGCACCATTTTCAACCCCTGTAACCCTTCGAGAGCCAGTTTCTGTCTCCTGCAAGTCTTGTCAGACACTTGTAAATAGTGATGGGATCAGCTATTTTCATTGGTTCCTAAAGAACCAGGTCACCTGATTTACAGAGTTTCCAATATTTTCTGGAATCCCAGATATTTTCAGTGGCAGTGCATCAGGCACAGACTTTACACTGAAAATCATGAAACCTGGGGACTTGGAGGCTCATTAGTGCATACAGGTTATCTTCCTTTCACAGTGATAAAGTTATAAACACAATAACTTCAGGTGGCCCAGCTATAATATGCACTGCTCATCTAAGGAACAAATTAATATATTCTATTTAGTAGAAAATTTCAAAATATATTAGAAATAATCTCTTGTCTGTTAACTCTAGGTTATTTTCTGATTAAGACATGGACATTGCTGCCCATTGATCTGATAGCTTAGCAAAATTCAGCTTTTGTTTTTATAAAATTGCTCCCAATGCTACCAGACCATTACTATTGGTTGTCTTGTTGAGTCTCTTATTTACTTGAATCATTTATTTACTAAAGCATTCTCTAAACACAGGATTAATTTTAGGAATTTTTCTATGCTGCATAAAAGAAAAAAAGTTAACATAGGATACATTTTGTTTGTTGAACACCTTCTAAAGGCCCATTCTTAAAGACCTGGTCTACATGTTAACTACTTTAGAAAATGTTGATGTCTTTAGATATTTAGGATATTGGGACTTATCTATGAGACGTTTTGAGTTGTGGTGATATGCTTCAAATTTAATAGAAGCAGTCTGAGTTATCAGTGGATAGATCCACCCCTTCCAGTCTTTTTTCCCCCAGACAGAGTTTTCTTTGTAACAGTCCTGGCCATGCTGGAACTTGCTTTGAAGACCAGGCTGGCTTTAAAGTCATAGAGATTCTCTTACCTCTGCTTCCCAAGTATTGGAACTAACACTGTGAGCCATGGCTTCTTCTGCCTGCTCTGTCTTTCTATGCCTGCCTGCCTGGGAGCCTAGAACTCCTTCTGTAAGCTAAGATGACCTCAAACTCAGATTTGATTGGATTAAGGGCATAGGTCACCACTCCTAGGATATTCCCTGTGCTGAGATTAAAGATGTGAGTTACCACTGTCTGATCTTCCTAGACTGACTATGGGTAGATCACTCTGATATCTTAGGCTGTTTTTATTAAATTTTAAATGTTTCCCCACAAGGAGTTTTTGTAATACCACCTACAACCTACCTTGTGCATCATGGTAAAGAGATAGAGAAGGTTTAACGTTTACCAAAGAAGAAAGAAATAAGAATTTTTAGTATAGAGCTCCAGCTTTTAAAATGGTGAACTATGTAAAGAAAAGAGAGAAAGGCAAGCTTGAGTATATTGAGATATCCAAAGAATACAATTAAATATGTGCAATGCAAGCTGAATAAAAAAGGAGCTCAGAAAACTGAGAAGATTCCTGACATTGAACAGCTTTGATGAAATTAGGTTGGCAGACTGCTGAAGGATAGAGAAACAGGAGCTTGATTAGCAAGAGATAAAAGATACACACATTACATATGTCACAACTCGTTAAATATTTTCAGTTTTCTTCATGACCATTTCAAGGTTTTCAGGAGATCAGAACAAAGAGTATGCATTTTGTGTTCAATTATTTCAATAGTCAAAAATAAAAGGAGCAAAATGGACACAATTCATAAAAGAGATATAAATATGTTTATTTTCCTAATTTTGCCATGTATATTATACATGTTTTGCATTTTGATTATGGATAAGTGCACAAAATACATTTGAAAACATAAACTCTACTGTGTAGATTCCCCACTTCTACTATTACTGTATAAAATTTGAGTTATATTGACTTTGTTTCTCACTAATTTTAGTGTGATATAGTTATTTATCTTAAAAATTTTTATGACAAAGTTGATAGTTTTTTGTTGTAAAAATAAAATCTTAATGAATAAATAAATATTTTTAAATTCTTGGGAATATTTCAAATCAGTCACCATCCTTAATGTGAAAAACATGAAGAGTCATAGTCTCATAGCAGAAAGCATTTACACACGTGTGTGCACAGGCATGAACACACACACACACACACACACACACACACACACACACACACACACACACGTACTAAAGCCTATTCTGAAACACAATTCATAAATCTATTGAGGCCTTTGTGGTCTAATTTTCTGATAGATTCCTGAGACTTATTATTTCTGTACTACAGTATCTGCAGAATTGTGTCAACATGGTAAGGGCCCATTGGGAAAGTGATGAAATTTTTAACAGTAAAGATGATCTATTAAAACAAAAATACTGCTGCTCTATACATGGATCACAGTTAGACGGTTAAGCACATTAAGGTGCCTCTCATTGATTGAGGATGAAGCACACAACTACAGGTTCTCTCAAAGGACATTGCTAAAGGTATTGGAGACCTGCAGTTGAGACTCAAGTCTGTTCAAAGCATCTTACTCCTCACGGCTCCAGCTTCAAGATGGTTGTATTTCAGCAGCTCAGTTTCAAGAAGCTACATAGAATCTCAAAATGAACAGATTATTAGTTAACTATCCTATCCTCCAATAACCTTTCTATTAGTTTTAGTTTAATTACTACTGAGGCAAATAAACTTGGATTATTATATCATTTAAGCTTTGCATCATTTCATAAACAATTAAGTATTCATATCACACTCTGGAAATTTTAGACATAGTTCTCTATCTATTCATCATTGTTTGGAGACAGTAGCTTGTAGAGCCCTAATTAAAATGTACTACATAAAAGTGTATATCATTGCCACTTTCCCTGCAATGAGACTCTGAGGTTTCATAATATTTTGCTGAGGAGTTGAGAAAAAGCTGCAATGGAGACGATAGGATATAGGAAAAGCAATTGGCACACATAGAAAATAGTCATTCTAAGAGACAGGCCAATTAATGATCCCAGGTATGTTTGTTAGCTAACATCTTATCTAGACAGCAGTGGAAACTGACCATGGACGGAAGCTCCTAGAAGTGTGAACTGAGATAAATCTTTTCTCATTTTGTCATTTCAATCGAGTGTTTGCTACAATTTTGAGAAATAATTCTTACTTTTACATATAGTAGAGAAATACACACACACACACACACACACACACACACACACACACACAAACACACTTATATAGCTCAGAAAATACTTTCTAGGATTTACAGAGTATTTATGAATGACCTTTAGTTAAGCACAGCAGAAGAAATTGGGTAAGAAAAAGTTCCAGGGCTTATATCAATTTTAATGTCCTTGTTTTCACATTCCGTTATAATCATGACAGGTAAACACTGGCGATAAAAGTGGTAAAGGATGAATGAAAATTTTCTAACATTCTTTTTCATCTTACTATGATTATCTAATTATGTTTTAAAAGTAAAAATAAAAACCTTCACTAAAGTCTTTCATACTAGCATCGTCCACTCTAAAATAACAGCTATTTTTCAAGTATTTGACAAAATTTTGAAGGTTTCTGTCTCCCTCTACTGGTGAGAATGCAGAAAAAACTTGCTCTTTGTTAGACATGATTTAGCTGCAGAATTCCCAAACTAAAAGCAGAGGTTAACTAAGAGTAGAAGTTCAACTATGAACATTGGTGGTTTCACCTGCACCCAAAGAACTAATATACAGGAACAAAAGCTTTTCTGTTTAGGTATAAAATAATTATCCTACAAGAGATGCCTGAGCAAGCTGCATTGTTTCTGGATCGTGACACTGTATCTTTAGTTTTCCTTGTACCTCACTTTCAGGTAAAGCACAGTTTCACAGCATTTAATAAATTTATCATGAAAGAATGCAGCACAGCTTTGTATCATTAACAAAAGGTTCTCCATTATAAACAAATGTAACACATTTTAAAATAATATTCCACAACAAGTACATGATGATTTTTAGTTTAAAGGGCATAGACTACATTTATCACCATAATTAATTTAATCTATTTTACTTATTAATTTAAAAACTACAAAGGGTTATATATTGAGCTTAGTAATAGAGGTCTTGTTTACCAACCACAAAGTGCTGGTTTTGACCCTAGTACTACACACACACACAATTGTAGGTGAATATTTAAGTGAGAATGTCTTATTATTTTAAAATTCTGTATAATAAGCATGATTTGAATTTTTTTGCTACTATTTTAAATTATCTTTTTTAATATTCTTTTTAAAATGAAAATATAAACATACTTTCTGGGAAATAAAATTATAAAGTTTTGATTATAGTGTTTTATTTTCTCCATTTTTTAGGATCACACTTTAGACATAGAATTGGGTAAAGTACATGGAAACCACCAAGGACAAAATCATAAAGTCCTGATGTGATGTTCCACATAACCTGCGAAGCACTGACTGGCCTGTGGCTTTGGGGAATTACTAATTTGTTAATATGTCTGTTTTTAAATAAAACAATTTACTGAATGGGATTAAATCTGAGTATTGAGTACAGGGTATGGGTAAGTGGCAGTCATTTATCCAGCCCTTATAAGCAAGTCATTTTTGTGAGTTATTCAGTCTCTTGACTCCAAATGCTGCCTTAGGACCAATACATCTGAAAAGCTTTGTGGTGTTGTATTGTGTTTCTTGGCCAGGCTCTGAGGCTACAAACAATATGAATATGCCCCTCAGTCACCTTTATAGCTAGACCTATGGGTTTGAGAGACTCTTGTTGGTAATGATTTTGCAGGTTCAAACAGTTAAGTATCAGGAGGAAATTAAGAGAATCATCCAGAATTTTCCCTGAGAAGAGGAATTAGAGATCTCCTGAGTAAATTGGGCTGATATTGTGAAGTGAGCAAAAGGAGGTGGAAACAAATTATGAGAGAAGATGATGGTTGAGTGAGAGGAACAACAGAGAGGGAGAAAAGAAATAGATATCTTGATAAAGAGAGCCACTGTGGATCTAGAAAGAAACCTGATACTAAGGAAACCTCCAAGAACCCACAAGATGTCTTTGACTAGGACTCCAAGCAATAGTGGAGAAGGTGCCTAAACAGGATTTCCCCTATAATCAAATGACTAACAACCCTAATTGTCATTATAGAACCTTCATCCAGAAATGGATAGAGACAGAAGCAGAGATCCATACCTAATACCTAAGCACCAGGTCAAGCTACTGGTTGAGCTGTGGAGGGAGGGAGGCATAGAGAGAGAAAGAGAGAGAGAGAGAGGAAGGGAGGGAGAGAGAGAGAGGAGAGCATATAAGCAAATGGGTCAGGAACATGAGGAGGAAACATAATGTGGGATTTCTTTATGCTATGTATAAAGGGCTAAGGGCTGTTTTGGTCTATGTTGGATATCTTAGAAGAAGGCAGAATCAAGGGAGATGTAATCCTCCCATCCAATAATCAACATGTAAGAAAACACAGGTGAGCCATGGGCCATATTAATCAATATGACATATTAATCAGAATGAGTTGAATTAAGATGAAGGAACTAGTTAGTTAGCATTATGCCTGAGCCATATGCGGGAAGATCTGAACTGTGTGGTTAGTCCATGCCAGAAACCTCATTCTAAAGAGACCCACAGAGATGGTTGACCTAAGCTATTGGGAGCTTTCTGATTCCAAAATAGTTGCTGAGGAAACCTCACAGAAATAAATTAAGGCCTCAAAATGTACACAACTGTCAAATGGTGTTGGAAGTTTGTAGAACTTCTTGTAGTAGGATCAGAGTGTGTTCCTGGTTCATGAACTGACTCCTTGGAGCCCATTCCATTCAGAGTAACACCTAATTCAGCCTTAATACCAGGATGGGGGACTCAGACCTATCTCAACTGGCTATGCCAAATTGAACTGACCCACCTTGGAACTCCTTGTCCTTCTTGGTTAAAGAATGAGGGAATGGGGTGGAGAAAGGCTGAGGGAGAACTGGGAGGTTCCTGGATGAGGGAAAAAGGAACCAATAGACATCCTATACTCAAATAATAAGAGATCTGAATAAGAAATGAAAGAAACATTACTTCCTTAATGTGAAAGACATGAAGAGTAAAAGGAAGGTTGAAAACAACAGAGCACTTTTGAGTTCTGACAGTGTTGGTGAGCCACAGTAAAAAAAAAAAAAAAAAAAACATGCTATCTGAAGGCAAATCTTTTCTATTCCTCTCTGTCTTGAAACCTGAGGATTTTCATGCTTATGCTGAGTCCCTTAAATGAGTTCAGCCAATCCTGCACCTGTCTTGGTCCTGTACATTCCTGTGATTTGCATGTGGCCAGAGCACATTCACTGATCCAATAAGTTATTTAGTGGTTGTTACCCCCATGTTTAGAAGTTATTCTCTGAGAGGATACAGAATGGACTTGAGGGTGCTTCCTGAGCTCCTAGGGCTTCTGCTTCTCTGGTTTTCAGGTAATGGAGACAGAAGGGGAGAATTTTGTAACAAGTTTTGAGTGCTGCCTGGCTTTTCATGTGAGTTACCTTACAATATGGTTAACCTACTATCACTGTTTTAACTTTCCAAACTCAGGTATGAGATGTGATATCCAGATTACACAATCTCCACCAACCCTGTCTGCATCTCTTGAAGACAAAGTCACTATAACTTGCCATGCCAGTCAAAACATTAATAGTTGGCTAGCCTGGTACCAGAAAAAACCAGGGAATGCCCCTAAACTATTAATATATAAGGCATCAAATCTACAAACAGGAGTACCATCAAGATTCAGTGGCAGTGGATCTGGAACAGATTTTACTTTCACGATCAGCAGACTTCAGCCTGAAGATGTTGCTACTTACTACTGTCTACAGCACCAGAGCTGTTGACACAGTGATTCAAGTCATAACACAAACCTCTCAATGGTGTAGGAGGTAAAAGTTTGCTAGGCTAGCTGCTCCCTCTGCTGTCTGCTTCTGCTAATAATCTGTTTTCCATTCTGATGGGCTTTGAAGGTCATTGAGAGAACTAGGGATAACTGTCAGTGGAACCCTTCTGTTTCTAATTCTGTTCCTTCCTCTTAGGTGCAAGAACAAAAATATGATAAAAAAATACCTCACATTTGTTTAAGAACAGTCCATGTTATTTTTTAGTACCCTCAGCTATGTTCTTGCAAAGCATAAAGCAAAAACAATCTGTAGGGAGATCCCTAGAAAGACTGTTCTATTTCAGGAAACTATTTTCTTGATAATATGCTTATGTGCCTTGTGATGTGCTATTATTTGCTGCTGCAATGTCTCCTAAAGCTTGAATCTTAAATCCTGGATCAACAGATTTAAATGCTATGATGGTATGGTTAAAGACATTAGTTGTATACAAAATAAGTAGAATCTTCTTTACATTGAGTTCAAAGTGGCGCTCATTCACACTCTATATATTCACGTCCCTCTGAGATGTCAGCTTCTTACTTTGTTCATTTTATAAGCTTTGTCAACAAAGATGTATATTTTATTCTCTGATTGATATTCTATCACTTACACTATGTTTGCCAAGGTGTGACAATATTAAAACCATTTAAAATTAAGATTTTGAGTGTAAGTAGATAGAAGAAATATAAATACAATTTTGATGTTTATGTTCTCTGCTTTCCGATTAACTTTTACATGATTAAAAATTAACATCTCAAAATTTGGTTGGAGAATTAGTTCTTGAAAAGAATAAATTCCTTCCACAGATGTCAGGCAATGACAGGGTAATGGAAATGGAAAAAATGTGAAATAGCTGGGTAGAGAAAAAAAAATATAGAGTTGGAGGTGACAAGAGTTATTCCCATTTACCTGGGACCTCATGCATGGGATCACAAGTGCTGAGATTAAAGGTGTTTGCCACCACTCCTGGCTCTATCAGGCCTTGAACTCAAAGAGATACAGAAGAGTCTCTGCCTCCTGAGCTATGCAATTAAAGGCATTTTTCACCACTCCCTGATCTTTATGGCTTGACTCTATCCACCAACTTCCAGACAACTTTACTAAATACACAACATATTACCATATGCATGGTTTAGTGTTAATATATTTGGGTTCCAAACAATGAGAGGGTGCATTTAAATCTTTGAAAAGATAACCTCAAAAAATGGTAAAACATTTAAATGTTTAACCTGTGGAAAATTTGGGAGTATGATAGTGAGTAATGTTGTGTGAACTTGATCCATTTAGCCAATGGTATTGTGGTTACAAACTCTAGAGAGTGACCTCATCTGCATATATGCCTATATAAAAACTCAGAGAGAGGACGGAATGGTCTCTTTTGGAGGGTTAGAGCAGGACGGTTTGTTCCCATCACACATGGGCTGAAGAGAGTATGACAAACAGATTAGCAGTAGAGTCTACTTTGTTCTGTGTCTTGCATATACCTTAATGAACTCATTTCCCAAATAAATCTTATCTGCCTATTGATATGGTGTCTCTGGCTCTAAACATGGTCTGAGTCCATTAGCTCTGATGCTAACACAATTACAGCTGCTTAGGCACATGGAACCTACTCAGAGCAGGTTCTAGTATTTTTGTGGGCTTGCAGCTCATTTTAAATGATGATTTAACATCAAACAAACAAACAAAAATAACAAACAAAAGCAACTCCATGCTGCCTGCTTGCATCCTGGAGCCAGCTCTCAGAAACAGAGTGAGTTACAACTGCACTTTCATGTGTGTCCATACCCTGATCTGTCTTGTCTTACCTGCCTAAGCCTGCTTGGACCACAGGCTCTGGTCCCATAGCCTTGCAAACAGCTGCTCTTTATAACCAATTTTGTTCAGTATAAACAATTCCTAAAGCAGAATATTCTGTGGCTCAGGTGTGAATAGCCCTGTTCTGTGCTGGCTCCACTTTCTGGTCAAACCCTGTCACTGAATACTAACACCTTCCTTCTACCCAGTTACAGACCAAGCCCTTAGAACGCCAGCTCTTCTAAAGCTGGTCAATCAAGACTGTTCCAACTTTGACATTTTTCTGTAGGTTATAACAAAGGGTAATTACCTGAAAATTTTAAATGTTTGACTCATAAATAAATTATTTAAAGTAATTTGTAAACTTTTCCCATGTCAATCGTGGGAAATATCACTCTGCATGCAATTAGGTACCTGCTTATGGATGGGATCCTAGAAAAGCTTAGCTTGGATGAATGTTTTTATTTATAACAGTCTGAAAATTCATTTGTGATCCTTAAAAATTATTCAATAACATTGCAAAAAAAAAGAAAACTAACTAAAACAATATGGACTTTGCAAAATGGTAACGGGAAAGTGATCAAAAAATAAAAACCATGAATAATAATTTTAAGAATTGTCAGATACGACAATGGCTTTAGAAGTTAACATGTGAGTCATTGTGATAGTCACTAAAGGAGACAAGACAGCTTTGGCAGATAAGATGAAAACCTTAGAGACTTTTATGAATGATAAGAACAATAAATTGATGGATCTTATGAAGGCTTTGAGATTCGACTGTCCAAAATGCAACTACTAATGAAATTCAAGCCTTGAGAACATATTAAAAGTGACAAAAAGAGAGTTTTGAAACAAATGAAAGAAGAAAGAAAAGAATCAGCCTCATCCTTACACTATAGAGTTAGAGATGACCTGCCAAGGGTTGTTAGCACACCTGCCACAATTTATTCTGCTACTGTTTGTGAAAGGCCAGCAAATACCAATAATCCCAAAGGACCTGCAGACAAAGAGAGAAAAGTACAAACAAGCATACACACACAACACAAACACAAACACACACACGGATGGTTTAAAAAATATTAAGGAAGCAAAAGTTTGTTATGGTAGGCATTCATCATATGTGAGGCAGATGTTGAATAAGTGGTCAGAATTAATTATTCCCTATTATTGCAATCAAATAGACTCAGCAATATTAGAATGTTTCTTAGTTATGATGTAGAAGCTTTTTGAGAGAAAAAGGTAAGAGGTTTTGAATAGTAAGATAAGATTAGAGATTTTGAGATTTCCAAAGATCAAGTACTTGGCAAGGGCACTCACGCTGATGTAAATAATCAGGCTACATTTGATGAGCACACCTTGTCCCAATTCTGTTTGGCAGCCTTAAAGGCTTGGGATAAGACTTAAGAATCACAAAAAAATTGAGCCATTTATTAAAGTTATATCAGGCTCAAATAAACCTTCACAGCCTTTTTGAAAATATCTACTAAGGCTGTAAATGGAATATGACTTGAATTGTGGGCTTTTGAAATTCATAATTTAGAATGCAAAAAGGTAATTGGACGTTTAAAGGTCAGATCAGTACCAATAAAAAATGGATCTAAGACACATTCTACATTGATTCTAGGCTTGAATATGACAGGAAATTTCCAAAGTCCTGAAGAGACATCAAATTTCAAATGTTCGCATTGTGGTAATTAAAAAGAAATTGTAGACACAAAGTCCCTAAAAATATTTTTTTTTCTTGTAGGTATGGTCCAAAGAGAAGGGTCTAAACTTCTATATTATGCAGATGATGCAAAGGCCTACATTGGATCAATAAACACTGACAAACATGAAACAACCAAGAAACACAATGGGGAGCATCCAAAGGTCCCCATTTTTAACATGATACAGTCATTTGCGTTCTGGACATTTCTCCCATAACAATGAGAAGATACACTGTATAATTAAAACAAAACAAAACAAAAAACAAAAACGTGTTACTTTAGATAATAGAAGTGCTTTGAAAAATGAATCAAAATTCCAGGATAAATCGTAAAACAAATGTTTTGGTAGACATCTATAAATTATCAAAAAGCAAGGCTAAGAATAAAAATAAATGACATTATATTTTAGGGTCTATTTGATGCAGACTGAGATGTGACAATTAATCAGAATCATGGCATCTGTATTGAACTCTTTAGTAGGCAGATGTTTAGTTCTTAGGCATTAAAACCTTATTTCAGCTAAACCAAAGCACAAGATGGGTTGAATGTATAGGGTTAGAAAGACAAATAAGGCAGCTGAGGCCATAAGTGGATAGTGTAGCAGTGAATCTATAGGGTCATGGTCTGTTACAACAATGAAATACACAGATTGATGTTCCTGAAATAGCTCTCAGAAATAGACAGAATAAAACTTATGTTTCTGAGAAGATTATTATTAGGAACTATAAAAACAGTCCCTGAACATTCAGGCTGGAAAAAAAAGCCTATTAATCTTTTAGAGGTACCAACAGCCTTACACATACAATCGTATTATTGACAAACCTGTCTGGGTTGGATAATGGCCTATGACATGAGATAAACTGCAGTCTTTAGAACAGTGAATTAGAAGCGGTTAAATACTCAACATATTGAAGAATCAAACAGCCCTTGAAATTTTCCTATATTATCTATTAAAATAAAGTGTAGAGAATGTAAATGCTGACAGATCTTAAGTCCATAAATAAATTAACTCAGCCAATGGGTACTGTACAGCCTGGAATTACTTCTGTTTTCTCTGTTATGTAAATGTTAGTCTATTGAAGTTGTTGACTTAATATACTCTCTTTAGTATAACGTTACAAAAAGATTAGCGAAAAATTGCTTCATGGTGAATATTTACAATAATAGTTTTTATCCCACTAATAGATGTCATAGAAGGTTTTCCTACAGAGAAGGATGAACAACCAAATGCTGTGCCAATATTTTGTGCAACCACTATGTCAAACTATTTTGTGCATTTTGTACAATCTATAATTTACCATTATGTGGATGACATCATATTAGCTGATTCAAATGTAGATACTTTAGAAAAAAATTTGAAGAAATAAAGAAAATTTTGTCTCATTTGGGATCAAAATCACTCCTCAAAAATATAAAGAGATTCTATTAATTACTTAGTGTATAAAATATGTCTACAAAAATTTGACCACAAATGGTACAAATTAGAAGAGCTTGACTGGGATCCTTTAATAACATTCAAAGATTGTTAGGAGACATTTCCAATCTATGGTCTACTATTGGGTTAAAAATTGATAAACTGAGTAACTTGTTGAAAACCTTAAATGGTGACAAGGCTTTAAATAGTCCAAGAGAATTGTTAGATGGAGCTGAGAGAGAATTGGCTTTGATGGGAAAGAAATTTCAGGACACATATATGGATCATATGAACCCATATCTTGACTACATTCTGGTTATATTATCCTCTATGCATTCACTATAGGGTTTTTAATACAGAAGGAAGACATTATCTTGAAATGAATACTTTTATCACATGAGCGGAGTAAAAAATTAAAGCCTTATGTGAAAAACATTTCAGATTTTATTCTAAAATATAAATTAAGACATTGTCAGTATACAGAAATTGAACCAGGAGAGATTTTAGTACCCTAACTAATTTAAAAAAATCCTCTTTTTGGGCAGAAAACAAATATTTTCAAAAAGGCTGCAGCAGCTTTTTGGGGAGAGATTAACAATAGTTTTCCCATAAGCAACATGCTTAGATTTTTATAAAGAACCGCTTCAGTATTTCCTCACATTGTTTGGGACAAATAAATGTCTGGAATGCCTTCACTATCTAATAACACAGATAAATAAAAATAGGCAATTCATAGATCAGAATATTTAAGTAAAGTGGTTCAAAACCCTTATTATTCTATGCACAATTCAGAATTGTATGTTCTTTTCATCTTTCATCGTATTAATGTATTTTACAAAAATTATCAATAAATTGTTGCCTCTCGATATGAAGAAAGAATTTGTTTTCCACATTGAAAAACAGCTAAACTTACTCCAGATGAAACAGTATTAAGTTCATATTTTATACATTATAGGAAATAGTAGTAGTAATCATCACAAGTATTTAACATACATCAGATCCCATATGGGTTTACTAGTTTTCTAACACAAGGAAATTATAAAATCAACTGGTTATTTATTAATAGGATATATGTTAGAAGCCTCAGAATTTTATAAAAATCACCATGTAAAGAGCAAAGGTTCAAAAGAATTTTTCCATAACTTGGCAACAAGCCAAGGAAATTAAACAAAATGGTCCTACATTTTTCCTTCATTAATGAAACTAAATTAAGTGAAGGAAGTAATCCTAATGGTTTTCAAAGAAATAAAATTTGACAAATCGATGTTTTTCACTTTGCAGAATTGCTAATTTAAAATATGTTTCGGCTGAAGAAGAGAAGCAGATAGTGAAGTACTTTTAGAGGGTCAAGCAGTTTGAAACAGCTAGAACTCCAAGTTATTTTGATGAGTGCTTATATAAATTTTCAAAACCAGAATTCAGACTAAAAATAGTACAAGCAGTCAAACACTATCTTGTAAAAATCTCTGTGCTGCCCTTTTATCAGGAAGCTGTCAACTTCACTATTACATTTTTTTTTTTTTTTTTGGCTTCAGCAGCCCAAGTACCCTATACAGGCAGACAGATTAATTTAAATGGGTTGATTTAAGATGCAAGAGCTAGCTAGCAATGTGCCTAAGCCATAGGCCAAACATCATGAAGTTAATTTAAGCATCTGAGTCATTTCTGGGGGCCTGAGAGGTGGGCAGCTGGGCTGGGCGGCTAAGGGGTCTGGTGCCCCATGGGAACAAGAATCCCCACTGCTACAGCTTCCTGTTGCAAAAAGAAATGCTTTACTGAGGTTGTGAACCCAAATCTGTGGGTATCAAAGTAAATATTCAGAAAGCAATTTGCCAGCACAACATTTAATAAATGCCAACTTCATGCAGTTACCATTGTTGTGCTTACCTGTACAAAATCAAGAAAACCAAAGTTTAGGCATAGATTTGAAAAGCCTTCTCCATCCTACCTCCCTTTCTGAGAAGCTCTAAGGTAAATGAAAAATGCTGAGGGAGGGAAATTCGTTACATTTTAAAATGGGACCACTGGTAAGTTTCTCATGATCCAGTGTATAAACCTACACACATGACCATATAGAATATAATAATTGGACTTAATGATTTATCAGGAAACAATGCAAAACAAAAATTGAAGACATAATGTTAGGAGGGTGAGGTATTAGAAAGGCACATGGAGACATAATGTTAGGAGGGTGAGGTATTAGAAAGGCACATGGAGGTAGAAATTGGGGGATAGATACCATATTTTATTTTACATATTTTTAAGTACCCCCCAAAAAACCCTTACAGACCAGACTGAAAAAATATCAAGTAAAATCTCACTAAACCAAATGAGATGTAATCTCTCTCCATGCCCTAAGTTTCCAACATTTGATCAAAATGTTTTCTACAGCAATTTATAGACACCGAATTGCTTTATATATATATGCTGAACACAAAATTTACAAGTATAGAAATTTCAGAAAGTAATACTATGTAGATTTGTAAATGTATTCTTGGCCGAGGCCTCAAGACTTGAGTCTCAGAAACTTTGTAGCAGTTTCCCAAGTTCAAATATGGAATAAACAGTAAGATTTCAGACTGAAATAGCCCATAGACTATTGTGTCTGCCTATTTGAGCCCTACAAATAAATGGTAAAAATTCTGCTCATCTAACCAAGTTTTGCCTAAGTAACAAATTCTACTGATTATTACATATGTGTTTTCATAACTTCATGCCCCTTTTCCAGCTTTTAGTGTTTCATCATCCTTGGGTAAATGGCTATTAGAGTCATTTGTCATGTAGAAATGACTTGCCTCTTCAATTTTATTTTTCAGATTTTGATAAAATTAAAGCAACAAATAAAATCAGACAGGCTTAGACAGGAAAATGTTATGCTGAAACACAAACAGTATTGAAAACTTTGTTTTGGTTCTGTGGTGCTATCTTAGGATGCTCTGACCTTTCACAGAGATCCAAGGTTTTACAGTGGAGTCCATCTGCCCTCTGCTATAAAGAGCATAGGTCACTGTGGAGATATTTTCAAATATAATAAATACAGGTGAAGATATCTAGGATAGATCCACCTCCTCCAGTCTTGTTTGTTTGTTTGTTTGTTTTTCCAGACAGAGTTTTCACTGTAAGAATCCTGATTGTCCTGGCACTTACTTTAAAGACAATGCTGGCTTTGAACTCACAGAGATTCCTTTGCCTCTGCTTCCCAAGCACTGGGATTAAGAGTGTGAGCCATGGCTTCTTCTGCCTGCTCTGCCTTTTTATACCTGTCTTAAATACTTTCTTCACTCAGCTAAGGAGCTGCAACACAACTACCTGCCTGAGAGCCTGGAACTCCTTCTGTAAACTAAAATGACCTCAAAGTCAGATTGGATTAAGCTCTTAGGTCACCCCTCCAGAGATACTCCCTGTGTGGGGATTAAAGGTGTGAGTTACCACTGTCTGAAGCTCCTAGACTGATTGTGGGAAGATCCCTCTGAGATCTCTGAATGTTTTTATTACATTTTAAATATTCCCACAGATCATATTCATTTTTTTAGAGAAATAGGAGACATCCCTTTCATTTCACATTTAGAAGTAGTCTTTTTTATCTCTTGGTCCTTTTTACACAACTGTTGTAACCTCTTCATTTGCACATTGCCTCCTAGGAAGTATCTCTCCTTCCAGGTCCAGGACAAAAGCTATTCTCTTTCTGCCTTGACTACTCAGGATTATTCAAACCATGTTCTCAGAATGAAGTGCTCTGCTCAGCTCCTGGAGCTGCTTGTGCTGTGGATCCCTGGCAAGGAGAGAAACAAAGATGAAGAAGGAGAATGGGAGAATGTGGAGGGATGAAGATTTACTAGGTCTCGCTGATATGGATACATGTTCTGTTCATGCATGTTTTGTTCTCTAGGAACAGACTTGTGAGGTTTCCAGGGTGAGAGGAGAAGCTGTGCTCTTGTAGCAATTCTGTCAAGTACAAGTACAGATGGTTCTAATGATTTTTGGGGAATTTTTGGGAATTTTTACTTTTTTGATGTTAAACAGTTTTAGGATAAAAATAAAAGTCAAGAATACAGTAAGTAGAAAATACAGAAAGAAGTTATTTTATAGTATTATTTTATTTGTACATAACTTTTTTGTTTCTGTTATTTCAGGAGATGGTAAGGATATTGTGATGACCCAGGCTGTACGCTCGAATCATGTTACTCTTGGAGACTGTTTGTCTCCTCCAGGTCTAGAAAGAGTTTCCTGCACAGCTATGGCATCAGTTACTTGAGTTGTTACCTGTAGAGACCAGGCCAGTCTCCTAGACTCCTGATCTATCAGATGTCCCCTGGTGCCTCAAGAGTCCCAGAGAGATTTAGTAGCACTAGGTCAGGAATACATTTCACCCTGAAATTTGTGGAGTGGAGGCTGAGGATGTCAGTGTTTATTACTGTCATCAACATTTAAACTCCCTTTCTAAAGTGACACAGGCCTGAACTCCAACCTCCCAGGTTGAAGTGTTAAAGCTGCTTCATAAGTTCCTTGTTTGGGGTGCAACAATGTACAGTCAGCATGACTGAAGCTATGCATGAGACAATTTCCTCTGACTTTCAGCTCTTGCAAAAGAGAATTCATGGAAGAGAGGGATGTTCAGGACAATCTATGCTAGGGGAAGGAGCTTGGATTCTAAAAGTGGATTCAGTTATATGCAATGGTAGACAGGACCAGATCTTGAGTCGGACCACTCAGGGTGCATATTTTTGGTCTGGTGTTTAATCTTTAGTATCATTTTAGGACTACATAAATCTCAGATATTTCAATGGATGTATTAGTTTCACATTTCAAAATGGCCACAATGAATAAATTATTTTTTCTTAATTTTACTTTCAATTTTGCTTGTTGAGAACAAGGTTTCTAGGCCTGGCTGAGGGCACAGAATATGAATCCACATTAGGTAGTTGCTGAATGATTCAAAAGAAAGAGTGACTGAGTCATCAGAACAAATAGTAATTATATATTTAACAAGAAAATAATACCTAAAATAGACAAAACCTAAATATACAACTAACCAATTAATCAACAAGTAATCTAACAACACAGTCTACATATGACCTAATAAAATAATCAATTTCTAAAATATAAAATACCAATGAACATTAAACAACCTCTGTTAATACAATCTTTCCTCTTCTGTAATATTCCCTGTGTCTTGGAGATGAGATATGATATAGATGCCCTATTTGTGTCTGAGCATAGCATTAGCACTTATTCTCTGTCTTTTCCACATTTCTGAATCTCTCTTTCAGCCACCATACTTTGTAAAATGAAACATCTATAATCAGGACTTAAAGTTGCACTAATCCATGTATAGAGAGGTATAAATTTGAAGATAGTTTGACAGATTCTATTTAGCAAAATAATAATAGTTGGTTGTTTCATGAGGACTGTGAGCTCTGAAGCTTTTGATTTGGGGCAGATTTGCATCATCAGGCATGTGTGGGGAAGGCCTTAAGCCATATTTTGAAAAAGTTATTGGATAACCCATCTGTGCCATTCTTATCAAAGGATTAAATCTTACATACAGATCATAATTGCAGTTCACAAGTTTCTTATCTTTGTATGAATGTTCATATTTTTATATTTCAGTAGCTAATAAACCACTTATCTATAAGGGGAAAACTGACCATCTGGGTCTCCCTTATCTTTTATCAGTACTGATATGAATTTTTCCTATCCTTTTACAAATGTGGGCACTGTCTATAGAAATAGCATCTCACCATAAAATTCTGGTTGATAGTTTTCTTTGTTTGCATGCAGTTTTTTAGATAAACACTATGACCACTACAATTTATAGAAAGGTTTTAATTTGACATATAGTTTAAGATTAAAATCCATGATGCTGAAGAGAGGGCATAATGGCTAGAGGAGCAGGTAAGAGCTCAATTTTTGAACTACATATAGGAAGTAAAGAACAAAATGTGAATGATGAATAGCTTTGAAATCTCAAAGCTTGGCCCTATTAGCATACTATTTCCAGCAAGCCTACAGCCCCAGTATGTACAGTGAGAGAAAATAGGGACCAAGTATTCAAGCACTTGAATTTCTGGGGTACATTCTCATTCAAAACACTACAGCCACCAAGAACAATGACAATCACCTGCATTGTTTGGTGGATCTTCATTATGGCTCTGATCAATGTCCTGAAGAGAAACATCTCAATACTGAGTCAGGGATTTTTATTTGGAAACCTACAGCTTCTGTGATAAATATAATGCCCAGAGCAGGCTAACACTATTTAAATTCTTTTCTATTAGTAAATATATATATATATATATATTAACAAATACTAGGTTATTTTGGTGGGTTTCTTTTTTTTTCTTTGCAACATCCTTAATCAGTTTTCTCTTCCCCATTTCTTCTTTAGAGTCATGGACCTCCACAGTGAACACTGCCTATCCATTATTTTCTACTCCCCTTTTATGTCATGCACTATCTTCCCATTCATGTTTTGAATATGTCATTATGGTTTTAGAATACACTAAGATGAATAACAGGTTTAATGCATTTTTTAAAACCTTTATTAATGCTATAGACAGGCTAATCAAGGATAATACTATGGTAAAGTGCTAGAGGAGAATTTAGTTCCCAGCACCAGAGACAATCAGCATGGCAGGGTCTCTGCAGGGAGTCAGGGAATACAAGGGACAAGTGGGACCTGTTTCTAAAGACTAGGGGAGGTTTACAGGAAGAGCCTATAGCCAAGCTCTTTAATTCCCAGGTAAAGAAGAAAGTGTAGATCAGGATGTACCTGGTACCAGTAGCACAAGAACACCATCCTTTTATTTTATCTCATTTACCAGGTGAGAGCTCTCATTTTCAATGACCCTGTAGAGCACTTGTCAATATCAATGAGTATTTAATGAGCTCTTGTAAAACTGCCACTAAACTCAAACATTACATATTTGTAGAAAAGAGATTAATGGGTATGGGGAAAAAAATGGAGTATGGAGAATTATACGATGAAATAACCTCAAAGATAATAAGCGCATGCATGAAAATTCAGCAAATTATCTTTAAATGCTGTTATGTCCTTATTGTCAATGATTTAGTTTTAATTTTTTTATAAACAAAATGTCATTTTTATCTATGTATCCTCCTGCTCCCCCTCCCTTCCCTCCTCCCAATCCCTTCTAGTTAGTCTTCAGCCTAACCCCTCTATATCCACCCACCTCCTCCCCCAAAAGAGAAAGAAGTCATAAGGTAGGTCAGCTCAGTAGGTCACATCAACTCCAGACCAGTCAGATTTGCTCATCCCAGAGGCAATATTGGGTTAGATGTTCCTCTGCAGAGAATGGGCTCCAAGGTGCCAGCCCATGCACAGGAACACAGTCTGATCCCAATCTTCATTGGGCCTCATACTGCTCATGCCAGTTAACAGTTGTCTACCCTTGGAGGGCCTAGCTCCTTTCCCCCAATGGACCTCCAGTGGCTATTCTTCACCCAGTGAGCCTCCTCCACCCCCTGAATTTCAGCTAGCCATCACTGTGGAAATTTTCCTTATAAATCCTATCTTCTTACTCTTACAGACTCTACTCCCCTGCTCTCAGGTGGACCAGAAGCTCTGCCCAGTGCTCAGCTATGAATCTTTGCCTCCACCTCTATTCTTTGTTGGATATCAATTCTGTGATGACACTTAGAGTGGTTACTCATTTAATTATAGGGGAAGTCCTGTTTAGGCACCCCTCCACTATTGTTTTGAGACTTGTCCAGGGACATTCTGTGAGTTCTATGATGTTTCCTAGCACCCAGTCTCTTTCCAACCCCACCTTGGCTTCCTCTATCAAGATCCCCATCACATTCTATATCCTTCTTTGCTCTTCTCACTCAACCAACTCCTTCTTTCAAGATTTGTTCTTAATTTTTCTTGGTTTCAACCCGTTATGACCTTAATTTGCTAAGATGATCCTCTGTATTTTTCCCTTCTTAGTGGAGTCTCTGGATGTCTCTCTTAAGTTCTTTCTGATTCCAAGATGTTGAGGGGTTATGGTTTGTAGCTTGGGTATTTTTTGCTTTTTGTCTAAAATCCATGTATGAGTGAGTACATCCCATGCCTAACTTATTGGGCTTGTGATACCTTTCTCAGGAGGATATTCTCCAAATCCATTCATTTTCAGAAAAAAAAAGACACTCTAAATTGCAAGTTCAGTGTATCTAGGTGTAGTTTCAGGTTTCTGTTACAGACTTTTGGGCCTAACTCAAGGTTTAGACCCGCAGACTCACAGACCCAAAGAGACACACAGATGCTTACAATAGTTTCAGGCAGATCAGCCTAAGGCCCAAGCATATAACTTGCTAACTCTTTACCCTTAATCTAACCCATGATTCTATTCCTGTTCAGCCATGGGGCTCGGTACCTTTTCTTAGAGCATCATAGTTGTCCTCTGCTTCTTCCGGCTTCTCTCTGGCGTTCTGCTCTGTTTCTTCCTGTTCCCAGAGTTCTCCTAGTCTGTAACCCCACCGACACTTTCTGTCTGCCTTTGGCCAATTATTTATTAAATTTATTAAACCAGTGGGTGGGACAATTATTTACAATGAAATAACTCAATCCCCTACAGCTGGGTTTATGTTGAGGTCTTTGTTCTACTTGTATTTGAGTTTTGTGCAGGGTAATATGTTTGGATTTATTTACATTCTTCTTCATATTACTATCTAGTTATGCCAACACCATTTGTTGAACATAGTATCTTTTGTCCATTGAATATTTTTGACATATTTGTCAAAAATCAGGTGTTCATAAGGGTGTGGATTAATGTCCAGGTCTTTGATTCAATTCCATTGATCCAGAAGTCTGTCTTTATGCCAGGGCCAGGCTGTCTCTGACTCCTTCAGCTGCCTGTGAAACCCTTTTTCCACTACTGGGTTGCCTCATCCAGCCTTGATGTGATGCTAAATGCCTGGTCTTATTGTAGTATATTATACTGTGTTTGTTTGATGACCTTTGGAGGCCTGTTTTTTTCTGAGGGGAGATGCATACAGGGTAGACCTGGAAAAGAAGTAGAGAAGGGGCAGAGAAAGGGGAGGGAAGGGAAACTAACTGTTCTCAATGTAATTTAGGAGAGAAGAGTAAAATTAAATGATTTTGATAAATTATATTAATTTGTACAAATGTGACCACTCCAAACAAATAGTTCAAGAAGAAGAATATAACAGTTTTTTTTAATCCATGTAAATTAGTTGAGTGAAAGATGTAATAGTCCTTCCTCTGTTTTATATTCATTGATAGTCAGATATTTGTCTATATTACCACTAATATATTTTTGAAATATATTATTCAAAAATAGTTTATGTACAATCGAGTATTTTAATGAAACAAAAGAAATATCATCTATAATTTTAAAACTTAGAAAAGAAGTACATTCTATTAAGGCATATGAGCAGTCAAACCTTGAGCATTTGGGGACAGAGAACTTGTACTCAGTTACTGAGATAAGGAAGCCTTGCAGCTGTGCCCAGCCCTAACTGGGTTCCAGTGATTTGCATACACTCACTGCACAGCCTTGAGGACTTCTTCAAATACCAGTCACACCCTGTTCAGTTGTCACTGCAATCAAGACTTGGCATGGACATGAGGGCCCCAGCTCAGCTCCTTGGGCTCCTGTTGTTCTGGATTCCAGGTAAAAGAAGGACTAAAATGGAAATTTCACTATTACAAAGTTATTATTGTTGACTGGCTTTTGTGGGAGGTCCTCTCATATCATGCTAAACTATGTGGGTATTTATTTTTGTCTCCATTTCTAGGTGCCTTATGTGACATCCAGATGACCCAGTCTCCTTCTTCCCTTTCTGCATCTCTGGGAGGCAGAGTCACCATCACATGTCGAGCCAGTCAGGGCATTAGCAATTATTTAAACTGGTACCAGCAGAAACCAGGGAACGCTCCTAAACTCCTCATCTATTATGCAAATAGTTTGGCAGATGGGGTCCCATCCAGGTTCAGTGGCAGTGGGTCTGGGGCAGATTATTCTCTCACCATCAGCAGCCTGGAGCCTGAAGACATTGCAACTTATTACTGTCAACAGACTGCTAGCTATCCTCCCACAGTGATATAAGTCATAACACAAACCTCCTAGAAGCAGAAATGAGATGCAGGTCTGCCTCAGCTGCTGTTGCTCAAGACTCACTCACTGAAACAATTTCTCAGATGTCACAGAAATTTGACAAAATCTCACAGAGACATTTGTTTTGGTAGATGAGACTAAATAGACCTCTCTGTCCCTAAATATTTTTCTTCCTCTCCATCTCCAGCACTACAGAGAGCCAATACCCTTTCTTCCTTACCAAAGAATACTCATTCCCTGTCAGAAATCTAATTTGTGTCTCCAGCTGGAACACATACAGAAGGCTACAAGCTTCTGTGGACATTCCAGAAGACATTATTTAAATGCAATGGATTAGCTTCTATGCAACAACATTTAAATGGCAGGAAAATATTATTGAGAGAAGTTAACAGTAAGTAGATTTCCTAGTTTTTTCACAAAAGCTACAGAACATGTGTCAAAGAAAGAGAAAGTTTCTTAAAGACGATTTTCTGTTGTGCCTTGAAATTGCAGCCCTGTGTGTTAATGCTGCAGCACTTCGCACAGGATTCCAGTTAGAGTACTGTATATGTTTTGTAGAGGATTTCAACCCTCTGTCAAATACAGTGTGGAAAGCCCTTCGCTGATGTATGGCCTCCACATAAATGTAATGTATTTCACATGTATATAATACAATGTGTATGAGGTAAAGTTGTACAGACAACTGTAACTTCTGTAACTTCCCAGAGGTTTCTCAAATAGATTTAGTTTTGTTATCATTTTATTTCACATTTGTTTTTAGATTTTTGTGGTAATCAATTAAGAAATACTTTCCTAACTTTTTGTTTACTTTTAAATTAACCGGACACCAATTCATTTTATTTTGAGCAATGATAATGCCTAACCCCTGCATTTAACATTTTGTAAAAGTTAAAAAAAATGTGGTGATATCCAGATTAACTTTATCAAATATATATCACAATAAACAAAATTCCAGATAGGAACAAAATGCTAACACTTACAACAGAGCATTGGAGTGCCAGGGCCTCAGGCACTGTGTTTCCATTCTGACTATTTTCAGGATTCTCTTATTCAACATTCATGAACTGATACTGATTATTTTACTTTTGTCCCTGATTTTGAAGTCATTCTATGTGACTTTTCAAACATGAGAGTCTTGCATCTTTTATGGAGCAGTTATTTCTGAACACCCCTTGGAGGTGGGGGTGTAAATGGCATAAAGTTTATGACACAACCCTGGGAATCAGGAGAGAAGCAAAGGGCAGGCTCTCAGACTCCTTTATTGTGGATATAGGACAAAACTCTATACTTCCTCCTGGTTTCCCATTGGTAACTTGAGACACTCCTGGCTATGTTGTCTTTCTCACTGGCCTCCAGGATCTCAATGACAGTGAGTCAACAATCACCAGGTGCAGTGGAAGACTCCAAGCTGGCTCAGCAGGAAGTGGCTAGTGCCATGCCTAGGCACAATATCTGTAATAGGGCAACCATGGCTTCATCAGGCTGACCTACTGTGTTCTCCCCACATATCCACCTTTTCATTTTTTTCCTACGCCATTTTAGCGGGAAGGGAGTTCTGGGAGCTCAAATATTGTTTCCCATACAGATTTATATAGTAAAAGAGTCACAGTGACTCAACTATTCTAGAATTTGAGTAATTTTAGTTTGCTCCTTGGAAGGCCTTGATAACCATGGGACTAGACTGATTATCCCCTTGGAAAGAATTCATATCTTACTACGCAAGCTAGCAGGAGGCACATGATGTGATAGTGAAGCTACATACTGCCTGACTCAAGACAGCAGGAGGTTTCTCAAGATAATATTGGAAGATTTGTACTATGTTTAGTTTGAATCCTGGCTTGAAACGATTGTGAATCCTGGTTTGAACCACAGGGTCCCCCTTGATTTTTCTTTCCTATTTTCTGTTAACTCTTCAACAAAGTGCCTGCCACTGCCTACCCTGGTGAATCCTTGGAAGGACCCCATAGAGAGCCAAGGCTCTGTACTTCATGCTTGTTATTCCTGCCTCATCTATCATCCAGCATAAAGGACTGTGGCATCCTTAGGTTGGCTTTTCAATCACTGACTATCAGTCCCCAAGGGATGGATACTCTGGGAAGGGTATCAGAGTGGGAAGAATGCTAGTTAAAAGAGAGACAGTCCTGTGGATTTCTATAATCCAAGCTTTTAAGCCAACATCACAAGAAGACCTGTGGTCAGAAGACTCTAATGCCATAAGCACCTTAAAGGTGTTCTTGTTGTTGGCAGACAGGTGTTCTGACACATGCTATAGTAAATTTCTGCAAATGATAATTAATAACAAAAAGTTTGCAGACTAGAGAAGGCAACAACAAAGGTATGTTAGACTCAGATGTCTTGTACCTAGTTGGGCACTTCTGTGGTTTTCTAGGCAATGGCCATGTGTCCACACAGTGTCTCTGGACTAGCATCAGGGGTTGGAAGCCACTCTTGGGTTTCACCTCCTGAGGGATCAGTCCTTATGTGGAGATGCTTGATGAGCAGAAACAAAAAGGAAATGTCTCCCTGCTGTGAACAACATACAGACAAAAGAAAAGAGTGGAAAGGGAATCCCAATGTTCACCTCTAAGAGGACTTAATTCACAGAACACTGAGGGTCCAAGTCCCTATACTATCACTGAGCATGAGGTGCTGAACCACACAAGAGGGGGCAGAGAACTGCACTGCAAGAGGAAATGGATATCCAGAGGAATGATGACTGGGCCTGCATCAAGCCTAAGATCATTTGATGGAATGTTTACAGCAAATGGCAAAAATCAAAAGATGCTAAGCAACACAGGATCAGTGTTCATGCCCACATAGGCACCATGACCTATCTTGGGAACCAGTTGTTACCATGCAGATGTGTCTGAGCACCCTTGGGGAGCTGGTGTGAAGGCACAAAGTCAACTTCACATTGCCCAGGAGTTATGAGAAAAGCAGATGCCAACTTTCAAACTCTTTTATTGGGGCAAGCAAATATACCCCCTCCTGATTTCCAATTACCAACCAGAGACTCTCATAGCTGTGTTGTCTCTATGTCTATTGACCTCTAGAATCATAATGATCATGTATCACAAATCACTATGTGCAGTGGCAGACTCCAAGCTGGCTCAGCAAGAAGGGGCTAGTGTGTGCATGGCCCAGAACAGAACAATCAAGGCTCTATTAGACTAGCTGGATACAACCCTCAACACTGCATAATTGTTCCTTCTATCTAAACTGTTGTATCCACAATGATATTTCCATATTGCTCCACAGGAGAGACCTACCTTTACTGATAAGAGATAAAAGTTCACCAGTAATGTTGTCATAACTCTTCAGTCTCCTAAATTCATTTTCTCACAATGAGGAGCCTTTTAGTCAGATACTGGAGCTACTAATACTATGAATTCCTGGTAAGGAGAGAAAATGAATACAAACAAACAAATAAACAAAAACAAAAAAAACAAAAACACCCACTAGGACAAGGACAGAGGCTTTCATCAGACTATAACAATAGGTTATCCTAAACTCCACAGTCCATTTCTTAGGCTTTTGCACACAACTATTAGCCTTTTATCTGTGAGAAAATGATTTAAAAAAAAAACAATTTGTGCACTTGTTCGTTTTTTTTTTTTCTTCATATTAAGCACAAGTGCATTTGGGTGCCTATAAAGGAAAGAAGGGTTTGTAATATCCTCTGGATCTTGATGTATAGGCAAGTGTGAGCAGTTCAGAATAGGTGCTTGTTAATAAACTCATGTCCTCTGGAATGTACATACCTACACCCACTCCCTCACCCATTTACTTCACACACAATAAATAAACAAATATATAAAATACAATTTCATTGAGGTATAATTTCTGAATGAAATGTTATATGTATATATATTGAATTCATGTAAGACAAGTACATTTAAATTTACACATGGAGCATCAATAGCCACAAATGCAAGCAAACCATTCCATCCACCCTAAAATTTCCTCAAACTATGATTCCTATGACAACAATATTTTATAAACATTCATTTTATATTTTTATGATAAACACTTAAGATATGCCTTCCCAGCATGTTTTTTTTTAATTTCCATGCTCTTACAGAGAAAAATAAAATAAAAGACAGTAAGGATAACTCTAATTTTTACATTTAACATTCATAAAATGTTATTTCCCTGCAAAATTATTGAAAGGAGAATAATAGCATAGTTACTGAACTGATAGAAAATGGTCCCATCAATTTCTTTACTTCTCCTAGTGTTTCTGTAATGCAGCATTTCTGTCTAGAGTAGTATTCATTGACAGTTTATAGGATATTAATTTCCTATCAGGTACTGCATTTTGTTTTCCTGTTGTCACCCCTGAGACAGAAGATATCTTATGTGAATTTTGCAATCATGAAGACTCATCTCTCTTTCCTGCAACATTAACACAGATGGAATGGAATGGTACAATTTATGCCTGATGTTCCATAAAGCTTTCAATTCACTTGCTTTACCAATAATGAAATTTTAGTATATAAAGAATTGAATGTAAAAATATCTCATTAAAAATAAATATCAAAAAAGTATCCACAAAGATTATTTCTTAATTGTGTCCTTAACTTCATACTTCCATGTCTTTTTTTCAGCTTCCATACATGATGTTGTAATGACCCAAACTCCAACCTCCCTGTCTGTTAGCCATAGAGATAAAGCCTGTATATCTTGCTGGTCTAATCAGATCCTACTACTAAGTGGTGGAAACACATATTTAGAATTGTACCTGTAGGAGTCAGGCCACTCTCTAGAGCTCCTTATTTACAAGGTTTCCGACTGATTTTCTCATATCTCAGACAGGTTCATTGGCAGTGGGTCAAGTACAGATTTTACATGCAAGATCAGCAGAGTAGAACCTGAGTACATAGGAGCTTATTACTGCATGAAGGAGTCACATCTTTCTATTATAGTTATGAAGATGCTAACAAATGCATCCTTGGTTTGGGTGCCTCAGCTGAAAAGTATGTTACTTATCTGTGTGAGAAAAGTGTCGAGGAAATCCAGGTTATTACTTGCAGATGTACTTGAGCATGAAAGCCTATCTTAGTTAAACCTCAAGGGTCATGCATCTTAGTTCTTTTCAGCTGCAATTCTCAGGATTAAGAGTGAATATATGCATTCTTAGAAACCAGGAATGGCTGGCCTAAGTTAAGTAAAACCCATTCTAATTCTACAGCTCTTGTCTGCCTGCATCACTCAAAATTATTCAGTAAAGCAGGCAGGAAACAAATATATTCCTTTGTTAATCCGTTCTCTTCACCATATAATTACTTCATTTACCACATTTTATGCTTTTAACTTAAGTTTCATTTTATTAATATAAAGATTGCATGTTCTACTCCATTTTGTCTCCTATTTGTGTAAGGTAGGTTTATTGGTCTCTAAGTGTAGACTATATTTTACACATAAAGTTTTTTTTTTCTTTTCTTATGTAAAAAATAAAAATTGAAACTCCTTACAACCTTTGTTACTATTTTGATTCCATATTTTATTCCAAATCACATGGACAGTCAGTGATGGGTGGGAACTTATCCATGTTAGCATTTTTGGTTGTCATGAATATTTTCCTTCCATTGATCTAATGTGGTTTTGGTTTGATGGCTTTATATATTAATAAACTTTTATTTTTGGTTTGATGGCTTTATATATTAATAAACTTTTAATTTTTATTCTATAGTTGTATAAATTTGTTTAATTTAATGGAAATCTATTTTTAGGTTAAATTACCTTTTCTGTCTTTTTCCAGAGAGTACTTACTTTTCTTTTATTTCTGGTTATTATATTTTTTTGGTCTGTAGTGAACAAACATTTTGCTCTTTTTTTTCCTATTAGAACTTCTGCTGTATTACCTAGTTATTTCCCACTTGCTATATTCTTATAAAGAAATTAATATCATTCTAATAGGATTCCATTCAATGTATCTTAGCCCACCATATGCGTGCCTCAAATACCCTCTTCTCCATGTGGTTTCACATCCAGGTTAAGATTAAAGGCATGGGCTATTACTATTTGATAATTAACTTTGAGCTCAGAAACATGGAAGATTTCCTCTGTCTCTGGAGTTATGGGATTAAAGGCCTGTCACCATCACTGCCTACTGGAGCCTGGAACTCCCTCTGGAAACTAAACTGGGCTCAAACTCTGATCTGATGGTATTAAGGGACTAGGTCATCACTCCTAGTCAGGCATAGGTTACCACACCCAGATATTTCTTGTTCTTGGATTAAAGGTATAAATCACCACTTTTTAATCCTTCTGAATTGACTGTGCATAGATCTTTCTGATATTTCAGACTGGTTTTTATTAAATATGAAACATATCACCACATATCCCCTTTTTGTCAATATTAAAGAAGGTTAGAGTTAACATAAGAAAAATCATATACAATAGGTACATAATTATATATAATATATTCAAAGAGGAATTACATGGTAATGTCCAGTCCATGAACAATTGACAATTAAAAGAAAATATTTCATTAATTATCCTATTTTGGTGAGACCAAAGGTTTATACCTAATTCACTTTCTATATAACTTGTATTACTAACTAAAAACCATATTTTGCTGTTTCTTAATCTTATACACTTTAACTTCAAAGATTCTTTTCTTTAATTGTCACTAGAAAACTATAACTATAGCTATCTCATCTTCAACTACCTCAGAGACACAAGAAGGAAACACTCTTACCTAACTGAACACCATAGGTAAGCAAGCAACTTAAAAAAAAATGTAAAGTGTAAAAAAAAAAAATAAAAATGGAACAGCTGGCTTCCTGTACAGTCACCCCAGGTTCTGTATCATTGGAGCACCCATATTTGGTCTACAGGCCTAGCATGTCTGTCAGACTTTTCAGTGAAGCAGGATATTCTCAAAGACCTTGCTTCCTTGTCTTGGCAAGGTTTGGCAGTTTTCTTGTGGGTGTGTTTCCTGCTTGTTGAATTTGAACATCATTATGTCAGCAGTTAAGTCAAGGGTACTTTCTTGCCCAGTGACTAAATTTGTCTCAAAGAAGGTCAACTGTGTATAGTTTCTCTAATATAAAACATCTTCTCTGAAGTAGATTGGTGCTGCTAGGAGCAATTGTCCCATTGTCATAAAAATAATAAGAACCGATGTCATTAAATGTCATCTTCTATAAATTTCTGAAGTGTTTGAAGAAGACTTGTTTATCTAAAATATATCTGTTTGATCTAGAAATAACATTACTATAACTATGTTTGAATATAATATCTAATTACTAACTTGCATTTCTCTATATCGTAATTGGTAGGTAAAAATTTTCATGACTAGCAATTTGTATTATATTGTTAGATGAACTGAATAAATACTTGAACAATCGTAGAGATATATGTACAGGAACAAAATTAATCTTAATATACACAATTTGTATACAATATACAAAAATCCAATCCAATGTAAAACATTAAAAGCTAGTAAATCTTCTTTAAAAGAAGATACAATAATCTACACTTCTATCTATATCCTCTCTTTCCTTTTTCTTTCTTTCTTTCTTTCTTTCTTTCTTTCTTTCTTTCTTTCTTTCTTTCTTTCTTTCTTTCTTTCTTTCTTTCTTTCTTTCTTTCTTTCTTTCTTTTAAAAGAAACCTTGAATCTAATTTGCCTTCTTTAACCTTTTAAACCATAACCAATAACAATTTTTAACTAATTACCTTAAACAATGACAATCATCCATAATCCATTGAAAGGCTCGAATCCACCCACTCCAACTCTTGGGAATGTGGACTCCATATTCTTAAATTAACTTCTTGCTGTCTGGTGGTTATGACATCGTTAGGGGATTCTGGAAAGAAAAATTTTGTTAATTGTCAAGTCCTGAAATGAGTAGTTGTGTCATTTGTTGTCCAGTCTCTGCACAACTGGAAAGTGCACAGCTTGTCTCATGTTCTGGCTACAGTTGTCTATGAAGCTGGTTCATCTCAGCGAGCTGCCTCAAAATATTCCTGAGCAGTTCGTAGTCCAAATCTGATCTTTGGTGAGTGTTTCTTAGCCTACTGGATTTGTCATTGTCCACGTGAAATCATTGTTGTGGGGACCCATCTTCCTTTTGAATACTTTAAGTTCGCAATTAGACATTGCAGAAAACTGATAATATTTTACTTCTATACTTGTGCAAATTTAGTGATTTACTGTAAATCTGTTTTCAGGTTAAATTAGCTTTTATTTGTTTCCAGAGAGTGACTATTTTCTTTAATTTCTAAAGTTTTTGGTAATTGCCTTTTGTTGACTTGTAGGGCAGTTTACTGTTATTTCTAGCCAGAACATTGGCTACATTATCCAATTGTCTCATATCTGTAAGATCTTTGTTAAAAAAATTACTGTCAGTCTAGTAAAATTCCCTTACATGTAAATTTTATCTTTTGTTGTGTTTTTCCTTTATTGCTCTCTAGGACTTTACCTCTTGAACAGTTTTTTCCTTGAATTATTTGAGGCCTTAATCTTCCATGACCTGGATGGATCTTCAGATAGAACTTCATTAATTCTGTATGCTCTTTTTGATCTCCTCCTTGTAGAAAGCCCAAAATGTAAGTTTATGTTAATTTAATGGTGTCCCATATATTGACTATGATTTTTTAAATTTTAATTGCTTATTATATACTTTGAGAATTTAAAATAATGAAATGATGATTACTTTGTTTTAATTTTACTTCCAGTTATCCTCTTTCTTTAACACTAACATTCGCATTATCTACAATCCCTCTCTGCTTGTAATTTTTTGACTAAGTTACTTAATTTTCTTTGCTCACACTAATGTGAGTAGGAGCTTATCTATTAGAACATAACAGCTTCTTATCAGCCTATGGCTCCAACACTGAGGAGAATGGTACAGCCTTTTTCAGAAGTCATCAAGGACTAATAGAGTGTTAGTAAAGAGTGGGAACTAGTTAGCCCCTCCTCCATTCATGATTAAATGACAGTAAGATCAATCTTATACAAGTCTGAGTGGCTTTTTACTTACTGTGACAAAACAGCATATCTAGGGCAACTTATAAATAAAAAATTGTGCTTATAATTTCATATGGTTAAAGTTAATGTTGACTAGTCAAAGCATGGTAGCAGAAAGATGATATGGATGTCTTTCTGTACAATGTGAATTACCTTTTGATAATAAATAAACTGCTTTGGCCTATAGTAAAGCAGCTCAGAGGCAAGTGGGAAAGCTAAGAATACATAAAGGATAAAGAGGGTGACGTCAGAAGAGTCACTGTGACCTGTTTCCCAGAAGAGCAAGATGTAATGGAACACAGATAAAGCCACTAGCCAAGATTAACATAAATGGGTTAACTCATAAGAGCTGGTTTATAATTAGTCTAAGCCACAATCAAAACAGTTTGTGATTAATATAAGCTGTTGTGTGATTATTGTATAAGCTGTATCATGAACACAGGTGGTAATATTCTTCCATACCACAGGCATGAATGAATCAGAAACTAATGGCTACAAAGAGCACCCAATGTGGGGCATATGTACTCATGTAAAGACTGAGAAAGCTTCAAAAGGGTTCTAGAACACATACATTGAACCAAAACAACTACCTAGTTGTGTCTGTCTCTCAAGTGGACCATGGTATAGAGAGGCATTCAGACTTGAGATACAAAATGGCAGGTTTTCTACACACTGCCTGAGCAACAAGAACATTTTTCCAAAGTCTTACAAGAGCCTGAGTACAAACACAAGCTACTTATAATAGATTTAAGGTTAATGTTCATACAAACAGAAAGGAAACAGAGTCAAGCATGGCTTCTTAGTAGCAGCATTTTCTCAGGAGGGCTCTGTTTGCTGGTAGCAAACAGAGGCAAGGCTTTTATAAAGACATGTTTCCTGACTCAGCATTAGTGTCAAAATTATGTGATTCATTTAAGAGGACCTGCTGTCAAACATTTAAGTGAGGTTTATGAGCAGAAGGTGGTAGTGCTTTACTTGTTGATTATGTGGACCCTAAAATTCCTCAAAGTTAGGGTTGTAAATGTGGTTCTTGCCAGTAACTTTGCCAAATAGCCATATCCAAGACTTTAATCTTAGCCATATCTTAGCAGATTAAAGGTGTGGTCAGAAACAGAAAAAAAGAGAAGCGATATATAGTAAAGACATATATACAAACAAAATTAGCTCTAAATGGTTTGCAGTGTGTTTAAGAATATGTGTAGCCTGGAAAGAAAAAAGAAATTGTATATATATATACATATATATGCACCATGTAAAGATGGAAAATACACAAAGAGTCTAGATACTGTATGTTATATTGTCTTCATATTGTTTGACAGATAAGAAAAATGAAAGACCTGCTAAAAGACATTTGATCATTGTTGCTGGATTTATACAATTTATGTATGTTGTTAATGACTTGACTTTAAAATTGAAATGAAAATATATGATACTTTGGAAAAGTTATTTTTTTCCTCCATTTCCACAGAAAAAGAGAGGATCTGGATTTATTTTAAGTTACAGGAAATAAGGTTTGATCAGGAAGACACCCTAAAATATTTCTGATGGAAAGAGATGGCCACATCAGCTTTAAGGCTTCTGACTGAGATGATTCAGCCTTAGCACCCCATAAGATTTCCACTGCCAATAATCAGCAGGAAATGGTCTAGAAAACTCTACCCACATTCCCAAAGAAAAAGGTTATTGATATTTACCTTAATTTAGGGTTGTTGGTTATTGGTTATAGTCAATCTCTTTCTAAAAAGGGGGTACATAAATATAATAGGATAAAAGGGTAGAGTAGATTATTAAGTCTACTTTTAAAAAGCAACCACTTGTTTTAATTACTTTACATTGATATTAATTTTAGTGTATTGATACAAATATAAAGTTAATTTTGTTATGCTATATGTATATTTCTACTTTACGATACTATTTTATGCAATTCCTTATAAATTTTAGTGTATAAATAAGAAATATAGGTTAACAGTTAGTTATTTTTAATAATCAAAATTATAGTCATGTTAGTTAAGATTTTCAATATACAAAGATATATTTTAATTACATAGATAATCTTCTAACACTTGAAAGACCTACAGAATATGCCATTTAAAATGTTTTATGAGCTTAGACTTCTCTGGGCAATGATATATGTCTGTTGCTTGTATCAACAATCTACTATAAGAGGATGATAGGCATCAATGAAACTCCACATGAGAGTTTACTTTCTTTGTGGCAAAATTTGGCCACTGGGCAAGGGACTGTTCTTGCTTTGACTACTTAAAAATATGCTGTATAAACTGGACATACATGATCCATAGGAAAGAGACCTCTGAACTTTGCCAAAACAAGCCAAGATAAATCCTTCAGACTTCTGCTTCACAGTGATTGCCAGAATTTTACAGGACATAGGGAGAAGCAACTGACAAAATTTGCCAAAAAAGACAAAATTGTCCTTCAAATTTCCTGTTCCAGTAGTAATTCTGCCAGAGAGTTGTGGCCTGTAGTTTGAAGACGTGTTTCTCAATGATCCAAAAATTTTTGAGTGACTGTCCAGGTAGATATTGCTGTCATTTCCAGATTTTTGAAAGATTCTTGCAGATTTATATAAATAATATTTTATCCTTCTTTGGACTTTGATATAGTTGATGATTAGATAATTATAATTAGAATTGTCCTTAGTCATAATAAAATGTAAATTAGATATAAAACTTTGGACTCAAGAGTACAAGATGGATGATAGAATGATTTTTTTTAAATTTCACTAACTACAAAAAGACTAAATATTGTAACTGTAATTCTTTCTTGACAGATGTTTTGTTATATGTGATTTTGCTATGCTAAAATTGAAACCTTCCTTTTTGATTAGACAGAAAATGGGAAGTGATGTGGAATTTTTATGTACAATGTAAATTACCTTTGAATAATAGAAGAATTGTTTTGGCCTATGAAAAAGCAGATTAAAGACAGTCAGGAAATCAAAGCATAAATTAAAGGAGAAGTAGGGCAGTCAGGAGAGCTACCACAGATTGCCACTCAAGAGAGCAAGATGTAATGAAACACATGTTAAGCCATAGTTTAATATGAGCCTCTGTTTGCTTTTGGTTTTGTAAGTGGCATTTAGAATGCAGGTGAGAAGATTCCTTCAGACCATAGGACTGGATGGGTCAGAAACCTCTGGGTACAGAAACATCTGAGAGCTCATGTTTAAACCCACAAGTAGAATGTACAGACAGTACAAGGCAAGACAACAGGCCTTTGAAACTTCAAAGCTATTCACATGATACACCTCTTCCAAAAATGCCACTACTCCTAATCATTTCCATCTAGTTTAATCTAGGGGGATCAAGAATTCAAACATATCAGTACCTGAAGGCTCTTTCATTCAAACTACTATACATGAATATTAGTAAATCAGAAATACAAATGTATGTGATAAAGAATATTCTCCATAATTGTTCCTTAGTTTGCAGGATAAAATAATGAAATTTATTTTTGCTAATTCATCTTTTATGAAACTACAGTACATAAAATTATCATAGAGAATTATGACTCATAATTTGCTTAAATTAAAAATAAAGGTTTAGTCTGGAAGCACATAAGTAATATAATAAACTTCCTTGAGAAAAAGTTAGTATAATCTGAATTAAAAACAGAGAAAATAATCTTTGATTTGTAGACTCTTTTGTTGCCGTAGAGATTTAGTCATCACTATTTAAAGTGCCCACACAATAGATATATATTCAGAGTATCAGTAGGCACCTGTTTGGAAAAAATGACTCTGTAATTTTATGTTTATTAGAAGTCATGACTATTATTGGAATAACTGAGCAGATTAAGACTGACAATGTTTCATTGTATGTCTGTACTAAAATAAAAGAATCTTATATATTACAACAAAATGTATATTCCAGCCACACCACATAATAGTACTCAACAAGCAGTAATAGATAAAATTAATGACACTTTAAAAAATATAGGGGAAATAAACCCCCACAGATATATTACAAAACATTTTAACTCTAAACTATTTTTATTTTCTTTTTAATTTTTTTAAAAAATTAACATAACTTTTATTGATGCATTGTGTTACAATGTGGTTTCTTGGTCCCAGGCAGCCAGAGGCCCAGACCCACAGACCTGCTGCACCAGACCCCTTAGCTGCCAACCTCAGCTGATCAGGCCCCCAGAAATTACTCAGACCCTTATATTAACTTCATGCTGTTTGGTCTACGGCTTTAGGCACATTGCTAGCTAGCTCTTACATCTTAAATCAACCCATTTCTATTAAGCTGTTTGCCACATGGACTGTGGCTCACCTGTGTTCCTTATATGTTGCTCCTTTGGCCTTCTGGCTTGGTCTGTCTGACTCCACCCTGCTCTTCCTACCTATTCTGATTCTGCCTCCTACATTTTCTATGGTGCTTGTCATGGGCAAAAACAGATCCTTTATTTAAAGATTGCTATTCACAGCATACAGAAAGACATTCCCATATCAGCGTTGGAAATTTCAGATTATGCTCTGAAATCTGACTCATATCCCAGTCTCTTGATAACTCCCTCTCATCCCTGTACTATGTCCCCCCAATTAACTAAAAACAAATCAAAACATTAAAAATATCACCATCATCTTCCTAACACTTCTTTATTCTTGAACGTGGCACCATTAGTCAATTTTGTCACTCACTATACCACTTTTACCAAATTAGCCCTACCCACAAAATCTTCATTGCAATGAGTCTATGGTCTGGCTCAAGTCCTCTTGTATATCCTGCTGTTTCCCAAAGTTATGAAGAGCTTTCAGTTCCTGTTCTGCAGAACCAGTTCCTTGGAGCAATCCAGCAGGTCATAGTTAGGGCACCTGTCCAACCCAAGGCCCAAGATGTAAGTTTGTGTGGTAGTTAACCTGGTCAGTCTCGACAAGACAATCCCCTCAGGAGAAGGACAGAGCCAGCTCTCCTAGACCTATGCCATCAGGGTCAGCAAAGGAGAAAGGAATGACAGCTATGAAGAGACATTGGGTAGTAGAAAAACATGCTAAATTAAATAAGCCTGTATACTTTAAAGATTCATTAATAGAAAACAAGTTATGTGGTATTTTGGGAAAATGTTTTGCTTTTGTTTCCAAGGGAGAAGAAAAACTATAAATATCATCAAGAGTGATAAAATTTAGATTTGAACAGGAAAGACATCTTGATTAGAAGAGGTGATAATTCATTAATAGTAAGGCCATTCAACCTAAACTAACATATAAAACTAACAAACATTTTTAATTTTTTCAGATATAACCTGCAAAATCAAAAAAGAACTTTCAAAAGATAGGGTTGAAGCAGGACTTCATTTTCATGTTTTTAGAAAAACAAAAGCATCCCACAAGGAAACTGAAGAAAACTTTTACCAATTTTACTGAGACATCAGAAGAAGGAGGAGGAGGAAGAGGAGGAGGAGGAGAAGAAGTCATCAAATAAATTGTTCCAAAAATAAAAGAATAAATTTGTCTATTGCATAGCACACTTTCAGCAGGATACAATTTGATATACTTTCCCAAATATATTTTTGCTGTTCTGTATATACACACAAGGTTAATGGTCTCTTTGTAGTCCTAATTCAATTAATAATTAAATATGATTTTTGAGTGAAAGTATTGCTCTCTTCTCCTCTAAACCTAAGCATGCTTTTTAAAGAAAGATCCAAGATCTCCTTCTCATGCCAGAAGAGCCACCTTCTATGAGACAGAAGAAAAGCCAAAATTAAGGAACTATTGTAATGCAATAATCTCATAATCTTTTTGTTTTATTTTGATTCTTTAAAACTTTTCTTAATGTATAAATACTATCACAAAATTATATGTACATTTATATATTATATATTTAAAACTTGCTGTTGTAATATAAATGGTCAAATAGAATACTAACTAATTCTAGAAATAGGCTTTATTTAGCTTCCTGTATGTGAATTTTAGGGTTGAGTCTATAGCAGGCAAATAGGAACTTAGTTTATGTACGCCAGATGCATTTAGCACATTGTAGTTCTTTAACCTCTCCAAGATTTCTGCTTATGACATTTGAAGGTTTAAAATTTCTATAGTGAACTGTGACCATTCCTAGAAATCACCAATGAGGTCTCCAAGAAGATGGTGGAGTCCTGCAATAATAAATCCACCTAGAGTATGCTATCACCATTACAATGACAAACATCACCAAAAAGTTCAACTACTCAAGATGACTTTTAGCAGTTAGCTAAGTTGGTCCAGACTTGTAGACTACTTTAATCAAGACATTTAATAAGCTCTAAGTTTTCCCATCACATCAAGACTGAACAACGACTAGATCTCCCAGGACTTCATCAGGGTCTCAATTTTCTCAGTCTTCTAAACATACTATCACCTCAGAGAAGAGAAGGTAACATTAAGAAACAATGTCAATATTCCCAAGAGGTAAGTAGGTGGGTTTGGGTTGATTGATGTGATGTAGGATGTCTCTCTATATGCTATGAATTTACTTTATTGCCATTTGTCAATAAAGGGTCTGTTTTGGCCAATGGCAAGGCAACTAAATGGCAGGCCAGCAAAACAGACCTCCTGAGAAAATCTGTTAGCAAGAAGCTAAGAGACCTTGTTTCCTTTTTGTCTGTAAGAACAGAAATGTTAAATTTATCATATATAGCTAAAAATTGTACTAAGGCTCTTATGAGACTTCAGAAACCAAGCCTTGTTAAAGCTTATATTGTATGCTCAAATCCACTTAGCACTCTGTAGCCAGACCTACTTAAGAGACATAGCTAGAAAGCTGGTGATTTTGCTTTATTTCTGTCTTTTAGAACCTTTTGTAAGCTTTCTCAGGCTTTATGTGAAGGTATGTGCACCATATTGGAATGCCATTTGTAGTAAGAAGTTTCTCTGTCCTGCCTGGCTGGTCCTGCAGCCACTTAGTCCCAAAGAAACATAGAGATGTTTATAATTATAAGGTGTTTGGTCTATGTCTCTGGTTTGTTACTTGTTAACTCTTATGTTTTAAGTTAAGCCATACTTCTATTTATATTTAGTCACGTGGCTTGATATCTTTTGGATTAGAGCAGCATTCTAATCCCACTTCCTCTGTGCCTCACCTCTGCTCTTTAACTTTCCAGAATTCTCCTAGTCTAGTTGCCCCACATACACTTCCTCTCTAGCTAGCTGACCAATAAGCATTTTATTAAACCAATAGGAGTGAGAAATACAATGTACAAAAACATAGTCCCTCAACAGCAACATCCCTTTCTGAGAATCTTCTGTCCATTAAATGTTGCTGACAAAATTAGATTTATTACTTTTAGGGTGTGGCCACTGGTAGGTTTTCCATAATCCATTGTTGATGCCTACACCCATGAACACGTGGAATATGTTAAGTGTACTTAGTGAAATACCAAAAAACAATACAAAACCCCAAAAGAAGACATAACATTTGGGGGGCTAAGTATTAGGAAAACAAATGGAGTCAGAAATGGGAGAATAAATATGTTTTATTGTATACATGTATGAGCTTATCATAGAAAAAACCTTTCAGACCAGACTTGAACATGTATCAAAGAAAAGAAAAGTAAACTTTCAGGCCAGATTAGATATCAGGTGATACCCTACTGATACATGTGTGACGCTGCCTCTCTCCATGTCCCAAAGTCACAACATGTGGTAAAACATATTATCTACAGCAATCTATAGACACATACTATTACCTTTTTACATATTAAATGCAAATTTTGTAATTGTATAGATTTCTAGAAGGAAATGGTCTCTAGACTGAGCACATAATTTTCAACTAAAGCCTTAGGACTTGAGTCTAATTGATATTTTGTATAAATTTCTCCAGTTCTAATATGGAACAAACGGTATTAACAACTTTTCACTTAGAAGAAGTTTATAGATTGTTTTGTCAGCCCATTTAAGTTCTCTAGCAAAATGGCAAAAATTCTGGCATCTAACCAAGATTGGACTAAGTAATTTCTTATGTTGGGAATTATATATATATATATATATATATATATATATATATATATAAGTTCATTCCTTCTTTTTCAGTATTTAATATTACTTCCTTTATAAAGTCATTTGTTATGTAGAAATGAGGATTACCTGTGTCTTCAGTTATCTTTAATGAATTCCCAAATCTGACAAAACTGAAACAAACAAACAAGATCACATAGGCTTAGAGAGGAAGACGCTATGCTGAAAAATATAATCAAATACTAAGAATCTTGAGAAGATTGCTTTGCTTCCAAAGTCCTTGGCCTGCTCTGGCCTTATAGACCATGTTTGTCTCCATCCATACGGATTTAAACTCTTACAGTGGAGTCCTTCTGCCTCCTGCTGTAACAAGCAGAGATTTTATCCATTTTTATAAACATAGTAGCCACCATTTGACACTTTATTCTGTTTGTTTGTATTTATTTTTTTGAATGTCATTTTTATCTATGTATCCCATGCTCCCCACCACTTTCCTCTTCCCAGTCCCTCCCAGTCATCCCTCAGACTCGCCCCTCCTAATCCACCCACTCCCTTCCCACAAAGTGCAAGCAGTCCTAAGGTAGATCAGCTCAGCTTGGCACATTCACTCCAGGCAAGTCCGAATTACTCATCCCAAAGTCAAAGCCGGGTTGATTGTTCCTCTGCAGGGAATGGGCTCCAAGATGCCAGCCTATGCCCAGGAACACATCTGATCCCACCAGTCAAGACTGCACATACTAATCATACCAGTCGACAGTTGCTTATGCTTGGAGGGCCTACCTTCTTTTAGATCTCCAGTGGCTATTCTTGATTCAGTGAGCCCCCAAGCTCCAGCCACCCTGCACTTTGGGAATTTTCCTCATAATCCTTATTCCCTTAATGATACATACTCTCCTCCCCAGCTCTCAGCTGGACCAGAAGCTCTGCCCAGTGCTCAGTCACGGATCTCTCTGCTTCCACCTCTATTCTTTGTTGGACGAAGGTTCTGTGATGACACTTAGGGTGGTTAATCATTTGATTACAGGGGAAGTCCTGTTTAGGCACACGCCTTGGAGACTTGGTTGGAGACTTTTCCATGAACATCCTGTGAGTTCTTGGAGGTTTTCCTAGCATCCAGTCTCTTTCTGTCGATTTATTCTCAAGAGTCTTCATTTTGTCTATTTGTTCTTTTAAGACAGCTGTACTAACCTCATGATTTGCATATTGCTCCATAGGGAAGCCATCTCTTCGCAAGTCCAGGATAAAAACTTGTCCTGCTTTCTGCATTAACTACTAAGAACTCCTCATATTAAGTTCTCAGAATAAAGTGCTCTGTTCTGCTCCTGGGACTGCTTGTGCTCAGTATCCCTTGTAAGGAAAGAAACAAAGATGAAGAAGGAGAAAGCATGTGGAAGAATAAATATTTCTGGGGCCGTGCTGATATGATGTATTTCTGTTCATGCATGAGATTGCCTGTCTTTATTTCTAGAGTGGGCTTGTGAGATTTAGAAGGTTAAGGGAGAAGCACTCGTGCTTTTGTGGCCACTCTGATAAATACCAAAACGCATGGTCCATGTGATTTCTAGAGAGTCTGTATGCTCTCTCTACATACGTGTTTTATGACAAATAATTTTAGAATATAAATATAAATCAAGAACACAATAATTGAAAAAAAGAAAAAGAAAAACTGTTTTGTACTTTATTTTGTTTGTTCATAACCTTTCATTTCTGGTTTTTTTTTTTTTTTTTTTTTCAGGATCTAGGGGAGATATTGTGATGACACAGGATATTCTCTCCAATTCTGTTAGTCTTGGACAGTCAACTTCCATTTCCTGCAGGTCTAGTAAGAGGCTTGTATATGATGATGGCAAGACTTACCTTCATTGGTTCCTACAGAGACCAGGCCAATCTCCTCAGATCTTGTTCTATTTGATGTCCTCCCTTGCCTCAGGAGTCCCTGAGCAGTTCACTAGCAGTGGGACAGAAACAGATTTTACTCTGAAAATAAATAGAGTAGAAGCTGAGGATTTGGGTGTTTATTACTGTTTTCAAAATGTAGAGTATCCTCCCACAGTGACACAGGCCCAAAGAAAACTTCCCTGTCAGAGGTGATAAAGTTGCATCAAAGTTTCTTGGTTTTGGTGGAAAATCCTGCAGTCACCATGGCTGAATGTGTACTTAAAAACCGTTTGCCTCTAACTTTAAGGCAAATTGAAATTTGCCTATTGAAATTCAGCTATTGAAAATATTGTTTCCTGATATTAGCCATTCTGGAAGCTGTAGGGTGTTTTGATTTGCATTACTCCGATGAATAAAGATATTGAGCAATTTTTTATTTGCCTTTGAACCATTTATAATTTTACCATTGAAAATTCAGAATTAGTACTGAACTCAATTTTTAATTGGGTTATTTCAGTTTAGGGGTTCTAGTTTTTTGAGTTCTCATACATTTTAGAAATTAGTCCTCTGACAAATGTAGGGTTGGTAGAGATCTTTTCTCATTCTGTTTTGTCTTATTGACTGTTTCCTTTGCTTTACAGATGCTACTCCATTTCAAAAGGTCCCAGTTATTAATTGTTGCTCATGTTGTCTGCTACTGGTGTTATATTTAGGAATTGGTCACCAGTGCCAATGCATTGGAGAGTATTTCCCACTGTCTTTTCTGTCAAATTCAGTGTAGCTGAGTTTACACTGAAGTCTTTGATCCACTTGGATTTGCATGTTGTGTAGGTGATAGCTATGGATTTATTTGTCTTCTCATATTACAATGCAGTTATGACAACATCATTTGTTAAAGATACTATCTTTTTCCCATTGAATATTTTTGGCCTCTTTGCCAAAAATTGGGTGTTCATAAGTGTGTGGGTTAATGTTGGGATCTTTGATTTGATTTCATTGATCCATAAGTCTGTTTTTTGTCAGTAACAGGCTGTGTTTATTACTGTAGCTCTATAATATGGCTTGAAGTCAGGGATGGTGATACCTCCTGAAGTTCTTTTACTAAGCAGGATTGTTTTTAGCAATTCTGGGTTTTCTGTTATTCCATATGAAGTTGAGTATTAGTCTTTTAAGGTCTGTAAAAAATGTATTGAAATTTTGATGGTTATTCAATTGAATGTGTAGATTGCTTTTGGTAAAATTGCCATTTTAGTATGTTAATTCTACCTATGCAGGAGCATAGGAAATCTTTCCGTTTCCTGATACTCTCTTCAAATTCTTTCTTTAATGATTTAAAGTTTTTGTCAATCAGGTCAGCTTCTTCTTTGGTTAAAGTTACACCAAGATTTTTATTGCTATTTTCAGGTATTATAAAAGGTGATGTTTCCCTTATTTCTTTCCAGCTATTTTATCCTTATTATAAATGAGGGATTTTGATTTTTTTTTAGTTAATCTTGCAATTTGCTATACTGCTGAAGGTGTTTATCAGTTGGAAAAATTCCCTGGTAGAATTTTGGGACACGGACACACACACACACACACACACACACACACACACACACACACTCACACACTCACACACACACACTCACACACACACACACACACACACACACACACACACACACACACACACTTCTATCATCTGTGGATAGAGACAGATTGGATTCTTCCTTACAATTTGTATGCCCTTAATCTCCTTTTGTACTCTTACTGCTTTAAGTAAAACTTTGAGAACCATATTGAATGGACAAAGAAAGAGGACAGTCTTGTTCTTGATTTTAGTGGATTGCATTGAGCTTTTCTCTATTTAGTTTGATGTAGGCTATCAGCATTCTGTATACTGCATTTATTATATTTAGGTATTTTCCCTGTTTTTCTGATTTCTTCAGGACTTTTATCATGAAGGAGGGTTGGATTTTGTAAAAGGCTTTTTAAGCATCTAATGAAATAATAATGTGATTTTTTTTCTTTCAGTTTGTTTATGTGATGGATAACATTCACAGATTTTTGTATGTTTAAACATTCCTGCTTTTCTTATGAAGCTTACTTGATCATGGTGGATGATTTTTTTTGATAGGTTGGTGGATTGTCTTGCCAGAATTGTATTGAGTATTTTGTCTCTATGTTCATGTTGGAGATTGGTTTGTAAATCTCTCTCTTGTTACACCTTGTAGTAGCTTTGCTAGCAGGGTTATTTTAGTTCCTTCATTTTCTAGTGTATGGAAGAGTTCTGAAGAGCATTGGTATTAGTTCTTCTTTGAATGTCTGGTAGAAATCTGTGCTGAAACCATTTGTCCTGGGCTTTTTTACTTTGAACTCTGTATAAAACAGCTTCAATTTCTTTTTGGGTTATATGTCTGTTTAAGTCATCTGTCTGAACTTGATTTAAATTTGGAAAGTTGTACCTGTCGAGAAAGCTGTCTAATTCTTTTAGTTTTACCATTTTTGTGGAGTGTAGATTTTTAAAGTATGACCTGATAATTCTCCAGATTTCCTGTGTGTCTCTTGTTATGTTCTACTTTTTATTTCATATTCTGCTAATTTGAATATTGTCTCTGTCTACTTCTTGGTTAGTTTGGATAAGGCTTTATCTATTTTTTTTTAACTTCCCAAAGAACCAACTCTTTGATTAATTGATTCCTTGTAATGTTCTCTTTGTTTCTATTTTACTGATTTTTTTTCCAGATGTTTAATTTTTTCCTGCCATCTACTCCTTCTAGGTGAGTTTTCTTCTAATTGTTCTAAAGACTTCAGCTGTGTTGTTAGTTCTCTTTTGTAAGATTTAAGCCAATGCTGGAAAGGATGAAGAGCAAGGGAAATACTTCTCCATTGTTAGTGGGAGTGTAAACTTGTGCAGCCACTCTGGAATATAATATGGCAGTTCCTCAGAAAACTTGGAATCAATCTCTCCAAGGATCCAGCAATACAATTATTCACCATATACCCAAAGGATGCACATTCATACCCCAAAGGCATTATCTTTACTCTGGTTATAGCGAAACTATTTGGGATAGCAAGAACCTGGAAACAACATAGATGCCCCTCAACTGATGTAACAATGCAATGGAATTTACTCAGAAGTCTAAAAAAAAAAGACATCCTAAAATTTGCAAGCAAATGGATGGATTTGGAGAATATCCTACTGAGTGAGATAACACAAGAACAAAAATATATGTATGTGATGCACTCACACATAAGTGGATTTTAGTAAAAAAAATCTAAAAAACACAACCCCTGAACATCTTGGAGTTAGAAAGAACCTAAACCAGACATTCAGGGATTCCTTAGTGAGAGAAAATAAGGAAGATCACCTTAGCAATTTGAGCTCATAACAGGGGCCCAACAAAGATGTGGTGGAAATAATCATGAGAAAAGGAGGTTATTGAATGAGCAAAGCAACAAAGAAGGAGAAAATAAAGAGACGGATAGCTTGTCAGAGGAAGCCTATTTGGGCCTTACAAGAGACAGATTGCTCAGGCAACCTCTAAGAACTCATAGGATGGCCCTGGCTAGGTCTTTAAGGAATAGTGAATTGGATGCCTACAAAGGACTTCCCCTATAATCAAATGAATAACCATCCTGTCAGCACAGAACCTACATTCAACAGTGAATGGAGGTGGAGGCAGAGATCCATCACTGAGTACTGGGCTGAGCTCCTTGTCCCGCTGAGAGGTGGGAGGGAAGACAGTCTATATGAGAAAGGGGATAGGGATTATGGGGAGGAGTCTCACAGAGATAGCTGGCTGTAGTTCTTAAGAGATAACTAAATCAAGAATAGCCACTAAGAAACCATCTGGTAAAAGGGAGATGTTTCCAAGTTTGGGCAACTGTTGATTGGTATGGGTAGTATGTGTAGTCTCTAGGAATGAGATCAGACTGTGTTCCTGTGTGCGTATTGGCGACTTGGAGCCCATTCCCTGTAAAGGAGAGCCTAACCCAGTCTTAATATTAGGATGAATAAATCAGACTTCCCTGGATTGCATGCTCCATGCTGTACTAACCCACCTTGGGACATCTTGACAATTTTGAGTATGGGATCAGGGTATGAGGGTATGCTGAATGCTTATGGGAGAGACTGATAGGAGGAAAGCAATGGTGGGCAGGAAAATACATCGAAAAATAAGTTTTGAAAATAAATAATTAAAAAATTATGATACCAGGTTTAAATCAGGATAGATTAAATTTGCTTTTCCAAGTGAATTTGAGAATTGTAGAACTGATACTACATCTTTGTTATTGCTTTTAGATTTTTAATCTAACAGACTTGCATCTTTAGGCCCTCAATCAAAATAAGCTCTTTGAACAAAATTTCAAATATTAAAATACATGCATTTACAACTAAGAAAAAACAGAAAATATTGTTTCCTAGGAATGGACACTTTACTGAGAATATATACTGGAAGATAGCATGGCAGCAGGCTGCCTTCAAATATCAGGTGTTACCGTGTTTTACAGGATGTGACAAGTGCAGTCATTTATGTTTGGCAGCAGACAGGACCACATCTTGAGCAAAACCACTTCAATGTGCATATCTTTAGTCCTTCACTTCATCTTTAACCTCATTTCCAGACTGCATGTAACTCAAGATAGTTCTATGGATGTACTTGTCCCACTTTCCAAAATGATAGAATTGAATACAGTAAGTTTTTCAAAATTTTACTTTCAAGTTTTCTTATTAAGGAGATTTGTTGAATATTGGTGTCAATCCCATGCCTTCTGTCTCTGGTGCCAGACACTGGACTCTCCCTCAGTGATACAATCCAACTATGCTATCCCCCTCTGATCCCACATTATGCAACAATAGAAGATTTTTTGAGACTTTGTAGGAAGAAGTTGCTGGAAGATTCAAAATAAGAATAGCTGAGTCCTCAGAGTAAGTGGCACATCTATACTTAAAAAGTAATTATTATCTAAAATAAATAAAGAATTAAATTTATAGTCAAGTTAATCAATGATAAATATAACAACCTAGTCCAGAAATGAGCTGAAAAAATAAACATGTATTTCACAAAATAAAATAAAATAAACAACTTCTATTCTTAAAATTTTCTGTCACTTATTTCTATTCCTGGGCTTGGAAATGAATAATATAGCTCCCTATTATTGGTTGAGCATAGCACTAATATTATTCTCTTCTTTGATCATCTGTGAGTCTCTGTTTCAGCCACAGTCCACTGCAAAAGGAAAAAAACTATAATGAGATCTGAAGAAGGAACTAACATGTGTGTCTATAGATATAAATTTGGAAGATTACTTAACACTGAGTGCATTTAGCAAAATAATAAAATTTGATTGGTTCTTGTTACTAAAATTTTGATTCTTAGGCATATTTGCATCATCAGACATATATTTCTACTAATGGGGTAAACCTTAAGATGAAGTTTAAAAAGCTGTTGGGAAAAAAACAACATCTGTGTCACACTTGATTGCATGATCAAATCTTGCATTCAAAGTAAGATATCACATCTTGGTAAGAATGTCTGTTTTTTTTGTCCCTCAACAGCTCATATAACACCTTTCAGTACAAGAAAAAATACCAAGGTCTCCCTTCTTTCTTGTCAAAACTCACTTGAATATTTAAAATCATTTTACAAATATGGATATATTTATAGAAACAGTAGTTCTGCATCATATTCCAATTGGGAATGGTCTTGTTTTGCATGAAATCTCTGTGATAAACATAATAACCACAGTTTATATATAGGTTTTATTTTGAATTAATGTTTAAAATTAGATTTCATGAGGGAAGGATAGAGGGCATAGCGACTAGATAAAAACTGAGTACTCACTTCTTGAACTACATGTAGGAAGAAAAGAACAAAAATGAAATGGTTTGCAGATGCCCCCAGTAACATACTCTTCAAGCAAGTCACAACACATGCAATAAGTACAGTGCAAGCAACTGAGAATCAAGAATTTAAACACTTGAACTTCCTGGGTACATTCTCTTTGAACTTACTACAGTAACCAAGAACAATGAAAATCACCCACATTAGTTGATAAATCTTTAGTATTCCCCTTATCATTTCTTGAAGGGAAGTATCCCAAACCTGGCTCAGGGATTTTTGTTTGACAACATACAGCTTCAGAGACGAGCAAAATGCCTAGTGTAGACTAACTCTTCTAGAACTCATTTATAATAGTAAGAATATGTATGAAAAAGATCAAATAATATGTTATTTTATGACCTTTTACAAGATCCTATGATTCTTCCTTACCCAAAACCCTTCTTAGTACTTTCTATGCATGTATTACTGCACTTAACACTGACTATCCATTATTCTCTTTTCCTCTTTTGTGTCACCTGTGTGTTATCTCTCTCACTTAAGATTTTCCTTTCCCATTCCCACCACAATTGTTTCCCAGTTTCAACAATTACTCCACATTAAGCACACAGCTCAACATACTACTAGAGACAATATATTTTTCCCCAGCTATATCCATTTTCTGGGAATTTTACAATTTATTTTTTTATACAAATAAGGATTGTTTTACCAATAAAAAAGGAAGTTATGTTGGTTGTTGGGAAACTGAATGCTACTGAAGGAAAATCATATTAATTGAAGGAACTGAATATAAGAATTACAAGTGTTACTTGGTTTCTTTCATGCATATTTATGAAACACTATATAAATACATGTAGTCACATGTATGCATATGATACAAATTGGAAGTGAACCTTTCCAGAGGAGAAAACTGTTGTTATGGGTGTGGTATCATGGTTTTAGAGGATGCTGAGGTGAATAACTAATGATCAACGTGCTTATTAGTAAAGTTACTAATTTCATGGACAAACAGAGGGGAATAGCATAGTTGGGTTGTATCACTGAGGGAGAGTATAGTGTTTGGCACCAGAGACAGAAGGAATTGGATTGACACCCATATTCAACAAATCTCCTACATGTAAGCACCTCAAATTTGTGTTTTGATCTACTATAGTTTTATCCAATAAAGTTATGATTTTCTACTCACAGTTATAAAGATCAAAACATATAAAGCAGGAGTATGAAACTAAGCTTCTCATCTGACTGTCAAGGCACATTTTATCGGTTCAAAGCTTGACTCAGATGCAACTACTCTTTAAGATTATAGGCATATTTAACACAGAAAATTTAAGAGACTTTCTTTCAGTGAAACTGACCTCACTTCACCTCAACTGCACAATCACATGTCTAGAATGGCTTTCCTAACACAGTAAACAATATTTTTTCCACCATGCCACATCATAGAATAACAGGCAGTGAAGCCTGCAGGAATAGATTGGATGGTAACTTCCTATTTTGATTTTTCCAAACTGCAACTGGAGAAATATCATACTCTATATCATGAAATCAACTTCAGGCTTACAAAAATTGTCTTAGGGTTTTATTGATATAACTAAACACTATGACCAAGCCATTTTTATAAATGAGAACGTTTAATTGGAGTAGCTTGCTTACACATTTAGACGTTTGGTTCATTAATAGTTCATGGTAGGGAATATGAGAGACCTAAAAGCCTGTCTACACAGTGGCACAGTACCTCCAACAAGTTCATTACCACTCTAACAAAATCACATCTCCTAATAATGACATTCCCTAGGACATTATTGGGGACAATTACACTTAAACAAACACAGAAGTCAAGGCTACAACTCTCCATATTTTCTATGCTGAGTGTGTAATCTTTTACAATAAAATCATTTTTGTTCTTATAACTTACCTGAACCACCAAATGCAGATTAAAAAGCAAAACAAAAGAAAGCAAACTTCAGATTTCTTGCTCAGTGAATACAGTGAAGAAACCCACAGATATGTAGGACATAAAAGGTTCATCATTGTAAAGCTAAGTTCAGTTGTCATGAGCTCAAATTAGTAGTAAGCTGAAATAGATCTTATGAATATTTGCATTATGAATTGTCAAGATGCAAAGAATTTAGGTTCTTTGTGGGGGCAGAGAAAATTGAGAATTTCTGAAACTCTATGAGTTCCTCCTATCCATGTACATGTGCAGCCTCTTTGATTATGCGAATGAATGAATTTGTTGCATTGTTTAACGTCCTGATCTGGATGGATTATCACTCAAAACACAAGTTTTTTTTAGAACATTGCTGTGGTTTTGTATAACAAATGCCTGTGATCAAATATATTATGGGATGTATCCTCCATTATAGAACATACTGAATTGATCCACTGAGCAGTAGTAGTACTCTGAACACCATGTATCACCATGTATCACCTTTTTTCTCTAATAACTGGCAAGCACTAGTGATATTTCTGCCAATAGTTTTGTCTTTTTTGGAATATCTTATAATTTAAATCATAAAGTAATGATGTACTCAGGCTGGCTTCTTTTGATAATATATTATTACGTTATCTCCATGAATTTTCAGAAATCAACCTAATTTCTTCTTTGACTTCAATGATATGTTATACCTATGTATGCTACAGATTATTTATCCATTCCATCTAAAAGGAAATTATGTCTAATTCCAGTCTTTGACAGTTACTAATAAAACTTCAATAAACACTCTTTGTTTATTTTTGTGTAGACATAAGGCTTTATATTCTTTAGATAAACAGAAAATGTACAGGATGGCTGGGTAAAAATATGCTTTACATTGTAACAAACCACCAGACTGTCATTTAAAGGTGTCTCACCATTTGAAAACTACAGGTTTTCCCAAATACATTTATTTCCTCATTTTGTTTTGTCGTTTCTCTGTATTTTCTACATATTCAAAGACACATGGGCATTTATTTCTTGCTCTTTTATTTGCTCCAGCACCATGTAATATATCATATGTGTGAGATTAATGGGGATATTATGTGAGGAATTAATTTACATATACAGTTTTACAAAGTACAATTTCAGGATACTATACCATATTCTAAAATTATGTAATTATATCATATTTTAATAAATATGTAAAATGAATAAAATTATTGTTTAGTTTCATTGTTGGGTTGAAGAGCCCCTTGAATATTTCAGACAGTAGTCTTTAATACAGAGATTTGAAAGCATCTTTGTCTCTTGTCTTTCACAGGTAAATATACGACATTTTTTAAAAGTTTGTCTCATAAAACTTTCTTTCATAGACCATCAGATTGGTGTTTACTAAATCACTATAAAACCCCAGGCTCACAAAAGTTTTCTTACACTATGCATTAAGATGCTCGAGTTTCAATTTGGTATTCAGCTTCATGATCACTGTCCGTTATTTATATGAGGGCTGAATTACTTGTGTCCAATTGGAGTGGTTTATAGGTATGCACATTTCCTGTTGTTTGTTGCAGGAATTTCAATTTGCTTATTGTCTTGCTTTTCACTAATTTGTGATCTCCCAATACTGTTATTTGATCCCAGCATGTTAGAAATAGGGTAATCATGAATACAATTGCTAACAGAGGAAATATGACTTCATCAGTCACTATATAATATGTAACCAACACTTGTCTATAGGCAAGTAAATTTTATATGGTAATTTGTTTAATTAATATCTGTATCCACATTTTTAAAAAAAAAAAACTAGAAGAGAAATGCATCAATGTGATATTCATGCTTAACAGTCAATGACAAGAGAAAAGTTAAAAGAACATTAAAAATACAGGGTGAGCTGCATGCCAGAGAAAAGGAATGCATTTACATTAATGCCTAAGGTTGTAGTGTTTCCCAAAACTAGAAAACAAAACAAAATCTTAAAGTAAGAATTAATGATCAAGTATCTCTAGTCGACATGCATTAATGACACAAAGAGTGGGGGAAGGATATATCTTATAAAATAAACAGGCTTCATTTTTATATTTGAAATGGGGGCTACAGAATATACTGCTTTGTATCTGGCCAAGAAAAATGGAAATATATGTTTATCAACAACACGATACAAACACTTCAGTAGTGTATTTATTAATAACTTCACAAAGTACAATTTATCCATATAGAAGATTAAGTGTTTTCATTAATAGAAGACCCAGAAATATATATATATATATACTATTTATTTGTTCGCAGAGATGGGTGTACATTTAAACAGTTGTACTCTAAAAATAAACTTAACTCACTAAAAGATATATGCTGTGTGATTTCATTCAAATGAGACTGGAGTAAAAAAGAATAAATAAACTTCAGAGTCAGCAAGTTTAGCTTGTTTGAAATGAAAACTTAAGAGAATTTCATCTAAAGAATATTTTCATGTTATAAAATGATGTACTATGTTTATATATGATATGAATCTTACTTCTATGTGTGCATTTCTTTATGAAAGAACAGTATTGTGGTAGCGCTTATTGTATACATTTATTTTTAAGCAAATTGCTGTGAGTCACTTTGATTATTGTAGTACTGAATAGGAGTACAGTCAATAATTTGAAGAGAGTGTTGAATTATATGCTTCCATCTTATAAAGTACACTAGAGCCTATGAGTAAAATGCTCTGGGAGTTCATTTCATCTCTTTGGATAATTATCTGTGTGTTTTAACTACATTCTCCTACACTCTGCATTGCAATTCTGTTTGGAATTTAAGAACCCCTCAGAACTGTATACTGCTATTTAGACCACAGTATTTGCATATAACCCCTCCCACAAGGAGGGCATTGTCCTTCTGGCCTGAGATAAAAGTCCAATTGTGCTCTTGACTTTACTGATAATTTTCCTTATTTCATCTTCTCAAAATGATGAGTCCTGTCCAGTCCCTCTTTCTGCTAATGTTCTGGATTCTGGGTAAGATTATATGGAGAGGAAAACAGAGAATGGGAAAAGAAGGGTGAGCTGTGGTTTCTGTGTCCTGTGGATGTGTGATGAAGCAGGTTCTGTACTGCAAGATGAACATGTCAGATTTAGTTGTGTAATAATGAGAAATTAGAGACAGGACCTGTGCTGAAATAAAGATTCTGACTTAGCTTGGATCAGATGTTATAGATTATAAATTGTATAACTCAGTCCCTAATTACTTTTTCTGAAATAATAATCTGATATATATATATATAGAAAAGAAAAACACAAAACTTACCATTACCTGACTTGAGATGAATAACAAGAATTTAAAATGATTGCTCAGAAAATTTGCACATGACTTTGTACTTTTCTATTATAATTTCAGGAACCAGTGCTGATGTTGTGATGACCCAGACTCCACTCTCTTTGTCAGCTTCCATTGGGCAATCAGTCTCCATCTCTTGCCATTCAAGTCAGAGCCTCTTACATAGTAATGGAAAAACCTATTTGAATTGGTTCTTACAGAGGCCAGGCCAGTCTCCAAAGCGTGTAATATACCAGGTGTCTAACCTAGATTCTGGAGTGCCTGATAGGTTTAGTGGCAGTGGGTCAGGAACAGATTTCACACTCAAAATCAACGGAGTGCAGCCTGAGGATTTAGGAGTTTATTACTGTATGCAAGGTACAAAACTTCCTCACACAGTGATACAGACCCTAACAAAAACCTCCTTGCTTGGAGAGGCCCAGCTGTAATGGGCTGTTTGATTTGAGAGGAACAGTTCACTTCACATTACAGTGAGATGCAGGCACAAAGAATCCTGTGTAAGTGTTTGCAAATGAGAACTCTGGATGACTTATCTGGCTGGATGTCATATATACATATGACATATATACATATACATATATAAATCTTCATGATTTTTCAGAAGTCAATCAGTTACTTTTTTGCCTTCGATGATATGCTATATCTATATATGCTACAGATAATTAATCCATTACATCTACACAGAAATTATGTTTAATTCCTGCCTTTGAGAGTTACTCATAATCCTTCAATAAACACTCCTTGTTTATTTTTGTGTAGACCTGACGTTTTATATTCTTTAGATAAACACAAAAGTTACAGGATGGCTGGGGAAAAATATGCTTTATATTGTAACAAAACACCAGGCTGTCATTTAAAGGTGTCTCACCATTTGAAAACTATAGGTTTTCCCCCAATGCATTTATTTCCTAATTTTATTTTGTTGTTTCTCTGTATTTTCTACATATCAAAGACACATGGCAGATCATTTCTTGCTTTATTTACTTGCTCCAGCACCATATATATGCATATGTTTTCTCAAAGAGATTGTGTTTGGTAATAGTGTCAGTTTTACTATATTGATCCTACCTATCCAAGAGTCTGAGAAATCTATTCAGTTTATAATATGTTCTTCAATATTTTTAATGACTTAAAATTCTTGTTATACAGATTATTCACTTTCATGGTTAGAATTATCTCAAGGTATATTATGTTATTTGTGGCTACTCTGAAGGGTGATATTATCCTGATTTCTTTTTCATCTGTTTTACAATTTGCAAATAAGAGGGATGCTGATTGTATTGAGTTAATCTTGTATCCTGCTATATTTCTGATGGTCGTTATCAGATGTAGGTGTTTACCAGTATAATTTTGAAAGTAACTTCTGCAAACATCTATGTCTCTGCTGTTATTGATATTTTTACTTATATTTTTCCAATTTGTATCTTTCTTGATCTCATTTTGTTATATTATTTATCTAGCTAAATCATTGAAAACCATTTGGAATAGATATGGTAAGAGTCGATAGCTTTGTCTTGTTCTTGATTTTGGTGAATTATTAAAATTTCTCTTCATTTAGCTTGATGTTGGTTGACATCTTTCTTTATGCTGTGTTTTTCTATGTGTAAGGCACTCACATAATATAAACACAGCTAAATATATCAAAATTTTTAAAAATAAATTTATTTGTATTATAATCACAGATATACACTCTAATTGCTTGTATGCCCTTTCAGGTATAAATAGTATTTTGCTATCATTGGTACATGTAGAGATTTTTTTGTAAGTGTTGTTGAATACTTGGTTGAGATTCATTGCATATCAATTTGCACACTAATCATATTAGCAAACGTTGTGTTTCATATTTTTATTGCTAATATCTTAATATATTTGATGCTATTGTTTCAGATATAAGTTGCAAGAACAAATATTTCATCTTTTGTGTACTCTGAACAAGTAAAGGTATAATTCATTTCTGGAATCAAAAAATATCCTGAGTTTTATGGACAGTTCATGACAGTAAGGTATTTTTACCACCATCGTTTGTTTCCTCATAAATTCATCATGAATATTCATTGACTCCAGTAGAAATTATCTTTGTGACACTATATGTTTCTGTTTAATTGCCATAATAATGGAATATGTCGATACATTTCATGCTGTTAAAATGGCGTTTCTGTTATGAAATAAACCTAGTACATCATGATTCACCACAGGAAGAAAACATTGTGGTATAAGTGGAGGATGCAAGGGTTCAGAAGAAAAGGAGGAAGAAAAAGTACTAACATAAAATTTACTTTGTTCCTTTTCTCCATATCTCAGTCATACCTTAAACACCAATCAAAGCAACATTGTAGAAAAGCCATCTGTGTTTATTACTGTGTGTAGTCCTTTCTCTCTATAGTACTAGCAATGGGAGGTTTAAAAGATGAGCCTTTACCCCTTGCAATGTTTCCATGTTAGTGAACATTTTCTCTCTTAATTATTTAGATATTTTTGTTTGTTTTATGTTTCTGCTTTGTCTTTCCTTATTTGAATGTTTCCTTATTTGAATGTACTCAGAATGTTTGTAGTTCTGATGAATACAGATTCAAATCTTTTCTCTCTCAACTAAACTTCATTTAGATAAAACACGCAAATAAAGAAATCATTTGTTTCCATCATTTACATGGTTATATGTTTTCTAGTCAGTGTACTATTGCCTGTAGATGATTGCAGAGGTGATATCATCCAGGGTGTAGCTTCAGTTATTCACTTTCCAAAAAGTTTTGGAGTACATTGTATGCCCATTATGCAGAAAATAAAAGCCACAGATTCATAAAAAAGTATTCCCTATTTATAAGAAGAAAGGAGAAGAGACAAGAGAGCTTGCTATCTGGAAAATTAAGCCTATAGAACATGGAGAAACCACACTCTGGCTTTGGTACCTAGGTGTACTCAAGTCCTAAAACATTATCAAGGGACAGGGAATATTTGTGACACTTAGCTTAAGGAGATGGAAGGCAAGTTTGTCTTTTCTCCATGTGGTAAATATGCAAGATGTAAGGGTCCAGTTCTATTTTCTAAGCTTGGGTGATGCAGTAGACATAATTATAGATATTATTTTTATAATTGAGAACAACTTGTAAGCCTTGAAATACCATAGATATGTTTTAAATTAGAAACTCTTTACTTCTGGCACATTCTCTGAATGTGTGAATACAAGATCAATAGACAAAAATATCAAATGGCAGGCAGACAAACACAAAAGTGATAAATAGACAGAAAATACTTATCTATCTATTGAAACATCCATCAATAATGCAATAAAGATCATTCATGAAGAATGCCTAAGATTATTTTTCAAGTTTTCTAAAAATTATTATTTTGTTCAATTTTGTGCCCTGTTTTGATTCTCTAATTTCATCTTCACATTAATAATTCTAAAATCTTCATTTTATGAAACATTGTGCTACAGAGTTGCCTTTAACTATAATATATTATAAACTGATCATAAAATGATTTGAGGAAATTGTTCAGTGTGTCCATCAATGTGACAATAGTCAGGTTTTAATAACTCATAATGGGACCAATGTTGCCAAATTGGTTTGAATCTGAGTAAAGTATGTGTAAGATGGGACAACAATGTCCTATCTCCCCATACAGAAGAAAAATTTTGACAGTACATATAGTATAATATATGTCTACTTGATCATGTTGGAAAATTTCTTTTTTGATATATTGGTGGATTTCTTTGCCATAATTTTATTGAATTTTTGCCTCTATTTCATGTGGGAGATTGGTTTGTAATTCTCTCTCTTTGTTAGACCTTGTAGTACTTTGCTAGCATGGTGATTTTTGTGTCATAAAAAGACTTCAGCAACGTTCCATCAGTTTCTACTGTATGGAACAGTTTTGAAGAGTACTGGTATTAGTTCTCCTTTGAATGTCTGGTAGAAATCGATGATGAAACCATCTGGTCCTTGGCTTTTATTACTTGTGATACTTTTAATAACAGCTCCTATTTCTTTTCAGGTTATATGAAAAGTCATCTATCTGATCGTAATTTAAATTTGGAAAGTGGTACCTGTTGAGAAAGCTGTCTAATTCTTTTAGGTTTACCGTTTTTGTGGAGTGCAGATTTTTAAACTATGACCTGATAATTCTCCACATTTCCTCTGTGTCTCTTGTTATCTCCCCCTTTTTGTTTCCAATTCTGCTAATTTACCCAAAGCCCTTCTAAGTACTTTCTATACATGTATTACTGCACATAACATTGACTATCCATTATTCTCTTTTCCTCTTTTGTGTCACCTGTGTGTTATCTCTCTCACTTAAGATTTTCCTTTCCCCCTCCCACCACCATAATTTCCCAGTTTCAACAACTACTCCACATTAAGCACACAGCTCTACATGCTACTGGACACAACATATTTTTCCCCAGCTATATCCATTTTCTGGGAATTTATACTTTCCTTTTTTTCTATACAAATAAATATTGTTTTACCAATAAAAAGGAAGTTATGTTGGTTGTTGGAAACTGAATGCAAATGAAAAAAATCATTTGAATCGACATAAGTGAATATCAGAATTACAAGTGTTACTTGGTTTCTATCATGCATCTTTATTAGACTCTACAAAAATACGTATAATCACATGTATGCATATGATACAAATTGGAAGTGAAACTTTCTAGCAGAGAAAACTGTTAAGTTATGGGTGTGGTATCACGGCTTTCCATGATGCTGAGGTGAATAACTAATGATCCACGTGTTTATTAGTAAAGTTACTAATTTCATGGACAAACAGAGGGGAATAGCACAGTTGGGTCGTATCACTGAGGGAGACTTCAGTGTCTGGCCCCAGAGACAGAAGGCATTGGATTGGCACCCATATTCAAAAATCTCCTACAGGAAAGCACCTCAAATTTGTGTTTTGATCTACTATAGTTTTATGCAATAGAGTTATGATTTTTTACTCACAGTTATAAAGATCAAAACATATAAAGCAGGAGTATGAAATTAAGCTTCTCATCTGACTGTCACAGTACATTTAATCAGTTCAGAGCATGTCTCAGATGCAACCAGTCTTAAGATTATAGGCATATTTAACACAGAAAACTTAGGAGATTTTCTTTCAGTGAAACTGAACTCACTCTATCTCAGCTGCACAATCACGTGTCTTAGAATGTATTTAACACAATAAATAATATTTTTTTCCATCATGCCATGCAAAATCACAGAATAACAGGCAGTTAAGCCTGCAGGAATACATTGCATGGTAACTTCCTTTTTTGATTTTTCCAAACTGCAACAGGAGAAATATCATAGTCCACATCATGAAATCAACTTTATACTTAAAAGATTGTCTTAGGGCCTTATTGCCTCAACAAAACACTATGACCGTAGCAATTTTTATGAATAAAAATATTTAATTGGCGTGGCTTGCTTAAAGTTTTAGAGGTTTGGTTCATTAATAGTTCATGGTAGGGAGTATGGGAGATCTCAAAGCCTGTCCCCACAGTAGCACAGTTACTCCAATAAGGTGATACCCACTCTAACAAAAACACATCTCATAATAATGACATTCTTTATGACATTATTGGGGACAATTACATTTAAACAACCACAGAAGTCAAGGCAACAACTCTCCATATTTTCTATGCTGAGTGTGTAATCTTTTACAAGTAAAATTATTTTTGATCTTATAATTTACCTGAACCACCAAATGCAGATTAAAAAGCAAAACAAAGCAAAGCCAACTTCAGATTTCCTGCTCAGTGAATACAGTGAAGAAACCAACAGATATGTAGGACATGAAGGGTTCATCATTCTAAAGCTAAGTTCAGTTGTCATGAGCTCAAATTAGTAGTAAGCTGAAATAGACTTTATGAATATTTGCATTATGAATTGTCAAGATGCAAAGAATTTAGATTCTTTGTGGGGGCAGAGAAATTTGAGAATTTCTGAAACTCTATGAGTTCCTCCTATCCATGTATATGTGCAGCCTCTTTGATTATACGAATGAATGAATTTGTTGCATTGTTTAACGTCCTGATCTGGATGGCTTATCACTCAGAACACATTATTTTCTTAGAACATTGCTGTGATTTTGTATAATAAATGCCTGTGAACAAATATATTATGATATGTATCCTTCCTTATAGAACATACTGAATTTATCCACTGAACAGTAGTAGTACTCTGAACACCATGTATCACCTTTTTTCTCTAATAACTGGCAAGCACTAGTGATATTTCTGCCAATAGTTTTGTCTTTTCTGGAATATCTTATAATTTAAATCATAAAGTAATGAAGTACTCAGGCCGGCTTCTTTCAATAATATATTATTACGTTATCTCCATGAATTTTCAGATATCAACCTAATTTCTTCTTTGACTTAAATGATATGTTATAGCTATATATGCTACAGATTACTTATCCATTCCATCTAAAATGAAATTATGTCTGATTCCAGTCTTTGCAAGCTACTAATAAAACTTCAATAAACACTTCTTGTTTATTTTTGTGTACACATAATGTTTTATATTCATTAGATGAACAGAAAAGTTACAAGATGGCTGGGGAAAAATTTGCTTTATATTGTACCAAACCTCCAGACTGTCCTTCAAAGGTTTCTCACCTTTTGAAAACTACAGGTTTTCCCAAATGCATTTATTTCCTCATTTTTTCAGTCATTTCTCTGTGTTTTCTACATATTCAAAGATACATGGCCATTTATTCTGTGCTTTATTATTTTCTCCTGCACCATATAATATATCATACGTGTGAGATTAATGGGGATATTATGTGAGGAATTAATTTACATATACTTTTTTATAAAGTACAATTTCAGGATACTATACCATCTTCTAAAATTATGTAACTATATTTTAATAAATATGTAAAATGAATAAAATTATTGTTCAGATCCATGGTTGGGTTGAGGAGCCCCTTGAATATTTCAGACAGTAGTCTTTAATACAGAGATATGTGCTGCAGACAGGCCCTCGTGGGGCACGGAGACCGATGGAGAACACTGGTCGGTGGAAGGAAAGGAGAATGGGATTTGGCAAGTAAATGACAGACAGACACACTCAGAGGGTTGAGTTAAAGCTGCTGCAACTTTACTGACTTTATCAGGTGATTATATACAGAAAGCAAAAGGGAACTTGGCAAGGCATCTAACCACGACATTTATGAGAATAGAACAATATGGGACATGTGCCATACATTGAATCTATTGTGAGCACCCCTTTTGGGCAGCTGTAAACAAGCATCTGCTGGCTTGTGGTTAGGGTAGGCAAGGCATGGTTAATGATTTTTAAGAAAATATTTACAATTACTTATTAATCTTACATGGGCATGGACTGTGTCCTTTTGAGAAGTTTTTTTGTATGCCCATTTTTCTTCATAGCCAAATGGACAGAGAGGACACGACCCCAAAAGGCTTTTCAGAAAAAGGGGCCAAACTGGTTTGCCCACTTTTGAGTTAAGCAGACACCAGGGTTTTTGCATAGGCTTTAATCTTTTAGAAAAGGGAAGTGAGTAATAGTTTCTTTTTTGTCCTTTATACACTATTCACCTGTTGCCATATTCATCATAAACTCCATTATATTGAGTTGCTCCTAAGAATGGTCTCATTAGTTCTGCCCTAGTTGCTGTCTACTATTCGCCATTAATCTTATACTGTACGTATCCCCTGGGAGAGCCCTGGAGTGGATTTTTGCTAATGCTTGTTTTTCTTAGTTACTGTGTTATTTATGAGAATTTCTTATCAGCTGTTCTATTTCCACTAAGTGATTGGTTTCTTAAGAACTTTTTTAGTTGTCTGAAATAAAGGAGGAGGTACTTCGTTCTGTTTCTCATCATTGACTGTGCTAGTTTTACTCCTGGCATTATAAATGGGTACATTTAGCCTCTGGCATGATACAATTAGCAGGAACAAAGAAAACAAGAAAAAGATTAAGGAAAAATAGACCAGGTGCATCATGGCCGAGAATGGGGTGACAAGGTCATCACACAGGCGCTGTATCAAGGAACTGGGGAACCATTCGCTCCAAGAAGCTCTGGCTCACCAACATTCCACCATGAGGGACAAATGATAGGCATTGGGCTTACACCGGAGGCACAGTGGATGCAGCATATTTGAAAGCATCTTTGTCTCTTGCCTTCCACAGATAAATATATGACATTTTTTAAGTTTGTCTCATAAAACTTTCTTTCATAGATCATCATATTGGTGTTTACTAAATCGCTTCAAAACGCCAGGCTCACTAAAATTTTCTTACACTATACATTAAGATGCTAAAGTTTCATGTTTACATTCCACTTCATGATCACTGTCAGTTATGAGGGCTGAATAACTTGTGTCCAAATGGAGTGGTTTATAGATGTGCACATGTCCTGTCGATTGTTCCGGGAATTTGAATTTGCTTATTGTCTTGCTTTTTTTCTAATTTGCAGCCTCCCAGTATTGTTATTTGATCCCTACATGTTAGAAATAGGATAATCATGAATACAATTGCTAACAGAGGAATATGACTTCATCAGTCACTATATGATATGTAACCAACACCTGTCTGCAGGCAACTAAATTTTATATGGTCATTTATTTAATTAATAACAGTAGCCATATTTTTTCAAAAAATCTGGAAACACATGTATCAATGTGATGTTCATGCTTAACAGTCAATGATAAGACAAAAATAAAAGAACATTAAAAATACAGACAGAGCTGCAGGCAAGGGATAAGGAAAGCATTTACATTTATGCCTAGGGGTTGTAGTATTTCCCTAAAACAGAAAACAAAACAAAATCTTAAAGTAAATATTTATGATCAAGTATCTCTAGTGGATATACATTAATGATACAAAGACTGAAGGAAGGATATACCTAATAAAATAAACAGGCCTCATTTTTATATCTGAAATGGGGGCTACAGAATATACTGTTTTGTATCTGCACAAGAAAAATGGAAATATATGTTTATTAACAATACGATACAAACACATTCATAGTGTGTTTATTAATAACTTCTCAAAGTACAATTTATCCATATAGAAGATTAAGTATTTTTCAGAAATAGATACACTATTTACTTATGCCCAGAGATGAGTGTACATTTGAACCAGTGTACTCTAAAATTAAATTTAACTCACTAAAAATTTATGCTGTATGATTTCATTCAAATGACATTGGAGTAAAAAAGAATAAATAAACTACAGAGACAGCAAGATCAGCTTGTTTGAAATGAAAACTTAAAAGAATGTCATCTAAAAGAACATTTTCCTGTTTTAAAATAATGGAATATGTTTATATATGTTATGAATCTTAATACTTACATGTGTATTTCTTTATGAAAGTACAGTATGAGTGGTAGTACTTATTATATACATTTACGTTTAAGCAAATTGCTGTGAGTCACTTTGATTATTGTAGTACTGAATAGGAGTACAGTCAATAATTTGAAGAGAGTGTTGAATCATATGCTTCCATCTTATAAAGTACACTAGAGCCTATGAGTAAAATGCTCTGGGAGTTCATTTCATCTCTTTGGATAATTATCTGTGTGTTTTAACTACATTTTCCTACACTCTGCATTGCAATTCTGTTTCCAGAGAGAATTTAAGTAAATTTCAAATTAGACAATGAGCCTAAATTGTTAATCCATATTTACAACTGATTTAAACTGCATTGTCAACTTTTCAGCAGCTTGCTAGTCCCCATCAGTCATCACATTCTTTTATTGCTTGCACTCCCTATAAGGAACAAGATTGTTTCGAATCATTCTTGGAATTTAAGAACCCCTCAGAACTGTATACTGCTTTTCAGACCACAGTATTTGCATATAACACCTCCCCCAAGGAGGGCATTGTCCTTCTGGCCTGAGATAAAAGTCCAACTGTGCTTTTGCCTTCATCCTCTCAAAATGATGTGTCCTGTCCAGTCCCTCTTTCTGCTAATGTTCTGGATTCTGGGTAAGATTATATGGAGAGGAAAACAGAGAATAGGAAAAGAGGGTGAGCTGTGGTTTCTGTGTCCTGTCGATGTGTGATGAAGCAGGTTCTGTACTGCAAGATGAACATGTCAGATTTAGTTGTGTAATAATGAGAAATTAGAGACAGGACCTGTGCTGAAATAAAGATTCTGACTTAGCTTGGATCAGATGTTATAGATTATAAATTATATAACTCAGTCCCTAATTACTTTTTCTGAAATAATAATCTGATATATATATGGAAAAGAAAAACACAAAACTTACCATTACCTGACTTGAGATGAATAACAAGAATTTAAAATGATTGCTCAGAAAATTTGCACATGACTTTGTACTTTTCTATTATAATTTCAGGAACCAGTGCTGATGTTGTGATGACCCAGACTCCACTCTCTTTGTCAGCTTCCATTGGGCAATCAGTATCCATCTCTTGCCATTCAAGTCAGAGCCTCTTACATAGTAATGGAAAAACCTATTTGAGTTGGCTCCTACAGAGGCCAGGCCAGTCTCCAAAGCGTTTAATATACCAGGTGTCTAACCTTGACCCTGGAGTGCCTGATAGGTTTAGTGGCAGTGGGTCAGGAACAGATTTCACACTCAAAATCAATGGAGTGCAGCCTGAAGATTTAGGAGTTTATTACTGTATGCAAGGTACAAATCTTCCTCACACAGTGATACAGCCCCTAACAAAAACCTCCTTGCTTGGAGAGGCTCAGCTGTAATGGGTTGTTTGATTTGAGAGGAACAGTTCACTTCACATTACAGTGAGATGTAGGCACAAGGTATCCTGGGTAAGTGTTTGCAAATGAATGAGAACTCTGAATGGCTTTCATGCTGGATGTCATATATATATATATATATATATATATATATATATATATATATATATTATCTACATGAATATTCAGAAATCAATCTAATTACTTCTTTGCCTTTGATGATATTTTAGGGTTATATATGTTACAGATTTTTTATCCATCCCATCTAAAAGGAAATTATGTCTAATTCCAGTCTTTGACAATTACTAGACTTCAATAAACACTCCTTGTTTATTTTTGTATAGACTTAAGGTTTTATATTATTTAGATAAACACAAAAGTTACAAGATGGCAGGGGAAAAATATGCTTTATACTGTAACAAAACACCAGGCTGTCATTTAAAGGTGTCTCACCATTTGAAAACTACAGGTTTTCCCAAATGCATTTATTTCCTCATTTTGTTCTGTCGTTTCTCTGTGTTTTCTACGTATTCATAGACACATGGCCGTTTATTTCTTGCTTTATTTACTTGCTCCAGCTCCATATATATGCCATATATTTTCTCAAAGAGATTGTGTTTGGTAATAGTGTCAGTTTTACTATATTGATCCTACCCATCTAAGAGTCTGAGAAATCTATTCAGTTTATAATATGTTCTTCAATATTTTTAATGACTTAAAATTCTTGTTGTACAGATCATTCACTTTTATGGCTAGAGTTATCCCAAGGTATTTTAGTTATTTGTTGCTATTCTGAACAGTGATACTATCGAGATTTCTTGTTCATCTGTTTTATCATTTGTATATAAGAGGGATGCTGATTATATTGAGTTAATCTTGTATCCTGCTATATTTCTGATGGTCTTTATCAGATTTAGGTGTTTATTAGTAGAATTTTGAAAGTAACTTCTGTATACTACTATATCTCTGCTAGTAGTGATATTTTTCTTATATGTTTCCAATTTTTATCTTTCTTGATCTCATTTTTTATATTGTTTCTCAGCTAAATCTTTGAAAACTATTTTAAACAGATATGGTGAGAGTCGATAGCCTTGTCTTGTTCTTGATTATGGTGAATTTTTAAAATTTCTTTTTATTTAGTTTCATGTTGGCTGATAACCTGCTGTATATTGTGTTTTCTATGTATAAGGCACTGTCACTTCTACCTCACCTGCAAGGAAGACATGACACTGGGCTCTTCTTTCAGTGATTTATTCAGGACCTTGTACAGGGATCTTCTTTTCTTCTTCTTCTGACCAGAGGGGGGTGGGGAGCCAGCACCCAGCTATATGCCTTCTGGATAACCAAACACCAAGTGCCACGTGGGCCTTGCCAATAGGTCCAAATATGCAGAAGCAAACCAAGCACTCAGCCTTAGTCAAATAAGGAGTTCTTTACCCCAGAGAGCACTCACCATTGGGAAGGTGGGAGGCGAAAGCCAGCACCATCTTTAAGGTGAGCTACAAAGTTCTCTACAGTTTCCCCTTTTTGTTTAAATTAAAATTACAGCATGTGAGTGCAGAAGTCTACTCTCTGTTGTGCAAGGAACAATATCCCAAGACTCCTTTTGGGGCATCCCCCTAGGGATTTTGGGACTTGTTTGACACCCTTTTTTTCACAGAGGGTGAAAAACCCACATGCAAGCAGACATGCTCTCCTTGAGCCCTCCAAAACATAGCTGAGGTGCTCAAATGCAATGCGCTAGCCTCGCAACCTGCAAAAAACCTTAATCTTTTAAGGCAGCAAGCCAAACATTGGGAGACTGTCCAGCATCTATGGCTATAAGGGCTTGGGAAATCATGTCTGCATCTTGGCATTGGCGGAGCCTAATGTGGTAAAGGCACCACAGGCAGACCACGGCAGCTAGCACCATCAGGCAGGTCATAGCTCCTAGTCTTACACACTCTTTCAAATAATCCATGGCAGCAGCTAGCCAGGCGGCCAATCCTTCAGCTAAGCCAGCATCCATCCTGGTGGAAATAACAATTACTACAGCCACTCGAAGTTCTTCTATTAAGCTTTAAAACTGTCCAGTCCAATTACTAGTAAATAAGCATGGAAACAATCTGGAATCATGACGAATTGGTATCAGTCTCCTGAATACAGATAGAATCCACCAGCATAGCACCACTGCTCCTTGAAGTATTAGCAGGCTGGTCAGGCTGAGCAGCAATAGGTTCTCGATCATCACCATCTTTTGAGTCCGAGGATGGGACTCTCCTGATCAGCTGCTAGGGTACCCAGATTGGGTCCTATCGGTCCTGAGGGAAAACACAAACAGACCCTCTCACCCAAGTCAGCACTGGAACTGGACCATTCCAGACTCCTGTCAAGATATCTTTCCATTTTACCATTCCTTGACAGCCACCCCAAGGTGTGCAATGCCTGTCAGCAGCGGATAATCCATTGGAATCCAAATTTAAAAAAATTAATGGTAAATAAGGCTAAGGAAAGTCTTTCTTTAGGGGTGCGGCCATAGCAAACTCCCCCTTTTTGTTTAAATGAACATTCTTTAAGAGTGTGATGTGCGCGCTCAACAATGCCTTGACCTTGAGGGTTGTAAGGTAATCCATGAAGTATTTGAACCTCTATATGCTGACAAAAGGAGGTTACTTGTTATCCAGTATAAGCAGGGCCATTATCAGTCTTTAATTGTAGGGATTTTCCCCAAGCTGCCCAGGCTTCGAGGCAGTGGGCTATGACATTTTTTGTTTTTTTTTTTCCAGTCATTGTAAAGGCATACATAACACCAGAACAGGTATCTATTGACACCAAAACATATATTCTGAAATGACAGTTATTCCTTTCAGTTATATATGTGTATAAACTTGTGCAAAATGAAGTTGAGGGAATTTCTGGGGCATAACATTTAGGAATTTCTGACATGTGATACTATGAATAACCAAAGACAGTTAAATTGGAGAAAATAAGGGAAAAAGCATTGGAAATCTTTTTTTCACTTTTTTGTCTTTATTTTTATTCATTTTATATAACAACCACTGATTTTTCTCTTTCCCCCTCCCACTTCCCCTCTCCCAGCCTCCCCTGCCTTCCACCTATTAACCACCATGTCTTCCCCTAAAAGGGTAAGGCTTCCCATGGGGAGTCAACAAAACCTGATACATTCAGTCGAGGAGGGACCAAGTCTATCTTCATTGCATCAGGGATATGCAAGTTGACCCATCATAAGCAATGGGCTCCAAAATGCCAGTTTATGCACCAGGAATAGATCCTGATTTCACTGCCAGGGAACCCTTAAATAGACCAATGTACACAACTTACTCCATATGCAGAGGGCCTAGTCTGGACCCATTCAAGCCAGACAGCTGCAGGTCTAAAGTTTGTGAGTACTTATTAGCTTGGTTCAGTTGACTCTGTAGATTTCCCCATCATGATCTTGCTACCCTCTGCTTATCTAAACCCTCTTCTCTCTTTTCAGTTGAACTCCCAAAGCTTCTCCCAGTGCTTAGCTGTGGACCTTCGCATCTGCTTCCATTAGTTCCTGGGTGTTTGTTCTCTGATGACAGTTTATACACCAATCTGATTACTAGCGTAGGTCAATTCAGGAATCTTCTCCTCTATTGGTACCAGTCTAAGCTGGTTTCATCTTTGTGGACTCTTGGGAATTTTCTTAGCAACAGTTTTCTCCCAAAACCACAATCTCTCTCTCTCTCTCTCTCTCTCTCTCTCTCTCTCTCTCTCTCTCTCTCTCTCTAGATAGATAGTTAGATAGATATAGATATATATATATGTATATAGATATAGATAGATAGATAGATAGATAGATAGATAGATAGATAGATAGATAGAGATAGAGATAGAGATATAGTGATATCTCTTTTATGAGCACTGGAAGTCTTAGAAGAGGAAATAAGTCCTGGACAAATGGGTCTATATTTAAGAGTATTGGCTGCAGTTGTAGACAACCTTGTTTTATTTTACAGCACCTTCCTAGTAGTTCACAATCTTTTATAACTGCAGTGCCAGGGAATCTAATGTCCTTTGATCTCTGTCAGTACAGGAATACATGCTGTCGTACTGGGATACAGGAAGAATAACTTTAACCCTTAAAAGAAGATAAATTTAAACAAACAAACAAAAAAACTGAACAGCAATAAGAAGCTGAAAAAAAGAGTACAGGGGGAGAAACAGCTTGTGATCCATATCCAAAGAGAATTCTATGGGTAATATTCAGAGACAGAACACAACAGGCTACACAGGTAAAAATACCCTAACTTATCCTTACACCATTTATTGTTTCCATGAGTCTTCTTCCATGGTAGTCTGTCTTTGAGCAGACTTTTCTATCACGTTCTGTATCTCAGAGAGTGATCTAGTTATAGACATGGAAACAAGAAGTCAGAAAAAGTCAGAGAGACAGAGGCAGCCCCCAAATTCATGCTCATGGGTAGTAAGAAGGTTAAATGTGAACATGCTGAGAAGCAGTGGTGCAGAAGAGTCACACCATGGAAGACACATAGGTCAGAGTCTTCAAATACCTTTGTAAAGGTCAAATAATATTATTGAAGGGTAATCAAGGAATATGTTGCCCTAAGTTCAATGAACTGATTAGCCACATTCCTATATTTTATGTTTAATATATTTTCATATTTTTTTACTTTTTATTGGTACCTTTTAGACAGATTAAAAGTCATATTAAAACCTATTCTCTCACAAAAGCAACTTAATATAGGATTGGAGGCAAAATAGATCATGTGTGAAATGATTGAAGGAAGAGATACTAAGAATAAGAATTAAGCAGTAAAAATGGCAAAGAAATGTGGGAAGGGAGAACAGTGAATATATTAAATAAATGTCTCATGATGGCCAACAAAGTAAAAAGCTATTTTAAAAATATGAATTACAAGAAGAGTTTGGAAATTTAACAGACATGAATGGACTCTATCTTCTGGAAAACATGGGATAGGATATGAAAATTTTAGAATAATACATGAGGTATCTTTATAAGAGTTCTTTGTCAGGGAGTGAGGCTTTAGAGACATTCAAAACATCGTAAGATATTGATATCATTCTTGTTCATCTTCTATGACTCTATGGCAACGTCTTATTCCTGAAAATACCACACATATTTTAGTTGTATGACATAAAGAAATCAATGACATAGGTGCCATTAAGCTTCCATCATACTAACCATAATACTTAGTTTTATGTTTTTGGAAAATGTTACAGAATTGGTTTCAAACAAAAGCATCCTTAGTCTATTCCATGAAAGGATGATGAGAGATATAATGCTAATCTGATATGCAAGTCCATCTAATACTACAATGGCAGAGCTTATGTTGGATAACTAAGGGTTTTGTGATTCAATTTGAGCCCTGCTACACTGGAGGTAATTTCTGTCTGTTCCTGTAACTCTGATCAAAAGTCTCTGGTTAGGAAGGTCATAGACCATAGAGTAGAACTTGCAAATGTTTTTATTTGTTTGCTTGTTTGTTTGTTTATTTTTAACAGCATATGCTATCAAGATATGTTCTAAATATTTTTATGTCATATACTTAGGATACTCTCAACCCTTCTATGAGAAAATATTTTTGTCAGTGTATAATGGTCAATGGGGAGAGAGGAAGAGAGAGAAGAGCGAGAGAGAGAGATAATAGAGGTATATAAACTAGTTCAAGTGTTGACAAAATACATTGGTTTCTCACCCTTAAACAGACATGTATTAATGCAGACTGTAGGATGCCAGCTCCCAGATCAGCTCAAGGTAATAAAATTAATATCAGTAATAAGGACTTATGAGACATTTTGTCTGGGGGTATTTAGAAATAAGTTTCTAGCTATCTGACTGGGAAAATAAGAAAACACACATGCTTTCTGATGAATAATTTTTTTACTTCCTCTTAAAAATGGTCTCTGGCACTTTCTGTCTCCACACATTACCATGTCATAACACAGTTACATTCTATACATATTGCTACATATCTTTCTTTACATAAATATGGCTATACATCTCTATATATAGTTACATCAATTTTCAGAATGATGCACATCTTTCTGTTATGTAAATTTCTCTCCTACATCTAGATTCTTACAGCTTCATCATCATTGCTTTTAGTTACAAATCTCCAATCTCTAAAAAGACATATATAAATCTCATTTACACAGCTCTTACCACACATCACTTTACACAATGACTCCACATCTTCATAAAACTCTACAGTTTCTATACTTAGCAGTAGAGCTCTTTCATACAGCTTTTTCTTTCATACATATTTCATCATTCACTTAATCCTTCTTACTCTCTTACTTTTTCTTTTTCTCTCATTCACTAAAACTTTATCTCTCTTATCAAGAAACATCCACTTCACTCACATAGTACATACCTTCCTCTCCTATATTGATGATGCCTTTCCTTAGCTAAACTTTGGAAAATTGTATGTTACTTTTAAAAGTTAAAGCCCATATTTATAACATAAAATGAGTCACATTGTTTCTCTTACTCTATGAATATCATACTGACCAGCAGGTGAGCAAATGCTTGGACTTGCAGGTAGATTTAGGTTGGAGAAGTTTCTCAGCCAGTTAAAAATCAGTTAAACCTGGAGACTGAGGCTGGGCCTAGAGGCAAAACTACATTGCTGAAAGGTTATGTTTTATAAAGCTGCTTCTATCTAGATCTTAAAGCAACTGAACAATACCTGGTAAAATGATCTTCTGTATTTTTTCTCTTGGGACAATTAAATATTTATATCCAGGGACAATCATGTTGCTTTGAATTTGCTCAAAGTCCAAGTTAGCTGTCTGTACATAAGGCTGGTCTTTGGAGAACCCTATGTCAGTCTGTAATTTAAAATATTTGAATATTATTTATATACACCAGAAATATATAGCCTAGGTATAAATCAACTTCCTGTCCATCTACAGCTATATGTAGGTCCAATAAGTGTAAACTACACTAATGAAGGGCTATCAAAGAATCATACAGCTTTTCTTATTTGGGAGGCATAGTAGTGGCACCTGAGAAGGTTATGGACAGAAAACAACCAGTTATTTAAAATTTGTAACCCAATGCCTTTGCCAGGTGTGGCCCACATAAAGGGAATCATGCATCTGGTTGGTCGACTTGTTAACCACTAGTTGACATTGCTGTATATTTCCATGGTCCCAAACAATCTATTCTAACCCACCATCACTAAGGCTTACAAACAACTCAGAAGAAGAGTCAGAACAGTTTCTGGAGCCAGAGGATGGAAAGAAGTGCTGTGAAATACTATCTTCTGAACATAACATGATCATGAACTCACAGTAGGTGTGATTAGCTACACAAAACCTACACAAACTTAAGCAGACAAACTCTGATATTAAAAGGATAGAAAATCTCTAGGAAACACTGTTTACTGAGAAACTTTCGGCTATGGATAGCTCTTGGAAAAGACATGGTTGCTATGGTCCTAGCTAGATTCCTTAGCTCTTAAGCATGGTCCCAAACCCATGAACATATTAATAATACTAACTTAACTTAATGAGTCGTCATAAAAGAATAAAATGGTGTTCGGAAAGAGAATGGTGAAGGAGATATAAAGGAGTTCATAGTGGAGAAACACAGTGAAGATATTTTGTTGTGCATGTACATGAGATATTTAAAAGTAAAGAAAAAATTCTACAAAGATTAGGACATTTAGTAAGCAATAATATTGTCACGCCTTGTTATTTTTCCTTATTCACATTTATATTTCCTATTTCCTTATTCTGTTCTTTTCATCTGGTCTTTCTAATTTTATCTTTTCTCCATACTTTATTCATCAATTTATTACCCTCACTTTTATTAGTTTTACTTCAATATTTGCTGTATCACTACTTCTGTTTAATTTTTAACATTTTTTTTTTACTGGTTATAGGTTGTGTACTTGATAGCTTTTGTTAATTTAACTGTATTTCTATGTCTAATTTTTATTATTTTTGTTATCATGGTGATCTCCTTCCTGACTACTGAGTGGCACAGGGATTAAATAGCAAAGAGAATGCTAAGAAAGCACCCATGAATATAGAAAAAATTTCCATTCCCCCAAAATTCATAAGCCACAACCAATTTTTAAGAAAGATGAAAAACAAAGAGAAGTTGATTCTTTTTACGTTTATGATTTTCAACAACTGAAATGACAGATAATAAAATATCTGGTCATGTAGAGTAACTCAAAATTTACTGTTAAAAGTGATATAAGCATGCTAGAGAGATAACTTAGTGATTAAGATCCCAGGCTTTTCTGGGTGGTAGTGGCACAAGCCTTTAATGCCAGCACTCTAGAGGCTGATATCTGAGAGTTCAAGGGCAGCCTTGTCTACAGAGCTATTTCCAGGACGGCCAGAACTACATAGATGCACCTTGTCTCAACCTACAAAAAAAAAAAAAAAAAAAAGAAAGACAGAAGAAAAAAAAGGAAAAAGAAGCTCCAGTTTCCAAATACAAAAAAAAGTGTTTATAAGACATGCAGGAAAAATATCATACATATAAAGCATTATGTATTCTGTAAACCTAAAAATCATCTTAAAAGTGATTAACATGAAAAAGGATTCAAACATTCAAGTACAACTATACAAGACTGTTGGGAAGGGAAGTGAAATTTGTAAGAACAGATAATAATAACAATAATGGAAAAATAGACAGAGATACAGGGTGGAGAGTTAAACAAAAAAAATGGCAAGCCAAGGAGGGGGAAGCTGAAAGCAAGCAGGAGTAACTGTCTCCTGACAAAAGGAAATTATTTAACTTCTAGTGAAATGAAGGAAAAATCAAAGCTGTATACAGTACTATCGGGAATGTCAGTTAGTGTGGCTTCTCCAGAAATCAGTAAGAGGTTGCAATAAAAAAAATAAAAACAGTCTTCTTCCCTCCCCAGAGAACACAGCTAGCCATTTCTAGTCCTTAACACAAAGTATTTAAGTCAGAAATTAGGAGAGATGCTGACACACATTTATTTTTAATTTCTTCACAATATCCACAGGAGAGAATAAACCTAAGTGTCTAACATATTTAAATAGGTAAATAACACATGGTGTATCTACACAATGTACTGGTGGTCATATGAGAGAAGCATCTAGAGGCAATTGGAGTTCCTGAGGTCAGCCATGCAGGAAGCAAGACACTGATGGACCATGAAGTGGTACATTTGCCCATGAGTCATAGAAAATAGATATTGCTTGGTCACTTCTCTGATAGGTAAAGGAATAAAATGAAATAAATATTTGTTTGTGCCATAATAATTTTTCATTCAGCTGACAAACTTCGTCTTGTGAGTCAGAAGAATGGCAAATTGTCCAGTTAGGTTAAATTCACTAGATCTATGTCCTTGTGATTTGTGGCAGATGGATGTTACTAATAAATGTCTTTTGTAAAGCTTTTTTTATGTATGTGTGGATATATATTTTCATGTTATTTCTTGGAATTCATAGTTTAATAGCTATCATAGAGTCTGTTGAAGCTGCAACAATTGCTCTAATTTTACAGATGAACACTGCTAATAATGTGATCTCATTATCTATGAATGTTTCATTAACATTGATTACTCAGGACAAGATTGACCATGAATTGGTAGATAGGCTTAATGCTTAACCACAACATATCATGTTAATTATATGTGGATATGTTTTATTCCCCTGCCCTTAAATGGCTCAGAGATGTCCTCAGATCAAGTACAGTCACACCTATAAGGTATTTGGAATAATTCTGAGCTTGCTATCAGTATGGGTACTCCTTATTCTCATATTAGTACTATTAGTTTTTTTTTTTGGTTTTTTTTTTTTTTTAAGTTACAGGTATTCACTGGAGATGATGTACTTAGTCACCACTCCAATTCACTTAAAATTTTGTTTAAAATAATAGATTTTCTTGCTAATCTGAATTAAATTGAGGATTAATTACTCTTCTTTTATTCCTTCTTCTAGTCATCTTTAGATATTTAGGATAAGCGGTATTCTCTGCCCAAAGAGAAATTCAAATTCTTCACTTATTAAGCAAAATAGGAGGAGATGCCAGTAGCCAGAGGATCAGCAGATGGCAGCTGACATTTAGGTGGTCTGCTGACTAGGAAGCAAACTTATGATAGGTCAATCTCCGATAGGCAAGGCCTCAAGACTTTCAGTTCCAAAATGCCTTTTGCTACTGTTTTGTCTTTATATATATATATAGATATACGGTATGCTGTGAATGAGGATGGGAGGACCCCACTGCCTTTAATGTAGTGTGATTAGCTCTTGGATCTATCCCATTCTCTTCTACTGTGTATTTTTACCTATTGTGAAAAGATTTCCTCCTATGCTCTACTGCTTAACTGAATGAATGATTTTATACAATAGAGTGTTAGTTTTCACAGAATTTCTATGGTTAAGGGCTATAAATAAATATAGTGAAGAATTATAATAAAAGATAGTTTAGTGGAAAATTAATACAATAAAGGTAGAATAAATTGTTGTCACTACCTCTGATAAATCAGAACATGCAGAGGATAAAAAATAAGAATAAGAATTGCCACATATCTAAAACACATAAATTATTTTGAGGAGACACATAGACTGTGGCTTAGATTAATTATTAAGAAAAATAATTGTGTCCCCAAACCTATGTTAGACCAAGTTCTTTTCACCTAAATGTGGAGAGATGTGTTCATGAGTTTCAGTATACATCATAGCTGAAACAGGGCTTAAATGAGATTTAAGATTAGGTTAAAATATATTTGTTAATAGCTTTAAAGTGAAAAGCTCTGGGAAACAAGTTTAGAAAGTCAATAGTTGAGTGAGGGAGTGCATGAGGTCAAGAAACAGTAACAAAGTAGCTCAGCTATTATTATCTGACATGATGCTTATGTTAGATTTGGTAGGCAATCAAAAATGATAATTCCTTGTACCTATCACTCAGCTTACTAAAAATATATTAAAAATAATTATTTGTAATATACCATATAAAAGATTAATAATTATTAAGGGGTTATGTAAATACTCATTGATATATATTAAACCTTAATATTATTTTTGGAGAAGGGAACTGTCTTATGCCAGGCTGCTGATCCACTCCCCAAACACAGAAGGAACAAATAGGGAAGGATGTCAGTGTTCCCCATGACCCAATATTTTCTCTCCATTACCTGTGAGGGGTCTGATTCTCAGGAGCTACTAAGGGTCTCTGAATAATGCTTGAATCTCACTATATGTTGAAGAGTAAGAATGTACTCTAAAGATGTAAAATAAAGATATTTTTTTCATATAAAAAGTTTAGATTTGTAAGTCTTTTAAGATTTCTCATAAGATTGTCTTCTAAGAAAAGCAATTAAAGTATCTGTTTATTTCTTTGTACCTCCAAAATGCAGCCTGTCAGTGAGGAAAAACACCTTGCTTGCTTACACTCTATAAATCTATATCAATTTGTTAAGGTATTAATGTATGTGGGGTTTGGCGTGGTTTTGTTTAATTATGCAAAGGAATGAGAAACATGTTTCTCACCTGTATGTATTATAATCATTCACTTGTAAAACAGGATGTAGCAACATTGTGATTTTTATATTTTTTGAAAGATGTTTTGGGATATATAAGTTGTAAAGAAAACATGATGACAGACATAAAGCACAGAAAAGGTAAGAGAGACCCTAAAAGCAAGTGTGTGTGTGTGTGTGTGTGTGTGTGTGTGTGTGTGTGTGTGTGTGTGTGTGTGCTTGTGTGTTGTTATCCATGTGTGATATGTGTAGTTCATTTTTTTTGTCAGCACTAAAGAGTTAAATTTAGTCCCAGTCACTAGCCCCAGAATATTGTTTTAGTCCCTCTGATAGATAATTCAAATTGTGTGATTATATCACTGTCTCCATGGATTCCACTCAATCGAGAAGATGCTGAAAGCTAATTCCTACAGCAGCAATTACAATGGCTGTTTACTCTGCTGTAAAGAGGAATTAACATATATGCAGAAAATGTGATATAACTAAAGATGAATGAATTAGGCAAAGTAAGAAAAGATAAGAATGATTGCCATACATTTTATCTTGTGTGGAATCCATACTAAATATGATATATTATATAATGCATATAAAGTGTGTAAGTAATAAAATATTTGGAAAAAGAAATATACAAAAAAAGATTTCTGGGAGAGCTGGAGAATTGAAAACACAAATGTGATATAATTCTATTTTCGCTGTAAAGATTCAAACAAATTTTTAGGAAGAATAATATAAAAATAAATGAGAGAGCCATTAAGAAATCTGGCTAACACCACACACTTGTGGAACTCAAATCTCTTAACACATCTTCCTTGTCTTCATGTTGATGGGAGCTCTATGAGGTGACCTTTAAAATGACTCTGGTTTGAAGAGAACTCAAGTGCCATTTAAATGCACCATTGTATATTCTTCATTGTATTTTTTTTCTTCCTCATTGCAAGGTTGCAGATGTGACATCCAGATGACCAAGTCTACATCTCAGACTGCATCATTAGGAGACAAAGTTCTTGTCAAGTGTCAAGCCAGTCAGAGCATTGGCAGAGCATTAAGCTGGTATCAGCCAAACAGAGAAATCTCCTGAGCCTTGATCTATTAAGGATCCATTTTTTATACTTGATCTCATCAAGGATCAGTGTCAGTCTAGGACAGATTATAGTCTCATTCTGAGTAGTGTAGAACCAGAAGATATTGGACTTATTACTGTCAACAGCACAGCAGTTACCCACCCACACTGGAACAAGTCAAAACATAAACTGTTCAGAGAAGCAGAAGTGCAAACCACTGGTGGTCTGACCTACAGACATCATTAGTCAGAAGAAGTTGGCATTGAAGGACATTGGGTAGATATGAAATAAGAGACTATTGCTCCTCTTTCTAGGTCTAGCAGCTAAGGCACAAAAAAGGTAAATGTTGATTTAATAAAGATAATGTTGAAGAGTAAAGAAGCATCTAGATTATAATGTCTATGTGAATTAACATAACAAAATGAAAAAAAATTCCAAAGATGAAAGATAAGGAAGTAGAGTCTGCAGTGAAGTCTCATAAAGGATTTTTTACTGGTTTTACAATCTTTTTATAAATTCATGTGAAGAGCTAGTAACTAGACAGATCATTAAGAGGCAGAAAATAGAAACGGGGCCACATATTGATAATAACCCTGAAAAATAACGATATGACACAAATGGTATACTTCTGTGCACTTTCTCATGTGTCTGATCTGACAGGCAGCAAATACCTAAAGATCTAGCAAGCATTTTCTTCTGCCAGTCGGGTCAATTTCATTCAAGTTCAAAGCAGGATTAAAACACATTTTCACCAGACTTTGATCCTGTCAGCCTCTCTGTCCTAGTGACAGCTGACCAATAATAAATTAGAAGAGGAAGACACCTCACATATTCTTAAAATTCACAGCCTTCAAGGAGACATCAGAGTTTCTGATTTCTTTGCAGAGCAGGGCATCACCTTTGTGTACATCAATGTGTATTTCTCTCCTAAAGACAATGTTTATTTATCTACTGATCCTGTTGCTGGATCTGAGGTTTTCCCTGCTCCTACTTTTCCTATCCCTTAATTGTTTAACTGTCTGAGAATATAAAGTCCTCCAAGGGAACAAAACAATAATCCATGCATATGTTGATATATTGTGGATTTAATAAAACTTGTAAACCAGAGGACAGTGTCAAGCTATAAATGTCAGGAAGTAGAGAGCCATGCCTTTAATTAAGTACTTTGGAGACAGAGAACTGTCTGGACCTCTGTGAGTTCAAATCCTCAGAGAGCTCGTTAGTGGTGGCACACACTGTTAATCCAAGAACTTGCAATCCAATGTCCCTGTTTCCAGTAGTTGGGAAAAACAGCACTTTAATCCTAGCACTAGGGAAGTTTAACCAGGATGTGAAATAGCTGGGTAGAGAAAAAAATATAGGGCTGGAGGAGAAGACAAGAGTTCTTCCCATTTACATGAGACCTCATGCATGGGATCACAAGGGCTGGTATTGAGGCATTTGCCACCACTCCTGGCCCTGTTAGGCCTTGAACTCAAAGAGATATAAAAGGATCTCTGCCCCCTGAGCAATGCAATTGAAGGTATTGGTCACCACTCCCTGATATTCATGCCTTGGCTCTGTCACTGACTTCCAAGCAATATTTACTAAATTCACAACATATCATCACATATGCATGGCGTAGTGTTAACATTTTTTGGTTCCAAACAGTGAGAGGTTGCATTCTCAAACTTTGAGAAGATCACCACAAAGAAATACTGGAACATTTAATATAATTAGCCTTTTACCTATGGAATATTTAGGAGTGTGATAATGAGTACTCTTGTAGCTACTTGATCCATTCACCTAATGGCATTAGGGTGACAAGCTCTAGGGCACAGTCTCATCTGCATATATGTCTATATAAAACTGAAGAGAATATGGTGTGATCTCTTTTGGGTGTTCAGAGCAGGACAGTTTGAGACCATAGCCCCTGGGCTGAGGGAATACAACAGCTGCATTAGCTGTAGCGTCTGTTCTGTGTCTTGCAAATACCTCATTGATGTTATTTCCCTAATAAATTTTATCTAGTACAGTTATTTGGTGTCTCTGGCACCAAACATGATCTGAGTCCATTAGCTCTGTGGTTAATCCAGGTAACAGCTACTTAGGCACATGAAACCCACTCAGTGCACGTTCTAGCATTTTCTGTGGGTTTGCATATCATTTGTACTGGCACTTTAAAAACAAACAAAGAAATCAGCTCCATGCTGCCTGTGTGCATCCTGGAGCCTGTTCTCAGAACCAAAGTGAGTTACAGCTGCACTTTCATGTGTCCGTGCACTGATCTGTCTTGTCTTGCCTCTTAAAGCTTGTTTGGACCGCAGGATCGAGTCCCACTGACTTGCATATACCTGCTCTTTCTAACCAATTTTGTTCAGTATAAACATTTCATAAAGCAGAATCTCCTCTGGCTTAGGCATGAAGACCCCTGATCTGTCCTGGCGCCACCTGCTGGTCAAACCCTGTAACTACATACTGACACCTTGACATCTAGTTACAGACCAAGCCATTAGAGTGTCAGCTTTTCTAACTGCTGATTAATCAAGATTGTTCCAACTTTAACATTTTTTTCTGTAGGTTTTAACAAAGTTTAATTACTTAACAACTTTAAATGTTTAACTAGCAAATAATTAAAAATAATTTGCAAACTTTTTCCATGTCAAGGTTGGGAAAAATCACTATGATGCTATTAGGTATTTGTTCATTTCTATTATGACCAAGATGCTAGGGATAAAGAGCTTAGGTGGGATGAATATGTTTTTATCTATAATAGTATGTCAGTTCATATGTTATTCTTAAAAATGATTTGATAACATTGTAAAAAATGAGAAACTGAGTAAAATGATATGGACTTTACAGAATAAGAAAGAGAAATTGGACCAAAAAAGGGAAATTATGAATAATAATTATAAGAGTTTTTAGATATGACATTGGCTTTAACAGTTAACATGCAAGCCATTGTGATAGTCACTAAGGGAGACAAGAGAGCACTGGTAGATACAATGAAAACTTTATAGATTTTTATATATGGTGAGAAAAAGAAACTGATCTTATGAAGGCTTTGAGATTCGATTGTTCAAAATACAACTACTAATAAAATTTAAGAATTGGGAAGTTATTAAGACTGACAAAGAGAGTTTTGATGCCAATGAAAGAATTCAGAGAGGTGTCAGCCTCACCATTTCATTACAGAGTTTGAGATGACCTGCCAAGGGTTGTTAGCAGAACTAACACAATTTATTCTGCTGCTGTTTGGGACAGGCCAGCCAATACCAATAATCCAAAAGGACATGCAGATAATGATAGGAACATACTAACAAACACACACAAATACACAGACACACACACCACACATCACACACGCATCTATAAATATATGGATGATTTAAAAAATATTAATGAAGCAATAGTTTCTTATGGTAGGAAAATGTCAGATGTGAGACAGTTGTTGAATAGATGGTCAGAATTTCTCCAAACTACTGGAATCAATTAGACTCAGCAATATTGTTTCTTAGTTATTATTTAAAAGCTTTTTGAGAGAACAAGGTAAGGGTTTTGAATAGCAAGGTAAGATTAGAGGTTTTGAGATTTTCCAAGATCAAATAGTTGACAAGGGCACTCATGCTAATGTAAATAATCAGGCTACACTTCAAGAACACAGGTTGTCCTTATGCGGTTGGCAGCACTAATGGCTTGGGATGAGAGTTAAGATTCACAAAACCTCAAGCCATTTATTAAAGTTATATTAGGCTCAAAGAAACCTTCACTGAGTTTTTTAAAATATTTACTAAAGTTGTAAATGAGTATGACTTGGATTACGTGCTTTTGGACATGATTAGTTAGAAGGCGAAAAGATAATTAGATTTTAAAGGTCAGATCAGTACCATAAAAAATGGATTCAACACACATTCAACACTCATTCTAGGCTTGACTACGACATAAAATTCCAAAGTCCTGAAAAAACATCAAATGTCAAAAGGTTTTAATTTGGGTAAATAAAAAGAGATTGTAGACACAACATCCCTAGAAATATTACTTTTTGTAGTGTTGCCCCAAAAAGTAGGGTCTAAACTTCTAGATTAGGCAAAAGTTGATACAAAAGCCTACATTGGAACAATGATATAAGATCAACAAGAAACACCCAAGTCAACCTTCCACCATCAGGAAACACAATGGGGCATCACAAAGGTCCCCATATTGAACATGATACAGTCATTCCCTGTCACAGTTGGGAACATTTCTTCTCAAAACAATGAGAAGACCCACTCCATAACTGAAACAAAAACAAAAACATGCTGCTCTAGATGATAGACAGCTTTGAAAGATGAATCAAAAATTCCCGGAAGAATCATAACAGAAATATTTTGGTAGACATCTATGAATTACTAAAAAACAAAGCTAAAAATAAAAACAAAAAACAATATAACTGAGGGTCTATTGGACACAGACTGAGATGTGGCTAAAACTAAACAGAATCATGGCATCTGAATTGGATGCTTTAGGAGGCAGATGTTCAGTTCTTAGGAATTGGAACCTTATTTCTATTAAAACAAAGCACAAGATGTGCTTAATGTATAGGATTAGAAAGACAAATAAGGCAAGAGAGACCTTATGTGGATAATGTAGCAGTGAATCTATATGGTCATGATCTGTTACAGCAACGATATATGCATATTGATGTTCTTCCAATACCTCTAAGAAATAGACAAAAAAACTTATAGTTCTGAGAAGATATTATTAGGTACTATTAAAAAAAACAGTCTTTGACTATTCAGGCTGCGAAAAAAATCTGTTAATCTTTCAGAGTTACCAATAACCTTACTCATACAATCATTTTTATTTAGAAACCTGCAGGGTTGCATAATGGCCTTTGACATGAGAAAAACTGCAGTCTTTAGAACAGAGAATTCAGAAGCAGCTAAATCTCAACTTATTGGGGAATCAACCAACCCTTGCATTCTATTATATTATTTATAAAATAAAATATAGAGAATGGGATATGCTTACAGTACTTAGGGCAATAAAAATGTAACTCAGCCAATGGGTGCTCTACAGCTTTCTCTATTATGTAAAGTATGATCTATTGAAGTTACTGACTTAATTTGCTCTCTTCACTATACTTTTACAATAAGAGGTTAGGGAAAATTGATTTCACAGTACCTATTTATAATAATTTTTGTCCCAGTAATAATAGATATCATGGAAGTTTCTCCTACAGAGCTGGATGAAGAGCCAGACTCTGCTAATATTTTGTTCAACTGCTATTGCTAACAATTTGTGTACAATTTCTACAATATATCACTTACCATTATGTGGATGATATCATATTAACTGATTATGTAGATACTTTAGAAAACTGCCTGAAGATAAAGAAATTTTTGTCTCACTTGGGATTAAAATCACTCCTCAAATTATAAAAGGGAGATTCTATTAATTACTTAGTATATGAAATATATCTACAAAAATTTGACCACAAATGGTACAAATTAGAAGAGATTGATTGTGACCTATTAATAACTTTCAAAGATTGATAGGAGATACTTACAATTGATGGACTACTCTTAGGGTAAAAATTGATAAACTGAGTAATTTGTTGAAAAGCCTTAAATGGTAACAAGTCCTTAAATAGTCCCAGAGAATTATTAGATGAAGCTGAGAGAGAATTGGCTTTAGAGACAACTAGCTTTGGCTGGAAAGAAATTACAGGACCCACATGTGGATCGTGTGGATCTAGAGCTTGACCGCATTCTGGTTACTGTATCCTCTATGCATTCCACTACAGGAACATTAATACAGAAGAGAGATATTTTCTTATAATGACTATTTTTACCACATAAACAGAATAAAAAATTAAAGTCATATTTCAGAAAGTTTCCATATTTGATTCTAAAATCTAAAAGATATTTTCATTGTACAGAAATGGACCCAGCAGAGACTCTAGTAATCTTTCCCAATAAAAAATTTACTCTTTGTGGGAAGAAAATAAATATTTCAAAGAGGTTGAAGTATTTTTTAGAGAGAGATTAACAACCATTTTCCCATAAGCAACATACATAATTTTTTAAAAGATCCACTTGATAGTTCCTCACTTTGCAAGGGGCACATGAATCTCTGGAATATCTATACTCTCTAAAAATGAAAATAAATAAAAAGAGGCAGTACATAAATCAAAATATTTAAGTTAATTTTCAAAACCCTTATGGAATTATGTAAAATTCAGAATTGTGTGCCATTCTCTTAGTTCTAATATACTTCACAAAAATTCTCAATATAATTACTGACTCTCAGTATGCAGAAAGAATTGTTTTCCACATGGAAAAATTGCTAAACTTATTCCAGATCAAACAGAATTAAGTTCATAGTTTATACATTGTAAGAAATAGTAATATTAATCATCACAAATATTTAAAATACATCAGATCTCATGTGGGTCTGCCAGGTTCTTTAGCACAAACTGATAATACAAAATCAGTCAGTTAACTATTAATAGGATATGTGCTACAAGCCTCAGAATTTTACAAAAATCATTACAGAATATCAAAGGTTTAAAAGATATTTTTCCATTACTTGGCAACAATCCAAGGAAATTACACAAACAAAAGGTCCTACATTTTTTCTTCTATAACCAAACTATATCACCTGCAAGAAGTAGTCCTAATGGTTTTCAAAGAAGTAAAATTTGGCAAAAAGATGTGTTTCATTTTGCAGAATTTAATAAAATAAAATATGTCTCAAGACCATCCAAAAAGTCACTGGGTTGCAAAGGAAAGGTGTTTGGATGAAGAAGAGAAAGCAGATAGTGAAGTACCTTGAGAGGGTCAAGCAGTTTGAAACAGCTAGAAGTCCAAGCTTATTTTGATGAGTGTTTATATAAATTATCAAGGCCACAATTCAAGCAATTTATCATACAAGCAGTCAAAGACTATCTTGTAAAACCCCATTGCTGTCCCTGAATCAGGAAACAGGCAACTTCACTATTAAATCTTTTGCCTTCTGGTATCTCAAGCAGACAACACTAGCATGATAATGAATTCTTTCCCAGGGCCTAATCATACTAGTCTCATGTTTGTCAAAGATAAAGCAAGGGACAAAATGAATTTATGTAAACTCTAAAGTAGCTAAATCACTGTGTCTCTTTAATCTTCATTCAGACCTGAGATATTATGTGAAACTGAGTCACTGCATGTGTACCTACAAAAATATGTATGCTATACAATAGATATGTTTTCAGGATTTCAATGGGCAACTGCTTTGAGTTCTGAAAAGACTGATTATGTAAAAGCATGCCTATTAGATGTCATGGACATTATAGGAATATCTGTACAAATTAAGAATGATAATACGTCAGAGCATGTCTCTGATAAAATAAAAGTTTTTAGCACATTAAAATATAAGGCATATTGCAGGTAACACAACATAATGGGACAAGCAGTCTTAGAAAGATTTAATCTTGCTTTGAAAAAATGCTTATGAAACAGAAAAAGATAACTAGGTACCCCAGAGATAGGTTACAAAATGCCTTATTAACATTAATTTTTCTAATTCCCTTAAAAAGAGAGAGATAACATCTTAGCTGTGGGGATTTCATTAAAACTCCAAAAGTGTAGGAGATAGCAGAGGGAGTCTACATAGTCTATATGTTGATTTAATAAAAGCTCCAGAAGTTTCGGGGATAAATGAGGGATCTAACAACAGTTAGTCTAGAAGGATCAGACAGTGGTGATTCACACCTTTAATCCCAGTGCAGGGAGTATCCTGAGAGTGGTGACTTATACCCTTGATCTCAACTGAGTTGGAGGTGCTCTTAGTTTACAGAAGGAATTCCATGTTCCCAGGCAAGCAGTGGTGGGGTCATGCCTTAACATATCAAGAGATTATTTAAACAGGCATAGAAAGACAGAGGAAGAGGAAGCCAAGAGACGCCAGGCTGAGGAAGCTGGAAGACAGTTGGGTAAGTTCTGACTGTGGTGTTTAATCTCTCTAATATCTCAGATTTTCTTAGAGATCTATCCCTGAGTCTCATTTATTCGTGGGACACTTAGCCATTCTGAAATGTGCAAGGTATTATCGCATGTTGTCTTGATTTACATTTCTCTGATGACTAAAACATTTGAGTTACATTTTAAAGTGCCTTTCAGCCATTTGTAATTCTTCTGTTGGGAGTTAGAATTTTAGCACTGAAATCCTTTTTGATTGAGTTATTTAGGCTTTTGGAATCTAGTTTCTGGGGTTCTCTATATAATTTAGAAATCAGTCCTTTGTCAGATATAGCTGAAGATTTTTTTTCCGTTATGTATCTGTCTTTTGTCTTATTGTCTGTATCCTTTGCCTTACAGAGGCGTCTCAGTTTCATGGTGTTCCTATTATTGATTATTGCTCTTAGTGTCTGTGCTACTGGTATTATATTTAGGAAGTGGTCACCTGTGCCAATGCGTGGGAGTGTATTTCCCCCTTTTTTTCTATCAAGTTCAGTGTAGGTGGGTTTATGTTGAGGTCGTCGTTGATCTACTTGGATTTGAGTTTTGTGGAGGGTAATAGGTTTGGATCTATTTGCATTCTTCTACATACTATAATCCAGTTATGCCAACACCATTTATTGAAGATAGTAGCTATTTTCTATTGAATATTTTGTCAATAAATTTCATCAATATTTATATTTGTCAAAAATCATGTGTTCATATGTATGTGGGGTAATGTCAGTGTCTTTGGTTCAATTCCATCCATCCACAAGTCTGTTTTTATGATAGTATCATGCTGTTTTCATTACTGTAGCTCTCTAGTATAGCATGAAGCAAGGGATAGTGATTCCTCCTTATGTTTTATTTTTTTTTTTCATTTTCTCGAGCAGGATTATTTTGGATAATTTGTTCATATACATCCAGAAACACATCCAGAAGCCAAAGGAGTTAGAATAGGTTGGCCCATCTCTTATTAGTTCATCTAGGTGCAAGAAGGCCAATTCTCTAAATCCACCTACTTACCATCTTATTATTATGCATAACATCTATGACATTATTGAAGTTAACAGGTCATCAAGGAGAGCAGAGAAACTTCATTCAGCAACTAATGAAACAGATAAAGATTCCAAAGGCCAAACATTTTGCATATTTCTGGTAGTCCTGTGGAGGAGGGAGAGAAAAGAACAGAGGAACCAGAAGGTTTGGGAAGATTATGGGAACATAACTCAAAACTACTGACCATGACTCATAGGGGCTCAGAGAAAACAGGGAGCATGTATGGATCTAATATAGATCCTCTACATATATGTTATGGTTGAGTACCTTGGTTTTACTAATAGTGGGAATGGCACCTGTCTCTGACTCTTTTGGTTGCCCGCAGAGGAGCCCATTTCCCTGTACTGGGATGGTTAGGACCTGGGTTTATTATAGCATATTATGGTGTGTTTGGTTTATGTCCCTTGGAGGCCTGATTTTTATGAGGAACAAGGATGGAGGGTCAACTGGAGAAGAAGTGTGGAATGGAGTGTCAACCAGGAGAAGAGAGGCATGAGGAAGAGGCAGAAGAAGGGTGGGGAAGGAAAATTATTTTCAATGTAATGTTTGAAAGAATAATAAAATAAAGTGGTTTTGATAAATTATTCTATTAATTTGTAGAAATGACCAGTCAGAACAAACAGTTCACAAGGATTCAACAGATTTTAAATTCTTGAAAATTACTTGAATGAAGGATTTAAATGTCCTTCCACTGTTGTATATTCATTGAAAGTCAGATATTTGCCTATATTAACATTAATATATCTTTGAAATATATTATTTTAAAAGTTTATGTGCAGTCGAGTATTATAATGAAACTTCATGAATATCACCTATAATTTTAATGCTTAGAAAAGAAGTACATATTACAAAGGCATTTGAGTAGACTGATCTTGAGCATTTGGCAACAGAGAATGTGTACTCAGTTACTGAGATGAGGAAGCCTTGCAGCTGTGCCCATCCCTAACTGGTTTCCAGTAATTTGCATGCACTCACTGGACAGCCATCAAGACTTCTTCATATACGAGTCACACCCTGTTCAGTTGTCACTGAAATCAGGACTCAGCATGGACATGAGGGCTCCAGCTAAGCTCCTTGGGCTCCTGTTGTTCTGGATTCCAGGTAAAAGAAGGACTAAAATTGGAATTTCACTTTTACAAAGTAATTATTGTTGACTGGCTTTTGGGGGAGGTCCTCTCTTATCGTGATTAACTGTGTGGATATTTCTTATGTCTCCATTTCAAGGTGCCTTGTGTGACATCCAGATGACCCAGTCTCCTCCTTCCCTGTCTGCATCTCTGGGAGAGACAGTCACTATCACATGTCGAGCCAGTCAGGGCATTAGCAGTTATTTAAACTGGTACCAACAGAAACCAGGGAAAGCCCCTCAGCTGCTTGTCTATTATACAAATAGTTTGGAAGACGGAGTCCCATCGAGGTTCAGTGGCAGTGGGTCTGGGACGGATTATTCTCTCACCATCAGCAGCCTGGAGTCTGAAGACTTCGCAGATTATTACTGTCAACAGGGTAATCAGCTTCCTCCCACAGTGATACAAGTCATAACACAAACCTCATGGAAGCAGAAGTGAGAGGCAGGTCTGCCTCAGCTGCTCCTATTTGTGACTCACTTACTGAAAGAATTTCTCAGATGTCATAGAAATTTAACAAAATCTCACAGAGATATATTTGTTTAGGTAGAAGAAACTAAACAGTCCTCTCTGAACATAACTATTTTTCTTCCTCTCCATCTCCAGCACTACAGAGAACCAATGCCCTTTATTCTTTACCAGAGAATAGACTCATTCCCTGTCAGGAATCTAAATTGTGTCTTCATCTGGAACACATACAGAAGGGTACAAGCTTCTGTGGACATTCCAGAAGATATTATTTAAATGCAATGGATTAGCTTCTATGCAACAACATTTAACTGGTAGGAAAATATTATTGAGAGAAGCTGACAGTAAATAAATTGCCTAGTTTTTTTTTTCACAAAGCTACAGAACATGTGCCAAAGAAAGAGAAAATTTCCTAAAGATGATTTTCTGTTGTCCCTTGAAGTTGCAGCCGTGTGTGTTAAAACTTTCTGTGCACTCCACACAGGATTCCAGTTAGAATGCTGTATATGTTTTGCAGAAGATTTCAACCCTCTGTCAAATTCAGTATGGAAAGCAGTTCGCTGATGTATGATCTCCACATAACTGCAATGTATTTCACATGTATATAAAGCAATGTGTATGAGATAAAGTTGTACAAACAACTGTAACTTCTGTAACTTCCCAGAGGTTTCTCAAATAGATTGATTTTTGTTATTATTTTATTTAATTTTTTCTTTTAAGTTTTGTGATAATCATTTAAGAAATACTTTCCTAACAATTTTGTTTACTTTTAAATTAACAGGAGACACATTCATTTTATTGTGAGTAATGATAGTGCCTAACTCCTGAATTTAACATTTTGTAAAAGTTAAAAAAGTATGGTGATAGCCAGATTAACCTTATCCAACATATATCACCACAAACTAATTTCCAGATAGGAACATAAGGTAACAACTCCCTTCTTGCCATTCTAACTCTGCAGGTCATTCCGGCAATTGGTGTCAGCTCTTACTCTGCAAGATCAATTAGAATACAGAAAGCATCATTATTGTTCAACACAGACATCCTGATCTAAAAACACTCGTCTTCACTGTCACTTCATCTGATATACCTGTAACATAGCAGTAAGAGTGCCATGGCCTCCTGTACTGATTACTAATTTCCAGGATTCTGTTATACAACATTCATGAGCTGTTAAAGTTTATTTTATTGTTTTTGCCCATGACTTTGAAAACATTCTATACTCCTTTTAAACACGAGAATCCTGGGTTGTTATTAAGTGATGCTTTCTGAAAGCTCCTTGGATGTGTGTGTGGGGGTGTGTGTGAAATGGCATAAAGTTTATGACACAGACCTTGGAAGTAAGGGGAGAAGCAAAGGGCAAATTATCAGACTCCGTTATCGTGCATATAGGAAAAAAAAAATGATTTCCTCCTAATGTCCCATTGGTAACCTGACACACCTCTAGCTATGTTGTCTTTCTCATTAGCTTCCAATATCTCATGACCACAAGTCAAAAATCACCAGGTACAATGGAAGACTCCAAGTTGGCTCAGCAGGAAGTGGCTAGTCCACATGCCTATGCACATTATCTGGAACAGGGCAACCATGGCTTCATCAGGATACCTGACTGTGTTCTCCCCACAAATCCACCTTTTCATTTATTTTCAATGCCAGTTCAGTGGCAGGGGAGTTTTGGGAGCTCATATAATAATTCAGTTTCCCATACTGATTTGGAGAATAAGAGAGTCAGTTACTCTTCTATTCTGCAATTCAAGTGAATTTAGCTTGCTCCTTGCTTTAGTGTTGACCATGGGACTAGTCTGATTATCACCTGGAAAAGAATTCATATCTTACTACCCATGCTAGCAGGAGGCACAAGATGTGATATTGAAGCTATCTGCTGCCTGACACAGGGACAGCAGAAGGTTTCTCAAAATTGTATTTGAAGATTTGTACTATGTTTAATTTGAATACTGGGTTTCACATCCTGGATTTGTCATTCTTAGGTTTGCGTGTCAACTACTGACTGTGAGTTCCCAGGGGACTGGTGTTTTGGATAGCATGTCAGAGTGTGGAGAATAATAGATGAAAGAGATAAAACTTTATGGATTTTTGTAAGCCAACATCACAAGAAGGCCTGTTGTCAGAAGACCCTAGATCCATAAGCACTTCTAGGATGTTCATGGTGATGGCAGACAGCCATCTTGTCACATGCCATAGGAAAATCCTGAAAATGATGATTATTAACAAAAAACATTGTAGAGAAGATAACAATAGAGGGTTTGTTGGACCCAGATATCTTGTGCCTATCTGGGGACTTCTGTGGTTTATTAGGTAATGGCCAGATGTTCACACAATGTCTCTGTACTGGGATCAGTGGTTCACCTCCTCTGGGATCACCTCTTATTTGGAGATTCCTGATGAGCCAAAACTGAGAAGACATGTCTCATTACCTTAAACCAACATAAAAAGAAAAGAAAAGGGGAAAGGGAATACTAATATTCACCTCCAAGGGGACTGAGTACACAGAACACTGAGGGGCCAATCCTTATACAACCACTGTGCACAGAGTGCTGAACCACATAAGAAGGGGCACTGAGCTGCACTGCAAGAGGAAAGGGACATGCAGAGGAATGCTGGCTGGGCCTGAATCAAGCCTAAGATTATTTGATGGAATGTTGGCAACAAAGGGCACAGATCAAAGTCCCTAACCAACACAGGATCAGTGTTCCTGCCTGCACAAGAATCAAGACTCAGGTTGGGAGCCAGTTATTACCATACAGATCTATCTGAGAACCCTTGATAAGGTGATGTGAAGGTACAAAGTAAGCTTAACATTCTCCAGGAGTTCTGAGAGAAGCCGATGGAAAACTTGCAGACTCCATTACTGGGGCCAACCAATATACTCCCTCCAGATTTCCAATTGCCAGTCAGAGACTCTCAGAGCTGTGTTGTCTCTCTTAGCATTAGCCTCTAGAATCTTGAAGATCATGGATCACCAATTACCAGGTGCTGTCACAGACTCCAAGCTGGCTCAGTAGGAAGGGGCTAGTGTGTTCATGCCTAAGCACATGCCCCAGAACAGGACACTCAAGGCTCCATTATTCTAGCTGACCGCATTCTTCCTACATTGCATAATTATTCCCTCTATCTGAACTGCTTCATATACCATATTTCCAGTCACAATATGATCTTAGTCTTTGAAAAGCAGATGTAGGGGAGATAGGTGTTTTCTTTCCCACCATGTGGCCCTCGGGTCAGTGGGCGAAAAATCTGCCCCCTTAGTGGAACTTTTATATAAGCCTCACACCAATAATCCTCTCTGCAATGTAACAATTTAAATCAGATTGAATCAGTAAAAATCCAGGTCTAATTGGTAGAGAGAAAACAATCCTGGCCAACCCTTTGAACATAAGGGGGTGGGGGTTGTCACTTTATGTTTTATTTAAAAACAAAAAATTTTTGTAATATCTATGGCTTAAAGCAAACAATCATTACAGAATATTGCATGTGTTAGTCATATATATGTTGATACACTATTTCACTAATTAGCCCTGATTTTCCTAGAATTCATTTTGTTGAAGATACTGACCTTAACCTCAGATATCTGTCTATCTCTGTATCCAGAGTGTGAGAATAAAGACATGTGCCACTTCACCTGGCTTCTTGTTTTATACTTTAATACAATTCTGGAATTTCATTCATGCTATTATCTATTTTGATGAAATCAACCATTTTTTTCTACTTATAATCTACCTCAAATTCCCCCTATGTGATTCAGATTTCATATGCTCCTTTTTAATTTTTTTGTAAATAAATAACCCTTCAAAAATTGTTTGTACTTCTTATCAGAGTGGTGTTGCTTTACCTGGGACCAAACTACCAGGAGACAATCACTAAAGAAAACTGATTCTTTCCATTCGAAAAGACATCAGTTGTACAAAACAAAAACTAGAACCTCAAAGTAAATCCCAAGAATATATAAAAGCTAAAATAACATCACATTTGGTTTGACGTGAGCAGGTATAATAATTACCAGTCTTTTAAATCCTGTCACCATTAACAGTAGTGAAATAATAATCATGATATAGCTAAATTCATTCTGATTGTATTGCTCAACTATATTTACAGCAGCATTACTTATAATAGCCAGAACCTAGAAACAACCTAGGTGCACTTCAACTGAAGAACGAATTTCAAAAATGTGGCACATTTTCACAATAGAGTACTACTCAGTTGTAAATAAAATAAATGACATGGTTACAATGAAGTTTTCTGCCCCATCTAGCCAGAGGTCCAGACCCAAAGACCTGCATCCCCAGACTACTTCATATCTCACCACTGCTTAGGTCCCCCAAAATGACTCAGAAACTTATATTAGCTTCATGCTGTTTGGGATATGGCTTATGCCGTTGCTAGCTAGCTCCTTCATCTGAACTCCACCTATTTCCATTAATCTGCCTGACACATAGACCATGGCTCATCTGTGTTCCTTGCATGTTTCTTCTTTGGATATCTGGCTTAATCTGTCTCAACTCTGCCCTTATTTTCCTACCTATACTTATTTACCATCTTTTATGTACTATGCACACCAAGGGTCAAAATACCTCCTATATTTTAAGATTGATATTCACAGCATACAGAAAGCAACTCCGACATACTAAATTTAATATCGGCATAGAAAATGTATGACTACATCTAATATCATTCACCATGATCAAATAAGCTTTAGTCTCAGAGATGCAAGGATGGTTCAGCATATGAAAAATCTGTCAATGTAATCCACCACATAAACTAGCTGAAAGAATAAGAAAAAATACATGATAATTACATTAGAAAATGCAAAACCCCTTGACAAAATTCAATACACTTTCATGATAAAGTTCTTGGAAAAATCAGGAATGCAAGGGATATAACTAAAAATAAAAAGGGCATTTTACAGCAAGCCTATAGTCATAAAATCAAATGGAGAGGAATTTAAATTAATTCTACCAAATTCTGGAACAAGACAAGACAGACTACTCTCTACATAAATGTTCAATATAGCACTAAATATCTTGCTAGATAAATAAAACAGCAATAGTATATTAAGGGGATAAAAAGTAGAAGTCAAAGTATTACTATTTGCAATGATGTGATTGAATATATATGTAACTCAAAAGTTTTATTAGGGATAATTTATATCAGACATACACTATCAGCAAAGTGACTGAATCTAAGATTAACTAAAAAAACAACTGACTGAAAAATAAAACCAGGGAAGCAGCACTCGGCACAATAGCCACAAATAATATGAATTTGTTGGGAAGTAGTTATTCTACCCGAGCACGGACAAGGTCTGTATATAACACCCTTCATGTCTTTGAAGGAATATTTACAAACAAACACATGTATTATTTTTCCTGAAATAATGTTGGATCGTAGATGAACAATGGGTGTCTTCACATTGGAGAACCAGAGAATACAGTAGTGGCTATGTCCAAGAGTAACTACTTTTGAAGATGTTCCCTTTTGAAAAAAAAAAGGGTAACTTCAGTGATCTAAGGAATCAGCATAGTGATGTCAGTAAAGTATGGCTTCTGCAGAGACAATAGTAGGGGCAGCAACAGGGCTTATGAACTTACCTTCAAGACAAAAACAAGATATATGAAAAATGCACCAGCAGTTTCCAAGGGCAAGCTGAATAAAAAGCAAAAGATATTCAGTAAGACTCCAGCATATCTGAGGCACAATGAGAGCATGCCTCTATGTTTTAGGATAATCATTCTCATTTCCATCAGCCTGTTAAAGATAATCTCCCACAATAATGCCAAATATCCACCTTATATACAAACATCTGACAGGAGAGCAGAAATGTGTCTAATTGCATAGTACAGTTCATGCCAATTTGAACTTACTAGTAACTACAGTTTAAGGAAAATTTTGCATGAAGTTGCAACCAGAAAAATATATTGGCTCAGTGAGAGCAGCATCAATGGTCCATTTCTAAGTCTCTAATATCCTATACATGGTGCCAGTATTCTGACTTGACTATTTGAGAGGTAGAGAGTATGGGACAGATGTGATGCTCACCATTAGCAGCTTGAAGCATTTTCAAAAATTATTACCATCAACATTGTTAAAGAGCTACCTCTTAAATATTTCACTTGGAAGAAAATGCTCTTTGCCAATTGATTGATCAGTGAGTCTGTCTCAACAGCTTCTGCTCTTCTATAAGTTCTTCCTTAGTCGCACCAAGTTCATGGTGCTGAGGAACTGTGACTGGCTGAGTAATAAGCTAGTACTAAAATACTGAGCCTATCCAAGACTTCAATACCACTTATAAAATGACAGGGTAGGAAGTCACACAAACCTTAAAGATTACTAATAATTAAACACTAAGTATGTTAGAGTTCACTAAGAAATTGTTGGGGGCATTTTGGGAAAATTAATAATGTACCATTAAGAATTCATTCGTAGGAAACAGAAGCTTTATTTAACCCAGAAAAGGGAAATTGAATGTTTCTGGAATTCCCATCACATGTGCAAATATCATTAAAAGAAGTGTGGTAAGAATTCATATCTCAGATGCTCTGAAAAAATAATGATGACCTCATTTTAGTTAGAGAAAAAGTTGTAGTCCACATATTATCACCCATTGAATGTATACTGAACAAGGTTTCTTTCAGATCTGAGGGAAATCATGTGAGAAGGCAGAAATGATTTACAAATCTCAAAGATCAAAGAGGCACAGTTGTCAGATACTAACAGAGTATGAATTAAAGAAGTAGGAAAGCCAGAATTTGTATTAATTCTACCAAAATCTGCTGTTTTCTCCTACTGAGTATGTTTTGTATCATAAAGAAGCTGATATATGACTAGGTGATGTGGGAATGCCTTTCAGTATGCTGTGAATAGCAATCTTTAAATAAAGGAGCTGTTTTGGCTCATGACAGGCACCATAGAAAAAGTAGGAGGAGAAATCAGAGTAGGTAGGAGAAGCAGGGCAGAGTTAGACAGAAGGAGCCAGAAGCCCAACATGTAAGGAACACAGGTAAGCCATGGGCCACGTGGCAGGAAAGATTAGTAGAAATGCGTTGATTTAAGATGTAAGAGCAAGCTAGCAATGTGTCTGAGCCATAGGCCAAACAGCGTGAAGTTAATATAAGTGTCTGTGTCATTTTGGGCAGCCTGAACAGCCATGGGCAACTAAGAGGTCTGGAGCTGCAGGGTCTGTGAGTCTGGGCCTCTGGCTGCCTGGGACTCAAAAACCACATTGTAACAACTAGATGTTTGTTCACACTTATTACTCAAGTCCATACCAGTGGAAAGTCAGCATGGTCAAATACAAACTACAGTCACTGGCTGGCCTTCCACAGTTATTTTTCTAAAACTCCATATGAATTCTAAGGCACCAAGGGAAGAGTACTGAAGACTGAATACATTATACATCTTTTGATAATAAATAAGATGAATGGACAAGGGAAACATATAGATGTGATATAAGTGGTGCTCAAATATTTGTTTCATGAGGAGGCAGAAAATTTTCTGCAATTTAGCTGTTTTGAAGACTGATAGACACATACCATCAGTAAGGCTCCTGCCTGAATCAGGATGATGGCTCTAGTTTCTGCTCAAGAGTGAAAGTTGAAAACAAGATTTATCATTCACAGATGATCCATGCATTGAATAGCGGTGTTTTCTGTTACAGTATTCAAATCTGTCTTCACTAATCAATCCTTTAAGCTGAAGAATTATGATGGATGATGGTAGCAAATATCAGAATTGAGGCCTAATATGGAAAATAAATAACTAAGAAATAGGTGCAGTACATGTACTTTGTGCTTATAAAGGTACTTCCATCTTCATATAGTCAGGCCTCCAAAAGATACATCTTGTGGAATCAAGGTGATATATGTGCAGCAACGTATATTTCCTCATTTTCAAATTTAGTAAACATAGAAAAGGCTGTTTAGTCTTTCCTTTTTATTCACTAAAATTATCATTTTAGCTCATTGTTTTAACATAAAGAAAAAACTACTGAAAAATCTCAAACCCATCAAGTACTATTTTTAGTTAATAAAAATTATTTCAGTGAGTTAAAGATGTAATAGCTCCTTCTTTGTTGTATGTTCTCTAACAGCAGAATATTCTATTATACACCCAATATATTTTTGAAATATATAATTCAAAGTAGAGAATATGTATAATATAAAGCTTCAAATATCCTCCATAAAGTCATATATCATTTTCAAACTTTCAAAAAATTAAGTCTCTGGGGGCATTTGTGTGGTTTGACCTAGGACATCTAGAGATATAGGACTCATGGTCACTTACTGAGATGAGGAAGTCTTGCATCTGTTTCCAGCATGGACTGATTCCCAGCGATTTGCATGCACTCACTGCACAGCCTTGAGGACTTCTTCATATACCAGTCACACCCTGTGCAGGTGTCACTGCAGTCAGGACTCACCATGGACATGAGATCTCCTGCTCTGCTCTTTGGGCTCCTGCTGCTCTGGGTTCCAGGTAAAAAAGAGTAAAATGAGAATTTCACTATTACTGTGTGATTTTTGTTGACTGTAGTTTGGGGAAAATCTTCTCGTTTTATGCTTTAATGTGTGTGAATTTATTATGTCTCCACATTTAGGTGTCAGATGTGATATCCAGATGACCCAGTCCCCATCCACTCTGTCTGCATCTCTAGGAGAAAAAGTCAGTCTCAGTTGCCGGGCAAGTCAGGGAATTAGTAGTTGGTTATCATGGTATCAGCAGAAACCAGGGAAAGCTCCTAAGCTCCTGATCTATGGTGCATCCAACTTGGAAGATGGGGTCCCATCCAAGTTCAGTGGCAGTGGGTCTGGAACAGATTTTACTCTCACCATCAGCAGCCTTGAGTCTGAAGACTTTGCAGATTATTACTGTCAACAGTATTCTAGCTATCCTCCCACAGTGATACAAGTCATAACATAAACCTCATGGAAGCAGAACTGAGAGCCACAGTGGCATCAACTGTCTCTATGAAATACTCACTTAAACTGTTTTTCAGATGTCACAAAATTTTTTGCCAAGCTCAAAGAGTCATTTGTTTTAATTAAAAAGGCAAAACAGTCCTCTCTGTTTCCTAAAATTCTTCCTTTTGCCATCTCCAGTGCAATAGAGTACCAATGCCTCTTCTGCTTTAACAGAGGACACAGCCATTCCCTGTGAGGAGTCTCAGTTGTCACAGGGCTTTTAACAATGCTTATGGAGAATCACATGTTTTTCAAGAACAAATACAATGTATTTTTGCAGAGTCCGAGAGAGACTAAACAGACCCCCCTTTTTTCTTTCTTCTTCATTTTTAAACCATAACTATCTTTCTTTCTTTTTTGCCTCCCACATTACAGAGTATGGATGCACTTTTGGTCCTGTCAGGAGTCTGAGCTGGAACACCATAGAGCCTCATACAAAACAGTAGAAACTACTATGAACATTCCTGGACACATGCTTTCAAAAAAATAAAATCAGCTTAAAGTCACCAGTTTTTAAATGACAGGGAAACATTAATGAGAGAAGCGGACAGTAACAATTTTCTTAATTTTTTCACAAAAGCTAGAGCCCATGTGTCAGAGAAGGGAAGGTTGTCTAACCAGAGTTCTCTGCTGTGTCTTCCAATCACACTAGTGAGGTATTAATGCTCTCAGCTGTCTGCAGCAATTCCCTAGAATTCTAATATCTTTTGGTTACTCATCTGCTTATAATTATCCAGCACTATTGAAAAACACATGACTTTTAAATCCCGTAGTCTAAATTACAATATATATTTATTTATATGATATCACATGAAGAAAATGATTGTATTAAACAGGCTCGCAGAAGTGGTATTAACGGTTAATTGATATTCCATACCATAGCTTCAAAGACTACAGAGATTTATAGTCCATTTTTATGTTTTGTTAAAAGAAATCACATGTGTGTAAGTTTTATTTCTTATCTCTTTAATATTTTCAATCAGTCTAATTATCTATGTGTGCATCAACTCTATACACAGACTTAAGTAATATAAGTTAATTCAAAGAAGAAAAATCATATTAGAAAATATATATTACTTTTCTCGCCTTCTTTTTTATAGGTATGGTGTTTTTTGACATTCTGTGTGAATTCTCAACTGCACTTATCAACTTTAGGAACGTTTTTAGGAATACAAGTTGCATTACTTTGCTTGTATGTGCAAATTGGAGAAGAAATATATATATATATATATATATATATATATATATATATATATATATATATATATATATATATATATATATATATATATATATGGTTGGTCACAGAGCTGGAGAAATACACAGTGGTAAAGAACAGCTGATGCTCTTAATTATGACCTGGTTTTAATCTCAGTACCCACATGTTAACTCCCAGGTATCTTAAACTTCAGTTCACTCTGTTGGACCCTCTTTTTCCCTCTAAGGTCTCCAGATATACACATATGTTGCTTAGAGACATGTACTTAAGGTACTCATTAATATAAAATTTTTATAATGTGGTTCACATTATGAAAACAAATATATTATCTTTTCACTTGTATTTCAATATGATCAAGAGGTTCACAGTAAGAGCCTTTAATCCCTCCAATTTTATTCATTCCAGTGAATGTTTTCTATTTGAATTACTTGGCTTTTTTCAAAGATATATCTATACAGTAGCCATCACAATAGCTATGGGGCTTATAATAGAAAAAAAGTCAAAAGGCAACACAGATACTATTACGTTTGTAACCTCGAATTCTGAGACTGCTCATACACACACCTACTAGAAACAGACAGAAAGACATATATATATATATATATATATATATATATATATATATATATATGTATATATATATATATACACACACACACATATACATATACACACACATACATATGTATACATATACATATATATGTATATAGATAGATAGATGGATAGATAGGTAAGTAATCCCCATCAGTTCATCTAAATATATATTAACAATGCAAAAGACTGTAAATCCAAAGAAACAATAGCGCAAGACATTCTGTTCTATTTTGCTATATGTTGTTAACTCATGTAGTTATATGTCATGAAAATACCCTTCTATGACTCTTTAAATTCAATAAGGAGATTATAACCCAGTTTCAGGGAATTTGATGACTTCTGACTACCCTGATGAGAGGTATATACATTGTCATATACATAAATGCAAACAAAACGATTTTCATTTATCAAAGATAAAAGCATTTTTTAAAATGAAGAAAGCTGAATAGCAAGAATGTGACAGAATACAAAGTAGAATGTGGGAAACAAGGTGTCATTCAAGTGAGAAGGAGAACACTGTGGGATTCAGTGCTAATAGCACCACAGGGTACAACAAGCAGCTCTCACAGGAAGAGACTGTTATTCCTACACAGGAACAGCTCCCAGTTCTTGTAAACTTTAGCATGACTGATGACATGTAATGTTTCACTGATTCATCTTGAATGAACCTGACCTTTGAGGAGAAGCCTCATCTATCACTCTCTGTAAGTAAGAGGCTCAGCTAGTTTATAGATCTGGAAACAAGCAAAAGGAATAATTCAGAGAGCTTAAGCAACCTCCACTGATTACTCACAAATAGTAAAAAGTCTAGATGTGAACATGCTGAGACATAGTGGCAGCAGGCAGGAGGCTAAGACCATAAATTACACAGAGGTCAGTGTCCTCATATACCTTGGGGACAGATCGAAGACTATCATCTGAGAACAGCAGACACTAACAGTCTCAGTCGACTCTTCTGCTCCATGCCAGTGGTGTTGTCTGTAGAAATATCAACTTGACTCCAAAAAGTCACTTGATAATGACAACATTCTCTCTCCTACAGTATTGTGTACTGTTGGGTAAGATCTGAAAGCATTGAGACTAAGGAACATTTTCAGATTCACTAAGATACACCATTTAAACTGAACTTCCACCCCCTCAACCTTTGAACTGTGATGTGTGTGTGTGTGTGTGTATGTGTGTGTGTGTGTGTGTGTGTCTTTTTTAGACTGTGGGAGGTAAAGCAGTATCTAAAGTGAACATGACGCTGAGCAGTCTCTGAAATGACCAGAACTCAGTAATAGCTTCACTGATTAACAGATATACTTTAGTACATTACCCACAAACCTGGAAGATTTCATTTGGGTGACTGTGAAAATAATTACTTCAAATTTTGGTCCTTTTAATGTTTTCTATAGTTTTGATTTTTAAAATATGTTTAATTGTTTTGCTATTTACTTTAATTTCATTACTGTCTTTAGAAAAATAAAGTCATATGAAAATTCTGTCTTTGATAGAACCTATAGTAATCAAGAAAGTATCAGCTCATCTCATCTATATCCAATTATGTTTGCTCCCAGGTAAAAATTATTCTGTAATAAATCCAAGTCTAATCAAGACATTATTCTTACTTCACAAATGTGCTCCAGGTTGATTAGTGGGACAAGTAAATGGCCACTTGTTCAAACTTAAGCATGTATCATTGTCCTCTCCTAATCTAGATGGAAACCAGTAGGGTCTTCTAGGTTATGTGACAGACACATTGATCAGTCCTATGTACTAGTCATGGGTTACCTACACAGCATTCAATAGGAATGTTTTTCTAACTCAGAATCTACTGTCACTTTCCATTAGCCTCAGAGTCTCAGGCTCACTTCTAGCATTGGTCAGAGCCTGTTGGCTAGCCGTGTAAGCACTTAATTTGAATTGGTACCTGCAACCTTCTCAGTTTCTGATCTATAAGTTTTATACCCAGTTTTCTGAGGTCATAGACAGATTTTTTGCCAGTAAGATAAAGATTTGGCACTCAAAATTTGGAGGATAGAGCCTTATAATTTGAAGATTTACTATTGCTTTTAAGATATATATCTTCCTCCCATGGTGGTACACTTCTAAATAAAAACCTTTGTGTTTTTATCATGGGTCAGCTGGCCCCATGTGTTTCTCTGTAGAGCACCACAGGGATCACCACAGAGCAACTTTGGGGCCAGTAAGAGGTGAGGATTGATCATTTTGGAGGTCAGGTCACTTGCGTTTCCAAGTTGTCTTGCTCTTACCTGGTTTCTCTGTCAACTGGTACACTGTTGGCTTGACACAAACAGCATCCAACTCTGCTCATGTTTTTAACTTAGACTGCCACAGTGCAATTGTATATACCTAGTCTCTATGCTTTGTCTATGGCTCCAGGGGTTAGTGCTACCCTCCTCTTGAATCCAGTCAAGGTACAAGCTGACAGTTATACCAGTGGATCATGCTTCAAGTATCCACATGTATATTTCTACACAGTCTTTCTCTTAAACCTTCTCCTGGTGAATGGAAGAAAAACTATAACATATTTTACATTTATTATAAGGTTCCTGGATTCTAAACACAGTATATCTTACTAGTGTCATGGAATATGTAGTGTTTCTCACAACATGTTGTAACTCTAAAAAAATATAACTCATTTCACTAAAATGATAAAAAGACAAACCAGAAAATTCTAATTCTTGAATGTATAGGTGGGACCATTCCCTAAGCAAAAAGAAATAGAATAATTGAATCATTTTTATTATATTTATAATTTTTCATGTGTTAAAATACATTCTTTATACTCTTTCAATCTTTCCTAACTATATAAAACACTAAGTAAAGTTAACTGTAATTACTGCTCCTTCATGGTGGTGTGTTAATTTTGCTTATGATTGAATCCTGATTCCCCTTTGGGGGATGGAGCAAGAAGGTGTGGAGAGCAATGACTCAGGCTTTGGGAAAATGTTGAAACAAACAAGTTTCAACTTATTGAGAAAAGGAAAAGGCGCTTAAATACCCAGGGCATGGACTTTGCTGTAGCTGACATCTGCCACTGCAATGTGGCCATCTCTTGCTGGTCTAGATTATTTTAAATTAGGACTCTACCTCTAGTGCCAAGGCCCCCAGTGAGACCACTGTTGGCTTAGAGGTGGATATGAGGAAATGATATGAGCACAAGTTTTAAGGCACCAGTTATAATCAGTTTAAACTGTTTTAGACCAGGTTGATCCCCAGACACTTTGAAGCCTCTAAGCCTTATACATCTCAAATATCCACCTATTTCTTGTTAGTTATGTGACATGCTAAGTGGAAGCCTTGGTGCTTTGGCCCTGACCTTCTTGACCTCACCTTAGGAAGGCTAAACATTTGGACTGTGCCTGTCTTAGATTGGCCTGCCAAAAATGAGCTGTTACTTCTCTCTTGTCCTAAGTCCTTGAATATCATCATATTTAGAGCCTAGAACTGATAATGTGCTTAGACACTAACCCTTTGAACCTCAGTGAGCCATGAATGCATTACCTCTCTAGGAAGGCTTTACTCTGCATGCCTAAGAACCATTAAAACCTAAAAAAGCACTTTGGTGGCCACTATTTTCTGGGAAATGTGCTGTAAGAGACACTTGAAAAATTAATTAAAAACATCACTCCACCCAGAAACACATATGTAAGGATCCAGGAGGAATCCAAACAGCCTCCCAAGACTGTTCCACATATTAGCTAGGAAATCAGTTTCCAGGGTCACGGTGGGCACTCTACTTATATTTAATTAATGGATTTATTTCCAAAGCAAGGTGAAGTGTCTAAGGAACTTATCTGACCAGTTCCTTCTTAGGTATGGTACCAAACTGTTTCTCTAAGGTGAAATATTGCAGACCCTATAGTGGCTGGGCAACTTACCTGCTCTCTACAATCACAAGCTAATAGTGACATGTCCCTCAGCAATGCTAATTCCTCAGCCATTAAATCAGTTTGCTGTTGTAATATATGTATGGCCTGATGGAGAGTTGATTAGTGGCTTTCTTAGCATGTAAGACCTCAGCTGACTGAGTTATCACCTGGTTCAAGGTCTCTGCTGTGGCTTCCATTTGAGTCAATAAGACCAACAGTCACTGTTCCTTTTACGGCCAGGAAAATTGGTTCTTTAATGGCAGCTGTCAGTCCAGTCTCTTTTTTCCTTTTGCCAATTGTTTCAGTCATGATGTTAACATCACTAAAATGAGTGAGTGGCACTAACAACAGGGATTAGAATGGCAGATGGTTCTTTCATCAATATAGATTTTTTTGAATATCCTTGCCAGAAAGCTGATAGAAAGCAAATTTCTCCAGAACAGTCAAGAACATTTTCTTTCTTGCTTTCCTTCCTTTCTTTCTTTCTTTCTTTCTTTCTTTCTTTCTTTCTTTCTTTCTTTCTTTCTTTCTTTCTTTCCTTTCTTTCTTTCTTTCTTTCTTTCTGCCTTCCTTCCTTCCTTCCTTTCTTCCTTCCTTTCTTATTTTCTTTCTTTCCTTCTTTCTTTTTGTATTTTTTTTTTTTTTTTTACAGAAGAGGCGTTAGTTACCAATAAGAGAACTGGAAGACTAAATTTAATTTATCTTGCTCTCTCACATATATTCTTCCATTAACATCCATGCCTTCAGTCTCCATGAACATGTGATCAGATTTGGAGGTCACTTTATGCAAAAATGAATCCAAAGTAAAGGGCCAGATAGCCAAAGCACTTCTAAAAATCCCTTAGTTGTCCAGACTATAATTCCCAGCAAGAGCAGTTCAGGCTTATGGTGCTGTAAATTGGCAGTGGATGACATGGTAAGCACCTTTTGAATTACATCCATTCCATCATCTATGAGAGACACATGGGACCCTCTACGAGTGAAAACAAAGTCTCCATCTCTTGTTCTAGAATTGGTAAAAGGGGATTTAATACAGTATATAGTTCCACATAATTTTTGTCATTTGGTTATGAATATTTATCTTTTACATCCAAATTAAAGGACAGAGAAAATATCATTGACAATAACAAACCTCCAAAATGGAGGAGGGCAGTATCTAAAACTTATCTGGAGCCACCATCAAGCTTAGTGAGGCCAAATTGTGGAAAACTAACTTGACATGATGTTGCAAATAGGTCAGATTAGGATTCAGGAGAAACATCATCTACATAATGTACCAAGGTGATGTGTTTTCAGACATTGACCAGAGATTGTACAATAATAATTTGGTACATAGATCAACTATTGTTCATTACTTATGGCAAGATTCTAGTTTTTAGCTGGTTTATGTATATTGAGTTCCTATAATGTGAGGGTAAAATGTCCTCTATCTTGAGGAGCCAGAGGAAATTGAAAAAAGATATCCTGAATATATATCATTATATAATGTGATGGAGAAATGGCACTGGAGTGTAGAAGACCAGAATGTGACAATCCCATCTTTTCTAAAAGATTATTGATTTCCTTTAGATGTTGCACAAGATAATATTTGCCTGACTTTTTTGGAAGAACAAGAATGGGAGTATTATGTCTGCTTGTAGAAAGTTCAATATAACTGGCCTTTTGCTGTTTACCAAGTAATAGTTTTTACTATATATTATTTGTATTCAAATATAGACCACTGCTCCACAAAGATATCTTGGACTGATCATTAATTAATGGAAATAAGGTTGAGGTTTTTAACAACTTCTGACCTCTGGTGGAAAATGGTCTTTAGAATTGGGGGTGAAGAACTCATAAAGAATTATGATTTGTAAGACACAACTTTTCATGTTTTACAATATCACCACAAAAACCTTTGTCGTCAATTTTCAAGACTACATTCATGTCCTCTAATATGTCATGTCCCCAAAAATATTTCTAATCATCTTGAATACAATAGGCTCTTCTGTTGCCATTTATGTCTTTCCACCAAACAGAATGGGTAATAATTTTTGAATCGTGCTGTACTCCTAAACACTAAGGGGCCAATCTTAAACTTCCAATTTTAAAAGTGGAGTGTTTCAGTTTCAGTTAATAAAGTAGCATCAGCACACTAATCTACCACTCCCCTAACTGGCCGGCCATCAAAAAATATAGTCATCATAGTTGAATGTGGAAAAATAGACAATGTCCAGAAAAACTTTTGGATTGATGGATCTTTCTCTTATGGCCAGGGCTGAGGAGGGGTCTTCACTGGGAGTTTAAAGGAACTGACATTTTCTCAGGCTAAAAGTTGTGGTCTTTAGCCCAATAAAAACCTTTATTACATTTTGGGTACTTGGTCTTAGGTTTTGTCCATGGACAGTCTTGCCTTAATTGTCCAGGTTGCCAAAATGCTAGCATAACCTGTCAGCTAAGGCTGTCTGAATGCTTTTGATTGTTTCTCAGCAAAAAGAGTATTGAGGAATGTGGTGAGTGCTACAGTTGAGCCTGTGAATGGATCTAGGTCTTTGGTAGCTGTTACCTATTTATGTATTTTCTCATATGGAAGGCAGTCTCCTGCATTGCTGGTAGGAGTATTAAGCCCCTCCCATGCCAATTTCTTAATTTGCATTTTGCTGGTGGGACTGAGGTTCATGCTCTTCTCAATCACAAGTAAATAATTTTCTTGGTTGTGGCATAAGACTGTAGAAAGGTTACTTGGGGACTCTAAAAGCTAACTCAGAAACATATTGAAAATAAGCATGTTGTTCAATTTGGGCCCGAGTAACTGTGTGTAATTGGGACATGGTACTGTATATTATCCTGTGCCTGAGATCCTGTGTAGTCAGCACATGCTGATTGCCAGCTAAGGAAGGTAGCTGGGTCTAATACAGCCTTTATTATGCTGTACCAATCACAATATGTCTATAAATGCACAACACACTACCACAGACTTGTTCAAAAAATGGTGAACTGTGGCCTGCCTCTTTGAACACTTTTCTAATGACAGAGAGAGAAATGGAGGATGGGAGGGAGGGAAGGAGGGGGATATATATATATATATATATATATATATATATATATATATATAGAGAGAGAGAGAGAGAGAGAGAGAGAGAGAGAGAGAGAGAGAGAGAGAGATTTGCTAAAGGCGTGGGAATCTATGAAATTAGCAGCATTAGGGCCCAATTCACTGGAAAACTCATAAACTTTGGTAAATGGCCATCAGAGTGTCATTTGTCGTGTAGAAATGAGGATAATTTGTCTTCCTTTTCTTTATCAGGTTCTGACAAAAATAAAACAAACAAACAAAATAAAATAGGCTTAGACAGAAAGATCCTATGCTGAAAAATTAGTAAATACAAAGATTGTTGAAAATGTTGCCTTGGTTCTGTGGTATTATCTTGGCATGCTCTGGCCTTGTAAATAATCGATGTCCCCATTCACACAGACCCTAGTTTTCACAGAGGAGTACTTCTGTCCCTGCTATAGGCAGAGGAGAATGTATCCAATTTTCCTATAAATACAGGAGATTCCTTTTGACACTTCTGTGGTTTTCTGTGTAACAGTCCTGGCTGTCCTGGAACTTGCTTTGAAGAATAAGCTGGCTTTGAATTCACAGAGATTCTCTTGCCTCTTCTTCCTAAGTGCAGAGACTAACAGTGTGTGCCACCCCTGCCTTCCTGAGAGTCTAGAACTAAGTCTGTAAACTAAGATGGCCTCAAACTCAGATTTGGTTGGATTAAGGGTGTAGGTCACCACTCCTGAATATTCCCTGTTTTGGGATTGCTATTTTTTTCCCCACTGAGCCAAAGTTTTATGAAAGGGACACATTACCTTTTCTCTGTAGACCAGACAGAAAAATATTATTTACAATAGAGACAGAGACAAGATGAAAATGCACTGAAGCTGTCAGGCCATGCTTACTCCTCATATCTTGTCTTCTGTGAGGCACATATCCATTGTTTCTAATACTTTCCTCTATCCTGAGACACTGTACTTGGATCAGGCTATACATATACCTGTTCTGAATAACAGAAATAAATTTTTACTCTTAAAAAACCCTTAGTTATAATGATCATTTATTTTTAAATGTCCAGGAACACATCCAGAAGCCAAGGGAGATACATTAACCTGTCTCATCTTTTGTTAGTCTATGTGCAAGATGGCTGAATCTCCACTAAGTAAACTTTCAGGGAGAGTCTTCTGTTTACTATCATATGTTTATGTGTAACATTTGTGTCATTATTGCCATTAACATGTCATCAAAGTGACCAGAGAGACTTCATTCACCAACTAATGAAGCATATGCAGTCACAAAAGCCTGAGCACTGGCAGTCCTTTGGAAGAAAGAGAGGAAAGATCAAAGGAACCAGAGGATTCAGGGGCAACTTGTGAACGTGGCCAACCAAATATATTGACCAGCACTCATTGGGGTTCAGAGAGATCAGGAGCCCTTATGGGTCTGCTATGGATCCTCTACATATATGTTAGAGGTGAGCATCTTGGTCATTATGGGGGATTCCTGATAGTGGGAGAGGGGATTGTATCTACATCTTTGGATACATGTGAAACATATTTTTCTCCACTGGATTGTCTCATCCAGGCTTGATGTAATGGCCCATGCATTTTCCTATTGTAACATATTATATTGTGTTTGGTTGATGACTCTGTAATTCTTGCGCTTTTCTGAAGTGAGAGGGAGGATGGACCTGGAGAAGAGGGAAGGCAGTTGGAGGAGACACTAGGGGAAGGAACAAAACTTTGTTTTTGACGTAATGTATGAAAGAAGAATAAATTATAAATTGTTCTGATAAATTATTTTTAAGTTGTAAAAATTACTGAACAAATAAACTTTTTACAAGGATATCACAGTATGTTTGAAACCCAAAGATACTATCTGAATTAGTTAAATATTTAGCAGTGCTTACTCTGTTGTATATTCACTGGCTGTTAGATGTTTCTCTATAGTACCACTAATATATCTTTAAAATATATTATTCCAAAAGAGTTCTTGCACAGTAAAAATTTCAAAGAAACATCCACAGTGTTATTTATAACTTTAAAACTTAAAAAAAAATGTATCATCTGTAGACATTTTGCAGTTTGATTTTGAGAATCTTAGGACACAAAGGACATGTGCTCAGCTACAGAAATAAGGAAGCATTGCAGCTGTGTCCAGCCCTAACTGGTTTTTATGATTTGCATGCATTTACTGCACAGCCTTGAGGACTTCTTCATATACCAGTCACACCCTGTGCAGATGTCACTGCAGTCAGTACTCAGCATCGACATGGGGGCCGCTGCTCAGCTCATTGGGCTGCTGCTGCTCTGGGTTCCAGGTAAAAAAGAGAGTAAAATGAGAATTTCACTGTTACTGTGTGATTTTTGTTTACTGACATTTGGGGGAGATCCTCTCGTTTTATGCTTTAATATGTGTTAATTTATTATGTCTCCACTTATAGGTGCCAGGTGTGATATCCAGATGACCCCATCCACTCTGTCTGCATCTCTAAGAGAAAAAGTCACTCTCTGTTGCCGAGCAAATAAAGGAATTAGAAGTTTTTTTTTATCATGGTATCAGCTGAAACCAGGAAAAGCTCCTAAGCTCCTGATCTACGATGCATCGAAATTGGCAAATGGAGTCCCATTGAGGTTCAGTGCCAGTGGGTCTGGGGCAGATTATTCACTCACCATCAGCAGCCTGGAGGCTGATGACTTTGCAGATTATTACTGTCTACAGACTGCTAGCTATCCTCTCACAGTGATACAAGTCATAACATAAACCTCATGGAAGCAGATGGGAGATGCTGCTCTGCCTCAGTTGCTCTTGCATAGGACTCACTCATACAAGCTGTTCATCGGATACTACAGGATTTTTATAAAATCTCACAGAGAGGTTAAACTGTCTTCTCTGTACACTAAATAACTTCCTACCTCTTCATCTCCAGAACCATAGAGTACCAATGTATTTTCCTACCTTAACACAGGACACAGTCTTTTTTTTTTGAGGAGTCAGAGGTATATCACCAATTGAAATCATATCAGACGAGTTGAAGTCTTTGGATATTCCTAGCAGACAACATTCAAATTCAATAAATATCTTCTAAGCACCAGCACTTACATGGAAGAAAATAATAGTGAATCTGACAGTAAAAATTATAGTGAATCTGACAGTAAAGTGAATCTGACAGTAAAAATAATTTCTTGCTTTCTCACAAAATCTAAGGCACATGTGTCGAATAAAGTGAATGTTGCCTAATGTTGATTTTCTGTTGTTCCTTGAAATTGTAGCCATGCATGTTGATACTTTCAGCTGCCTGCAGCCCTTCAAATAAAATTCCTCTAGTTCCTACGTCCACTAGTCTATTTACAAGTATTAAACAAATTTATCCACTCTCATTGACGTTCAAAACCACTGTGTGAAATGAAACGTAAGTTTGTGTATATAAAATTATAGAGAGTATAGGCTTGTTTGGAACTTGTATTCAGAAGTGTTATCATTAAAGAATTGTTATACTATAGCACAATTTTAGGAACAAAATCAAACACCAACACAATGATAATCTATCCTCAAATATATTATTTTACTTGTTTGTGGGTAAGATCTATTTACTATTTGGTTTTGTCATTTTTCATATGACTTTTTGTGGGGTGTGTTTGTGTGTGTTTGTGTGTGTGTGTGCATGTGTATGTGTATGTGTGTGTATGTGTGTGTATGTATGTGTGTGTGTGTTTATTTATCAGCTTCACATTTTCTTAGTTTTTCTGTCTTTGGGTTTTTTACATAAATTGTGTACTGAGTTAAATAATTTCAAAAACACCACCAAAATATTAGTTGCAATACATTTAATTTATCTGCAAGTGGGAGATAATGTACATCTAAATGTAGTTTATAGAGCCAGAGAGACTGTCCATTGGTTTGAAGACCTGATATTTTTGAAGAGTATTTGACTCTCAGAACCCACATGATTACTCACAGCTACCTTTGACTTCAGTTTCAGAGAACCATCTTTTGGCCTCTAAGGACACCTGACATTCAGGTAACTTTGTTAAACATGCAAGCAAAACAACCCATTCGTGTAGAAATATATTTTTTAAAGAGTACTTCATGTTATGACACAGATAAAATCTGTATTCACTTGTATGTCTGTTATCCCACATGAGCTATTTCACTGCCCTTTGTGTATGTACAAATTTTATTATTATTATGTTGAGATTCTTTTCTTACAAAATTGAATGCTAATCTTATAAGCCAATATTTTACTTACTTCATGTCATTAATTGATCATTTTAATAGAACTGATGTGTCTGTGATATTGTGTGAGACACATTGATGGCAGTAGACATTTTGTTCTTTTGTGTAATTTGAGATAAAAGGCCCAATGCTCTTTCACACGTTATGACTATTATATTTGCCTGAGGTTTATAGGTAATCATGACAGTGAGGTTTTTTGTGACTATGTTTGATGTCTTGAAAGTTTGTCAAAAGTGCTATGTACTCACATATAAATTATTTCTAAGACATTATACAGATAATTACTTTCCAGTTGTCAGAAGGATTGACTATATTGTTCTATTGTTAAAATGACATTCCTTTGTATAAAGTGGTGTTTCTGTATTCTGTGAATTAGTGTTGCTACCATAGGTAATAAAGAAGTTGCTCTGGCAGTCTTATGAAAAGGCAGAACATAGCCAGGTGAGAAATCAAAAGAGATATAGTAAGGAGAAAGGTGAGTGAGGGATGTAATAGAAAATGCTTAGAGTTGCTGCTCAGGAAGGAAGATGTAAAGGGACACAGGTAAAGACACAGAATACATGTCAATAAATTGATTAATAGAAATGGGTTGAATTAACTTGTAAGAGCTAGTTAATAATAAACCTGAGCCATATACAAAACAGTTTATAATTAATATAAGCTTCTAACTAATTATTTTATAAGTGGCTATGGGACCTCATGTGAGAGAGAATCATTATGACCTCATGCTAGGCAGGATGAGAAACGTCTTTCTACAATTAGTCTTGTGAAATACAATCAACAAGATTATGAAGTATCATTGGAGACAAATACAAGGAGGAAATGCAGAGGCTAAGAGTTGGGAGAGGAGGAGAGGAAGAGGAAAAAGAGACACTGAAATAAAATGCACTAGATCCCTTTCCTGTATTTCCATGTTTAACCGTATACTTCCATCAAAACAACTGTGTTAGAGAAGACATTTTCAAGAAAATATCACATTTTAAAATAGTTTCTGAGGTTTTAGTGCTGAATTTAGCTCATGACTAAAGGTAGTCATGGTGATTTCTATTTTCAGTGTGCTCTCCCGCCTTATCTCTAGGCATATCAAGAGATCAATAAACTAACATTTCCTTCTTCCAATGTTTCCATCTTAGAGAATAGTCACTATTTAATTACTTAGATATTTTCAAAGATTTATAATAGCCATTGTATTAACAATGATGTCCATAATAGAAATAAAGGTAAGTCTTGAGACAACCAAGGTATTTTTATTTATTTTAGATTATATATTTTTCTTTATTCTCTTTTTATTAAGAATAGATTTTTCTCAAATGATACAGCCTCATTATGGCTTTTTTTCCCTGAAAATATTCAAATTATCCCACCCCACTTATTTTCTGTCAGGATCCACTCCCTTTCTAATTATCAGTAGAAAATTAACAGTTTCTAGAATGAAGTCCACTCGATCATGGTGTACGATTTTGGTGCATTATTTAATTTGCTTTCCATCCAACCGCTAGGAAAGATAGAATCATCCAAAATTCTATGCTGGTCAAAAGCATTCCCAGTAGTTTGACATAGGAGTGATGAGCACAATGTCACTGCAAAAAATAAGATAAAGTTGACTTTGCCAATATGAGGAAAAAAGCAATGGATCTTTAACCTGTTATAATCTGACACTGACCACACACTGTTAATGCCAGAACTTGTAATCCAATGTTCCTTTTTCCAGTAATTGGGAGAGACCACAATTTAATCCTAACAGTAGGAAAGTTAAAACAGGATGTGTAATAGTTGGGTAGAGAAAGAAAAAATATAGAGCTGAAGGAGGAGACAAGAGTTCTTTCCATTTACCTGAGACCTCATGCATGGGATCACAAGGGCTCGAATTAAAGGTGTTTGCCATCACTCCTGGCTCTGTTAGGCCTTGAACTCACAGAGATATAAAAGGATCTCTGCCTCCTGAGCAATGCAGTTGAAGGTATCAGTCACCATTTAGTGATATTCATGTCTTGGCTCTGTTACTGTCTTCCAAGCAATATTTACTAAATTCATAACATATCAACACATATGCATGGAGTAGTGTTAACATTTTTTGGTTCTAATCAGTGAGAGGGTGCATTCCCAAATTGTTAGAAGATCACCACAAAGAAATAGTGGAACATTTAAAATAATTAGCCTTTAACTATGGAATAATTGGGAGTGTGAAAATACTACTGTTGTAGGAACTTGATCCAGTCACCTAATGGCATTAGGGTGACAAGCTCTAGGGCATAGTCTCATCTGAATATATGTCTATATAAAACTGAAGAGAGTATGATGTGCTTTCTTTTGGGTGGTTCCAGCAGGACAGTTTGGGCCCATCGCCCTTGGGTCAAAGGGAGTACAACAGCTGGTTGAGCAGTAGAGTCTGTTCTGCGTCTTGCAAATAACTTATTGATGTTATTTCCCTAATAAATTTTATCTAGTCCAGTGTCTCTGGCACCAAAAATATTGTGAGCCCATTGGCTCTGTGGCTAACACAGCTAAAAGCTGCTTAGACACATGGAACCACTCAGCGCACGTTCTAGCATTTTCAGTGGGTTTGCATATCATTTGCACTGGTGCTTTAAAAACAAACAAACAAATTGGATCCATGCTGCCTGCATGCATCCTGGAGCCAGTTCTCAGAACCAAAGCGAGTTACAGCTGCACTTTCATATGTGTCCGTGCCCTGATCTGTCTTGTCTTGCCTCCTTATGCCTGTTTGGACCAAAGGATCTAGTCCCTCAGACCTGCATACAACTGCTCTTTCTAACCAATTTTGTTCACTATAAACAATTCCTAAAGCAGAATCTGCTGTGGGTCAGGTATGAAGAGCCCTGATCTGTCCTGGCTCCACCTGCTGGTCAAGCCCTGTAACTACATACTGACACCTTGACATGTAGTTTCTCTCCAAGTCATTAGCACGCCAGCTTTTCTAACTGCTGATTAATCAAGATTGTTCCAATTTTAACATTTTTTACCGTGGGTTTTAACAACGTTTAATTACTTAACACCTTTAAATGTTTAACCAGTAAATAATTAAAATAATTTACAAACTTTTCCCATGTCAAAGTTGGGAAATATCACTATGATGCCATTAGGTATTTGTTCATTTCTATGATGGTCAACTTGCTATGGATAAAGAGCTTAGCTCGGACTAATATGTTTTTATCTATAATCGTATGACAGTTCATACGTTATTCTTAAAAATGATATGATAAATTTGCAAAAAATGAGAAGCTGACTAAAATGATATGACTTTGCAGAATAATAAAGAGGAATTGGACGAAAAATACAAATTATGAAGAATAACTATAAAAATTGTCAGATATAATATTGGCTTTAAAATTTAACATGCGAGCCATTGTGATAGTCACTAAGGGAGACAAGACAGCATTGGCAGATAAGATGAAAACTTTAGAGATTTTATGTATGATAAGAACAAGAAACTGATCTCATGAAGGTTTTGAGATTTGATGGTTCAAAATACAACTACTAATAAAACTTAAGAATTGAGAAGTTATTAAGACTGATGAAGAGGGTGTTTTGATGCAAATGAAAGATGTCAGAGAGGCGTCAGCCTCACCATTTCATTACAGATTTAGAGATGACCTGCCAAGTGTTGTTAGCAGAACTGCCACAATTTATTCTGCTACTGTTTGTGACAGGCAATCCAATAAAAATTATCTCAAAAACGTACAAAGATAGTGAAATACTAACACACACACACAGACACACACACAAACACACATACACCCACACATACACATACATACACACACAAACATACATACATATACCCACACATAAACACACACACACAAACACACATCTATAGATATATGGATGATTTAAAAATATTAAGGAAACAATAGTTTCTTATGGTAGACAAGCATCATACATGAAGCAGTTGTTAGATAGATGATCAGATTTACTCCAAACTACTGGAATCAATTAGACTCAGCAATATTATGTTTCTTTGTTATTATGTAAAAGCTTTTTGAGCAAACAAGGTAAGAGTTTTGAATAGCAAAGTAAGATTAGAGATTTTGAAATTCTCCAAGATCAAATACTTGACATGGGCACTCATGCTGTTGTAAATAATCAGGCTACACTTGATGAACACAGCTTGTACTTATGAGGTTGGCAGCACTAATGGCTTGGGATAACAGTTAAGAATCATAAAACCTCGAGCCATTTATTAAAGTTATATAAGGCTCAAAAAACCTTCACAGACTTTTTGAAATATCTACTAAACTTGTAAATGGAGTATGACTTGAATTTTGGACTTTAGAGCATGATTAGTTAGAAGGCAAAAAGATAATTGGACCTTTAAAGGTCAGATCAGGACCCATAAAAAATAGATCCAACAGACATTAAACTCTAATTATAGTTTGAATATGATAGAAAATTTCCAAAATCCTGAACAGGCATCAAATATCAAATGTTTTAATTTGGTAAAAAAAAAATAAATAATAAGAAAGAGGGAGATTATAGACACAACATCCCTAAAAATATTCCTTTTTGTAGGGATGCCCAAAAAGGTATGGTCTAAACTTCTAGATTAGGCAAAAGTTGACTAAAAGCCTACATTGGAACAATGAAATAAGATTAACAAGAAACAACCAAGTCAACCTTCCACCATCAGGAAACACAATGACGACATCACACAGGTCCCCATACTGAACATGATACAGTCATTCCCTGTCACAGTTAGGAACATTTCTTCTCTAAACAATGAGAAAATCCACTCCATAACTGAAACAAAAACAAAAACATGCTGCTCTAGATGATAGACAGCTTTGGAAGATGAATCAAAAATTCCCGGAAAAATCATAAAACAAATATTTTGGTAGACCTCTATGAATTACCGAAAAACAAAGCTAAAAATAAAAACAAAAAACAATATAATTGAGGGTCTATTGGACACAGGCTGAGATGTGACTATAACAAACCAGAATAATGGCATCTGAACAGGACTCTTTAGGAGGCACATGTTCAGTTCTTAGGAATTGGAACCTTATTTCTACTAAAACAAAGCACAAGATGGGTTGAATGTATAGGATTAGAAAGACAGATAAGATAAGTGAGGCCATATGTGGATAACGTAGCTGTGAATCTATAGGGTCATGGTCTGTTAAAGTAATGAAATACGCAGGTTGATGTTCCTCCAAAGTCTCTCAGAAATAGACAAAAAAAAAAAAAAACCAACTTAAGTTTCTGAGAAGAATATTATCAGGCACTATAAAAAACAGTCTCTGACTATTCAGGCTATTAAAAATCTGTCAATCTTTCAGTGGTAGGAAAAGCCTTATTCCTACAATTGATTTTATTGAGAAACCAGATGGGTTGGGTAATGGACTTTGACATTAGAAATACTGCAGTCTTTATAACAGAGAATTCAGAAGCAGCTAAATCTCAACCTACTGGAGAATCAACCAACCCTTGAATTCTATTTTATTAATTATAGAATGAAATATAGAGAATGGGATATGCTGACAGTTTTTAGGGGCATAAAAAGAGTAACTCAGCCCGATGGACGCTCTACAGCCTGGAATTACTTTGCTTTCTCTGTTAGGTAAAGGATGATCTATTGAAGTTATTGACTTCATATGCTCACTTCACTACAAATTTATAAAAAGAGATTATGTAAAATTGCTTTAACAGTACCTATTCATAATAACTTTTATTCCATTAATAATAGATGTCATGGAAGATTCTCATACAGAGCTGGACAGAGAGTAAGACTCTGTGCTAATATTTTGTTTAATTGCTATTGCTAACAAATTGTGCAATTTCTGCAATCTATAAGTTACCATTATGTGGATGACATCATATTAGCTGATTACGTAGATACTTTAGAAAACTGTCTTTCGATGTTAAGAAATTTTTGTCTCACTTGGGATTAAAATCACTCCTCAAATTACAAAAAGGAGATTCTATTAATTACTTAGTATATAAAATTTATCTACAAAACTTGACCACAAATGGTACAAATTAGAATAGATAGATTGTGACTTATTAATGACTTTCAAAGATTGCTAAGAGACACTTCCAATTGATGGCCTGTGCTTAGGGTAAAAACTGAAAAACTGTGTAATTTGTTGAAAAAACTTAAATGGTAACAAGGCATTAAATAGTCCAAGAGAATTATTGAATGAAGTTGAGACAGAATTGGCTTTAAAGACATATAGCTTTGGTTGGAAAGAAAGTACAGGGCCCACATGTGGAGCATGTGGATTCAGAGCTTGACTGCATTCTGATTATTGTATCTTCTATGCATTCAACTATGGGAAAGTTAATGTTGCAACATGGTTTCTTGAATTAAGCTAATAATTTATACATTATGAGAAATAGTAATAGTAATCATCACAAATATTTAACATACATCAGATCTCATATGGGTCTGCCAGATCCTTTAGCACAAAGTAATGATAAAATCAATCAGTTAACTATTATTAGGATATGTGCTAGAAGCCTAAGAATTTTATTAAAATCACCACAGAATAGCAAAGGTTCAAAAGAGATTTTTCCATCACTTGGAAACAAGCCAAAGAAATTAAACAAACAAAAAGTCCTACATTTTTCCTTCTATAACCAAACTACATTACCTGCAGGAAGTAGTCCTCATGGTTTACAAACAAGTAAAATTTGGCAAAAAGATGTGTTTCACTTTGCAGATTTTAAAACAGTAAAATATGTCTCAGGACCATCCAATAAGTCACTGGGTTGCAAGGGAAAGGTATTTGGCTGAAGAAGAGAAAGCAGATAGTGAAGTACCTTGAGAGGGTCAAGCAGTTTGAAACAGCTAGAAGTCCAAGCTTATTTGATGAGTGTATATATAAATTTTCAAGGCCAGGATTCAAGCAATTAATCATAAAGCAGTCAAAGACTCTCTTGTAAAATTCCAGTGCTGTCTTTGAATCAGATGGAAGGCAAATTCACTATTAAATCTTTTGCCTTCTGGTAGTTCAAGAAGCCTACACTGTTAAGATAATGAATTCTTCCCCAGGGCCTAATCATGCTAGTCTCATGTTGGTCAAAGATAAAGCAAGGAGTATGATGAACTTATTTAAACTCAGAAGTAGCTAAATCACTGTGACTCTTTGAATCTTAAAGTCAGAAAAGATTCCTGAGATACTATATGAAGCTGAGTAACTGTATGTGTACCTACAAAAATATGTACACTATACAGTAGATAGTTTTCAGGATTTAAATGGGCAACTGCTTTGCATTCTGAAAAGACATATTATGTAAATGCATGCCTATTAGAAGCCATGGACATCATGGGAATTTATGTACAAATTGAGAGCATGTCTGTCTCTGATAAAATAAAAAGCGTTTTGTATGTGAAAATATAAAGCATATTGCAGGTAACACAGCATAATATGACAAGTAGTCTTAGAAAGATTTAATATGGTTTTAAAAATGCTTATGAAACAGAAAAAGGTAACTAGGTACCCCTGAGATAGGTTACAAAATGCCTTATTAACCTTAAATATTCTAAACCCCAATAAAAAGAGAGCGAGAGAAAGATAACATTTTAGCTGTGAAGATTTAATAAAAACTCCAAAAGTTTAGGAGATAGCAGATGGAATCTACTTAGAGTCTATATGGGGATTTAATAAAAGCTCCAGAAGATTTGGAGATAAGAGGGATTTAACAACAGTCTGTCTAGGAGGATCAGAGTTGTGGTGACTCACACCTTTAATCCCAGCACAGGGAGTATCATAGGAGTGGTGACCTGTACCCTTCATCCCAACTGAGTTCAAGGTCCTCTTAGTTTACAGAGGGAATTCCATGTTCCCAGGCAAACAGTGGTGGGGTCATGCCTTAATTTACCAAGAGAGTATTTAAGACAGGCATAGAGAGACAGAGGAAGAGGAAGCCAAGAGAAGGCAGGGTGAGGAAGCTGGAAGGCAGATGGGTAAGATCTGACTGTGGTGTTTACTCTCTCTAATATCTCTGATTTTCTTAGAGATCTGTCAAGGAGTCTCATTTATTTGTGTGACACTTAGCCATTCTGAAATGTGTAAGATAGTATCTCATGCAACTTTGCAAAATGTTAATTGCATTGATAATTTATTCCTATACATCCAGAAACACATCCAGAAGCCAAAGGAGTTCCTGTGCTAGTCTGGACAATCATTTATTTGTTTGTCTAGGTGCAAGAAGGCCATTTCTCTAAAACCACCTACTTACCATCTTATTCTTATGCACAACATCTATGACATTATTGAAGTTTACAGGTCATCAAGGAGAACAGAGGGACTTCCTTCAGCAACTAATGAAATAAATGCTGAGTCCCCAAACCAAACATTAGGCACATCTCTGAAAGTCTTGTGGAGAAGGGGGAGAAAAGATCAGAGGAAACAGAGTGCTTGGAAAGATTATGGGAACATAACTCAAAACCACTGACCATGACTCATGGGTGCAAAGAAATACAGGAGCTTGTATGAGTCTAATATAGGTACTCTGAATATAGATTAAGCCTGAGTAGCTTGATGTTACTAACAGTGGGAGTAACACATGTCTCTGTCTCTTTTGGTTGTCTGTGGAGACCATTTCCCTGTACTTGGATGCTTAGGGGCTGGGCCTATTGTAGCATATTATGCTGTGTTTCATTGTTGAGGCTTGGAGGTCTGATTTTTTCTGAGAGGAGATGAATAGAGGGTCAACCTGGAGAAGAACTGAGGAATGGATTGTCCACCTGGAGAAGAAGAGAGGTGTGAGTTAGAGGCAGAGGAAGGGATGGTAAGGAAAAGCATTTTCAATGTAATGTATGAAGAAGGAAGAAAATTAAATGGTTTTGATAAATTATTATATTAATTTGTAAAAATAACCAGTCAGAACAAACAGTTCATAAGGATTCAAAAGCTTTTTAATCCTTGATAATTCGTTTAGTGAAAAATTTAATAGCCCTTCCACTGTTGCATATTCTTTGACAGTCACAATGTTGTCTATATTAACATTAATATACCTTTGAAATATATTATTCAAAAAGAGTTTATGTACAATCGAGTATTTTTAACAAAAGCTCAGAAATATCATCTATGATTTTAAAACTTAGAAAAGAAGTGTTCTCCAAAGGCACTTGAGTTGTCTGACCTTGAGCATTTAGGAACACAGAACTTGTACTCAGTTACTGAGATAAGAAAGCCTTGCACCTGTGCCCAGCCCTAGTTCTAGTGATTTGCATGCACTCACTGCACAGCCTTCAAGACTTCTTTATATACCAGTCATACCCTGTTCAGTTATCACTGCAGTCAGGACTCAGCATGGACATGAGGGCCCCTGCTCAGCTCCTTGGGCTCCTGTTGTTCTGGATTCCAGGTAAAAGAAGGAATAAAATGGGAATTTCACTATCACAAAGTCATTATTTTTGACTGGCTTTTACAGGAGGTCCTCTCTTATCATGCTTAACTATGTGGATATCTGTCTCCATTTCTAGGTGCCTTGTGTGAAATCCAGATGATCCAGTCTCCTTCTTCCCTGTCTGCATCTGTGGGAGACAGAGTCACTATCACATGTCAAGCCAGTCAGGGCATTAGCAATGACTTAAATTGGTACCAGCAGAAACCAGGGAAAGCCCCTCAGCTCCTTATCTATTATACAAATAGATTGGAAGACGGGGTCCCATCGAGGTTCAGTGGCAGTGGGTCTGGGACAGATTATTCTCTCACCATCAGCAGCCTGGAGTCTGAAGACTTTGCAGATTATTACTGCCAACAGGATAATCAGTTTCCTCCCACAGTGATACAAGTCATAACACAAACCTCATGGAAGCAGAAGTGAGAGACTGGTCTGCCTCAGCTGCTCCTGCTCATGACTCACTTACTGAAACTATTTCTCACATGTCACAGAAATTTGACAAAATCTCACAGAGAGACATTTGTTTAGGTAGATGAACCTAAACAGTCCTCCCTGTCCCTAGTTATTTTTCTTCCTCTCCATCTCCAGCACTACAGAGAACCAATGCTCTTTTTTTTCTTACCAAAGAATAGACTCATTCTGTGTCAGGAATCTAAATTGCGCCTCCAGCTGGAACACATACAGAAGGGTAAAAGCTTCTGTGGACATTCCAGAAGACATTATTTAAATGCAATGGATTAGCTTCTATGCAACAACATTTAAATGACAGGAAAATATTATTGAGAGAAGCTGACAGTAAATACATTTCCTTGTCTTTTCACAAAAGCTACAGAACATGTGTCAAAAAAAGAGAAAATTTCCTGAAGACGATTTTCTGTTGTGCCTTGAAATTGCAGCCATGTGTGTTAATACTTTCTGCTACAGCACTCCACACAGGATTCCAGTTAGAATACTGTATATGTTTCACAGAGGATTTCAACCCTCTGTCAAATACAGTGGGGAAAGCACTTCGCTGATGTATGAACTTCACAACAATGCAATGTATTTCACAGGTATATAAATAATGAGTATGAGGTAAAGTTGTAAAAAAAAGATTGAATACTCTCATCTGAGAAGAACAGCGGACACTAACAATCTCAGTCGACTCTTCTGCTCCATGCCAGTGGTGTTGTTTGTAGAAATATCAACCTGACTCCAAAAATTCACTTGATAATGACAACATTCTCTCTCCTACAGTATCCTGTACTGTGGGGTAAGATCCCAAAGCATTGAGACTAAGGCACATTTCCAGATTCACTAAGATACACCATTTAAACTGAACTTCTACCTACTACTCTTTGAACTGTGAATTCTCTCTCTCTCTCTCTCTCTCTCTCTCTCTCTCTCTCTCTCTCTCTCTCTCTCTCTCTCTGTGTGTGTGTGTGTGTATGTATGTCTTTCTTAGACTGTGGGAGGTAAAGCAGTATCTAAAGTGAACATGATGCTGAGCAGTCTCTGAAATGACCAGAACTCAGTAATAACTTCACTGATTAACAGATAGTCTTTAGCACATTACCCACAAAACTGGAAGATTTCATTTGGGGACTGTGGAAAAAAATTACTTCTAATTTTGGTCCTTTTAATTTTTCTATAGTTTTAATTTTTAAAATATAGTTAAATTTTTTACTATTTACTTTTATTTCATTGCTGTCTTTAGAAAAATATAAAGTTGTATGAAAGCTCTGCCTTTGATAGAACCCATAGTAATCAAGAAAGTATCAGCTCATCTCATCTATTTCCAATTATTTTTGTTCCCAAGTAAAAATAAATTTAGATTATTCTGCAACAAAGACAAATCTAATCAAGACATTATTCTTAGTTAACAAATGTGCTCCAGGTTGATTAATGGAACAAGAAAACGGCCACTTGCTCAAACTTAAACCTGTATCATTATCCTCGCCTAATCTAGATGCAAACCAGTTGGGTGTTCTAGGTAATGTGACAGACACATTGATCAGTCCTATGTACTAGGCATGGGTTACCTGCATAGCATCCAATAGGAATGTTTTTCTAACTCAGAATCTACTGTCACTATCCATTAGCCTCAGAGTCTCAATCTCACTCCTAGCATTGGTCAGAGCCTGTTGGCTAGCAGAGTAAATATTTAACTTGAATTGGTACCTGCAACCTTCTCAGTTCCTGATCTATACGATTTCTAACAGTTTTCTGAGGTCCTAGACAGATTTTTTGCCAGTGTGATAAAGATTTGGCACTCAAAATTTCAAGGGTAGAGCCTTACAATTTAAAGATTTACTATTGCTTTTAAGATACACATCCTCCTCCCATGGTGGTACACTTTTAAATAAAAATCTTTCTGTTTTTATCATGGGTCAGCTGGCCCCATGTGTTTCTCTGTAGAGCACCACAGGGATCACCACAGAGCATCTTGGGGGCCAGTAAGAGGTGAGGGTTGATCATTTTGGAAGACAGGTCACGACAGTTGCATTTCCAAGTTGTCTTGCACTTACCTGGTTTCTCTGTCAACTGGTACACTGTTGGTTTGTAACAAACAGCAGGAGATTCTACTCACATTTTAAATTCAGACTGCCACAGTGCAATTGTATATACCTAGTCTCAATGCTTTGTCTATGGCTCCAGGGGTTAGTGCTATCATTCTCTTGAATCCAGTCAAGGTACAAGCTGACAGTTATACCAGTGGATCATGCTTCAAATATCTACATGTGTATTTCTACACAGTTTTTCTCTGAAACCTTCTCCTGGTGAATGGAAGAAAGACTATGACATATTTTACATTTGTTGTAAGCATCATGGATTCTAAACACAGTATATCTTACTAGTGTCATAAAATATGTTGTATTTCTCACAATATCTTGAAACACTAAAAAATATATCTCATTTCATTAATATGATAAAAAGACAAACCAGAAAATTCTAATTCTTGAATGTATAGGTGGGACTATTCCCTAAGCAAGAAGAAATAGAATAATTTAATCATTTTTATTATATTTATATTTTTTCATGTGTTTTAAAATACATTTTTATACTCTTTCAATCTTTCCTAACTATATAAAACACTAAGTAATGTTAACTGCAATTACTACTCCTTCTTGGTGGTGTGTTAATTTTGTTTATGATTGAGCCCTGGTTCCCCTTTGGGGGATGGGGCAAGAAGGTGTGGAGAGCAATGACTCTGGAGCTGGGAATTAGTTGAAACAAACGAGTTTCATCTTATTGAGAAAAGAAAACGGCTCTTAAATACCCAGGGTAAGGGCTTTGCTGTAGCTGACATCTGCTGCTGAAATGTGGTCATCTCTTGCTGGCCTAGGTCTTCTCAATTTAGGACTCTGCCTCTAGTTCCAAGGCCCCCAATGAGACTACTGTTGGCTTAGAGGTGGATATGAGGAAGTGATATGAGCACAAGTTTTAAGGCGCCAGTTATAATCAGTTTAAACTGTTTTAGACTAGGTTGGCCCCAGACACTTTGAAGCCTCTAAGCCTTATACATCTCAAATATCCACCTATTTCTTGTTAGTCATGTGACATGCTAAGTGGGAGCCTTGGTGCTTTGGCCCTGACCTTGTTGACCTCACCTTACGAGGGCTAAGCATTTGGACTGTGCCTGTCTTAGATTGGCCTGCCAGAAATGAGCTCTTACTTATCTCTGGTCATAAGTCCTTGAATATCATCATATTTAGACGTTAGTACTGGTTGGTTGTGGGCTTAGACAGTAACATTTTGAATCTCAGTGAGCCATGAATGCATTACCTATCTAGGAAGGCTTTACACTACATGCCTAAGAACCACTAAAAGATGAAGAATCAGTTTGATGGCCACTATTTTCTGGGAAATGTGCTGTAAGAGACACTTAAAAAAAAGAATTAAAAACATCACTCCACCCATAAAAATAGTCAATGTCCAGAAAAAACTTGGATGGATCTTGCTCTTATGGGCAGGGCTGAGGAAGGGTCTTCACTGAGAGTTTAAAGGAACTGACATTTTCTCAGGCTAAAAGCTGTGGACTTCAGCCAAGTAAAAACCTTTATTACATTTTGCATATGTGTGCATTTGAAACAAATTAGAAATAAAAATTTTTATATTGAAAACACTAAGATTTTGGATACAGCACTATGATTTTAGACTATCATAAGTTGAATAACTGAGGTTTAAGCAATGCTGTGGGCAGCAAACCAAGGGAAATAGCATGGTGGAATTCTTCACAGAGAATTTGGTTCCCAGCACCAGAGACTGATATCATGACAAGGTCTCTGCAAATATTTTTATTTTTGGGGTGGGGGGTTGGTAAGAAAAGAGCAAATTCTCTTCCTTATGTTTTCTTACCATCCTTCAGTTTGCTCTTTCACTTTTCTCTTTGTTTTCTGAAGCTTCTTTCTGTCTTGTACCATTGAGGAGCTGACTGATGTCCAAGGAAAATTCAGACTCTCTTCTCTCACCTCTTTCCCATTTCTCTTCTTCTGACAGCTACTGAGATACACAAGTTACTTACTGTTTTATTAAGTCTCCAATTCTATCAGGAATTTAAATTATTTTGGTAAAAAGAGACTTTGATTCTTAAGTAAAAACTTGCCATGATCTACACTCTACAGTTCTTCCTTCTGATCTTATAGCACATAATTCTCTAGTATGGCTTTTATGCCAGTACATATAATTGTTCAATTAAATCACTTGATTTTTAGTATCTATGTGTTTTTTGACATTGGAGTTTTCAAAATTTACAAAAAAAAACTTGTTGTCAAAGAACTTTGAATATATTTCACATCAACATATTAAAACACAGGGGTGTATTTTCTCATTTCCTAAAGCATTTTAAAGTATAAAATTATGTCTGAAATGTTATTGTGGTAATTAGACTTACACGTTAACATTTTAGTAGACAATCAAAAGTATAAATTTTTTTCTAAGAAAATAAATAAGAAGATTGGATAAATTATAGTAAGTGTGAACATGGTAGGTACATAGTCTGGCCTATGGCTTACATATTTGCAAGGGAACCAGCACCTCAGAGCTGTGACCAGTGCTGCAGTACCTGTTCTGATTGATCTTCAAGTTCCATAGACAAAAAGGGTCAGAGAATGTGATCATGCTCTAATAAGGTCTCAGCTCAAGTGTATTTCACTTAGGACAGATAGCAATACTGAAAATATATAAACATTAGGCCCATTGTATATAAGAATTATTAAATTATAATATTGAATAATCATATTGGTTTTTGTATAAAATTCAATTACTGATTACTATGATAGTAATATGACAAATTGTGCATAATAAATGACTGTCCATAATGAGGTCGCTACTTTTTTCCCTACTGAGCCAAAGTTTATTTAAGGGACATATTAACTTTTCTCTGTAGACAGGACAGAAAGACATTATTTCCTATAGAGATAGAGACCAGATGAAAACACACTGAAGCTGCCAGGCCCTGCTTACTTCCCATATCTTGTCTTCTGTGAGGCACATATCCATTGTTTCTCTAATGCTTTCCTCTATCCTGAGACACTGCACCTGGATCTGGCTACCTGTTCTGAACAACTGAAATAATTTATTACCCTTAGAAAACCCTTAGTTATAATGATCATTTATTTATACATGTCCAAGAACACATCCAGAAGCCAAGGGAGATACACTAATCTGTCTTATCTTTTGTCAGTCTATGTGCAAGATAGCTGAATCTCCTCTAAGTAAACATTCAAGGAGAGTTTTCTGTTTGTTATCATATGCTTATGTGTAACATTTGTGTCATTATTGCCATTAACAAGTCATCAAAGTGACCAGAGAGACTTCATTCACCAACTAATGAAGCAGATGCAGAGTCACAAAAGCCTGAGCTCTGGCAGTCCTGTGGAAGAAAGAGAGGAAAGATCAAAGGAACCAGAGGACTCAGGGGAAACATGTGAATATGGCCCACCGAATCTATTGATCAGCACTCATGAGGGCTCAGAGAGATCATGAGATCTGCTATGGATCCTCTACATATATGTTACAGCTGAGCATCTTGGTCATCCTGGGCGATTCCCAATAGTGGGAGAGGGAACTGTATCTAATCTTTGGCTGCATGTGAAACCTGTTTTTCTCCACTGGATTGTCTCATCCAGCCTTGATATAATGGTACATGCATTTTCTTATTGTAGCATATTATGTTGTGTGTAGTTGATGACTCTGTGATGCTTGCTCTTTTCTGAGATGAGAGGAAGGGTATTTTGGAGAAGAAGAAAGGTGGCTGGGGGAGACACTAGGGGAAGGAAGAAAACTTTGGTTTTGATGTAGTATATGAAAGAAGAATAAATTATAAATTGTTCTAATAAATTATTTTTAAGTTGTAATAATGACTGAACAAACAAACAAACTTTTTACAAGGATATCACAGTATGCTTGAACCCACAGATATTACCTGAATTAGTTAAATATTTAACAGTCCTTACTCCATTGTATATTCACTCACTGTTAGATATTTGTGTATATTACCACTAATATATCTTTAAAATATATTATTCAAAAAGCAGTTCATGCACGGAAAAAAATTCAAATAAACATCCACAGTGTTATTTATAGTTTTAAAACTTAAAAAAAATGTATTCTCTGTAGACATTTTGTAGTTTGATTTTGAGAATCTTAGGACACAAAGGACATGTGCTCAGTTACAGAAATAAGGAAGCCTTGCAGCTATTTCCAGCCCTAACTGATTCTTATGATTTGCATACACTCATTGTTCAGCCTTGAGGGCTTCTTCATATACCAGTCACACCCTGTGCAGATGTCACTGCAGTCAGTACTCAGCATGGACATGAGGGCCCCTGCTCAGCTCCTTGGGCTCCTGCTGTTCTGGATTCCAGGTAAAAAAGAGAATAAAATGAGAATTTCACTGTTACTGTGTGATTTTTGTTCACTGACAGTTGGGAAAGATCCTCTCGTTTTATGCTTAAATATGCATGAATTTAATATGTCTCCACTTTTAGGTGCCAGATGTGATATCCAGATGACCCAGTCCCCATCCACTCTGTCTGCATCTCTGGGAGACAAAGTCAGTCTCAGTTGCCGGGCAAGTCAAGGAATCAGTAGTTCGTTATCATGGTATCAGCAGAATCCAGGAAAAGCTCCTAAGCTCCTGATCTACAGTGCATCCACCTTGGCAGAAGGGGTCCCATCGAGGTTCAGTGGCAGTAGGTCTGGGACAGATTTTTCCCTCACCATCAGCAGCCTGGAGCCTGAAGACATTGCAGATTATTACTGTTTACAAAGTTATAATACTCCTCCCACAGTGATAAAAGTCATAACATAAACCTCATGGAAGCAGAAGTGAGAGGCTGGTCTGCCTCAGCTGCTCCTGCATAGGACTCCCTCATACAAGCTGTTCATCAGATACTACAGGATTTTTATAAAATCTCACAGTGAGGTTAATGTGTCTTCTCTGTACCCTAAATACCTTCCTACCTCTTCATCTCCAAAACCACAGAGTACCAATGCATTTTCCTGCCTTAACACAGGACACAGTCTTTTTCTGTGAGGAGTCAGAGTTATATCACCAGTTGAATTCATACAGACGAGTTGAAGTCTGTGGATATTCCTAGCTCAACATCTAAATTCAATAAATACCTTCTAAGCACCAACACTTAAATGGAAGAAAATAATATTGAGTGAATCTGACAGAAAAAATAATTTCTTGCTTTCTCACAAAATCTAAGGCACACGTGTCTAAGAATGTGAATGTTGCCTAATGTTGATTTTCTGTTGTTCCTTCAAATTGCAGCCATGCATATTGATACCTCAGCTGCCTGCAGCCCTTCAAATAAAATTCTTCTAGTTCCTACATCCACTGATCTATTTACAAGTATTAAAGAAATTTTTCCACTCTCATTGACATTCTCTACCACTGTGTGAAATGAAACGTAAGTTTGTGTATATAAAGTTATAGATAGTAAAGGCCTGTTTGGAACTTTGTCTTCAGAAGTGTTGTCATTAAAGAATTGATATATTACAACACAATTTTAGGAACAAAATCAAACACCAACACAATAGTGATCTATCCTCAATTATATTTTTTTTTACTTGTTTGGGGGTAAGATCTATTTACTGTTTGGTTTTATGATTTTTCATATTATTTTTTGTGGGTGTTTGTGTGTGTATGTGTGTGTGTGCATGTATTTATCTATGATCTTAGGACACATATAGACTTAATTACTAAAATTTTGTACAAAAGAAAACATGTCACAAGCTATAATATTACATTTATGGGCTTCACATTTTCTTAGCTTTTCTGTCTTTGGGTTTTCTGCATAAATTCTGTACTGAGTTAATTAACTTCAAAAACACCATAAAATATTAGTTTCAATACATTTAATTTATCTGCAAATGGGAGATAATATACATGTAAATGTAGTTTATAGAGCTAGAGAAAACATCCATTGGTTTGAAGACCTGATACTTTTGAAGAGTATTTGACTCTCAGAACCCACATGATTACCCACAGCTACCTTTGACTTCAGTTCCAGAGAACCATCTTTTGGCCTCTGAGGACACCTGACATTCAGATAACTTTGTTAAACATACAAGCAAAATACCTCTTCATGTAGAAATATTTTTTTAAAAAAGTACTTCATGTTATGACACAGATGAAATCTTTATTCACTTGTATGACTGTTATCACACATGAGCTATTTCACTGCTCTTTGTGTATGTACAGATTTTATTGTTATTATGTTGAGATTCTCTTCTTACGAAATTGAATACTAATCTTATCAGCCAATATTTTACTTACTTCATGTCATTAATTGATCATTTTAATAGAACTAATGTATCTGTGATATTGTGTTAGACACATTGATGGCAGTAGACATTTTGTTCTTTTGTGTAATTTGAGATAAAAGGCCCAATGCTCTTTCACATGTTATGACTATTATATTTGCCTGATATTTATAGGTAACCATGACAGTGAGGTATCTTTTGACTGTGTTTGCTGTCTTGAAATTTCATCATAATTGCTACTTATTCACATATAAATTATTTATAAGACATTATAGAGATATTTGTATATTTTTCTTCCTTAGTTGTCAGAAGGTTTGACTATATTGATCTATTGTTAAAATGGCATTCCTTTGTGTAGGATGGTGTTTCTGTATTCTGTGAATTTGTGTTGCTACCATAGGTAATAAAGAAGTTTCTCTGTCTCTCTTATGACAAGACAGAAAATAGCCATGTGAGAAATCAAAAGAGATATAGTAAGGAGAAAGGTGAGTGAGGCGTATAAAAGAAAGTGCTTAATTTGCTCTTCAGGAAGAGAGATGTAATGGGGCACAGGTAAAGTCACAGAACACATGTCAATAAATTGATTAATATAAAAGGGTTGAGTTAACTTGTAAGAGCTAGTTAATAATAAACCTGAGCCATATACAAAACAGTTTATAATTAATATAAACTTCTATCTAATTATTTTATAAGTGGCTATGGTACCTCATGTGAGAGAGAAGCATTATGACCTCAGGCTAGGCAGGATGAGAAACTTCTTTCTACAATTAGTCTTGTGAAATACAATCAACAAGATTATGAAGTATCATTGGAGACAAATACAAGGAGGAAATGCAGAGGCTAAGAGTTGGGAGAGGAGAGGAAGAGGAAATAGAGACACTAAACTAAAATGACTAGATTCCTTTCCTGTATTTCCATGTTTAACCGTACACTTCCATCAAAACAACTGTGTTAGAGAAGACATTTTCAAGAAAATACCATTTTTAATGGTTTCTGAGGTTTTAGTGCTGAATTTAGCTCATGACTAACGGTAGTCATGGTGATTTCTATTTTCTGTGTGTTCTCCCGCCTAATCTCTAGGCATATCAAGAGATCAATAAACTAACATTTTCTTCTCCCAATGTTTCCATCTTAGGGAATATTCACTATTTAATTCCTTAGATATTTTCAAAGATTTATAATAGCCATTGTAATGACAATGATGTCCATAATAGAAATAAAAATAATTCTTGAGACAAAGAACCTATTTTTATTTATTTTTGATTATATATTTTTCTCTATTCTCTTTTATTAAGAATAGATTTTTCTCACATGATACATCCTCATTATGGCTTCTTCTTCCTGCTAGCATTCAATCCCCCCCCTTATATTGTGTCAGGTTCCACTCCTTTTCTACTTATAAGTAAAAATTAGGTTCTAGAATGAAGTCTACCCTATCATGGTGTATGGTTTTGGTGCATTATTTAATTCGCTTTCTGTCCAACCCCTAATAAAGGGAGAATCATTCAAAATTCTATGCTAGGTCAAAACCATTCCCAGAAGTTTGACAGATGAGTGATGAGCACAAATTCTCTTGCAAAGAACAATAAACTGGACTTTTACAAGTGGAGGGGAAAAAAGCAATGGAAATTTGGACTCTTATAATCTGACACTAACTACACGCTGGATCCAAATCAATAATTTTTTTTCTAAACTTCAGTTATGGCAAAAAAAAGTTTCAGAAAGTCATTATCCTATATCATTGTTCATAGTTAAGATGGGAGATGTAGATGTGAGCCTGTAGCTTTCAGTATGAAATCCTACTGTTTTCTGAGTAGAGGTAAGTATAAAAGAGTTGACTACTTCATCTTGCCTCATTTATATGTGACATTTGTATGTGTATTAAAGTTAACATTTGTAAAGATAAAAGGAAAAAAATATAAAGCAGACAGGTTGATAATTTTTGTAGCTTTCTACTCAAATTGGTGAATACTAATGAAAATTTGCAAAACCAATACAAATATATTTTTTTATTCAGCATCAAACACAAAAAACACTACCAAGAAACTTCCTCACTGCTCAAACACCCATGATAGAAAATGCAAACAACTATACAAGAAAAAGAAACATTATATATCACTATGCGTAATCAAAACTCAATCATAACGTCAGATGACTTCTTATTTGTGCAAGAGAATTAAATAGCTATTTCTCAAAACATTCAAATGACTAATGGGTATGTGGCAAAAATCTTCACTGCTACTAAATATGAAGTGCATGTCAGCAAAAATTGTAATGAAATATCTCTCTAATAAAGTAGTAAACTATTCAGTGTAACATAAGTCAACATGACAATTAGGAAAATCCCCATAAGAATTTATCAAAACAGTAAACAAGCACTTTCACATGCTCTAGTGAATTTATTATCAAAGCTATATGATGTTTAATCTTGAATGCCACCTTGATGTCAGAATATAATCAAAAGATAATGAATGGTGGACAATGTCTTGGGAAACTCTGAGAGAGCCTCTATGGGGGACAAAGATAGAGGTCCTGTAATCGCAGGTGAATTTGGTTTTCTGGAATGTTCTGGAATGTGATTTTATGGCCCCTGCAATAAACTTTTCCATTCAGGTTATAATATATGCTTATTCCTTTTGGAGTTCAGTACATAGTTAAAAACCCAATCTAGTCAGTTTACCTTTAATCTCAATATGACCTTCGGCCTTGCTTTTATGTTTTTCCAGATATAATGAATAGAATGTGTCAGGCAATTGTATTTAAATTGGTGTTTTCTTCGAAAATTCTGGGAAGAGGCTGCTTTGTTAATATGTATGATATGATATTTATTTACATGCTTTCTCATCATGTTTTTATTTTTAACTCTAACAAAATTTCTTGGATCAATGCTTTTTTGTTTTCATTTCTGTATAATAGTAATTGTAAGTGAACTAAGTTCATCTACATCATTTATATTTTCTCATCTTGAATGGTTTTATTCACTTCCCTAACCTATTTAATTGTGTTTTCCAGGATTTATTCATTTATTCTGTACAGGCTTCTATCATTTTCATAAAATTTATTTAAAGATGATTTTCTTCTTCTTATACTGTGTTGGAATATCCAAGGCTTACAGTAGTAGTATTTCTGGGGTCTGATAATGCCATATTCAAAGGGTATTGTTGATTATGTTTTTACACCGGCCTCTAGTCATCATGGTTTGGGTTTATTGTTGCTTTATCTCTGTTGGATGAATGCTTCTTAAATGCCCTTGCCCCTTGCTTTCTCTTTAGTCTCTATATTTGGGTCTGAGTGGACTATTGTTCCAGTCAGTGAGTTTGCAGGCTTTGTTTCTGGAGTTCTAGAGTCTTAGAAATTATTATAACCATTGGGAGTCTGGATATGTAATAATCTCTAGGTCTCAAATAATCAAAATTATTAATTATACCTAAAATCTAATGTTATAAAAATAATAAAAGCAAACAAAGTTAAAATATTTCAGGACATTATTACTCTCACATAAGATTCTCAAATCACAACAATACATTGAGATTCCCTTCCCTTCTCTCCTTTAATTTATAATGCAAATCTTTTCTGTACCACCTCAGCAGGTGTCATGAACAATGGCTTCTCAGTTCAAATATTAAGAATGAGGGATTCAACACTGTTTCTGAGACTACTGAGGTAAGATCAACTTTAGCAAGGAGCACTCAGCATCTCTTAATCACCACCTTAACTGTGGGCCTTCCTCTGTTTTCTGAAGTCACATATTAGTAATTTCATGAGGATCAAAAACTAACACCTTTAATTTGGATAGGATAGATTTTATTCACCTTTAAGTTTATACTCCATCATTGGGTTAAATAAAGGCAGAAATTCAATGCAGAAACCTGTAGGCAGGAAAGGAAACTAAGACAATGGACTACAACCTAAGACTGTCTAGTAATAGTAGTATCACTGTGGACTGAGTCCTCCCACATCACTCACTAATAAAGGACAAAGTTGCTCACAGGAGAATCTGATAGAGGAAATTCCTTAAAAACAATTCCCTCTTCTTAGATATGTCTATGTTTGTGTCCAGTTGACAAAGTATAAGCAGTATGATAAGGCACTTTAGTGTGCTTAGGTCTGTAAGTGGAAGGAAGAATTAGTAAGTACATTCTTCATGATTGTAGCTGCTTACCCTCAGGCTCTGACATTGCTATGCCCAAGTAAACTATATGCAGTCACTCAGGACTTCCTTAATTCAGTTCTTCACCTGCTTTATAGCATTGTATTTTATTTTGTGAGCTGTTAAGGGTGGTCACAGACCTGAGGCAGACATTAATAATTGATTTTGATCATGAAATATAAGGATGATTCACAGAGGGATACGTAGTTTGTTGAACATTTCTGAATGGTTTCTGAGAGCACATCAACTATGGGTGACAGATGTGATTAACAAGCACAGAAATTAAAACCCCAGAAGAGCTCATGAGTCATTAGGACAGGACATTCATGATGGCCAAAGAGCTAGAAAGTAGCTTACATATACTCAGGACTGAAGACACAAAACTACTGATGCTGACTCTCTTATATAAAAGGAGAAAGAAAATACATTTCAAAATGGAGGATAGCAACCAGGAGATATTTGAATGCAACAATTTGACAGTGTATAATGTTTTCACAGCTGGTTCCTACTGGGAAGAGAGAGTACACTTTTAGACATATTACTTATTCTCTAGTTTTACAGTTTACAAAACTTAAAAGTACATTTTTGCCTTATCTATAACTAAGTTTATCTATGAGTATTATTCTTGATTATTTCCCCAATAGTGATTGATGGTACAGATTCACAACCATAGCAGAGAGTTCTGAGAAATGGTTCAAAGAACATACTCTGGCTTCTGTATTATCCACATGGCCAAAAGAAGAGTAATTCTAAAACATCTTATAGCATTTGTATATGCCTCTGTGAAAGATGGACAAAGTTATATGACTAGGAAGAAAAAGAAAATTCCATATCAATTCATGCTGGAAATAATTCACTCTTAGGACACCAGAGCCAGTCTGTCATTTGATTCAGAAACCCTACATTAACCTGATGTGGCAGAGAAAATAGAGTCCTGAGGCTGCTATGTTGAAACAACTCAGCAGCTCTGATGAGAACATTTAGACTCTGATGATTTAGATGCAACATGAGAATATTCCACTGTTCTGACAACTTTTTATAGGTTAGTCATGCAGTGTTAAGAAATCAACCCCAAACAGGACACAGGACAGACATGAGGGCTCCCACTTATCTCCTGGGGCTTCAGATGCCTGGATCCCAGGTATAAAGGACTGCAGCATGTATTTCAGTGTGGTCAATTTTGATGGGAACACTATGAGGTGACCTTTAAATTGACCCTGTTTTCAAGAAAACTCAATGAATTGACATTTAAATGCAGCATTGTATATTCTTCGTTGTATTTTTTTCTTTTCTATTGCTAGCTTGCAGATGTGACATTTAGATGGCCCAGCCTCCATCTCAGACTGCACCACTAAGAGACAAAGTTCTTATCAACTGTCAAGCCAGTCAGGGCATTGGAGGTGCCTTAAGCTCTCCTGAACTGTGATCCATTCTGCATCAAGTTTGTATCCTGGGTGGCATCAAGGTTCAGTGGCAGTGGGTCTGGGAGAGATTTTAGTCTCACCATCAGCAGTGCTGAACCAGAAGATATTGGACTTATTACTGTCAACAGTACAGCAGTTACCCACCCACACTGGAACAAGTCAAAACATAAACTGTTCAGAGAAGCAGAAGTGCAAACCACTGGTGGTTTGACCTACAGACATCATTAGTCAGAAGAAGTTGGCATTGAAGGACATTGGGTAGATATGAAATATGAGACTATTGCTCCTCTTACTAGACTCTAGCAGCTAAGGCAAAAGAGGATAAATGTTGATTTAAAAACGACACTGTTGAAGAGTAAGGAGTCATCTGGATTATGATGTCTATTTGAATTAACACAACAAAATAAAAAGAAACAAGAAATCCTTCCAAAGATGAAATAAGGAATTAGAGTCTGCAGTGCAGTCTCATAAAGCATTTTTATTGGTTTTACAATCTTTTAATAAATGCATGTGAAGGACTAGGAACTAGACAGATCATTGAAAGGCAGAAAATAGAAACAGAGACACATATTGATAATAACACTAATAAATAACCGTATGACACAGATGGTACACTTCTGTGCACTTTCTCATGTGTCTGATCTGACAGGCAGCAAATACCTGAAGATCTACCAAGCATTTTCTTCTGCCAGTCAGGCCAATTTCATTCAATTTCAAAGCAGGATTAAAACACATTTGCCCCAGACTTGTGATCCTGTCAGCCTCTCTGTCCTAGTGACAGCTGACAAACCATAAATTAGAGGAGGAAGACCTCTCACATATTCTTAGAATTCAAAGCCTTCAAGGAGACACCAGGGTTTCTGATTCCTTTGCAGAGCAGAGGAACACCTTTGTGTACCTGGATGTGTATTTCTATCCTAAAGACAACCTTTATTTATCTACTGATCCTGTTGCTGGATCTGAGGTTTTCCATGCTCCTACTATTCCTGCCCTTAATTGTTTAACTGTCTGAGAATATAAATTCTTCCAAGGGAACAAAACAATAATCCATGCATGTGTTGATATAATGTGGATTTAGTAAAACTTCTTCTAAGTCAGAGGACAGAGTCAAGGTATAAAGGTCAGAAAGGGGTGAGCCATGCTTTTAATCAAGTACTTTGGAGGCAGAGATCTGTCCAAGCAATATTTACTGAATTCACAACATATCATCACATATGTATGTAGTAGTGTTAACATTTTTTGGTTCCAAACAGTGAGAAAGTGCATTCCCAAACTTTGAGAAGATCACCACAAAGAAATAGAGGAACATTTAAAATAATTAGCATTTACCTATGGAATGTTTAGGAGTGTGATAATGAGTACTGTTTTAGGAATTCGATTCATTCACCTAATGGCATTAGGGTGACAAGCTCTAGGGCCTAGTCTCATCTGCATATATGTCTATATAAAACTGAAGAGATTGTGGCATGCTCTCTTTTGAGTGGTCCCAGCAGGACAGTTTGGGCCCATCGCCCTTGGGTTATAGGACATAGAACAGCTGGCTTAGCAGTAGAGTCTGTTCTGTGACTTGCAAATAACTTATTGATGTTATTTCCCTAATACATTTTATCTAGTCCAGTTATTTGTTGTCTCTGGCACCAAACATGATCTGAGCCCATTGGCTGTGTGGCTAACCCGGGTAACAGCTGCTTAGGCACATGGAACCCACTTAGTACACGTTCTAGCATTTTCTGTGGGTTTGCATGTCATTTGCACAGGTGCTTTAAAAACAAACAAACAAATCAGCTCCATGCTGCATGCATGCATCCTGGAGCCAGCTCTTAGAACCAGAGCAATTTTCAGGTGCACTTTTATATGTGTCTATGCCCTGATCTGTTTTGTCTTGCCTCTTCAAGCCTGTTTGGACCACAGGATATAGTCCCACTGACTTGCATACAGCTGCTCTTTCTATCCAATTTTGTTCAGTATAAACAATTCCTAAAAATTAATCTGCTGTAGCTCAGGTATGAAGAGTTCTTATCTTTCCTGGCTCCACCTGCTGGTCAAACCCTGTAACTACAGACTGACACCTTGACATCTAGTTACAGACCAAGTCATTAGTGTGCCAAATTTTCTAACTGCTGATTAATCAAGATTATTCCAACTTTAAATTTTTTTTTCTGTAGGTTTTAACAATGTTTAATTACTTAACAACTTTAAATGTTTAACTAGTAAATAATTGAAAATAATTTGCAAACTTTTCCCATGTAAATGTCAGGAAATATCACTATGATGTTATTAGGTATTTGTTCATTTCTATTATGGCTAAGATGTTAGAGATAAAGAGCTAAGCTGTGACGAATATGTTTTTTCTATAGTAGTGTGTCAGTTCATGTGTTATTCTTAAAAATGATTTGATAACATTGCAAAAAGTGAGAAACTGACTAAAATTATATTGACTTTCAGAATGATAAAGAGAAATTGGACAAAAAATACAAATTATGAAGAATAATTATAAGAACTGTTATATATGACATTGGCTTTGAAAGTTAACATGGGAGTCATTGTGATATTTACTAAGGGAAAAAAAGACAGCATTGGCAGATGAGATAAAAATTTTAGACATTTTATGTATGGTAAGAACAAGAAACTGATTGATCTTATGAAGGCTTTGCGATTTGATTGTTCAAAATACAACAACTAATAAAACTTAAGAATTTAGATATTTTTAAGACTGACAAAGAGGGAGTTTTGATGCCAATGGAAGAAGTCAGAGAGCTGTCAGTCACACCATTTCATTACAGATTTAGAGATGACCTGCCAAGGGTTGTTAGTAGAACTGCCACAATTTATTCTGCTACTGCTTGTGTCAGGCCAGCCAATACTAATTATCCCAATGGACATGCAGGCAATGATAGGAATATACACACACACACAACAGAAACACACACATACACACACACATCTATAAATATATGGATGATTTAAAAAATATTAAGGAAGCAATAGTTTCTTATGGTAGGCAGTTATCATACATGAGGCAGTTGTTGAATAGATGATCAGAATTACTCCAAACTACTGGAATCAATTAGACTCAGCAATATCATGTTTCTTAGTTATGATGTAAAAGCTTTTTGAGAAAACAAGGTAAGAGTTTTGAATAGCAAGGTAAGATTAGAGGTTTTGAGATTTCCCAAAATCAAATACTTGGCAAGGGCACTCATGCTGATGTAAATAATCAGGATACACTTGATGAACACAGCTTGTCCTTATGCAGTTGGCAGCACTAATGGCTTGGGATGAGAGTTAATGAAACACAAAAACTCGAGCCATTTATTAAATTTATATAAGGCTCAAGAAACCTTCACTGACTGTTTGAAAATATCTACTAAAGTTGTAAGTGGAGTATGACTTGTATTTTGGGCTTTTGGAAATTATTAGTTAGAAGGCAAAAAGATAATTGGACCTTTAGAGGTCAGATCAGGACCCATAAAAATTGCATCCAATACACATTCAACACTTATTCTAGGCTTGCATATGACAGAAAATTTCCAAAGTCCTGAAGAGACATCAAATATCAAATGTTTTAATTTTGGTGTGAGAGAGAGAGAGAGAGAGAGAGAGAGAGAGAGAGAGAGAGAGAGAGAGAGAGAGAGAGAGAGAGAGAGAGAGATTGTAGTCACAACATCCCTAGAAATATTACTTTTTGTAAGGATGCCCCAAAGGATAGAGTCTAACCTTCTAGATTAGGCAGAAGCTGATGCAAAAGTCTCCATTGGAACAATGAAACAAGATAATCAAGAAACAACCAAGTCAAACTTTCACCATCAGGAAACACAATGGGGTCATCAAGCAGGTCCCCATATTGAACTTGATATAGTCATTCCCTGTCACAGTTGGGAACATTTCTCTTCAAAACAATGAGAAGACCTGTAGGCAAATTTTACTTAGAAGACACCAGTGCAGGATAGATATTTATTAAAATATAAACCAACACTCACAGTACAGGTAACAGTCTATAGCAGAGCCTGAACAGGGACTGGAGTCTGGAATGGTGGACAAGCGATGGATGGACAATGGATTCCAATCCTATCTCTCCAGCAGCCAGGAACCAGGAGGAAGAGAGTACTCCTGTCCCAGAAGCCCCTTATCTATGGGGTTGGCCACACCCCCTCCAGGTTGGCCACATCCCCTCCAGGAGCTGGGGACCCAGGATAAGTATCTTAGGACCTTATCAGCTGACACCTGAATCCCACTACATCTCCCCCTATTGTCTTTCTAAGAAGGTTCTAAACTAAGACTATGTACAGATGGTGCCCAACATGGGGCAAATACCCACTGAAAGCTTGAAACAGTTTAAAGAGTATTTTAGATCAGAAGCTGAGCCAAGGAAGCTTCCAAGTTATGTATGCGAAACGGGTCATTGTACAAAGAAAGTGTGGCATCTGGGTCACATTCACAATGGTCCCAGTGGACTGGTAGCAGGCAGTGTAAGCTGCAATCAGGTCGGTTCCTGAAATCTCACAGAAGATTTAGTAGTATGTGATTGATTTTAGATTTCTGTTTATTTTGAACAAAAAGGAAACAAAGACAGTTTCTTAGTAGCAGCATTTTCCAGGATCTGCTATGTTTGCTGGCCACAAACAGACACGGTCCCTTTAAGAGAACTTACTGACTCAGCTTCCTGGGCAAAAACTATATGGCCTTTAAGAGAGTGTATTTTCAAAGCTCTTATTGTTGGAAGATGATTGAGGATTCACAATAAAACAGATTCAGATGAAAAGAAAAACCTGTAAATGGGTTACAATATGTGTAAAAGGTATATAGGCTTCAGAGAAAATAGAAAGTTGATAAAGTCTTTACAAAAAATAAATAGAGTAATAAAAATATAATTAGCCATGTAAAGATGGAAAATAGACACAAAATCTGGATTTTTGTTGTTATTGTGTTTTCTTTTAATTTTTAGACCGTTAATGAGCTAACTGCAAAAAACAATGGATTGCAAATGCAAAGGCTACTAAGTTAAACAAAAATATATATTTTAAAGTTATTTTGACTTTGAAATTTGTGTCTAATGATTTCTTGCTTTGGAAAAGTTCTGCTTTTGTTTCCACAGAAGATGAGAACCTGTTGATTGCTTCCAGGCAAATATGGTTTCATCAACCAAGACCCCCTGAAAAATTTATGATGGGAAGAGATGGCTGTATCAGCTTCAAGACTGCAGATAATGATCCATTCTCAACAATCCTTGAGATTTTCAACGCCCCTTAATAAGCAGGAAGTAGTAATAGAAAACTATGCCCAAATTCCCCAAATATTGTTTCTAAATGTTTGTTTTCAGTATAAATGGCTGATGGTCTATGAAAAAAAGGGGGATATGGTATATAAATGATTTTTTAAAAAGTTAGATCATTGAATTTACTTACATCAGGAAATTAGCTGTTAATCTGTTTTACATTGGTATAGATTTTGGTTTATTGATACAAATTTAAGGTCAATTTTCTTATGCTATATGTATTTTTCTACTCTTGTTTCAGATAGGATGTTTATATAACTGATTTAGAATTGTAAGGTATAATTAAGAGATGATGGTTAATAGTCACCTTTGATAATCAAACTTATAGTTAGGTTAGTTAGGATTTTTAGGTATACAAAATATATTTCACTTAGGTAGGTAATCTTCAAATACTTCTAAGACCTACAGAATATGACATTTAAAATGTTTTAAGAACTTAGACTTTTCTGGACAGTGAAACAGGTCTGCACTTGGCAGCACCAATCTTCTTCAAGAGAAAAATGGGCATCGAAGAATCTCCATATGGAGTCTACTCTCTTTGTGGCAATGATAAGCCACTGGAGAAGAACCTGTTCTTATATTGACTGCTTGACAATATGCTGTTTAACCTGGACATGCAGGTTCCATAGGAAGATGACCTCTGAACTCTGGCAGAACAAGCCGAGATGGTCATTCAGGATCCTGTTTTGCAGAGAAAACTGTCAGACATTCTTCAGGACTCGAGCAGAAGCAACTGATGAACTGTGCCAGAATGGGCAGAGCAGATTTCCTGATTCACTGAAATGAAAAGAGACTCTGGGCCTGTAGTCTGAAGATGGATGCCCCAACCTTATAAAAGAACTTGGGTGATTGTCCAGGCAGATAGGTGTCATCTCTGTCCTTTCTAGATTTTGGAAGTCACTAGCAATTCTGGTTTACTTGAGTAAATATATCCTTCTGAGGTATTTGATGTAGCTAAAGATTAGATAGTTATAGGCACAGTTTTTCTTAGTCATTTGAAAGGTATATTGGATATGAAACTTTGATTCATAAAGATAAGGTAGATGATAAGAATATTATCTTTAATTTTGCTACATAAAAATAGACTAGATATTATAGCTGTAATTCTTGCTTGATAGCTATTTTGTTATATGTAATTTTGCCTTGTGAAAATTGAAACCTTCCTTTTTGATTAGACAGAAAGGGGAAAGTGATGTGGGAATGCATTTCAGTATGCTGTGAATCTCAATCTTTAAATCAAGGAGCTGTTTTGGGCCATGACAGACACCATAGAAGAAGTAGGAGGAGGAATCAGAATAAGCAAGAGAAGAAGGGTGGAGTCAGCGGCAGATCCAGCAAGCCACCAAAGAAGAAACATGTAAGGAACACAGGTGAGCCATGGGCCATGTGGCAGACAGGGTAATAGAAATGGGTTGATTTAAGTTATAAGAGCTAGCTAGCAATGTGCCTGAGCCATAGGCCAAACAGCCTGAAGTTAATATAAGCATCTGAGTCTTTTCCGGGTTCCTGAGTGGTGGGCAGCTGGGCAGGTAAGGGGTCTGGCATGGCAGATCTGTGGGTCCAGGCCCCTGGCCACCCAAGACCAAGAAACCACACTACTACAAAGACCTACTCCATAACTGAAACAAAAACAAAAACATGCTGCTCTAGATGACAGACAGCTTAGGAAGATGAATCAAAAATTCCCAGAAAAATCAGAAAACAAATATTTTGGTACATCTATGAATTACTGAAAAATAAAGCTAAGAATAAAAACAAAAAACAATATAATTGAGGGTCTATTGGATACCGACTGAGATGTGACTATAACTAACCTGAATAATGGCATCTGAATTGGATGCTTTAGGAGGCACATGTTCAGTTTTTAGGAATTAAAACCTTATTTCTACTAAAAGAAAGCACAAGATGGGTTGAATATAGAGGATTAGAAAGACAGATAAGATAAGTGAGGTCATTTGTGGATAATGTAGCCATGAATCTATAGGGTCATGGTCTGTTTCAGCAATGAAATATGATGCAGGTTGATGTTTCTACAATGTCTCTCAGAAATAGATAAAAACCAACTGAAGTTTATGAGAAGAATATTATTAAGTACTATAAAATACAGTCTCTGACTATGCAGGCTGTTAAAAATCTGTCAATCTTTCAGAGCTATGAACAGCTTTACTCATACAATTGTTTATATTGAGAAACTGGCTGGGTTGGGTAAATGCCTTTGACATGAGAAAAACCAGTCTTTGTAACAGTGAATTCGGAAGTAGCTAAATCTCAACCTACTGGAGAATCAACCAAAACTTGCATTCTCTTTCATTATTTATAGAATAAAATATAGAGAATGGGATATGCTGACAGTTCTTAAAGCCATAAAAAGTGTAACTCAGCCGAATGGTGCTCTACAGCCTGGAATTACCTTTCTTTCTCTGTTATGTAAAGGATGATCTATTGAAGTTATTGAATTAATATGCTCTCTTTACTACACATTCACAAAAAGAGGTTAGGGAAAATTTCTTTCACTGTACGAATTCATAATAATTTTTATCTCACTAATAATAGATATGGAAGGTTCTCCTACAGAGCTGGATGAAGAGACAGACTCTGTGCTAATATTTTGTTTAACTGCTATTGATAACAAATTGTGAAATTTCTGCAATCTATAGCTTACCATTATGTGGATGACATCATATTAGCTGATTACATAGATAGTTTAGAAAACTGTCTGATGATGTAAAGAAATTTTTGTCTCACCTGGGATTAAAATCACTCCTCAAATTACAAAAAGGATGTTCTACTAATTACTTAGTATATAAACTATATCTACAAAATTTGACCACAAATGGTACAAATTAGAAGAGATAGATTGTGACCTATTTATGACTTTCAGAGATTGCAAGGAGACACTTACAACTGATGGACTACTCAGGGTAAAAATTGATAAACTGAGTAATTTGTTGAAAAACCTTTAACGGTGACAAGGCTTATATAGCCCAAGAGAAGTATTAGGTTAAGCTGAGAGAGAATTGGCTTTAGAGACAAATAGCTTTGGTTGGAAAGAAAGTACAGGACTCATGTTGATCCAGAGCTTGACTGCATTCTGGTTACTGTATCCTCTATGCATTCTACTACTGGAACATTAGCACAGAAGAAAGATATTATCTTATAATGAATATTTTACCACATAAACAAAGTAAAAAATTAAAGTCATGTTTGAAAAAGTTTCCATATTTGATTTTAAATGTAATTAAGATATTTTCATTGTATAGAATTGGACTCAGCAGAGATTCTTTTGATCTTTCCTAATAAAGAAATTTCCTCTTTGTGGGCAGAAAATAAATATTGGCAAAGAGGTTGAAGTATTTTTTAGAGAGAGATTAACAACCATTTTCCCATAAGCAACATACTTAAAATTTTAAAAAGAACAATATGATTATTTCCTCACATTGCAATGGGCACATGAATCTATGGAATGTCTACACTCTCTAATAATGCAAATAAATAAAAGGAGGCAGCACATAAATAAAAATATTTAAGAAAATTTCCAAAACCCTTTTAGTTCTGTGTAAAATTCAGTATTGTATGCCATTCTCTTAGTTCTAATAAACACAATTACTGACTTTCAATATGCATAAAGAATTGTGTTCCACATTGAATAATTGCTAAAATTATTCCAGATGAAAAAGAATTATGCTCATAATTTATACATTATAAGAGATATTAATATTAATCATCACAAATATTTAACATACATCAGATCTCATGTGGGTCTTCCCGGTTCTCTAGCACAAAGTAAGAATAAAATCAACCACTTAACTATTAATGAGATATGTGCTAGAACTCTCAGAATTTTATAAAAATCATCACGGAATAGCAAAGGTTCAAAAAGATTTTTTCCATCACTTGGTAACAAGTCAAGGAAATTACACAAAAAAGGTCCTACAGTTTTCCTTCTATAACCAAAAGATATTACCTGCAGGAAGTAGTCCTAGTGGTTTGCAAACAAGTAAAATTTGGAAAATAGATGTGTTTCACTTTGCAGAATTTAATAAAGTAAAATATGTCTCAGGATCATCCAATAAGTCACTGGGTTGCTAGGTTAAGGTATTTGGCTGAAGAAGAGAAAGTAGATAGTGAAGTACCTTAAGAGGGTTAAGACGTTTGAAACAGCTAGAACTCCAATTTTATCATGATGAGTGTTTATATAAATTTTCAAGGCCAGGGTTCAAGCAAATAATCATATAAGCAGTCAAAGACTATTTTGTAAAATCTCAGTGCTGTCTTTGAATCAGGAAGAAGGCAACTTCACTTTTAAATCTTTTGTCTTCTGGTAGCTCTAGAAGCCTACACTAGCAAAACAATGAATTCTTTCCCAGGGCCTAATCATGCTAGTCTCATGTTTGTCAAAGATAAAGCAAGGAGTATGATGAAGTTATTTAAACTCTAAAGTACCTAAATCACTGTGACTCTTTGAATCTTAAAGTCAGAAAGATTCCTGAAATACTATATGAAACTGAGTCACTGTATGCGTACCTATAAAAATATGTACAATATACAGTAGATAGTTTTCAGGATGTCAAGGGGGAACTGCTTTGAGTTCTGAAAAGACAGATTATGTAAAAGCACACCTATTAGAAGCCATGGACATCATGGGAATATCTGTACAAATAAAGAGCATGTCCCTTATTAAATAAAAAGTTTTTTGTATGTGAAAATATAAAGCATATTGCAGGTAACACACCATAATATGACAAGCAGTCTTAGAAAGGTTTAATCTAGCTTTAAAAAATGCTTATTAAACAGAAAAGGGTAACTAGATAACCCCAGAGATAGGTTACAAAATGTCTTTTTAACATTAAATTTTCTAAATCCCCTTAAGAAGACAGCAAGAGAGAGAGAGAGAGATAGCATCTTAGCTGTGGAGATTTAGGAAAATCTCCAAAGCTTTAGGAGATAGCAGAGGGAATCTACCTACAGTCTATATGGACATTTAATAAAAGCTCCAGGAGATTTGGAGATGAGAGGGATCTAACAACAGTCAATCTAGGAGGATCAGAGTGTGGTGATTCACAACTTTAATCCCAGCACAGGGAGTATCATCAGAGTGGTGACCTATACCCTTCACCCCAACTGAGTTCATTGTCCTCTTAGTTTACAGAAGGAATTCCATGTTCCCAGACAAGCAGTGGTGGGGTCACACCTTAATTTACCAAGAGAGTATTTAAGATAGGCTTAGAGGGAAAGAGGAAGAGGAAGCCAAGAAAAGTCAGGCTGAGGAAGCTGGAAGACAGATGGATAAGATCTGACTGTGGTGTTTACTCTCTCTAATATCTCTGATTTTTTAGAGATATATCATGGAGTCTCATTTATTTGTGTGACACTTAGCCATTCTGAAATGTGTAAGGTAGTATCTCAAGTTGTCTTGATTTACATTACTTGGATGGCTAAAAACATTGAGCAACATATTAAAGTGCCTTTCAGCCATCTGTAATTCTTCTGTTGAGAGTTCGAATTTTGTCACTGAATCCCTGTTTGATTGAGTTATTTAGGCTTTTGGAATCTAGTTCTTGAGTTCTCTATATATTTTAGAGATCAGATATTGGTGAAGATTTTTTTCTCATTCTGTATCTGTCTTTTTGTCTTATTGTCTGTAACCTTCGCCTTACAGAGGCTTCTCAATTTCCTGAGGTTCTACTTATTGACTATTACTCTTAGTGTCTGTGGTACTGGTGTTATACTTAGGAAGTGGTCACCTATGCCAATGTGTGGGAGTGTATTTCCCACTTTTTTTCTATCAAGTTCAGTGTAGGTGGGTTTATGTTGAGTTCTTTGATCCACTTGGATTTTAGTTTTGTGAAGGGTAATAGGTTTGGATATGTTTGCATTCTACTACATAATAACATCCAGTTATGCCAACACCATTTGTTGAAGATAGTAACTATTTTCTATTGAATTTTTTGTCAACAAATTTTATCAATATTTTTGTTTGTCAAAATTCATGTGTTCATAGGTATGTGGGTTAATGTCAGTGTCTTTGGTTCAATTCCAAAGATCCACAAGTCTGTTTTTATGATAGTATCAGGCTGTTTCTATTACTATAGTTCTATAGTATATCTTGAAGTAAGGGATAGTGATTCCTCCTGATGTTCTTTCATTGAGCAGGATTGTTTTGGCAATACTGGGTTTCCTGTTATATGAAGTTGAGTATTGTCCTTTCAAGGTCTTTAAAAATATTTGTTGAGTTTTAATGGGCATTGCATGGAATCTGTAGATTTCTTTTTGTAAAATTGACATTTTTACTACGTTGATTCTACCAATGCAGGGATATGGAAGATATTTCTATTTTCTGATATCTTCTTCAATTAATTTCTTCAGTGACTTAAATTTTTTTACAAATAGGTCTACCTTGTCTTTGGTTAGAGTTATGTCAAGACAGTTAATGTTATTTGCAGCTATTATGACGGGTGAAGTTTTCCTTATTTCTTTTTAAGATTTCAAATTTTATACTACCTTTTATTTTGCCCTGTGTGTTCTCATAGTTAGGTTTAATATTTCTCACATAATGTCTAGTTCTAAAATTTTTTGATCATAACCCTAAATGGTTTATCTGGGGAGCAACTCATATCACAGACCCTTTTAAGTTAGAGTTCATACATCTATTGAATAAAATCCCTTAAATCTAATATGAGAAAATGATTTTGTTTTGTGCTTTTGTACAATGTTACCAATCCAAGTTTATGTTCCATAGCCTTTTCAAGGATGGTCCAATGCATATAACTTTTATGCTGTCTCAGAAATTAATTTCTTTGTGAACTCTGCTTCTCCATTTCTAATCCAAAATTTACACTGGTGTCATTTTTTTTTATCTAGAGCACAAAACAAGACAACCTTTTACATTGTGCTTTTCAAAAATGAGGTCCTTATTAGTGCTTTGAGTTTTTGAAACAGCTGCCTATATCTGAACATTCTCTAGTAAGATGTGTTCATGCAAGTCTGGGACAAAAAAAAAAATTAGCTGTAGACTTACCTTGGCTACAATGGCTTCTCAGTTCAAATATTAAGAATGAGGGATTCAACCCTGTTTCTGAGACTACTGATTTTCTGGATGCTAAGAACATCAGATATAAACAAGGAGACCATAGAAAGAGGGACTACTCCTTAATGTCTCAATGCATTTTTGTACTTCCCAGACTGTTTACAGTAAAATTTCCTGCAGAGGTCTCCCTGAAGTTCCTGCTATCTTCTCTTAGCTGCTCAGAAAAGTGAAAATTGCCATTTCTCCTCTATCTCTTTCCTAAGCACACATCCATTTACTCTTTGGCTTTTTTCATTGTTGTCTGAAGTCCCTTCCCCCTTCTGCTTTATAGCTACATACTGACTTCCATGGCACAAAGGACTTGATTTCTCTCTACCGCTTCTCCATTTCCTTTCACTGTAAGCTACTGGGATATGTAGTTTACTTACTTTATTTTTTGGGTTCTTAATTCTTGCAGGACTTCTTTCCAGTGAGTTTTAAAAAACGATTTTGTTAGCAATACTTTGACTCAAAGAAAATATAGCATTTGGGGGGATTTATTCTTTAGTCTACACATTATAAAGTTTTCAGTTATGCTTTCTCATAGAACATATAATTCTTTAGTACAGTACCTTTACATGTACAAATATTCAATAAAATCACTTGATTTTGAATATTCTAAGTTTCTTCATCTTTGCAGATTTAAAAAGTCATAAAAAAAACTCTGTAAAAGAACTTTGAATATTTGCCACCAGAAATCTTAATATAAAAGTGTTTATTTTCTCAAATTTTCAAGGATTTATAAAATAAAAAAAATCAAGTATGTAATTTAAGTGGGATAATCAGATTTACATATCAATTACTTTAGTAGACAGTAGAAAAATTAAATTATGGATTCACCTCTAGGAATAAAATGAATCAGAAAACTGGATTGGTCTTTACAATTAGACAGTTGTAGGCACATAGTCTGGTATTTTATACTATGTGTTTTCACTTATACCTTGCCCTCTGTGAGGCACTTATATGTCCTGTTTTTCTCTAGGTCTTTCCTCTATTGTGAGACCCTTCTCTTCTCTCAGGCTGCACATATACCTTTTTCACACAACTGAAATAAATTATTACACTTTGTAAAACATTAATTGCATTGATAATTTATTCATATACAAGCAAAAACACATCCAGAAGACAAAGTAGTTGTGCTAGTTTGGCCCATCTCTTATTAGTTTGTCTAGGTGCAAGAAGGCCAATTCTCTAAAACCACCTACTTACCACCTTATTATTATGCATAACATCTATGATGTTATTGAAGTTCACATGTCATCAAGGAGAGCAGAAAGACTTCTTTCAGCAACTAATGAAATAAATACAGAGTCCCAAGACCAAACATTAGACACATCTCTAGTAGTCCTGGAGAGCGGGGAGAGAAAAGATCAGAAGAACCAGAGGTGTTTGGGAAGATTATGGGAAAATAGCTAAAAGAAACTACTGACCATGACTAATTGGGGCTCAGAGAAATTAGGGAGCTTGTATGGAGCTAATATAGATCCTCTGCATATATGTTGGTTGAGTACCTTGGTGTTAGTAACAGTGGGAATGGCACCTGTCTCGGACTCCTTTGGTTGCCTCTGGAGGAGCCCATTTCCCCATACTGGGCTGCTTAGAACCTGGGATTATGGTAGCATATTATGCTGTGTTTGGTTGAAGACCCTTGGAGGCCTGATTTTTATGAGAGAGAAATATGGAGGGTCACCTGGAAGAAAGTGAGGAATGGAGTGACAACCGGGAGAAGAAGAGAGGTGTGAGGAAGAGGCTGAGGAAGGGCAGGGAAGGAAAAGTATTTTCAATGTAATGTATGAGTGAAGAATAAATTTAAATGGTTTTGGTAAATTATTTCATTAATTTGTAAAAATAACCAGTCATAAGAAACAGTTCAAAAGGATTCAACAGTTTTTTTTTTTAATCCTTGAGAAACAGTTGAGTGAAAGATTTAATAGTCCTTCCTCTGTTGTATATTCATTGACAGTCAGATATTTGTCTATATTAACATTAATATATCTTTGAAATACATTACTCAAAAGTTTATGTATAATCAAGTATTTTAACGAAACCACAGAAATATCATCTATGATTTAAAAACTTAAAAAAGAAGTACATTCTTCAAAGACATTTGAGTTGTCTGACCTTGAGTATTGGGGGACAAAAAACTTTTACTCAGTTACTGAGATAAGGAAGCCTTGCAGCTGTGCCCAGGCCTAACTGGTTCTAGTGATTTGCATGCACTCACTGCACAGCCTTCAGGACTTCTTCATATACCAGGCACACCCTCTTTCAGTTGTCACTGCATTCAGGACTCAGCATGGACATGAGGGCCCCTGCTCAGCTCCTTGGGCTCCTGCTGTTCTGGATTCCAGGTAAAATAAAGACTAAAATGGGAATTTTACTATTACAAAGTAATTATTGTTGACTGGCATTTGGTGGAGGTACTCTCTTACCATGCTTAACTATGTGGATATTTGTCTCCATTTCTAGGTGCCTTGTGTGACATCCAGATGACCCAGTCTCCTTCTTCCCTGTCTGCATCTCTGGGGGACAAAGTCATTATCACATGTCGAGCCAGTCAGGGCATTAGCAATGCATTAAACTGGTACCAGCAGAAACCAGGGAAAGCCTCCCAGCTCCTCATCTATTATACAAAGAATTTGGCAAATGGAGTCCCATCGAGGTTCAGTGGCAGTGGGTCTGGGACAGATTATTCTCTCACCATCAGCAGCCTGGAGTCTGAAGACTTTGCAACTTATTTCTGTCAACAAGGTTATGATTATCCTCCCACAGTAATACAAGTAATAACACAAACCTCATGGAAGCAGAAGTGAGAGGCACGTCTGCTTCAGATGCTCCTGCTTATGACTCATTTACTGAAAGAATTTCTCAGAATTTACAGAAATTTGACAAAATCTCACAGAGAGACAATTGTTTAGGTAGAAGAACCAAAACAGTCCTCTCTGTCCCTTATTATTTTTCTTCCTCTCAATCCTCAGCACTACAGAGAACCAATGCCCTTTGTTTCTTACCAGAGAATAGACTCATTCCCTTTCAGGAATCTAAGTTGTGTCTCCAGCTGGAACTCATACAGAAGGGTAAGAGCTTATGTGGACATTCCAGAAGACATTATTAAATGCAATAGATTAGCTTCTATGCAACAACATTTAAATTGCAGGAAAATATTATTGAGAGAAGCTGACAGTAAATAGATTTCCTAGTCTTTTCACAATAGCTACAGATCCTGTGTCAAAGAATGAGAAAGTTTCCTAAAGATGATTTTCTGTTGTGCCTTGAAATAGCAGCCATACGTGTAAATACTTTCTGCTGCAGCACTCCATACAGGATTTCAGTTAGAATACTGTATATGTTTCACAGAGGAATTTAACCCTCGTATGGTATGGTAAGTAGTTCACTGAAGTAAGACCTCCACATAGATGCAATGTACTTCACATATATATAAAACAATGTGTATGAGTTTCAGTTGTACAAACAACTGTAACTTCTGTAACTTCCCAGAGGTGTCTCATGGAGGTTTAGTTTTGTTATTATCTTATTTCATTTTTGCTTTTAAGTTTTGTGAAAATCAATGAAGAAATACTTTCCTAACATTTTTGTTTACTTTTAAATTAAGCGGAGGGAAATTTATTTTATTTTGAGTAATAATTGTGCCTAACTCCTGCATTTAACATTTTGTAAAAATTAAAAAATGGGGTGACAATCAGATTAACTTTATCAAATATATATCACCACAAATAAGTTTCCAGATAGGAACAAAAAGCTAACAACTCCCTTCTTGCCATTCTAACTCCACAGGTCATTCTGGAAATTGGTGTCAGATCTTACTCTGCAAGATCAATTAGACAACAGAAAGCATCATGTTTTTTCAACTCAGACAGCCTGACCTGAAAACATTTGTCTTCACTGTCACTTCATCTGATCAACCTGTAACACAGCAGTAAGAGTGCCATGGCCTCCTGCACTGTGTTTCTATTCTTAATAATTTCCAGGATTCAGTTGTACAACATTCATGAGCTGTTGCAGTTTATTTTACGCTTTTGCCCATGACTTTGAAGGCATTTTATACTCCTTTCAAACAAGAGAATCCTGGGTTGTTATGGAGTGATGCTTTCTAAAAGCCCCTTGGGTGTGTGGGGGGGGTAGGGGGGTGAAATGGCCTGAAGTTTATGACACAGACCTTGGAAATAAGGGGAGAAAGAAAGACCAGATTCTCAGACTCCTTTATCATGGATATGGAACAAAAATAGAGTCCCTCCTAATGTTTCATTGGTAACCTGACACACCTTTAGCTATGTTGTCTTTCTCATTGGCTTCTAATATCTCATGACCACAAGTCAACAATCATCAGGTGTAGTGGAAGACTCTAAGTTGACTTAGCAGGAAGTGGCTAGTGCACATGCCTATGCACATTATCTGGAACAGGGCAACCATGGCTTCATCAGGATAGCAGACTATGTTCTTCCCACATATCCACCTTTTCATTTATTTTCTATGCCAGCTTAGTGGGAGAGAAATTCTTGGAGCCCATATAATAACTCAGTTTTCCCATACTGACTTGCAAATTAAAAAAGTCAGTGACTCCTCTATTAGGGAATTCGAGTGATTTCAGCTTGTTCCTTGCTTGAGTGTTGACCATGGGACTAGTCTGATTATCACCTGGAAAAGAATTCGTATCTTACTACCCAAGCTAGCAGGAGGCACATGATGTGATATTGAAGCTATCCTCTGCCTGACTCAAAGACAGCAGAAGGATTCTCAAAATTATATTTGAAGATTTGTACTATGTCTAATTTGAATTTTGGGTTTCACATCCTGGATGTGAACCACTGAGTCCCTCCTTTTTTTTCCCCCTATCTTTTGTTAACTCTTCACCTGAGTGCCTGCTCCTACCTACCCCGGTAAATTATTGGAACTACTCAACAGAGAGGCAATAATCTGTATTTCAGTCTTGTTTTCCTTGCCTCACAGATCATCCAGCATAAAAGAATGTCCCATTATTAGGTTGGCCTGTCAAATACTGACTGCTAGTTCCCAGGGGACTGGTGTTTTGGGTAGCATGTCAGAGTGAGGAGAATGATATATAGAAGAGATACAGCTTTGTGGATTTTTGTAAGCCAACATCACAAGAGAACCTGTGGCCCAAAAACCCTAATTCCATAAGCACTTCTAGGATGTTCTTGGTGATGGCAGACAGCTGCCTTGTCACATGCCATAGTAAACTCCTGAAAATGATAATTAGTAACAAAAAAGTTGTAGAGATGATAACAACAGAGGGTATCTTGGACCCAGATATCTTGAGCCTATCTGGGAACTTCTATGGTTTGTTAGGCAATGACCAGATGTTCACACAGTCTCTCTAGATTAGGATCAGTGGTTCACCTTCTGTGGGATTAGCTCTTATTTGGAGATGCTTGATGAGCCAAAACTGAGAGGACATGTCTCATTAACTTGACCAACATACAAAGAAAATAAAAGGGGGAATGGAAATATTAATATTCACCTCCAAGGGGACTGAGTACACAGAACACTGAGGGGCCAATCCCTGTATTATCACTGTGCAGTGTGTTGAACCACACAAGAGGGGCCACTGAGATGCAATGCAAGAGGAAAGGGACATGCAGAGGAATGATGACTGGGCCTGAATCAAGTCTAAGATCATTGATGGAATGCTAGCAGTAAAGGGCAAAGATCAAAAGACACTAACCAACACAGAATCATTGTTCCTGCCTGCACAAGAATCATGACTCAGTTTGGGAGCCAGTTATTATCATACAGATCTATCTGAGAACCTTTGGGAAGGTGATGTGAAGGCAAAAGTCAACTTCACATTCCCCAGAGTTATGAGAGAAATAGATGGAAAACTTGCAGATTTCTCTATTGGGGCAAACCAATATACTCCCTACAGATTTCCAATTGCCAGTCAGAGACTCTCATTACTGTGCTGTTTCTCTTAGCATTAGCCTCTAGAATCTTAATTATCCTAGATCACCAATTACCAGGTGCTGTCACAGACTCCATGCTGGCTCACGAGGAAGGGGCTAGTGTGTGCACACCTAAGCACATGACCCAGGGCAGGGCAATAAAGGCTCCATCATTCTAGCTGACTGCATTCTCCCTACACTGCATAATTGTTCCCTCTATCTGAACTGCTTCATCAACCATATTTCCAGTCACAATATGATCTTAGTCTTTGAAAAACAGACGTAGGGAAGAATGGTGTTTTCCTACCATGTGGCCCTTGGGCCAGTGGAAGAAAAGACAGTGCCCTCTTTTGAACTTTTATATAAGCCTCACACCAATAATCCTCTCTGCAATGTATCAATTTAAATCAGACTGAATAAGTAAAAATCCATGTATAATTGGTACAGAGCAAAGCAATCATGGACAACACTTTGAAAGCCGGGGGGGGGGGGGTCTTTACTTTATGTTTTATTTAAGAACAATAAATTTTGCAATATCTATGGCTTAAAGCTAATGATCATTACAGAATGTTACATTTGTTAGCCGTATATGTCTTATGTTGATTCAATATTTCACTAATTAGTCCTGATTTTTCTGGAATTAATTTTGTTGAAGAGACTGACCTTAATCTCAGATATATATCTATCTCTGTTTCCAAAGTTTGAGATTAAAGACATGTGCCCCTTCATCTGGCTTCTTGTTTTATATTTTAATATAATTTAGGAATTTCATTCATGCTATAATCTATTTTGATGAAATCAACCAATTTTTCTACTTATAATCCACACAAATTTGCCCTATGTGCTTCTGATTTTATATGATCCTTTTTTTATTTTATTTAGATAGATAACCATTTGAAAATTGTTTGTACTTCTCATAGGAGAGGTGTTGGTCTACCTGGGACCAAACTACCAGGATACAATCTCTAAAGAAAACTGAGTCTTTCTACTCTAAAAGACATCAGTTGTAAAAAACAAACTAAAAACTCAAAGCAATCCCAAGAATACATAAAAGCTAAAATAACATCACATTCTGTTTGACTTGATGAGCTATAATATTGAGCAGTCTTATAAATCCTGTCACCTTTAACAGTAGTGAAATCAAAATCATAATATAGCTAAATGCATTCTGATTGTATTTTAGGTCAATTTCTCAAGATGAAATCAAGAGCTGACACAATTATTTGGGCCAAGAATCTTGGCAAGAAAAGTCATAGACCCTATGATAGGAAATGTAAATGAAGCTTTTTGGACAAGTAGAGAACAAAATGGATAAGGAACATGCACTGCAATAAGGAAATCTGTGTCCTTAGTAACAGTTGTGTTAAGAGATAATGTGTAACAGAGGCCTGTCATTCTTAAGAAATAAAGGTTACTTGGTGAGAAACTGTAGAGAGCTGCGGAGCCGCACATTAAAGATGGCACTGGCTTCTGCCTTCTACCTTCCAGATGGTGAGTGCTCTCTGGAGTAAACAACTCTTATTTGGCTAAGGCTGAGTGCTTGGTTTGCTTCCTTGTATGTGGAACTTTTGGCAAGGCTCACATGGTGATTGGTGATTGGTTATCCTGAAGGCATATAGCTGGGCGGGGCTTCCCCCAGAGAGACAGGGGGGGGGGGAGAGAAGATCCATGTACAAGGTCCTGAATAAATCGCTGAAAGAAGAGCCTAGTGTCGTGTCTTCCTTGCAGGCAAGGTAGAAGAGATCAGAAACAGAAAGAATAATGCATATTATTTTCATACCAATAGACAACAATTGTTTGAAAGACAGTTCTTTACCTTTATTTATATTCTTATATTTAATTATATTTTATTAGAGTAAAATTAGAAAAATGAATGTATATGTCCACATTTATATATTCATCACTATAAGGTGTATTACCAATATAGATATCAGCTGAAATCATGCTATCACAAATGATGACATTTTCCATAAATTCCCATAACATTATTATGAAAAGATTGTCATTCATAGAATAATTTATGTCATGAGATTCTAGAAATGAAAAAGTTGTATTATCAATGAAAACAAGGTTTTGAAGGTATGACTCAGCGTTATATTTATGCAAATTCATTTGAGAAAAGTTTTTGAAGTTACAAATGCATCTTGAAACTTCATAAATGCAGTGAACCTTACACATATGTTTAATCCTATTGTATGAGATTTCTGTTGATATAATTTGTGTTTGAACTCTCACTGTATAAATTTATTTGACATAGTTTTTAAGAATAATATATTGTACCCTGAAAATAGTTTCCACATTCACCTAAATGCCTTTTCTATACTATGATTTGTGAAAACACTTTGGACATTTAATTCTGTATGCTTCATATACTAAAATTACAATAAGTAATGCCTCCCAGTCCTCCCTCAGACTCCCCTCACCCCATCCCTCTACCCCATCCTCAAAGTGTGCAAGAAGTCACAAAGTGGGTGAGTTCAGTCTGGTGTATCCATTTTAGGCAGGTCCAATTCCCTCATCCCAATATTAAGACTGGTTTATGTGTTCCTCCACAGGGAATGGGCTTCAAGGTGCCAGGTCCTGCACAGGAACATAGTCTGTTCCCATTCCATGAAGCTCCACATAATGCCCATGCCAATCAACAGTCAATCAACTTGGATGGTCTAGTTTGCCTTTTTTATGGTTCCCTAGTGGCTGTTTTAGATTCAGTGAGTGTCCCAGACCTTCCCTCAGCCATGTTGGGACTCCACGCCATCATCCCTATCTTTTTGCTCATATAGAATCTCTCTCTCTCTCTCTCTCTCTCTCTCTCTCTCTCTCTCTCTCTCTCTCTCTCTCTCTCTCTCTCAAGATGGAGCTGGAACTTGACCCTGCAGAAAACTCAAAGACAAATGGATCAAAACCTCAAAATAAACCCAGTCACACTGAGCTTGTTAAAATGAAAGTGGTAATACCATACAACACATTGGCACAGGTGACCATTTCCTAAATATAACACCAGCAGTAGCATAGACACTAAGAACAACAATCAATAATTGGGATCTCCTGAAACTGAGAAGCTTCTATAAGGCAAAGAACATTGTCAATAAGACAAAAATGACAGCCTACAGGATGGAAAAAGATCTTCACGAACTGTATATGTGACACAGCACTGATCATTAAAATACATAGAGAACTCAAGAACATAGAGCCCCAAATCTAAATTACCCAATGAAAAAATGAGGTTCAAATCTAAAAAGGGAATTCTCAACAGAAGAATTACAAATGGCTGAAAGGCTCTTTAAAAGATTACTCAACATCTTTAGCCATCTGTGAAATGCAAATCAAAAAACTTTGAAATACAACCTTACACCTGTCAGAATGGCTAAGATCAAAAATACAGATGACAGCCTATGCTGGAGATGATGCAGAACACATGGAACATTCCTCCATTGTTGGTGGGAATGTAAACTTGTACAGCCACACAGGAAAGCAGTATGATGGTTCTTCAGAAAACAGGTAAGCAATCTCCCCAAGGATCCAGCAATACCACTATAGGACATATACCCAATGGATGCACATTCATATCCCAAAGGTATTAGCTAAACTATGTACTTTGCAGCATGATTCATAATAGCAAGAACCTGAAAACAATCTAGATGTTGCTCAATGGAAGAATGGATTAACAAACTGTATTATATGTACACAATGGAGTACTACTCAACAGTATTTTAAAAATGACATCCTAAAATTTTCAGGCAAATGGACAATTTTGGAGAATATCTTCCTGAATGAGATATCACAAGCCCAGAAAGACAGGCATCAGATGTATTCACTCAAAAGTGAATTTTCAATATATTCAAAAAATACTAAAGCTAAAAATCACAATCCCTGAAAATCTTGGGATCAGATGAAACGTAAGAGAGGCATCCAGAGATTCCCCCAAAGAAGAGAAAATAGAGATTACCTTAGGAAATTAGGGTCATAACAGGTTCCAACCAAGAAGAGTTGAAAACATATCTTGAAATAAGGAGTTGATTGAGTGAGGGGAGCAAAGAAGGAGATAGAATGAGATGAATATCTCAATAGAGGAAGTCAATGTGGGGTATGAAAGATTCTGGGTATTAGGGAAACATCCAAAAACTCACAGAATGTCCCTGGACAAGTTTCCAAACAATAATAGAGGGGGTACCTAAACAGGAATTTCTCTACAATCAAATGAGTAACCACCCTAAGTATCAGCACAGAATCTACATCCAACAAAGAATAGAGGTGGAGGCAGAGATCCATGGCTGAGCACTGGGCAGAGCTCCTGGTCCAACTGAGAGCAGGGGAAGAGAGTCTTTATGAACAAGAGGATAGGTATTATGAGGAAAATTTCCACAATGGTGGCTGTCTGGAGTTCTGGGGGACTCACTGAGTCAAGAATAGCCACTGGAGATCCATTGATAAAAGGAGCTGAGCCCTCCAAGGGTAGGCAACTGTTGACTGGAATGAGCAGTATGAGGACACTCTTGAGAACAGACTATGTTCCTGTGAACAGGATGGCAGCTTGGAACCCATTCCCTGCAGAGGAACACCTAACCCAGCTTTGACTTTGGGATGAGGCAATTGAACTGGCCTGGAATGGCTGTACCAGGCTGAGCTGACCCTCCTTGGGACTTCATGCTCTTTTGGGGGAGTGGATGGGTTGATGGGGAGGCATGAGGGTTAAGGCTAACAGGGAAGAATTGAGAGTAGGGAAGGGATGGGAAGCAGGGGGATACATAGATGACAACGACATTTTTAATAAAGAAAAAGAAATTGCAGCCATGTATATTGATACTCAGCTCTCTGCAACCCTTCAAACAGAATTCTTCTGTTTCCTCTGTCACAAATGTATGCACTCTCACTGACATTCAATACTATTGTGTGAGGTGAAATGTAAGTTTATGTATATAAAGTTACTGAGAACAAAGGATTGTTTGGAACTTGTCTTCAGAAATGTTGTCATTAAAGAATTGATGTTCCACAGAACAATTCTAGAAACAAAACCAAACACTGAGACAGCAATAGTGATCTGTCTTCAATTGTGTTTTATTAATTGTTTGTAGATATGATCTCTTCACTCTTTATTTATGATTTTGTCATTTATATATGTGTCTATCTATGCATTTAGAATACATATTGACTTAATTAATATGATTTTGTACAAAAGAGAACATGTCACAAGCTATAATACTACATTTCTGGGATTCACATTTTCTTAGTTTTTCTGTCTTTGGGTTTTCTACATAATTCTGGACTGAGTTAATTAACTTTAAAAACACCTTCAAAATATTATTTGCAGTACATTTACTTTATCTGCAAACTGGTGATAATATACACACAAATGTAGTTTATAGAGCTAGAGAAACGTCTATTGGTTTAAGCACCTGATAATTTTGAAGAGTATTTCATTCTCAGAACCCACATGGTGACCCACTGCTACCTTTGACTTCAGTACCAGGGAATCATATTTTGCCTTCTGAGAGCACCTGACATGAAGGTAATGTCACAAGCACACAAACAAAACACTTCTCCATGTAGAAATATTTTTTAAAGAAGTTCATGTTATGACAGTGATAAAATCTGTATTCACTTGTATGCCTCTAACATAGGGGCTATTTCTCTGCCATGTATGTGAAAATTTTTTATTGTAATTACTTATGTTAAGATTCTCTTCTAATGAAATTGTTTACTAATCCTATCAGCAAATATTATACTTCATGTCATTATCGATCAATTTTTATAGAACTGATGTATCTGTGATATTGTGTTAGATACAAGTGATGGCAGTAGACATTTTGTTCTTTTGTGTAATTTGAGATAACAGGCTCAAAGTTTTTTCACTCATCATGACTATTATATTTGCCTGAAATTTATAGATAAACATGAAAATGAGGTGTTTTGTGACTGTGTTTGCTATCTTAAAAGTTTATCATACATGCTATTTTCCCATATAAATTATTTCTAAGACATTATAGGAATAATTTTAGTTTTTCTCCTTAGATGTCAGAAAGATTGACTATATTGATATATTGTTAAAATGACTTTTCTTGCTGTAAGCTGATGTTTCTGTATTCTGTGAATATGTGTTGTCACCACTGGTTAATAAAGAACAAGGCAGAACATAGGCAGGTGGAAATAATAAGGAAAAAGGTATGTGAGGGGTTTCAAAGTTAATGTTTAGAGCTGCTTCTCAGAAAGAAAGATGTAGAGGGACACAGGTAAATTCACAGAGCACATGTCAATAAATTGATTAATATAATTGAGTTACTTTGTAACAGTTAGTTAACAATAAACCTAAGCCATATACAAAACAGCTTATAATTACTATGAGCCTCTGACAAATTATTTTAAAAGTGTCTGTGAGACCTCATGTGGTAGAGATTCATAAAGACCTAGGCTAGGCAGGATGAGAAACTTCTGGCTACAATTAGTCTTGTGAAATACATTCAATTAGATTATGAAATATAATAGGAGACAAATACAAGGAGGAATTGCAGAAGCTAAGAGGTGGAAAAAGAGGAGAGAAAGAGGAAAAAGGGACACTAAAATAAAATGTACTTCATTCCTATCCTGTATTTATATGTCTTACCTAACACTTCCATCAAAACAAATTTCTTTGCTAAGACATTTTCAATAAAGTATCATTTTTTATGGTTTCAAAGGTTTTAGTACTGAATTTGGCTCACCCCTAAATTTAGTCATAATGTTTTCTACTTTAAGTGAGTAGTCTCTCTTGTGCCTAACAATACCAAGAGATCACTAGATGAACCTTTCCTTATTCCAATGTTTCCTTCTTAGGGAATATTCACTGCTTTAATTACTTAGATATGTTCGTAATAACAATGATGTTCAAAATAGAAATAAAGATAACTCTTTGAAAACCCAGCTGTTTTTATTGATTTATTTTTAGATTATATTTTTTTCCTTATTCTGTTTTATTGAAAATTGATTTTTCTCGTATGATATAGCCTCATTATGGTCTCTGCTTCCTTTTGCTATTCTAATTTATCCCTCTTACTTTTTCTTGAGGATCCACTTTCTACTTATCAGTAGAAAACTAACAGGTTCTAGAATGAAGTCTACTTGATCATGTTGTATGAATTTTGATGTGTTATTTGATTTGATTTGCATCCAACCTTTAGGAAAGGTAGAATCATCCAAAAGTTCTGTGCTCCCAGAAGTGTGACAGATGGGTGATGAGTACAATTTCAAAGCGAAGAACAATGTAAACTTGACTTTGACAAGTGGAGGAAAAAATCCAGTAGACATTTGGCCTCTTTCTATAATCTTACACTGACCACACACTGGAGTCAAGCAAATATTTTTTCTAAACTTCTATAGTATTAAAAATTTCAGAAAGTCATTATCCTATATCACTGTTCAGAGTTAAGATGGGAGATGTAGATGTGAGCATGTGGCTTCCAGTATGAAAACCTACTGTTTTCTGAGTAAAGTTAATCATAATAGAGTCAGAAAACCTAAACATAACATCAGTACCTGGAGTTCCCAATATCAGCATGGCCTTCAAATGAGCATATATCCGTTACTGGACTCTTGGGCCACAATATGGAGTCCAAGAAAAGGGTCACAATTGGGAGCCCCTTGGCAAGAGTTAAGGATTATCATTCGGAAGTATGCAGTGTCTGACATGGGATTCCTAATAGCAGATTTATCTCCTGTAGAGGAAGAGTCTTGATATGCACTTTTGTCTATGGGAAAATCTCTCTCTGGTCTGGGACATAGGTGTTTTTTTCTACATATCTTTCTTTATTTTTAAAATAAGTATCAGGAAATATCAGCTTTTAGAAGCAACATACTAAAACTCAAAATAACTAATTAGACATAAAATCTATAACTATTAAAATGCTAAAAAAACAAAGTTGAAATATTCCAGGACATTATTTTTCTCAAATAAGATTCTAAATAAAAAGAATGCATGTAGATTCCCTTCCCTTGTCTCCTGTAATTTATAATGGACATCTTTTCTGTACCAACTCAGCAGGTGCCATGAACATCTCATCTTCAGTTTACCTGCAAATACCCTAAGAAGGAAGTTTCTCATTCTGTCTTGGCCTTTGAATGTGAGCATTGGACATCTTGTCCTCTTTCTTCTCTGGTGCCCTCAGAAAGTTCCCTAGAAAGGATTGATATTTGTGATGTTCATACAACACCTGCAACAGGTTAGTCACAGTGAGTTCAATAAAAAAAAATGTGTGCCTCAATCTATGCCACCTTGTATGTTTTTTTAATAAAAAAATCAGGAATATATTATGTAGGTTTGATGTAAATTATCATGTATTTAACAACCAGGGACATGTAAAAGGGGTCAGACAAAGAGTGTGGGGCAAATGGACTCCCAAATTTATCTGAGGTCCATTCTTGAACATGCCACAGAAAACTGGATCAAATTAATGAGAAGATTGACAAAGGCTGGAAGGGGAAAGGCTTTGTGTTGATAGATTTTTTTGTGTTGGTACAGAAGGCCCGATCAACTTTCACAAGGAGCACTCAGCATCTTTTAATCACCACCTCAACTGTGGGCCTTCTTCTATTTTCTAAAGTCACACCTTAACAATTTCATGAGGTTCAAAGCCTAACACCTTTAATTTGGATTGGATATATTTTATTTATATTTCAGTTTATAGCCTGTTACTGTGTTAATTCACAGAAGGAATTAATGCAGAAACCAGTAGGCAGGAACTGAAGCTGAGACAATGGACTACAACCTAAGACTGTCTAGTAATAATAGTATCACTGTGGACTAAGTCCTCCCACATCACTCATTAATAAAGAACAAACTTGCTTATAGGAGAATCTGATAGAGGAAATTCCGTAAAGAAAATTTTCTCTTCTTAGATATATGTATGTTTGTGTCAGGTTGACAAAGTACAACCAGTATGCTTAGGCACTTGAGCATACTTAAGGCTGCAAGGAGAAGGAAGAAATAGAAGTACATCCTTCATGATTGTAGCTGTTTACTCCCAGGCTCTTAGAGTCCATCTTACACATAATTCTAGGAAAAAAAATTTAAAAATGAAAAAGGTAAGATAATATATTGATGTGGGAATGCATTTGTGTGTGCTGTATCTTTAAATAAAGGAGCTGTTGTGGGTCATGGCGGGCACCATAGAAGAAGTGGGAGGAGAGTCAGAGTTTAGGGAGGAGAAGCAGGGTGGAGTCAGAGGCAGATTGAGCCAGCCGCCCAAGGAACAACATGTAAGGAACACGGGTGAGCCACGGGCCGGGGCCACGTGGCCCTCAGATTAATAGAGATGGGTTGATTTAAGATATAGGAGCTAGCTAGCAATGTGCCTGAGCAATAGGCCAAACAGCATAAAGTTAATAAAAGCGTCTGAGTCGTTTCTAGGGGCCTGGGTGGCGGTGCGCGGATAAGCAGTCTCGGGCAGGTCTGTGGGTCCGGGACCTCTGGCGTTTGGGACCCGAGAACACTACTACAACAATATATTGTCAGTAGATATAAGAATATCTGGGAAAATGCTTTGGAACACTGGATTAAATTAAAAGGAAGTCACAGATTTTAGGTAAACTCAGATAAAGCACTGGTTCTACCTTCATCACTTTGTCAATCTATCCAGCAGGGGTCACCATGAACACATGTCTTCAGTTAAGGATTCTCCAGCAGGAAGGTCAGTAAAAGAGCACAAACAAGGGTAGCTTGTACACATGGGGAGGAACTGGATAATAGCAATACTAGATCAGCTTAAATTAACTTTCTTGAGCTTGGTTTCTGGAATCATCTTTAATTTCAGTAATCTTTTTAGTGAATGTAAGTTGAAGTCTGTGTCATCAGTAAGTCTTTACTGAATGTATATTCCCTATTTGTGAAAATAGATTTTCTGATAGTCATAGAAATATTTGGGGTTGGAGATAATTAATTAATGTTAATTAACTAACATTCTACATCTTGAAGTCCAGTTTCAAATCACTATCCTGCCATCCAGTAAATAAAGTTGATATCGAAACTACCTTGTGATTCAGGGGAACATATCTGAACCAAGCTTTTCAAAGCTGAATCACTAGGTAGACGGGAAAATGATAAATATTTTCATCTTAAGGATGTTCAAATAGTATTTTTACCACAGTATTTTTATTCTAAAATCTACAGACTTCTAAATTTAAATCCAGAATCTTTCCATGTTCATATATCATGCATTTTTAGCACATGACTAACTGGGGATAGTTTTAAAATAAAGGCTCACTTTGCTGTACTGCTAATTATTATTTTATTTGAAAAACACATAGAACACCCATCAATAGACACTGATATTACACCAGTAGTATGTATGACATCAATAGCAATGGCAGTAGTGTTATGGGATTTGGTAGGTCCTTAAATGAATAATGGACTCTGAACACTGGCAATTGTCACTGAGCCCTTTGGCCAGAGACCTTCATCTATCAGGATATTATTCACTCATGGAATAATCTTATCTCTGTTTACAGGTGGTAACTGTCTTGTTCTTAAAAGGTAGTGGAGAGCTTTTAGTGTCATCTGAGAGCTCTGTTTCTCCCTCTTGAAGAATCAGTCCTCTACTACTGAGTGGCAGGTGTCTCCATATCCTATACTGCAATGGAGGAACACTCTCCTCAGTCTCTTGCTGTATCACAGTTCATGATCTGTTTTGATCTCCACACCACACAAATGATGTCTTATACACAGCCTTTGCTCAGTAATCTGTCTTCATCTGCTAGACCAGACCCCTGTTATGGACAGAAATGGAAAAAAGAAAGAACAAATATACACACACACAAATGTACAGTAAGATTGGATTAGGTAAGATTTCCCTAAAATGCAGAACTCCACCATGCTTATTTTGTACAGAAAAAGAGCAGGGAATTAGTTAGTTTCCACAGGAAGTCTCTGTAGACCAACAACTTCAGGATATGAACATCAAGGAGAAGAAAATTCTTCCATGCACTGGTAAATTATTCATAAGCACTCATGTTTGAATTCCCAGGGTGATGTTTGACAGACATTTGAACATGACCTGAATCAGGAACTGGCTTTCCCAATGTTTTATGGGACCAAGGCCTTGGAGTCCTCCACATGTTTGTGCCCATGTAAACTCAGGACTTCCTTCACTTAATTCTTAACCTGTTTTATAGCATTGTGTTTTATTTTAGTCAGCTGTTAAAGGGGTCACACAGCTGAAGCATACATTAAGAACTTTTTTATATTATGGAATATAGCCATAGTTCACAAGGGATGAAAAGCTTGTGGAACATTTCTGAATGGTTGCTGAGAGCACAAAACTTTTGGGGATAAGGTCTTGTGATTAGCAAGCACAGTCATGAAAACCCTACAAAAGTTCATGAGTTGTTAGGTAAGTACATTCATGATGGCCACAAAGCTAGAATGTACCTTATACATTTTCAGGACTAAAGACCCAAAACCCCTGATGCTGATTCTATTTTAGAAAAGAAGCAAGAAAATACATTTCACAAAGGAGGATAATAGTCAGAAAACCCTACAGTACACTGACATAGTACATAACATGGTGTCCAGAGACTGCTATGTTGACACAGTCCTGCAGCTGTGATCATATCATCTAGACCCTGATGATTTGCATATAACATGGGAACACCCCACTGTACTGAGAACTTCTTAATAGGTTGGTCATATACTGTGCATAAGTCAGTCACAATCAGGACATAGGACAGACATGAGGGCTCCTGCTCATCTCCTGGGGCTACTGATGCTCTGGATCCCAGGTATGAAGGACTGCTGGGTAATTCTCAGTGTGGTCATTTTTGAAGGGAACTCTATGAGTTACCCTTTAAAATGACTCTGGTTCAAAGGCAACTCTATGAAATGACTTTAAATGCAGTATTAAATAATAATTTTGGTTGTATTTTTTTCTTTCTCAATACTAGTTTCCAGATGTGACATCCAGATGACCCAGTCTCCATCTCAGACAATATCTCTAGGAGACAAAGTCACTATCAAGTGTCAAGCCAGTCAGAGCATCAGCGGTTTATTAAGCTGGTATCAGCAAAAACCAGGGAAATCTCCTAAGCTCTTGATCTATGATGCATCCAGTTTGCATCCTGGGGTCCCATCAAGGTTCAGTGGCAGTGGGTCTGGGACAGATTTTAGTCTCACCATCAGCAGTGTTGAACCAGAAGATATTGGGACTTATTACTGTCAACAGCACAGCAGTTACCCACCCACACTGGAACAAGTCAAAACATAAACTGTTCAGAGAAGCAGAAGTGCAAACCACTGGTGGTTTGACCTACAGACATCATTAGTCAGAAGAAGTTGGCATTGAAGGACATTGGGTAGATTTGAAATATGAGACTATTGCTCCTCTTACTAAACTCTAACAGCTAAGGCAAAACAAAATTAATGCTGAATGATACTCTTGGAAACTAAGAAGGCATCTAGAATATAATGTCTTTTTGAATTAACACAGCAAAATAAAAAATCAAGAAAGATTCACAAAAGATGAAAGAAGAGGAATGAGAGTCTGCACTGATGTCTTGTGAATTATTTTTATTGGTTTAACAATCTTTTTATAGATGCATGTGAAGGTCTAATAGCTAGACAGATCATTAACAGGCAGAAAATAGAAACAAGGGCCACAGATAATAACACTGATAAATTACAATATTATACAGATGGTACACTTCTGCCCACATTCTCATGTGCCTGATCTGACAGGCAGCAAATACCTAAAGATCTAGCAGGAGTTTTCTTCTGCCAGTCTGGCACATTCATTGAAGTTCAAAGCTAGATCAAAACACATTTGCCCCAGACTTGTGATCCTGTCAGCCACCTTGTCCTAGTGGCAGCTGACCAACCATAAACTAGTGGAGGAAGACCCCTCAATGTTCTTAGAATTCAGAGCCTTCAAGGAGACACCAGGGTTTCTGAGTTCTCTGTAGAGCAGAGGATCATGTTTGTGTCCCTCTCTGTGTATTTCTCTCCTAATGACAACCTTTCTTCATCTATTGATCCTGTTGCTGCATCTGATGTTTTCCCTGCTCCTACCTTTCCTGCCCTTTAATTGTTTAACTGTCTGAGAAATTAAAGTCTCCCAAAGGAAGTAAACAATAATCCATGCATGTGTTGATATATTGTGGATTTAAATCAGAGGACAAAGTCAAGCTATAAAGGTCAGGAAGTGGTGAGCCATGTCTTTAATCAAGTACTTTAGAGGCAGAGATCTATGTGGATCTCTGTGAGTTCAAGGCCTCAGAGAGTTAGGTAGTGGTGGCACACCTGTTAAATCCAACATTTGTGATCCCATGTCACTGTTTCAAGTAATTGGGAAAGACAGTACTTTAATCCTAGCACTAGGGACATTGAATCATGATGTGAAATAGCTGGGTAGAGAAAAAAATACAGAGTTGGAGGTGACAAGAGTTATTCCCATTTACCTGGGACCTCATGCATGGGATCACAAGTGCTGGAATTCAAGGTGTTCACCACCACTCCTGGCTCCATTAGGCCTTGAACTCAGAGATACAGAAGAGTCTCTGCCTCCTGAGCTATGCAGTTATAGGCATTTTCACTCCCTGATCTTTATGGCTTGACTCTGTCCACCAACTTCCAGACAACTTTACTAAACACACAACATGTTACCATATGCATGGTTTAGTGTTAATATATTTGGGTTCCAAACAATGAGAGGGTGCATTTACAAACTTTGAAAAGATAACCACAAAAAAATGGTAAAACATTTAAATGTTATCCTGTGGAAAATTTGGGAGTGTGATAGTGAGTAATGTTGTGTGAACTTGATCCATTTAGCCAATGGTATTGTGGTGACAAGCTCTAGAGAGTGATCTCATCTGCATATTTGCCTATATAAAAACTCAGAGAGAGAACGGAATGGTCTCTTTTGGATAGTTAGAGCAGGACAGTTTGTTCCCATCACACATGGGCTGAAGAGAGTATGACAAATAGATTAGCAGTAGAGTCTACTTTGTTCTGTGTCTTGCATATACCTTCATGAACTCATTTCCCAAATAAATCTTATCTGCCTATTGATATGGTGTCTCTGGCTCTAAACATGGTCTGAGTCCATTAGCTCTGATGCCAACACAATTACAGCTGCTTAGGCACATGGAACCTACTCAGAGCAGGTTCTAGTATTTTTGTGGGCATGCAGCTCATTTTAAATGATGATTTAAACATCAAACAAACAAACAAAAATAGCAAACAAAAGCAACTCCATGCTGCCTGCATGCATCCTCGAGCCAGCTCTCAGAAACAGAGTGAGTTACAACTGCACTTTCATGTGTGTCCATACCCTGATCTGTCTTATCTTACCAGTCTAAGCCTGCTTGGACCACAGCCTCTGGTCCCATAGACTTGCAAACAGCTGCTCTTTCTAACCAATTTTGTTCAGTATAAACAGAATATTCCTAAAGCAGAATATTCTTTTGCTCAGGTGTGAATAGCCCTGTTCTGTGCTGGCTCCACTTTCTGGTCAAACCCTGTCACTGCATACTAACACCTTCCTTCTACCCAGTTACAGACCAAGGTCTTAGAGTGCCAGCTCTTCTAAAGCTGGTCAATCAAGATTGTTCCAACTTCGACATTTTTCAGTAGGTTATAACAAAGGGTAATTACCCGAAAATTTTAAATGTTTGACTCATAAATAAATTATTTAAAGTAATTTGTAAACTTTCCCCATGTCAATCGTGGGAAATATCACTCTGCATGCAATTAGGTACCTGCTTAAGGATGGGATCCTAGAAAAGCTTAGCTTGGATGAATGTTTTATTTATAACAGTCTGAAAATTCATTTGTTATCCTTAAAAATGATTCAATAACATTGCAAAAAAGAGAAAACAATATGGACTTTGAAAAATGGTAATGGGGAAGTGATCAAAAAATAAAAACCATGAATAATAATTTTAAGAATTGTCAGATACGACAATGGCTTTAGAAGTTAACATGTGAGTCATTGTGATAGTCACTAAAGGAGACAAGACAGCTTTGGCAGATAAGATGAAAACTTTAGAGATGTTTATGAATGATAAGAACAATAAATTGATGGATCTTATGAAGGCTTTGAGATTCAACTGTACAAAATGCAACTACTAATAAAATTCAAGCCTTGAGAACTTATTAAAAATGACAAAAAGAGAGTTTTGAAACAAATGAAAGAAGAAAGAAAAGAATCAGCCTCATCCTTACACTACAGAGTTAGAGATGACCTGCCAAGGTTGTTACCACACCTGCCACAATTTATTCTGCTACTGTTTGTGAAAGGCCAGCAAATACCAATAACAAGAGAGGAACGTACAAACAAGCATACACACACAACACAAACACACACACACACACACACACACACACACATGGATGGATTAAAAAATATTAAGGAAGCAATAGTTTGTTAGGGTAGGCATTCATCATATGTGAGGCAGATGTTGAATAAGTGGTCAGAATTAATTATTCCCTATTATTGCAATCAAATAGACTCAGTGATATTAGAATGTTTCTTAGTTATGATGTAGAAGCTTTTAGAGAGAACAAGATAAGAGGTCTTGAATAGCAAGGTAAGATTAGAGGTTTTGAGATTTCCAAGATCAAGTACTTGGCAAGGGCACTCACGCTGATGTAAATAATCAGGCTACACTTGATGAACACACCTTGTCCCAATTCTCTTTGGCAGCCTTAAAGGCTTGGGATAAGACTTAAGAATCACAAAACATTGAGCCATTTATTAAAGTTATATAAGGCTCAAATAAACCTTCACAGCCTTTTTAAAAATATCTACTAAGACTGTAAATGGAATATGACTTGAATTGTGGGCTTTTGAAATTGATAATTTAGAATCCTATAAGGTAATGGGACCTTTAAAGGTCAGATCAGTACCCAGATCAGTACCCATAAAAAATGGATCTAAGACACATTCTACATTGATTCTAGGCTTGAATATGACAGGAAAGTTCCAAAGTCCTGAGAGATATCAAATTTCAAATGTTTGCATTGTGGTAACTAAAAAAAAATTGTAGACACAAAGTTCCTAGAAATATTTTTTTTCTTATAGGTATGCTCCAAAGAGAACGGTCTAAACTTCTATATTATACAGATGATGCAAAGGCCTAAAATAATTACCATTATATTTTAGGGTCTATTTGATGCAGACTGAGGTTTGACGATTAATCAGAATCATGGCATCTGTATTGAACTCTTTAGTAGGCAGATGTTTAGTTCTTAGGCATTGAAACCTTATTTCAACTAAACCAAAGCACAAGATGGGTTGAATGTATAGGGTTAGAAAGACAAATAAGGCAGCTGAGGCCACAACTGGATAGTGTAGCAGTGAATCTATAGGGTCATGGTCTGTTACAACAATGAAATACACAGATAGATGTTCCTGAAATAGCTCTCAGAAATAGACAGAATAAAACTTATGTTTCTGAGAAGATTATTATTAGGCACTATAAAAACAGTCCCTGAACATTCAGGCTGAAAAAAACCTATTAGTCTTTTAGAGGTAACAACAGCCTTACCCATACAATTGTATTATTGACAAACCTGTCTGGGCTGGATAATGGCCTATGACATGACATAAACAGCAGTCTTTAGAACAGTGAATTCAGAAGCAGTTAAATACTCAACATGTTGAAGAATCAACCAGCCCTTGAAATTTATATTATAAATATTATTTATTATTATTATAAATATTATTATTATATTATATTTATATTATCTATTAAAATAAAGTATAGAGAATGTAAATGCTGACAGATCTTAAGTCCATAAATAAATTAACTCAGCCAATGGGTGCTCTACAGCCTGGAAGTACTTCTGTTTTCTCTGTTATGTAAATGTTAGTCTATTGAAGTTGTTGACTTAATATACTCTCTTTGTATGTCTTTACAAAAAGATTAGCAAAAAATTGCTTCATGGTGCATATTTACAATAGTTTTTATCCCACTAGTAGATGTAATAGAAGGTTGTCCTACAGAGAAGGATGAACAACCAAATGCTGTGCCAATATTTTGTGCAACCACTATGTCAAACAATTTTGTGCATTTTGTACAATCTATAATTTACCATTATGTGGATGACATCATATTATCTGATTCAAATGTAGATACTTTAGAAAAAAATTTGAAGAAGTAAAGAAAATTTTGTCTCACTTGGGATCAAAATCACTCCTCAAAAATATAAAGAGATTCTATTAATTACTTAGTATATAAAATATGTCTACAAAAATTTGACCACAAATGGTACAAATTAGAAGAGCTTGACTGGGAACTTTTAATAACATTCAAAGATTGCTAGGAGACATTTCCAATCTATGGTCTACTCTTGGGTTAAAAATTGATAAACGGAGTAATTTGTTGAAAACCTTAAATGGTGACAAGGCTTTAAATAGTCCAAGAGAATTGTTAGATGGAGCTGAGAGAGAATTGGCTTTGACCGGAAAGAAATTTCAGGACACATATGTGGATCATATGAACCCATATCTTGACTACATTCTGGTTATATTATCCTCTATGCATTCACTATAGGGTTTTTAATACAGAAGGAAGACATCATCTTGAAATTAATACTTTTATCACATAAGCAGAGTAAAAAATTAAAGCCATATATGAAACACATTTCAGATTTTATTCTAAAATATAAATTAAGACATTGTCAGTATACAGAAATTGAACCAGGAGAGATTTTAGTACCCTAACTAATTAAAAAAATCCTCTTTTTGGGCAGAAAACAAATATTGTCAAAAAGGCTGCAGCAGCTTTTTGGGAAGAGATTAACAATAGTTTTCCCATAAGCAACATGCTTAGATTTTCATAAAGAACCACTTCAGTATTTCCTCACATTGTATGGAGCAAATGAATCTCTGGAATGCCTTCACTCTCTAATAATACAGATAAATAAAAAGAGGCAATTCATAGATCAGAATATTTAAGTAAAGTGGTTCAAAACCCTTATTATTCTATGCACAATTCAGAATTGTATGTCCTTTTCATCTTTCATCATATTAATGTATTTTACAAAAATTATCAATAAATTGTTGCCTCTCCATATGCAGAAAGAATTTGTTTTCCACATTGAAAAACATCTAAACTTACTCCAGATAAAACAGTATTAAGTTCATATTTTAAACATTATAGGAAATAGTAGTAGTAGTAATCATCACAAATATTTAACATACATCAGATCCCATATGGGTTTACTAGTTTTCTAGGACAAGGAAATTATAAAATTAACTGGTTATTTATTAATAGGATATATGTTAGAAGCCTCAGAATTTTATAAAAATCACCATGTAAAGAGCAAAGGTGCAAAAGAATTTTTCCATAACTTGGCAACAAGCCAAGGAAAATAAACAAAATGGTCCTACATTTTTCCTTCATTAACCAAACTAAATTAAGTGAAGGAAGTAATCCTAATGGTTTTCAAAGAAATAAAATTTGACAAATAGATGTTTTTCACTTTGCAGAATTGCTAATGTAAAATATGTTTCAAGGCCCACCAACAAGTCAGTGATTTCCTAGGGTAAGGTATTTGGCTGAAGAAGAGAAGCAGATAGTGAAGTACCTTGAGAGGGTCCAGCAGTTTGAAATAGCTAGAACTCCCAGTTATTTTGATGAGTGCTTATATAAATTTTCAAAATCAGAATTCAAACTAAAAATAGTACAAGCAATCAAACACTATCTTGTAAAAAACTCTGTGCTGGCCTTGAATCAGGAAGCTGGCAACTTCACTATTAATTTTTTTTTTTTTTTTGCCTTTGGCAGCTCAAGTAGCCTACACAGGCAGACAGATTAATGTAAATGGGTTCATTTAAGATGCAAGAGCTAGCTAGCAATGTGCCTAAGCCATAGGCCAAACAACATGAAATTAATTTAAGCATCTGAGTCATTTCTGGGGGCCTGAGCGGTGGGCGGCTGGGCTGGGCAGCTAAGGGGTCTGGTGCCCCATGGGACCAAGAATCCCCACTGCTACAGCTTTCTTTTGCAAAAAGAAATGCTTTACTGAGGTTGTGGACAACCCAGATCTGTGGGTATAAAAGTAAATATTCAGAAAGCAATTTGCCAGCACAACATTTAATAAATGCCAACATCATGCAGTTACCATTGTTGTGCTTAACTGTACAGAATCAAGAAAACCAAAGTTTAGGCATAGATTTGAAAAGCCTTCTCCGTCCTACATCCCTTTCTGAGAAGCTCTAAGGTAAATGAAAAATGCTGAGGGAGGGAGATTCATTACATTTTAAAATGGGACCACTGGTAAGTTTCTCATGATCCAGTGTATAAACCTACACCCATGACCATATAGAATATAATACTTGGACTTAATGGTTTATCAGGAAACAATGCAAAACAAAAATTGAAGACATAATGTTAGGAGGGTGAGGTATTAGAAAGGCACATGGAGGTAGAAATTGGGGGAGAGATACCATATTTTATTTTACATATTTTTAAGTATCCAAAAAAAAAGAACCCTTACAGACCAGACTGAAAAATATCAAGTAAAATCTCACTAACCCAAATGAGATGTAATATCTCTCCACGCCCTAAGTTTCCAACATTTGATCAAAATGTTTCTACAGCAATTTAGAGACACAGAATTGCTTTTTATATATATGCTGAACACAAAATTTACAAGTATAGAAATTTCCACAAAGAAATACTATGTTGATTTGTAAATGTATTCTTGGCCAAGGTCTCAGGACTGGAGTCTCATAAACTTTGTAGCAATTTCCCAAGTTCTAATATGGAATAAACAGTAAGATTTCAGACTGAAATAGCCCGTAGACTATTGTGTCTGCCTATTTGAGCCCTACAAATAAATGGTAAAAATTCTGCTCATCTAACCAAGATTTGCCTAAGTACCAAATTCTATTGATTATTACATATGTGTTTTCATAACTTCATGCCTCTTTTCCAGCTTTTATTGTTTTATTATCCTTTGGTAAATGGCCATTAGAGTCATTTGTCATGTAGAAATGACTTGCCTCTTCAATTCTATTTTTCAGATTTTGATAAAATTAAAGCAACAAATAAAATCAGACAGGCTTAGACAGGAAAATCCTATGCTGAAACACAAACAATATTGAAAACTTCATTTTGGTTCTGTGGTGCTATCCTAGGATGCTCTGACCTTTCACAGAGATCCAAGGTTTTACAGTGGAGTCCATCTGCCCTCTGCTATAAAGAGCAGAGGTCATTGTGGAGATATTTTCAAATATAATCAATACAGGTGAAGATATCAGAGGATAGATCCACCTCCTCCAGTCTTGTTTGTTTGTTTGTTTGTTTTTACAGACAGAGTTTTCACTGTAAGAATCCTGATTGTCCTGAAACTTACTTTGAAGACTATGCTGGCTTTGAATTCACAGAGATTCTCTTGTCTCTGCTTACCAAGCACTGGGACTAAGAGTGTGAGCCATGGCTTCTTCTGCCTGCTCTGCCTTTAGATGCCTATCTTAAATACTTTCTTCACTCAGTTAAGGAGTGGCATCACAACTGCCTGCCTGAGAGCCTGGAACTCCTTCTTTAAACTAAAATGACCTCAAAGTCAGATTGGATTAAGGGCTTATGTCACCCCTCCAGTGAAACTCCATGTGCTGGGATTAAAGGTGTGAGTTACCACTGTCTGAAGCTCCTAGACTGACTGTGGGTAGATCCCTCTGATATCTCTGAATGTTTTATTATATTTCAAAATATTCCCATAGCTCATATTCATTTTTTGTAGAGAAATAGGAGACATCTTTTTCATTTCACTTTTAAGAGTGGTCTTTTTTGTCCCTTGGTCCTTTTTACACAACTGTTGTAACCTCTCTATTTGCAAATCGCCTCCTAGGAAGTACCTCTCCTTCCAGGTCCAGGACAAACGCTATTTTCTGTTTCTGCTTTGACTACTCAGGATTATTCAAAACATGTTCTCAGAATGAAGTGCTCTGCTCAGCTCCTGGTGCTGATTGTGCTGTGGATCCCTGGTAAAGAAAGAAAAAAATAATGAAGAAGGGAATGGGGGAATGTGGAGGGATGAAGATTTATGAGGCCATGCTGATATGGATACATGCTCTGTTCATGCATGTTTTGTTCTCTAGGAACAGATTTGTTAGGTTTCCAGGGTGAGAGGAGAAGCTATGCTCTTGTAGCAATTCTGTCAAGTACAAGTACATATGGTTCTAATAATTTTTTGGCAATTTTTACATTTTTTTTAATGTTAAACAGTTTTAGGATAAAAATAAAGGTCAAGAATATGGTAAGTAGAAAATACAGAAAGGAGAAGTTATTTTATAGTATTATTTCATTTGTACATAACTTTTTAATTTCTGTTATTTCAGGAGATGTTAAGGATATTGTGATGACCCAGGCTGTACGCTCTAATCATGTTACTCTTGGAGACTCAGTTCCTCTCCTGCAGGTCTAGAAAGAGTTTCCTACACAGCTATGGCATTACTTACTTGAATTTGTACCAGTAGGGACCAGGCCAGTCTCCTAGACTCCTGATCTATCAGATGTACAATGGTGCCTCAAAAGTCCCAGGCAGATTTAGTAGCAAAAGGTCAGGAACAGATTTCACTGTGAAATTCATGGAGTGGAGGCTGAGGATGTCAGTGATTATTACTGTCATCAGCATCTAAACTCCCTTTCTAAAGTGACTTAGGCCTGAACTCGAACCTCCCAGGTTGAAGTGTTAAAGCTGCTTCATAAGTTCCTTGTTTGGGGTGCAACAATGTATAGTCAGTACAACTGAAGATATACATGAGACAATTTCCTCTGACTTTCAGCTCTTGCAAAAAAGAACTCATGGAAGAAGTGAATGTTCAGGACAATTTATGCTAGGGGAAGGAGCTTAGATTCTAAAAGTGGATTCATTTATATGCAATGGTAGACAGGGTCACATCTTGAGTAGGACCACTCAGAGTGCATATTTTTGGTCTGGTGTTTAATCTTTAGTATCATTTTAGGACTGCATAAGACTCAGATATTTCAACGGATGTATTAGTTTCACATTCCAAAATGGCCACAATGAATAAATTATTTTTTCTGAATTTTACTTTCAATTTTGCTTGTTGAGAACAAGGTTTCTAGGCCTGGCGGAGGGCACAGAATATGAATCCACTTTATGAAACATTAAGAGATTGTCTGAGACTTTGTAATAGGTAGTTGCTGAATGATTCAAAATAAAGAGTGACTGAGTCATCAAAACAAATAGTAATTATATATTTAACAAGAAAATATTACCTAAAATAGACCAAGACCTAAATATACAACTAACCAATTAATCAACAAGTAATCTAACAACACAGTCTACATATGACCTAGTAAAATAAACAATTTATAAAATATAAAATACCAATGAACAATAAACAACCTCTGTTAATACAATCTTTCTGCCACCTCTTCTGTAATATTCCCTGTGTCTTGGAGATGAGATATGATATAGATGCCCTATTTGTGTCTGAGCATAGCATTAACACTTATTCTCTGTCTTTTCCACATTTCTGAATCTCTCAGCCACCATACTCTGTAAAATGAAACATCTATAATCAGGTCTTAAAGTTGCACTAATCTATGTATAGAGAGGTATAAATTTGAAGATAGTTTGACAGAGTCTGTTTAGCAAAATAATAATAGTTGGTTGTTTCATGAGGACTGTGAGCTCTGAAACTTTTGATTTGGGGCAGATTTGCATCATCAGGCATGTGTGGGGAAGGCCTTGAACCATATTTTGAAAAATCTATTGGATAACCTATCTGTGCCATTCTTATCAAAGGATTAAATCTTACATACAGATCATAATTGCAGTTCACAAGTTTCTTATCTTTGTATGAATGTTCATATATTTATACTTCAGTAGCTCATAAACCACTTATCTATAAGGGGAAAACTGACCATCTGGGTCTCCCTTATCTTTTATCAGTACTGATATGAATTTTTCCCATCCTTTTACAAATGTGGGCACTGTCTATAGAAATAGCATCTCACCATAAAATTCTGGTTGATAGCTTTCTTTGTTTGCATGCAGTTCTTTAGATAAACACTATGATCTCAACAATTTATAGAAAGGTGTTAACTTGACTTATAGTTTAAGATTAAAATCCATGATGCTGAAGAGAGGGCGTGGTGGCTAGAGGAGCAGGTAAGAACTCAATTCTTGAACTACATATAGGAAGTAAAGAACAAAAAGTGAATGATGAATAGCTTTGAAATCTCAAAGCGTGGCCCTATTAGCATACTATTTCCAGCAAGCCTACAGCCCCAATATGTACAGTGAGAGAAAATAGGGACCAAGTATTCAAACACTTGAATTTCTGGGGTACATTCTCATTCAAAACACTACAGCCACCAAGAACAACGACAATCACCTGCATTGTTTGGTGGATCTTCATTATGGCTCTGATCAATGTCCTGAAGAGAAACATCTCAATACTGAGTCAGGGATTTTTATTTGGCAACCTACAGCTTCTGTGATGAGTATAATGACCAGAGCAGGCTAACACTATTTAAATTCTTTTCTATTAGTAAATATATACATATATATATATATATATATATATATATATATATATATATATATATATATAAATTATCAAATACTAGGTTATTTTTGGTGGTTTTTTTTTGCAACATCCTTAATCAGCTTTCTCTTCCCCATACCCTCTATAGACTCATGCACCTCCACACTGAACACTGCTTATCCATTATTTTCTACTCCCCTTTTATGTCATGCACTATCTTCCCATTCATGTTTTGAATGTGGCATTATGGTTTTAGAATACACTAAGATGAATAACAGGTTTAATGCACTTGTTATAACCTTTATTAATTTTATAGACAGACAAATCAAGGAAAATACTATAGTAAAGTGATAGAGGAGAATTTAGTTCCCAGCACCAGAGACAAACAGCATGGCAGGGTCTCTGCAGGGAATCAGGGAATACAAGGGAAAAGTGGGACCTGTTTCTAAAGACTAGTGGAGGTTTACAGCAAGAGCCTATTAGCAAGCTCTCGGATTCCCAGGTAAAGAAGAGAGTGTAGGTCAGGATGTACCTGGTACCAGTAGCACAAGAACACCATCCTTTTATTTTATCTCATTTACCAGGTGAGAGCTCTCATTTTCAATGACCCTGTAGAGCACTTGTCAATATCGATGAGTATTTAGAGAGCTCCTGTAAAACTGCCACTAAACTCAAACATTACATATTTGTAGAAAAGAGATTAATGGGTATGGGAAGAAAATGGAGTATGGAGAAGGTATAAGATGAAATAACCTCAAAGATAATAAGCCCATGCAGGAAAAGTCAGCAAATTATCTTTAAATGCTGTTATGTCCTTACTTTCAATGATTTAGTTTTAATTTTTTTATAAAACAAAATGTCATTTTTATCTATGTATCCTCCTGCTCCCCCTCCCTTCCCTCCTCCCAATCCCTTCCAGTCAGTCTTCAGCCTAGCCCCTCTATATGCACCCATCTCCTCCCCCAAAAGAACAAGAAGTCATAAGGTAGTTCAGCTAAGTAGGTCACATCCACTCCAGACCAGTAGGGTTTGCTCATCTCAAAGGCAAGGTTGGGTTAGATGTTCCTCTGCAGAGAATGGGCTCCAAGGTGCCAGCCCATGCACAGGAACACAGTCTGATCCCACTATTCAATGGTCCTCATACTGCTCATGCCAGTTAACAGTTGCCTACCCTTGGAGGGCCTAGCTCCTTTCCCCCAATGGACCTCCAGTGGCTATTCTTCACCCAGTGAGCCACCCCCCCGAACTTCAGCTAGCCATCACTGTGGAAATTTTCCTTATAAATCCTGTCCTCTTACTCTTACAGACTCTCCTCCCCTGCTCTCAGGTGGACCAGAAGCTCTGCCCAGTGCTCAGTTATGGATCTTTGCCTCTACCTCTATTCTTTGTTGGATATCAATTCTGTGATGACACTTAGAGTGGTTACTCATTTGATTATAGGGGAAGTCCTGTTTAGGCACCCCTCCACTATTGTTTTGAGACTTGTCCAGGGACATTCTGTGAGTTCTATGATGTTTCCTAGCACCCAGTCTCTTTCCAACCCCACCTTGGCATCCTCTATCGAGATCCCCATCACATTCTATCTCCTTCTTTGCTCTTCTCACTCAACCAACTCCTTTTTTCAAGATTTGTTCTTAATTTTTCTTGGTTTCAACCCGTTATGACCTCAATTTGCTAAGATGATCCTCTGTATTTTTCCCTTCTTAGTGGAGTCTCTGGATGTCTCTCTTAAGTTCTTTCTAATTCCAAGATGTTGAGGGGTTATGGTTTGTAGCTTGGGTATTTTTTGCTTTTTGTCTAAAATCCATGTATGAGTGAGTACATCCCATGCCTAACTTACTGGGCTTGTGATACCTTTCTCAGGAGGATATTCTCCAAATCCATTCATTTTCAGAAAAAAAGACACTCTAAATTGCAAGTTCAGTGTATCTAGGTGTAGTTTCAGGTTTCTGTTACAGACTTTTGGGCCTAACTCAAGTTTTAGACCCGCAGACTCACAGACCCAAAGAGACACACAGATGCTTACAATAGTTTCAGGCAGATCAGCCTAAGGCCCAAGCATATAACTTGCTAACTCTTTACCCTTAATCTAACCCATGATTCTATTCCTGTTCAGCCATGGGGCTCGGTACCTTTTCTTAGAGCAGCATAGTTGTCCTCTGCTTCTTCTGGTTTCTCTCTGGCATTCTGCTCTGTTTCTTCCTGTTCCCAGAGTTCTCCTAGTCTGTAACCCCACCCACACTTTCTGTCTGCCTTTGGCCAATTATTTATTAAATTTATTAAACCAGTGGGTGGGATAATTGTTTACAATGAAATAACACAATCCCCTACAGCTGGGTTTATGTTGAGGTCTTTGTTCTTCTTGTATTTGAGTTTTGTGCAGGGTAATATGTTTGGATTTATTTACATTCTTCTTCATATTACTATCTAGTTATGCCAACACCATTTGTTGAACATAGTATCTTTTGTCCATTGAATATTTTTGACATCTTTGTCAAAAATCAGGTGTTCATAAGAGTGTGGATAAATGTCTTTGATTCGATTCCATTGATCCAGAAGTCTGTCTTTATGCCAGTGCCAGGCTGTCTCTGTCTCAGCTGCCTGTGAAACCCTTTTTCCACTACTGGGTTGCCTCATCCAGCCTTGATGTGATGCTAAATGCCTGGTCTTATTGTAGTATATTATACTGTGTTTGTTTGATGATCTTTGGAGGCCTGCTTTTTTTGAGGGGAGATGCATACAGGGTAGACCTGGAAAAGAAGTAGAGAAGGGGCAGAGAAAGGGGAGGGAAGGGAAACTAACTGTTCTCAATGTAATTTAGGAGAGAAGAGTAAAATTAAATGATTTTGATAAATTATTATATTAATTTGTACAAATGTGACCACTCCAAACAAATAGTTCAAGAAGAAGAATATAACAGGTTTTTTTTTAATCCATGTAAATTAGTTGAGTGAAAGATGTAATAGTCCTTCCTCTGTTTTATATTCATTGATAGTCAGATATTTGTCTATATTACCACTAATATATTTTTGAAATATATTATTCAAAAATAGTTTATGTACAATCGAGTATTTTAATGAAACAAAAGAAATATCATCTATAATTTTAAAACTTAGAAAAGAAGTACATTATATTAAGGCATATGAGCAGTCAAACCTTGAGCATTTGGGGACAGAGAACTTGTACTTAGTTACTGAGATAAGGAAGCCTTGCAGCTGTACCCAACCCTAACTGGGTTCCAGTGATTTGCATACACTCACTGCACAGCCTTGAGTACTTCTTCAAATACCAGTCACACCCTGTTCAGTTGTCACTGCAATCAAGATTCAGCATGGACATGAGGGCCCCTGCTCAGCTCCTTGGGCTCCTGTTGTTCTGGATTCCAGGTAAAAGAAGGACTAAAATGGAAATTTCACTATTACAAAGTAATTATTGTTGACTGGCTTTTGAGGGAGGTCCTCTCATATCATGCTTAACTATGTGGGTATTTATTTTTGTCTCCATTTCTAGGTGCCTTATGTGACATCCAGATGACCCAGTCTCCTTCTTCCCTTTCTGCATCTCTGGGAGGCAGAGTCACCATCACATGTCGAGCCAGTCAGGGCATTAGCAATTATTTAAACTGGTACCAGCAGAAACCAGGGAAAGCTCCTAAACTCCTCATCTATTATGCAAATAGTTTGGCAGATGGGGTCCCATCCAGGTTCAGTGGCAGTGGGTCTGGGGCAGATTATTCTTTCACCATCAGCAGCCTGGAGCCTGAAGACATTGCAACTTATTACTGTCAACAGACTGCTAGCTATCCTCCCACAGTGATATAAGTCATAACATAAACCTCATGGAAGCAGAAATGAGATTCAGGTCTGCCTCAGCTGCTGTTGCTCAAGACTCACTCACTGAAACAATTTCTCAGATGTCACAGAAATTTGACAAAATCTCACAGAGACATTTGTTTTGGTAGATGAGACTAAATAGACCTCTCTGTCCCTAAATATTTTTCTTCCTCTCCATCTCCAGCACTACAGAGAGCCAATACCCTTTCTTCCTTACCAAAGAATACTCATTCCCTGTCAGGAATCTAATTTGTGTCTCCAGCTGGAACACATACAGAAGGCTACAAACTTCTGTGGACATTCCAGAAGACATTATTTAAATGCAATGGATTAGCTTCTATGCAACAACATTTAAATTACAGGAAAATATTATTGAGAGAAGTTAACAGTAAATAGATTTCCTAGTCTTTTCACAAAAGCTACAGAACATGTATCAAAGAAAGAGAAAGTTTCTTAAAGACGATTTTCTGTTGTGCCTTGAAATTGCAGCCCTGTGTGTTAATACTTTTTGCTGCAGCACTTCGCACAGGATTCCAGTTAGAATACTGTATATGTTTTGTAGAGGATTTCAACCCTCTGTCAAATACAGTGTGGAAAGCACTTCGCTGATGTATGACCTCCACATAAATGCAATGTATTTCACATGTATATAATACAATGTGTATGAGGTAAAGTTGTACAGACAACTGTAACTTCTGTAACTTCCCAGAGGTTTCTCAAATAGATTTAGTTTTGTTATTATTTTATTTCACATTTGTTTTTAGATTTTTGTGGTAATCAATTAAGAAATACTTTCCTAACTTTTTGTTTACTTTTAAATTAGCCGGAGACCAATTCATTTTATTTTGAGCAATGATAGTGCCTAACCCCTGCATTTAACATTTTGTAAAAGTTAAAAAATGTGGTGATATCCAGATTAACTTTATGAAATATATATCACAATAAACAAATTTCCAGATAGGAAAACAAAAAGCTAACACTTACAACAGAGCAGTAGGAGTGCCAGGGCCTCAGGCACTGTGTTTCCATTCTGACTATTTTCAGGATTCTGTTATTCAACATTCATGAACTGATACAGATTATTTTAGTTTTGTCCCTGATTTTGAAGTCATTCTATGTGACTTTTCAAACATGAGAGTCTTACATCTTTTATGGAGCAGTTATTTCTGAACACCCCTTGGAGGTGGGGGGTGTAAATGGCATAAAGTTTATGACACAACCCTGGGAATCAGGAGAGAAGCAAAGGGCAGGCTCTCAGACTCCTTTATTGTGGATATAGGACAAAACTCTATACTTCATCCTGGTTTCCCATTGGTAACTTGAGACACTCCTGGCTATGTTGTCTTTCTCACTGGCCTCCAGGATCTCAATGACAGTGAGTCAACAATCACCTGGTGCAGTGGAAGAATCCAGGCTGGCTCAGCAGGAAGTGGCTAGTGCCATGCCTAGGCACAATATCTGGAATAGGGCAACCATGGCTTCATCAGGCTGACCGACTGTGTTCTCCCCACATATCCACCTTTTCATTTTTTTCCTACGCCATCTTAGCGGGAAGGGAGTTCTGGGAGCTCAAATATTGTTTCCCATACAGATTTATATAGTAAAAGAGTCACAGTGACTCAACTATTCTAGAATTTAAGTAAGTTTAGTTTGCTCCTTGGAAGGCCTTGATAACCATGGGACTAGACTGATTATCCCCTTGGAAAGAATTCATATCTTACTACGCAAGCTAGCAGGAGGCACATGATGTGATAGTGAAGCTACATGCTGCCTGATTCAAGACAGCAGGAGGTTTCTCAAGATAATATTTGAAGATTTGTACTATGTTTAGTTTGAATCTTGACTTGAAACGATTGTGAATCCTGGTTTGAACCACAGGGTCCCCCTTGATTTTTCTTTCCTATTTTCTGTTAACTCTTCAACAAAGTGCCTGCCACTGCCTATCCTGGTGAATCCTAGGAAGGACCCCATAGAGAGCCAAGGCTCTGTACTTCATGCTTGTTATTCCTGCCTCATCTATCATCCAGCATAAAGGACTGTGGCATCCTTAGGTTGGCTTTTCAATCACTGACTATCAGTCCCCAAGGGATGGATACTCTGGGAAGGGTATCCGAGTGGGAAGAATGCTAGTTAAAAGAGAGAAAGTCCTGTGGATTTCTATAATCCAAGCTTTTAAGCCAACATCACAAGAAGACCTGTGGTCAGAAGACTCTAATGCCATAAGCACCTTAAAGGTGTTCTTGTTGTTGGCAGACAGGTGTTCTGACACATGCTATAGTAAATTTCTGCAAATGATAATTAGTAACAAAAAGTTTGCAGACTAGAGAAGGCAACAACAAAGGTATGTTAGACCCAGATGTCTTGTACCTAGTTGGGCACTTCTGTGGTTTTCTAGGCAATGGCCATGTGTCTACACAGTGTCTCTGGACTAGCAGCAGGGGTTGGAAGCCACTCTTGGGTTTCACCTCCTGAGGGATCAGTCCTTATGTGGAGATGCTTGATGAGCCAAAACAAAAAGGAAATGTCTCCCTGCCGTGAACAACATACAGAAAAAGAAAAGAGTGGAAAGGGAATCCCAATGTTCACCTCTAAGAGAACTTAATTCACAGAACACTGAGGGTCCAAGTCCCTATACTATCACTGAGTATGAGGTGCTGAACCACACAAGAGGGGGCACTGAACTACACTGCGAGAGGAAATGGATATCCGGAGGAATGATGACTGGGCCTGCATCAAGCCTAAGATCATTTGATGGAATGTTTACAGCAAATTGCAAAAATCAAAAGATGCTAACCAACACAGGATCAGTGTTCATGCCCACATAGGCACCGTGACCTATCTTGGGAGCCAGTTTTTACCATGTAGATGTGTCTGATCACCCTTGGGGAGCTGGTGTGAAGGCACAAAGTCAACTTCACATTGCCCAGGAGTTATGAGAAAAGCAGATGCCAACTTTCAAACTCTTTTATTGGGGCAAGCAAATATACCCCCTCCTGATTTCCAATTACCAACCAGAGACTCTCATAGCTGTGTTGTCTCTATGTCTTTTAACCTCTAGAATCTTAATGATCATGTATCACAAATCACCATGTGCAGTGGCAGACTCCAAGCTGGCTCAGCAAGAAGGGGCTAGTGTGTGCATGCCTAAACACATGACCCAGAACAGAACAATCAAGGCTCTATCAGACTAGCTGGATACAACCTCCTACACTGCATATTTTTTCCTTCTATCTAAACTGTTGTATCCACAATGATATTTTCATATTGCTCCACAGGAGGGACCTACCATTACTGGTAAGAGATAAAATTCACCAGTAATGTCATAGCTCTTCAGTCTCCTAAGTTCATTTTCTCACAATGAGGAGCCTTTTTAACAGATACTGGAGCTACTAATACTATGAACTCCTGGTTAGGAGATAAAAGGAATACAAACAAACAAACAAAAATGAAAAAACAAAAACACCCACTAGGACAAGGACAAGGGCTTTCATCAGACTACCAGACTATAATAATTGGTTATCCTAAACTCCACAGTTCCTTTCTGAGGCTTTTGAACACAATTATTAGCCTTTTATCTGTGAGAAAATGATTTTTTTAAAAAAACAATTTGTGCACTTGTTTGTTTTTTTTTTTTTTCTTCATATTAAGCACAAGTGCGTTTGGGTGCCTATATAGGAAAGAAGGGTGTGTAATATCCCCTGGATCTTGACTTATAGGCAAGTGTGAGCAGTTCAGAATAGGTGCTTGTTAATAAACTCATGTCCTCTGGAATGTACATACCTACACCTCACCCACTCACCTCACACACAATAAATAAGCAAACAAATAAATAAAATACAATTTCATTGAGGTATAATTTCTAAATGAAATGTTATACGTATATATGCATATATATATATATATATATATATATATATATATATATATATATATATATATATATATATATATATATTGAATTCATGTAAGACAAGTACATTTAAATTTACACAGAGTATCAATAGCCCCAAATGCAAGCAAACCATTCAATCCATCCGAAAATTTCTTCAAACTATGATTCCTACTCCTATGACAATAACTTTTTATAAATGTTCATTTTACTTTTTTATGATTAACACTTAAGATATGCCTTCTCAGCATGTTTTTTTTTAAATTTCCGTGTTCCTACAGAGAAAAAGAAAAGAACAATTACAGTAATGATAGCTCTAATTTTTACATTTAACATTCATATAATGGTATTTCCCTGAAAAATTAATGAAAGAAGAATAAAGCATAGTTACTCATAGGAAATGATCCCATCTATTTACTTCTCCTAGTGTTTCTGTAATGCAGCATTTGTGTCTAAAGTAGTATTCATTGACAGTTTATAGGATATTCATTTCCTATCAAGTACTGCATTTTGTATTCATTGACAGTTTATAGGATATTCATTTACTATTAAGTACTGCATTTTGTTTTCCTGTTGTCACCCCTGAGATAGAAGATATCCTATGTGAATTTTGCAATCATGAAGACTCATATCTCTTTCCTGCAACATTAACACAGATGGAATGGAGTGGTAGAATTTATGCCTGATGTTCCATAAAGCTTTCAATTCACTTGCTTTACCAATAAGGGAATTTTAGTATATAAATAATTGAGTGTAAAAATATCTCATTCAAAATAAATATCAAAAAAGTATCCACAAAGATTATTTCTTAATTGTTTCCTTAACTTCATACTTCCCTGTCTTTATTTCAGCTTCCATACATGATGTTGTAATGACCCAAACTCCAACCTCCCTGTCTGTTAGCCATAGAGATAAAGCCTCTATATCTTGCTGCTCTAATCAGATCCTCCTACTAAGTGGTGGAAACACATATTTAGAATGGTACCTGTAGAAGTCAGGCCACTCTAGAGCTCCTGACTTACAAGGTTTCCGACTGATTTTCTCAGATCTCAGACAGGTTCATTGGCAGTGGGTCAGGTACAGATTTTACATGCAAGATCAGCAGAGTGGAACCTGAGTACATAGGAGCTTATTTCTGCATGAAGGAGTCACATCTTTCTATTATAGTTATGAAGATGCTAACAAATGCATCCTTGGTTGGGGTGCCTCAGCTGCAAAATATGTTACTTATCTGTGTGAGAAAAGTGTCAAGGAAATCCAGATTATTACTTGAAGATGCATTTGAGCACGAAAGCCTGTCTTAGTTAAACCTCAAGTGTCATGCATCTCAGTTCTTTTCAGCTGCAATTCTCAGGATTAAGAGTGAATATATGCATTCTTAGAAACCAGGAATGGCTGGCCTAAGTTAAGTAAAAACCCATTCTGATTCTACAGCTCTTGTCTTCCTGCATCACTCAAAATTATTCCATAAAGCAGGCAGGAAACAAACATATTCCTTTGTTAATCTGTTCCCTTCACCATATAATTACTTTATTTACCACATTTTATGCTTTTAACTTAAGTTTCATTTTATTAATATAAAGATTGCATGTTCTACTCCATTTTGTTTCCTATTTGTGTAAGGTAGGTTTATTGGTCTCTAAGTGTAGACTATATTTTACACATAAAGTTTTTTTTTCCTTTCTTATGTAAAAAATAAAAATTTAAACTCCGTTCAACTGTTGTTACTATTTTGATTCCATGTTTTATTCCACATGGACAGTCAGTGATGGGTGGGAACTTATCCATGATAGCATTTTTGGTTGTCATGAATATTTTCCTTCCATTAATCTAATGTGGTTTTGGTTTCATGGCTTTAGATATTAATAAACTTTTATTTTTGGTTTGATGGCTTTATATATTAATAAACTTATTTTTTAATCTATATTTGTATAAATTTGTTTAATTTAATGCAAATCTATGTTTAGGTTAAATTACCTTTTCTGTCTTTTTCCAGAGAGTACTTATTTTCTTTGATTACCTTTTATTGTATTTTTTTTTTTTTTGGTCAGTAGGGAACAAACATTTTGCTGTTTTTTTTTTCCTAGTAGAACTTCTGCTGTATTACCTAGGTATTTCCTACTTGCTATATTCTTATAAAGAAATTAATATCATTCTAATAGGATGCCATTCAGTGTAACCTAGCCCACCTTATGCCTGCCTCAAATACCCTCTTATCCATGTGGTTTCACATCCAGGTTAAGATTAAAGGCATGGTGTAGTAGCGGGCTTTCTCAGTCCTGGGCAGCCAGAGATCCAGACCCACAGACCTGCAGCCCAAGACCCCTTAGCCACCCAGCCGCCACTCAGGTCCCCGGAAATGACTCAGATGCTTATATTAACTTTATGCTCTTTGGCCTATGGCTCAGGCACATTGCTAGCTAGCTCTTACATCTTAAATCAACCCATTTCTATTAATCTGTCTGCCACGTGGCCCATGGCTCACCTGTGCTCCTTACATGTTGCTCCTTTGGGCTTTAGACTTGGTCTGCCCCTAACTCCGCCCTTCCTTTCCTACCTATTCTGATTCCTCCTCCTACTTCTTCTATGGTGCCTGTCATGGCCCAAAACAGCTCCTTTATTTAAAGATTGAGATTCACAGCATACTGAAAGGCATTCCCACATCACTTCCCCTTTCTGTCTAATCAAAAAGGAAGGTTTCAATTTTAACATAGCAAAATTACATATAACAAAATAGCTATCAAGCAAGAATTACAGTTACAATATCTAGTCTATTTGTATTTAGCAAAATTAAAGAAAATACTCTATCATCTACCTTATTTTTATGAATCTAAAATTTCTTATCCAATATACCTTTCAAATGACTAAGAAAAACTGTACCTATAACTATCTAATCTTCAACTACATCAAAGAGCACAGAAGAAGCCACGGCTCACACTGTTAGTCCCAGAACTTGGGAAGCAGAGGCATGAGAATCTCTGTGAGTTCAAAGCCAGCCTGGTCTTCAAAGCAAGTTCCAGGACAGCCAGTACTGTTACACAGAAAACTCTGTCTCAAACAAAGACAGGAGGAGATGGATTTGTCCTCTGGTATCTCCAGCAGCCAAGAACCAGGAAGAGAGTGCCTCCTGTTCCAGTTGCCCCTTATCAATGGGGTTGGCCACACCCCCTCCAGGAGCTTGGGACCCTAGATAAGCTTCTTAGGACCTTATCAGCTGACACCTGAATCCCACTACAGCATGGGCTACTACTATTTGATAATTAACTTTGAACTCATAGAAACATGGATGATTTCCTCTATCTCTGGAGTTATGGGATTAAAGGCCTGGTACCACTGGAGCCTGGAACCCGCTCTGGAAGCTAAACTGGTCTCAAACTCTGATCTGCTGGGATTAAGGGCATAGGTCATCACTCCTAGTCAGGCATAGGTTACCACACCCAGATATTTCTTGTTCTTGGATTAAAGGTATAAATCACCACTTTTTAATCCATCTGAATTGACTGTGCATAGATCTTTCTCATATTTCAGTCTGGTTTTTATTAAATATGAAACATATTACCACATATCCCCTATTTGTCAAAATTAAAGAAGGTTATAGTTAACATAAGAAAAATCATATACAATAGGTACATAATTATATATAATATATTCAAAGAATAATTACACGGGTAATGTCCAATCCATGAACAATTGACAATTAAAAGATAATATTTCATTAATTATCCTATTTTGGTGAGTCCAAAGGATTAAACTTAATTCACTTTCTATATAACTTGTATTACTAACTAAAAACCATTTTTTGATGTCTCTTAATCTTACACACTTTAACTTCAAAGATTCTTTTCTATAATTGTCACTAGAAAACTATAACTATAGCTATCTCATTATCAACTACCTCAGAGACACAAGAAGGAAACACTCTTAACTAACTGAACATCATAGGCAAGCAAGCAACTTCCAAAACAAATGTAAACTGTAAAAAAAAATGGAATAGCTGGCTTCCTGGACAGTCACCCCAAGGTTCTGTATCATTGGAGCATCATACTTTGGCCTACAGGCCTAGCATGTCTGACAGACTTCTCAGTGAAGCAGGATATTCTCTAAGACCTTGCTACCTTGTCTTGGCAAGGTTTGGCAGTTTTCTTATGGGTGTGTCTCCTGCTTGTCGAATTTGAACATCATTATATCAGCAGTCAAGGTAAGGGTACTTTCCTGCCCGGTGACTAACTTTTGTCACAAAGAAGGTCAACTGTGCATAGTTTCTCTGATATCCAACATCTTCCCTGAAGTAGATTGGTGCTGCTAGGAGCAATTGTCCCATTGTTATAAAAATAATAAGAACCGATGTCATTAAATATCATCTTCTATGGATTTCTGAAGTGTTTGAAGAAGACCTGTTTATCTAAAATATATCTGTTTGATCTAGAAATAACATCTACTATAACTATGTTTGAATATAATATCTAATTACTAACTTGCATTTCTTTATATCTTAATTGGTAGGCAATAAAAACTTTCATGACTAGCAATTTGTATTATATTGTTAGATGAACTGAATAAATACTTGAACACTTGTAGAGATATATGTACAGGAACAAAATTAATTTTAATATACACAATTTGTATACAATATACAAAAATTCAATCCAATGTAAAAAATTAAAAGCTAGTAAATCTTCTTTAAAAGAAGATACAATAATCTACACTTACATTATATCTATATCCTCTCCTTCTTTCTTTCTTTTTCTTTCTTTCTTTCTTTTTTCTTTCTTTTTCTTTTTCTCTCTTTCTTTCTTTCTTTCTTTCTCTCTTTCTTTCTTTCTTCCTTTCTTCCTTTTAAAATAAACCTTGAATTTAATTTGCCTTCTTTAACCTTTAAACCATAACCAATAACAATTTTTAACTAATTACCTTAAACAATGACAATCATCCATAATCCATTGAAAGGCTCAAATCCACCCACTCTACCTCTTGGGAATGTGGACTCCATATTCTTAAATTAGCTTCCTGCTGTCTGGTGGTTATGACATCTTTAGGGGATTCTGGAAAGAAAAATTGTGTTAATTGTCAAGTCCTGAAATGAGTAGTTGTGTCATTTGTTGTTCAGTCTCTGCACAACTGGAAAGTGCACAGGGTGTCTCATGTTATGGCTATAGTAGTCTATGAAGCTGGTTCATCTCAGTGAGCTGCCTCAAAATATTCCTGAGCAGTTCGTAGTCCAAATCTGATCTTTGGTGAGTGTTTATTAGCCTACTGGATTTGTCATTGTCCATGTGAAATCATTGTTGTGGGGACCCATCTTCTTTTTGCATACTTTAAGTTTGCAATTAGACATTGTCATGGATCACTGCAGAAAACTGATAAGAGACTAAAACTCAACACAATATATGGGAAGCTTAATATATAAGTATTTATTCAGTATAGGATTAGTAACAATAGAATAGTCCCTTATTTTTTGTTATTTTTGTGTCCCATACCAGGTGGCTTTTCTGATATGATACAGAGATTTTGCATTTTTTCTTTAACAAGTATGCTTGAGTTTAAGGAAGAAGAGAGCCACACTCCAACTAGCTTTAAATTATACTTAAACTGGGACTTCAACTTACAAATAAAGATATATAGAGGATAAGAAATGAGATTTTACCCTATAGAGTATATTGGTACCAATTTTATCCTATAGAGTATACTGGTACCAATAGGTCTGAAAATTTTTGTTTGTAATTTTTTATGGATAGCCTCACTTTTGCTTTAGATGTCCAGATGTCCAAGGTCTTTTAACTTCTTGAAGATGGTTATTTCTAGTTTTCTGTAAAGATAAAAACAAAAAACTGCCCCAATCCTTTGTTTTTTCTTACAACTTAAAGAATTGTTACATCAATTCTTATTTTGACGGATTATCTGGTTCAAATAGAGTATCAATTTTGTTGGTATCCATAACATTTCTTCACCTGTGGAAACAAAAGAAAAAACCCTTCCCAAACTTAGCACATATCCTGCCCTACATTCAGAGCTCAGTACATCTTTGAAGTAAACAGGCTGATTGAGCTCAGCTGTTTTTTTTCTATCATCCAATGACTTTCATCAGCTGTTGTTCATTTCTCATTAGCAATGAGAAAATTCAAAGTTAATAAAGCATTATGTAGTCTATCTCTGGGGATCTTTGCTATTCTTTTCTGTTTATTTAACATATCCTTTAGAGTTCAGTTTGATCTCTCTATGACTGCTTGCCCTGTAGGATTATGTGGTATTTCTGTAATAATCTTTATGAACAAAAAATTGTTTCATTTTACTAGGGACATATGCCAGAGCATTGTCAGTCTTAATTTGTACAGGTATTCCCATGATGATCATAACTTCTCACAAATGTGTGAACTCAAAGCAGTTTCCCATTGAAATACTGAAAATACATCTCTTGTATGATGTACATATCTTAATTTTTCCAAATTCTATAAAATAAAATATATCCATCTGACAGATTTCATTTCTATATATACCTTTTAGGATTACTTCCTGCTGGCAATTGAGTTTGGTTATAGAAGGAATAGGTGGGACACATTCTATCATTTCTTTGGCTTGTTTTCAAGTGATAACAAAATATTTTTTTTTAATCTTTTGCTATTGATGTGATGCTTTTTATGAAACTCTGAGGCCTTTAGCACATTTCCTATTAATAGTTTATTAATTTCATCATTACCTTGTGCAAAATGACCTGGCAGACCTGTATGGGATCAAATGTGTGTTATACAGAAGGGGTGATTTCTAGTCCTGATCATTTCTTGTAACAGAATAAATAATGAAGGTAATTCTAGCTCATTCTTAATAAAATCCACAGTTTCAATGTGTAAAACAACTCTTTCTGCAGAGTGAGAATCAGTGACTAGGTTAAGGGGTTCAATAAGATCCATTAATAGCATCATGCAGTCTGGACTCATCATGAACATTAGGATCCTTGTTCAGGTCCTTTGGGCTCCTATTGCTCTGGTGTCCAGGTGAAAAATAAAAACAGAAAAAAATAGGAATTTGTGTGTTACACTGAGATTATTGTTGAATAATTTGGCATAGAAGGTGCTAGTTACTAAACTCATGTTCTCTGGGAGAACAGCAAGAACTCTTAACTGCTGCGCCATCTATCAAGTCCCAGAGATATTTTTTTTCTACTATAAAATTATGATACTAAATTTGGTTTACTGAGTGAGCTCCTGAGATGCCTCGACTAATAAAAGTTATTTCCTTCAAGGAAAACAACTTGATGTGTTCTCTGAACTTTGTACTACTTTGTCTGTATTGCAGCTTTCCAGAAATGATGCTGTGATGACACAATCTCCAATCTCCCTGCCCTTGGAAATGAAACCTCCACCTCATGAAGGTCTAGACAGAGCCTCGCACTAAGTAGTAAAAACACATATTTAAAATGGTACCTCCCAAAGTCAGCCCAGTCCCAAGTTCCTCATATACAAGTTTTCCAATCAATTTTCTGGGGTTTAAGACAGGTTCAGTTACATTTAGTCAGCTACAGATTTCATATTCAAGATCAGCAGAGTGGAGTCTGGGAATTTAGGAGTCTATCACTGCACAACACATCTGTATCTTACTCCCACAGTGATACAGCCCCCAACAAAAGCATGCTTGCTTGGAATGGTCCAGCTGCCAAATATGTTAGTTATCTTTGAGAGAGATTCAGCTTCAGAGAAACAAGATTATATCTTACAGCTAAGGGTCTTGAGAATAAACACCTATCTTGGCTTTGCCTCACAGTTCATCCATTTCTTGCCTCTTTAGCACAATAACAATATTGCATCTGCCTCAGGAGGTGCCCTCTCAGCAGGAGGAATGATGGGGTAAAGCTGAGTGAAAACCAATTATGACACAAGGGTCTCTTTCTGCTTGTCTCACTCAAAATTAGCCAGTAATAAACACAAAAAGCTGAGTCTTATTTCTATAACTGTCTTCTGTACTACATAATAACTTCATATGCCACATTTTGTTTGACTTAAATTTCATTTTATATATAAATATCATGTATCATACTCCTTTTTAACTTCGTGTAAAGTATGTTCATTGTTTCCCAAATTTCAGACTATATTTTATTCATGAAATTTTTCTTTTCTGATGATCTTGATGAAAGAGATCTTTTTAATCTTCATGAAGCTATGGCTACTATTTTGACTCCATGACTTATTTCATGTTATATGAACAGTTACTGATGGGTGGGAATATATTCATGCCGGTATTTTCTGATCATTTTGAATATTTTTCTTTCTTTTTTCCTATTTGTTCGTAGTTTTGTGATTTTATGTATTGGTTATGTTTTAATATTTTACTTCTATACTTGTGCAAATTTAGTGATTTACTGCAAATCTGTTTTCAGGTTAAATTAGCTTTTATTTGTTTCCAGAGAGTGATTGTTTTTCTTTAATTTCTAAAGCTTTTGGTAATTGCATTTTTTTTTGACTTGTAGGGCAGTTTACTGTTATTTCTAGCCAGAACACTAGCTACATTATCCAATTGTCTCATATCTGTAAGATCTTTGTTAAAAAAATTACTGTCAGTCTAGTAAAATTCCCTTACATGTAAATTTTATCTTTTGCAGTGTTTTTCCTTTATTGCTTTCTAGGACTTTAGCTCTTGAACAGTTTTTTCCTTGAATTATTTGAGAGACCTTAATCTTCCATGACCTGGATGGATCTTCAGATAGAAGTTCATTAATTCTGTATGTTCTTTTTGATCTCCTCCTTGTAGAAAGCCCAAAATGTAAGTTTATGTTAATTTAATGGTGTCCCATATAGTGACTATGATTTTTTAAAATTTTAATTGCTTATTATATACTTTGAGAATTTAAAATAATGAAATGATGATTACTTTGTTTTAATTTTACTTCCAGTTATCCTCTTTCTTTAACACTATCATTCCATTATCTACAATCCCTCTCTGCTTGTAAATTTTTGACTAAGTTACTTAATTTTCTTTGCTTACACTAATGTGAGTAGGAGCTTGTCTATTAGAACATAACAGCTTCTTATCAGCTTATGGCTACAACACTGAGGAGAATGGCACAGCGTTTTTCAGAAGTCATCAAGGACTAATAGAATGTTAGTAAAGAGTGGGAACTGGTTAGCCCCTCCTCCATTCATGATGAAATGACAGCAAGCTCAATCTTACACAAATCTGAGTGGCTTTTCACTTGCTGTGACAAAACAGCATATCTAGGGCAACTTATAAATAAAAAATTGTGCTTATGATTTCATATGGTTAAAGTTAATGTTGACTAGTCAAAGCATGGTAGCAGAAACATGATATGGATGTCTTTCTGTACAATGTGAATTACTTTTTGCTAATAAATAAACTGCTTTGGACTATAGTAAAGCAGCTCAGAGGCAAGTGGGAAAGCCAAGAATACATAAAGAATAAAGAGGGTGACGTCAGAAGAGTCACTGTGACCTGTTTCCCAGAAGAGCAGGATGTAATGGAACACAGATAAAGCCACTAGCCAAGATTAACAGAAATGGGTTAACTCATAAGAGCTGGTTTATAATTAGTCTAAGCCACAATCAAAACAGTTTGTGATTAATATAAGCCATTGTGTGATTATTGTATAAGCTGCATCATGAACACAGGTGGAAATATTCTTCCATACCACAGGCATGAATGAATCAGAAACTTCTGGCTACAAAGAGCACCCAATGTGGGGCATATGTACCCATGTAAAGACTGAGAAAGCTTCAAAAGGGTTCTAGAACACATACATTGAACCAAAACAACTACCTACTTGTGTCTGTCTCTCAAGTGGACCATGGTATAGAGAGGCATTCAGACTTGAGATACAAAATGGCAGGTTTTCTACACACTGCCTGAGCAACAAGAACATTTTTCCAAAGTCTTACAAGAGCCTGAGTACAAACACAAGCTACTTATAATAGATTTAAGGTTAATGTTCATACAGACAGAAAGGAAACAGAGTCAAGCATGGCTTCTTAGTAGCAGCATTTTTCTCAGGAGGGCTCTGTTTGCTGGTGGCAAGCAGAGGTAAGGCTTTTATAAAGACATGTTTCCTGACTCAGCATTAGTGGCAAAATTATGTGATTCATTTAAGAGGACCTGCTGTCAAACATTTAAGTGAGGTTTATGAGCAGAAGGTGGTACTGCTTTACTTTTTGATTATGTGGACCCTAAAATTCCTCAAAGTTAGGGTTGTAAATGTGGTTCTTGCCAGTAACTTTGCCAAATAGCCATATCCAAGACTTGAATCTTAGCCATATCTTAGCAGATTAAAGGTGTGGTCAGAAACAGAAAAAAAGAGAAGCGATATATAGTAAAGACATATATACAAACAAAATTAGCTCTAAATGGTTTGCAGTGTGTTTAAGAATATATGTAGCCTTGAAAGAGAAAAGGAATATATATATATGCATATATATATATATATATATATATGCATATATATATATGCACCATGTAAAGTTGGAAAATACACACAGAGTCTAGATATTGTATGTTATATTGTCTTCAAATTGTTTGACTGATAAGAAAAAAGAAAGATCTGCTAAAAGACATTTGATCATTGTTGCTGGATTAATACAATTTATGTATGTTGTTAATGACTTGACTTTTAAGCAGTTAGCTAAGTTGGTCCAGACTTGTAGATGACTTTAATCAAGACATTTAATAAGCTCTAAGTTTTCCCATCACATCAAGACTGAACAACTACTAGATCTCCCTGGACTTGATCAGGGTCTCAATTTTATCAGTCTTCTAAACATACTATCACCTCAGAGAAGAGAAGGTAACATTAAGAAACAATGTCAATATTCCCAAGAGGTAAGTAGGTGGGTTTGGGTTGATTGATGTGGTGTAGGATGTCTCTCTATATGCCATGAATGTACTTTATTGCCATTTGTCAATAAGGGGTCTGTTTTGGCCTATGGCAAGGCAACTAAATGGCAGGCCAGCAAAACTGACCTCATGAGAGCATCTGTTAGCAAGAAGCTAAGAGACCTTGTTTCCTTTTTGTCTGTAAGAACAGAAATGTTAAATTTATCATATATAGCTAAAAATTGTACTAAGGCTCTTATGAGACTTCAGAAACCAAGCCTTGTTAAAGCTTATATTGTATGCTCAAATCCACTTAGCACTCAGTAGCCAGACCTACTTAAGAGACATAGCTAGAAAGCTGGTGATTTTGCTTTATTTCTGTCTTTTAGAACCTTTTGTAAGCTTTCTCAGGCTTTATGTGAAGGTATGTGCCCCATATTGGAATGCCATTTGTAGTAAGAAGTTTCTCTGTCCTGCCTGGCTGGTCCTGCAGCCACTTAGTCCCAAAGAAACATAGAGAGGTTTATAATTATAAGGTGTTTGGTCTATGTCTCTGGTTTGTTACTTGTTAACTCTTATGTTTTAAGTTAAGCCATACTTCTATTTATATTTAGCCATGTGGCTTGATATCTTTTTGATTAGAGCAGCATTCTAATCCTACTTCCTCTGTGCCTCACCTCTGCTCTTTGACTTTCCAGAATTCTCCTAGTCTAGTTGCCCCACATACACTTCCTCTCTAGCTAGCTGATCAATAAGCATTTTATTAAACCAATAGGAGTGAGAAATACAATGTACAAAAACATAATCCCTCAACAGCAACATCCCTTTCTGAGAATCTTCTGTCAGTTAAATGATGCTGACAAGATTAGATTTATTACTTTTAGGATGTGGCCACTGGTAGTTTTTCCATAATCAATTGTTGATGCCTACACCCATGAACATGTGGAATATGTTAAGTGTACTTAATGAAATATCAAAAAGCAACACAAAACCCTAAAAGAAGACATAACATTTGGGGGGCTAAGTATTAGGAAAACAAATGGAGACAGAAAAGGGAGAATAAATATGTTTTATTGTATACATGTATGAGGTTATCATAGAAAAAAAAAACCTTTCAGACCAGACTTGAACATGTATCAAAGAAAAGAAAAGTAAAACTTTCAGAACAGATTAGATATCAGGTGATACCCTACTGATACATGTGTGACGCTGCCTCTCTCCATGTCCCAAAGTCACAACATGTGTAAAACATATTATCTACAGCAATCTATAGACACATACTATTGCCTTTTCACATATTAAATGCAAAATTTGTAATTGTATAGATTTCTAGAAGGAAATGGTCTCTAGGTTGAGCACATAATTTTCAACTAAAGCCTTAGGACTTGAGTCTAATTGATATTTTCCATAAATTTCTCCAGTTCTATTATGGAACAAACAGTATTAAAAACTTTTCACTTAGAAGAAGTTTATAGATTGTTTTGTCAGCCCATTTAAGTTCTCTAACAAAATGGCGAAAATTCTGGCGTCTAACCAAGATTTGACTAAGTAATTTCTTATGATGGGAATTATATATATATTTATAAGTTCATCCCTTCTTTTTCAGTATTTAATATTACTTCCTTTATAAAGTCATTTGTTATGTAGAAATGAGGATTACCTGTGTCTTCAGTTATCTTTAATGAATTCCCAAATCTGACAAAACTGAAACAAACAAACAAGATCACATAGGCTTTGAGAGGAAGACACTATGCTGAAAAATATAACCAAATACAAAGAATCTTGAGAAGATTGCTTTGCTTCAAAAGTCCTTGGCCTGCTCTGGCCTTATAGACCATGTATGTCTCCATCCATGTGGATTTAAGCTCTTACAGTGGAGTCCTTCTGCCCCCTTCTGTAACCAAGAGAGATTTTATCCATTTTTATAAACATAGGAGCCACCATTTGACACTTTGTTCTGTTTGTTTGTATTTATTTTTTAAATTTCATTTTTATCTATGTATCCCATGCTCCCCCTCACTTTCGTCTTCCCAGTCCCCTGCCAGTCATCCATCAGCCTCACCCCACCAAATCCACCCACTCCCTTCCCACAAAGTGCAAGCAGTCCTAAGGTAGATCAGCTCAGCATGGCACATTCACTCCAGGCAAGTCTGAATTACTCATCCCAAAGTCAAAGCCGGGTTGGTTGTTCCTCTGCAGGGAATGGGCTCCAAGATGCCAGCCATGCACAGGAACACATCTGATCCCACTACTCAAGACTCCACATACTAATCATACCAGTCGACAGTTGCTTATGCTTAGAGGGCCTACCTTCTTTTAGATCTCCAGTGGCTACTCTTGATTCAGTGAGCCCCGGAGCTCCAACCACCCTGCACTTTGGGAACTTTCCTCATAATCCCTATTCCCTTAATATTACAGACTCTCCTTCCCAGCTCTCAGCTGGACCAGAAGCTCTGCCCAACGCTCAGTCAAAGATCTCTCTGCTTCCACCTCTATTCTTTGTTGGACGAAGGTTCTGTGATGACAATTAGGGTGGTTACTCATTTGATTACAGGGGAAGTCCTGTTTAGGCACAGGCCTTGGAGACTTGGTTGGAGACTTGGCCAGGGATATCTTGTTAGTTCTTGGAGGTTTTCCTAGCATCCACTCTCTTTCTGTCAATTTATTCTCAAGAGTCTTCATTCTGTCTATTTGTTCTTTTAAGACAGCTGTACTAACCTCATGATTTGCATATTGCTCCATAGGGAAGCCATCTCTTCGCAAGTCCAGGATAAAAGCTTGTCCTGCTTTCTGCATTAACTACTAAGAACTCCTCATATTAAGTTCTCAGAATGAAGTGCTGTTCCACTCCTGGGACTGCTTGTGCTCTCTATCCCTGGTAAGGAGAGAAACAAAGATGAAGAAGGAGAAAGCATATGGAAGAATAAATATTTCTGGGGCCGTGCTGATATGATGTATTTCTGTTCATGCATGAGATTGTCTTTTTTTCTAGAGTGGGCTTGTGAGATTTAGAAGGTGAAGGGAGAAGCATTCATGATTTTGTGGCCACTCTGATAAATACCAAAACGCATGGTCCAGGTGATTTCTAGAGAGTCTGTATGCTCTCTCTACATAAGTGTTTTATGACAAATAATTTTAGAATATAAATATAAGTCAAGAACACAATAATTGAAAAAAGAAAAAGAAAAATTATTTTGTACTTTATTTTGTTCGTTCATAACCTTTCATTTCTGTTGTTTTTTTTTTTTTTTTTTTTTTCAGGATCTAGTGGAGATATTATGATGACACAGGATATTCTCTCCAATTCTGTTAGTCTTGGACAGTCAGCTTTCATTTCCTGCAGGTCTAGTAAGAGGCTTGTATATGATAATGGGAAGACTTACCTTCATTGGTTCCTACAGAGACCAACCAATCTCCTCAGTTCTTGTTCTATTTGATGTCCTCCCTTGCCTCAGGAGTCCCTGAACAGTTCACTAGCAATGGGACAGAAACAGATTTTCCTCTGCAAATAAGTAGAGTAGAAGCTGAGGATGTGGGTGTTTATTACTGTTTTCAAAATGTAGAGTATTCTCCCACAGTGATACAGACCCAGACAAAACTTCCCTGTCAGACGTAATAAAATTGCATCAAAGTTTCTTGGTTTTGGTGCAATATCATGCAGTCTGCATGGCTGAATGTGTACTTAAAAACCGTTTGCCTCTAACTTTCAGCTATTGAAAATATTGTTTCCTGATATTAGCCATTCTGGAAGCTGTAGGGTGTTTTGATTTGCATTACTCCGATGAATAAAAATATTGAGCAATTTTTTATGTGCCTTTGAACCATTTATAATTCTACCATTGAAAATTCATAATTAGCACTGAACTCAATTTTTAATTGGGTTATTTCAGTTAAGGGGCTCTAGTTTCTTGAGTTCTCTATCCATTTTAGAAATTAGTCCTCTGACAAATGTAGGGTTGGTAGAGATCTTTTCTCATTCTGTTTTGTCTTATTGACTGTTTCCTTTGCTTTACAGATGCTACTCCATTTCAAAAGGTCCCAGTTATTAATTGTTGTTCATGATGTCTGCTACTGGTGTTATATTTAGGAAATGGTCACCAGTGCCAATGCATTGGAGAGTATTTCCCACTGTCTTTTCTGCCAAATTCAGTGTAGCTGAGTTTACACTGAAGTCTTTGATCCACTTGGATTTGCATGTCATGTAGGGTGATAGCTATGGATTTATTTGTCTTCTCATATTACAATCCAGTTATGACAACATCGTTTGTTAAAGATACTATCTTTTTCCCATTGAATATTTTTGGCCTCTTTGCCAAAAATTGGTTGTTATAAGTGTGTGGGTTAATGTTGGGATCTTTGATTTGATTTCATTGATCCATAAGTCTGTTTTTTTGTCAGTAACAGGTTGTGTTTATTACTGTAGCTCTATAATATGGCTCGAGTCAGGGATGGTGATACCTCCTGATGTTCTTTTACTAAGCAGGATTGTTTTGACAATTCTGGGTTTCCTGTTATTCCATATGAAGTTGAGTATTAGTCTTTCAATGTCTGTAAAAAATATATGGAAATTTTGATGGTTATTCAATTGAGTGTGTAGATTGCTTTTGGTAAAATCGCCATTTTACTATGTTAATTCTACCTATACAGGAGCAAAGGAAGTCTTTCCAGTTTCTTATTCTCTCTTCAAATTCTTTCTTTAATGATTTTTGTCAATCAGTTCAGCTTCTTCTTTGGTTAAAGTTACACCAAGATATTTATTGCTATTTTCAGGTATTATAAAAGGTGATGTTTCCCTTATTTCTTTTCAGCTATTTTATCCTTATTATAAATGAGGGATTTTGATTTTTTTTAGTTAATCTTGAAATTTGCTATACTGCTGAAGGTGTTTATCAGTTGGAAAAATTCCCTGGTAGAATTTTGGGGTTCACACACACACACACACACACACACACACACACACACATACATATGCTTCTATCATCTGTGGATAGAGACATATTGGATTCTTCCTTTCATTTTGTACGCCCTTAATCTCCTTTTGTACTCTTACTGCTTTAAGTAAAACTTTGAGAACCATATTGAATGGACAAAGAAAGAGGACAGTCTTGTTCTTGATTTTAGTGGATTGCATTGAGTTTTTCTCTATTTAGTTTGATGTAGGCTATCAGCTTTCTGTATACTGCATTTGTTATATTTAGGTATTTTCCCTGTTTTTCTGATTTCTTCAGGACTTTTATCATGAAGGAGTGTTGGATTTTGTAAAAGGCTTTTTAAGCATTTATTGAGATAATAATGTGATTTTTTTCTTTCAGTTTGTTATGTGATGGACAGCATTCTCAGTTTTGTGTATGTTGAAACATTCCTGTTTTTCTTATGAAGCTTACTTGATCATGGTGGGTGATTTTTTTTTTTTTTTTGGATAGGTTGGTGGATTGTCTTGCCAGAATTGTATTTTTTATTTTGTCTCTATGTTCATGTGGGAGATTGTTTTGTAAATCTCTCTCTTGTTGCACCTTATAGTAGCTTTGCTAGCAGGGTGATTTTGGTTCCTTCAGTTTCTAGTGTATGGAAGAGTTTTGAAGAGTATTGGTATTAGTTCTTCTTTGAATGTCTGGTAGAATTCTGTGCTGAAACCATTTGGTCCTGGGCTTTTTTACTTTGAAGTCTTTTTAAAACAGCTTCAATTTCTTTTTGGGTTATATGTCTGTTTAAGTCATCTATCTGTCTGTACTTTATTTAAGTTTGGAAAGTTGTACCTGTTGAGAAAGCTGTCTAATTTTTTTGTTTTACCATTTTGTGGAGTGTAGATTTTTAAAGTATGACCTGATAATTCTCCAGATTTCCTGTGTGTCTCTTGTTATGTTCTACTTTTTATTTGAGATTCTGCTAATTTGAATATTGTCTCTGTCTACTTCTTGGTTATTTTGGATAAGGCTTTATCTATTTTTTTTTTTACTTCCCAAAGAACCAACTCTTTGATTCATTGATTCCTTGTAATGTTCTCTTTGTTTCTATTTTATTGATTTTTTTCCAGATGTTTAATTTTTTTTCCTGCCATCTACTCTTTCTAGGTGAGTTTTCTTCTAATTGTTCTAAAGACTTCAGCTGTGTTGTTAGTTCTCTTTTGTAAGATTTAAGCCAATGCTGGAGAGGATGAAGAGCAAGGGAAATACTCCTCCATTGTTAGTGGGAGTGTAAACTTGTGCAGCCACTATGGAATTACAATATGGAAGTTCCTCAGAAAACTTGGAATCAATCTCTCCAAGGATCCAGCAATACCATTATTTGCCATATACCCAAAGGATGCACATTCATACCCCAAAGGCATTATCTTTACTATGGTTATAGCAAAATTATTTGGGATAACAAGAACCTGGAAAAAAACATAGATGCCCCTCAACTGATGTAACAATGCAATGGAATTTACTCAGAAGTCTAAAAAAAAGACATCCTAAAATTTGCAAGCAAATGGATGCATTTGGAGAATATCCTACTAAGTGAGATAACACAAGAACAAACAAATATGTATGTGATGTACTCACACATAAGTGGATTTTAGTAAAAGTCTGAAAACCACAACCCCTGAACATCTTGGAGTTAGAAAGAACCTAAATCAGACATTCAGGGATTCCTTAGTAAGAGAAAATAGGGAAGATCACCTTAGAAAATTGAGATCATAACAGGGGCCCAACAAAGATGTGGTGGAAATAATCATGAGAAAAGGAGGTTATTGAATGAGCAAAGCAACAAAAAATGAGAAAATAGAGATGGATATCTTGTCAGAGGAAGCCTATTTGGGCCTTGAAAGAGGCAGATTTCTCGGGTAAAATCTAAGAACTCACAGGATGGCCCTGGCTAGGTCTTCAAGGAATAGTGAATTGGGTGCCTACAAAGGACTTCCCCTATAATCAAATGAATAACCATCCTGTCAGCACAGAACCTACATCCAACAGTGAATGGAGGTGGAGGCAGAGATCCATCACTGAGTACTGGGCTGAGCTCAGTGGGAGGTGGGAGAAAAGACAGTCTATATGAGAAAGGGGATAGGGATTATGGGGAGGAGTCCCACAGAGATAGCTGGCTGTAGTTCTTAAGAGCTAACTAAATCAAGAATAGCCACTAAGAAACCATCTGGTAAAAGGGTGATGTTTCCAAGTTTGGGCAACTGTTGATTGGTATGGGTAGTATGTGTAGTCTCTAGGAGTGAGATCAGACTGTGTTCCTGTGTGCATGTTGGCATCTTGGAGCCCATTCCCTGCAAAGGAGAGCCTAACCCAGTCTTAATATTAGGATGAATAAATCAGACTTCCCTGGATTACATGCTCCATGCTGTACTAACCTACCTTGGGACATCTTGACAATTTTGAGTATGGGATCAGGATATGAGGGTATGCTGATTGCTTATGGGAGAGACTGGTAGGAGGGAAGCAATTGTGGGCAGGAGGATACATTGAAAAATAAGTTTTGAATATAAATAATTAAAAAATTATGATACCAGGTTGAAATCAGGATAGATTAAATTTGCTTTTCCAAGTGAATTTGAGAATTGTAGAACTGATACTAAATCTTTGTTATTGCTTTTAGATTTTTAATCTAACAAACTTGCATCTTTAGGCCCTCAGTTAAAATAAGCTCTTTGAATAAAATTTCAGATATTAAAATGCATGCATTTACAACTAAGAAAAAACAGAAAATATTGTTTCCTAGGAATGGACACTTTACTGAGAATATATACTGGAAGATAGCATGGCAGCAGGCTGTCTTCAAATATCAGATGTTACCATGTTTTACAGGATGTGACAAGTGCAGTCATTTATGTTCGGCGGCAGACAGGACCACATCTTGAGAAAACCACTTCAATGTGCATATGTTTAGTTCTTCACTTCATCTTTAACCTCATTTCCAGGCTGCATGTGACTCAAGATAGTTCTATGGATGTACTTGTCCCACTTTCCAAAATGATAGAATTGAATAGAGTAAGTTTTTCAAAATTTTACTTTCAAGTTTTATTATTAAGGAGATATGTTGAATATGGGTGTCAATCCCATGCCTTCTGTCTCTGGTGCCAGACACTGGACTCTCCCTCAGTGATACAATCCAACTATGCTATTCCCCTCTGATCCCACATTATGCAACAATAGAAGATTTTTTGAGACTTTGTAGGAAGAAGTTGCTGGAAGATTCAAAATAAGAATAGCTGAGTCCTCAGAGTAAGTGGCACGTCTATACTTAAAAAGTAATTATTATCTAAAATAAATAAAGAATTAAATTTATACTCAACTTAATCAATGATAAATATAACAACATATTCCAGAAATGAGCTGAAAAAATAAACATGTATTTCACAAAATAAAATAAAATAAACAACTTCTATTCTTAAAATTTTCTGTCACTTATTTCTATTTCTGGGCTTGGAAATGAATAATATAGCTCCCTATTATTGGTTGAGCATAGCACTAACATTATTCTCTTCTTTGATCATCTGTGAGTCTCTGTTTCAGTCACAGTCCACTGCAAAAGGAAAAAAAAAACTATAATGAGATCTGAAGAATGAACTAACATGTGTGTCTATAGATATAAATTTGGAAGATTACTTAACACTGAGTGCATTTAGCAAAATAATAAAAGTTGATTGGTTCTTGTTACTAAAATTTTGATTATTAGGCATATTTGCATCATCAGACATATATTTCTACTAATGGGGCAAGCCTTAAAATGAAGTTTAAAAAGCTGTTGGGAAAAAAACAACATCTGTGTCACACTTGATCGCATGATCAAATCTTGCATTCAAAGTAAGATATCACATCTTGGTAAGAATGTCCATTTTTTTACCCTCAACAGCTCATATAACACCTTTCAGTAGAAGAAAAAATACCAAGGTCTCCCTTCTTTCTTGTCAAAACTCACTTGAATATTTAAAATCATTTTAAAATATGGATATGTTTATAGAAACAGCAGTTCTGCATCATATTCTGATTGGGAATGGTTTTGTTTTGCATGCAATCTCTGTAATAAACGTAATAACCACAATTTATATAAAGGTTTTATTTTGAATTAATGTTTAAAGTTAGATTTCAGGAGGTCAGGATAGAGGGCATAGTGACTAGAGGAAAACTGAGTACTCACTTCTTGAACTACACGTAGGAAGAAAAGAACAAAAATGAAGTGGTTTGCAGATGCCCCCAGTAACATACTCTTCAAGCAAGTCACCACACATGCAATAAGTACAGTGCAAGCAACTGAGAATCCAGAATTTAAACACTTGAACTTCCTGGGTACATTCTCTTTGAACTTACTACAGTAACCCAGAACAATGAAAATCACGCACATTAGCTGATAAATCTTTAGTATTCCCCTTATCATTTCTTGAAGGGAAGTATCACAAACCTGGATCAAGGATTTTTGTTTGACAACATACAGCTTCAGAGATGAGCATAATGCATAGTGTAGACTAACTCTTCTAGAACTCTTTTATAGTAGTAAGAATATGTATGAAAAGGATTAAATAATATGTTATTTTATGACCGTTTACAAGATACTATGATTTTTCTTTCCCAAAGCCCTTCTTAGTACTTTCTATATATGTATTATTGCACTTAACACAGACTATCCATTATTCTCTTTTCCTCTTTTGTGTCACCTGTGTGTTATCTCTCTCACTTAAGATTTTCCTTTCCCATTCCCACCACAATAGTTTCCCAGTTTCAACAATTACTCCACATTAAGCACACAGCTCGACATACTACTAGAGACAATATTTATTTTCCCCAGTTATATCCATTTTCTGGGAATTTTATAATTTTTTTTCTATACAAATAAGGATTGTTTTACCAATAAAAAAGGAAATTATGTTAGTTTTTGGGAAACTGAATGCTACTGAAGGAAAGTCATATTAATTGAAGGAACTGAATATAAGAATTACAAGTATTACTTGGTTTCTTTCATACATATTTATGAAACACTATATAAATACACGTAATCACATGTATGCATATGATACAAATTGGAAGGGAACCTTTCTAGAGGAGAAAACTGTTAAGTTATGGGTGTGGTATCATGGTTTTAGAGGATGCTGAGGTGAATAACTAATGATCCACGTGTTTATTAGAAAAGTTACTAATTTCATGAACAAACAGAGGGGAATATCATAGTTGGGTTGTATCACTGAGGGAGAGTATAGTGTCTGGCAGCAGAGACAGAAGGCATGGGATTGACACACATATTCAACAAATCTCCTACATGTAAGCACCTCAAATTTGTGTTTTAATCTACTATAGTTTTATCCAATAGAGTTGTGATTTTCTACCCACAGTTATAAAGATCAAAACATATAAAGCAGGAGTATGAAACTAAGCTTCTCATCTGACTGTCAAGGCACATTTTATTAGTTCAAAGCTTGTCTCAGATGCAGCCAGCCTTTAAGATTATAGGCATATTTAACACAGAAAATTTAAGAGACTTCCTTCCAGTGAAACTGACCTCACTTCACCTCAACTGCACAATCACATGTCTAGAATGGTTTTTCTAACACAATAAACAAGATTTTTTCCATCATGCCACATCACAGAATAACAGGCAGTGAAGCCTGCAGAAATAGATTGGATGGTAACTTCTATTTTGATTTTTCCAAACTGCAACTGGAGAAATATCATACTCTATGTCATGAAATCAACTTCAGGCTTACAAAAATTGTCTTAGGGTTTTATTGATGTAACTAAACACTATGACCAAGCCATTTTTATAAATGAGAACGTTTAATTGGAGTAGCTTGCTTACACTTTTAGAGGTTTGGTTCATTAAAAGTTCATGGTAGGGAATATGGGAGACCTCAAAGCCTGTCTACACAGTGGCACAGTACCTCCAACAAGTTCATACCACTCTAACAAAATCTCATCTCCTAATAATGGCATTAACTATGACATTATTTGGGACAATTACACTTAAACAAACACAGAAGTCAGGCTACAACTCTCCATATTTTCTATGCTGAGTGTGTAATCTTTTACAAGTAAAATCATTTTGGTTCTTATAACTTACCTGAACCACCAAATACAGCTTAAAAAGCAAAACAAAGCAAAGCCAACTTCAGATTTCTTGCTCAGTGAATACAGTGAAGAAACCCACAGATATGTAGGACATGAAGGGTTCATCATTCTAAAGCTAAGTTCAGTTGTCATGAGCTCAAATTAGTAGTAAGCTGAAATAGACTTTATCAATATTTGCATTATGAATTGTCAAGATGCAAAGAACTTAGATTCTTTGTGTGGGCAGAGAAAATTGAGAATTTCTGAAACTCTATGAGTTCCTCCTATCCATGTACATGTGCAGCCACTTTGATTATGCGAATGAATGAATTTGTTGCATTGTTTAATGTCCTGATCTGGATGGATTATCACTCAAAACACAAGATTTTTTTAGAACATTGCTGTGATTTTGTATAACAAATGCCTGTGAACAAATATATTATAGGATGTATCCTCCATTATAGAACATACTGTGTTGATCCACTCAGTGGTAGTAGTACTCTGAACACCACGTATCACCTTTTTTCTCTAATAACTGCCAAGCACTAGTGATATTTCTGCCAATAGTTTTGTTGGTATTTTCTGGAATATCTTATAATTTAAATCATAAAGTAATGAAGTACTCAGGCCGGTTTCTTTTGATAATATATTATTACGTTATCTCCATGAATTTTCAGAAATCAACCTAATTTCTTCTTTGACTTCAATGATATGTTATAGCTATGTATGCTACAGATTATTTATCCATTCGATCTAAAAGGAAATTATGTCTAATTCCAGTCTTAGACAGTTACTAATAAAATTTCAATAAATGCTCCTTGTTTATTTTTGTGTTGACATAAGGCTTTATATTCTTTAGATAAACAGAAACGTTACAGGATGGCTGGGTAAAAATATGCTTTACATTGTAACAAACCACAAGACTGCCATTTAAAGGTGTCTCACCATTTGAAAACTACAGGTTTTCCCAAATGCATTTATTTCCCCTTTTTGTTTTGTCATTTCTCTGTGTTTTCTACATATTCAAAGACACATGGCCATTTATTTCTTGCTCTTTTATTTGCTCCAGCACTATATAATATATCGTATGAGTGAGATTAATGGGGATATAATGTGAGGATATAATTTACATATTCTGTTTTATAAAGTACAATTTCAGGATAGTATACCATCTTCTAAAATTATGTAATTATATTTTAATAAATATGTAAAATGAATAAAATTATTGTTCAGTTTCATTGTTGGGTTGAAGAGCCCCTTGAATATTTCAACAGTAGTCTGTAATACAGAGATTTGAAGGAATCTTTGTCTCTTGACTTTCACAGGTAAATATATGACACTTTTTAAAAGTTTGATTCATAAAACTTTCTTTCATAGATCATCAGATTGGTGTTTACTAAATCACTTCAAAACCCCAGGCTCACTAAAGTTTTCTTACACTATGCAATAAGATGCTTGGGTTTCAAGGTGATATTCAGCTTCATGATCACTGTTCGTTATTTATATGAGGGCTGAATTAATTGTGTCCAATTGGAGTGGTTTATAGGTATGCACATGTCCTGTTGTTTGTTGCAGGAATATCAATTTGCTTATTGTCTTGCTTTTGACTAATTTGTGATCTCCCAGTACTGTTATTTGATCCCTACATGTTAGAAATAGGGTAATCATGAATACAATTGCTAACAGAGGAAATATGACTTCATTAGTCACTATATAATATGCAACCAACACTTGTCTACAGGCAAGTAAATTTTATATGGTCATTTATTTAATTAATAACAGTATCCACATTTTTTCAAAAAAAAAGCTGGAAGACAAATGCATCAATGTTATGTTCATGCTTAACAGTCAATGATAAGAGAAAAATTAAAAGAACATTAAAAATATAGGGAGAGCTACATGCCAGAGAAAAGGAATGCATTTACATTTATGCATAGGGGTGTAGTATTTCCCAAAACTAGAAAACAAAACAAACTATTAAAATAAGAATTAATGTTCAAGTATCTCTAGTGGATATACATGAATGACACAAAGAGTGGGGGAAGGATATACATTATAAAATAAACAGGCTTCATTTTCATATCTGAAATAGGGGCTACAGAATATACTGCTTTGTATCTGGCCAAGAAAAATGGAAATATATGTTTATTAACAATACGATACAAACACTTCAGTAGTGTGTTTATTAATAACTTCTCAAAGTACAATTATACATATAGAAGATTAAGTATTTTCATTAATAGAAGACCCAGAAATAGATATACTATTTATTTATCTGCAGAGATTGGTGTACCTTTAAACAGTTGTACTCTAAAAACAAACTTAACTCACTAAAAGATATGCTGTATGATTTCATTCAAATGAAATTGAAATAAAAAAGAATAAATAAACTACAGAGACAGCAAGTTTAGTTTATTTGAAATGAAAACAAGAGAATTTCATCTAAAAGAATATTTTCATGTTATAAAATGTTGTATTATGTTTATATATGCTATGAATCTTAATTCTAAGTGTGCATTTCTTTATGAAAGAACAGTATGTGTGGTAGTGCTTATTCTATACATTTATTTTTAAGCAAATTGCTGTGTCACTTTGATTATTATAGTACTGAATAGGAGTACAGTCAATAATTTGAAGAGAGTGGTGAATAATATGCTTCCTCCATCTTATAAAGTACACTAGAGCCTATGAGTAAAATGCTCTGGGAGTTCATTTCATCTCTTTGGATAATTATCTGTGTGTTTTAACTACATTCTCCTAGACTCTGCATTGCAATTGTGTGTTTCCAGAGAGAATTTAAGTAAATTTCAAATTAGACAAGACTACTTTGTTAATCCATATTTACAACTGATTTAAACTGCATTGTCAATTTTTCAGCAGCTTGCTACTCTCCCATCAGTCATCACATTTTCTTTTATTAATTGCACTCCTCAGAAAGAAGAAGATTATTTCGAATCATTCTTGGAATTTAAGAACCCCTCATAACTGTATACTGCTGTTCAGACCACAATATTTGCATATAACACCTCCCCCAAGGAGGGCAATGCCCTTCTGGCCTGAGATAAAAGTCCAACTGTGCTTTTGCCTTCACTCAAAATTCTCCTTATATCATTTTCTCAAAATGTTGTGTCCTGTCCAGTCTCTCTTTCTGCTAATGTTCTGGATTCTGGGTAAGATTATATGGAGAAGAAAACAGAGAATGGGAACAGAGGGTGAGCTGTGGTTTCTGTGTCCTGTAGATGTGTGATGAAGCAGGTTCCCTACTGCAAGATGAACATGTGAGATTTAGTTATGTGATAATGGGAAATTAGAGACAGGAGCTATGCTGAAATGAAGATTCTGACTTAGTTTGGATCAGATGGTCTAGATTATAAATTATACAGCTCAGCCCCCAATTTACTCTTTCTGAAATAATAATCTGATATATATAGAAAAGAAAAACAGAAAACATACCAGTATCTGATCTGAGATGAATAACAAGAATTTACAATGATTGCTCAGAAAATTTGCACATGACTTTGTACTTTTCCATTATAATTTCAGGAACCAGTGGTGATATTGTGATAACCCAGACTCCACTCTCTTTGTCAGCTTCCATTGGGCAATCAGTCTCCATCTCTTGCCAGTCAAGTCAGAGCCTCTTACATAGTGATGGAAAAACCTATTTGAATTGGCTCTTACAGAGGCCAGGCCAGTCTCCAAAGTGTCTAATATACCTGGTGTCTACCCTTTATTCTGGAGTGCCTGATAGTTTCAGTGGCAGTGGGTCAGGCACTGTTTTTACACTCAAAATCAACGGATTTAGCCTGAGGATTTAGGAGTTTATTACTGCCTACAAACTACACATGTTCCTCACATGGTGATACAGACCCTAACAAAAACCTCCTTGCTTGGAGGGGCCCAACTGTAATGGGCTGTTTGTTTTGAGAAGAACAGTTCAATTTACATTACAGTGAGATGCAGCCTGAAGGTATCCTTGGTAAGTGTTTACGAATGAGAAATCTGAATGACCTATCTGGCTGGATGTCACACACACACACACACACATATATATATATGGGATATATATATATGTGTGTGTGTGTGTGATATATGTGTGTGTGTGTGTGTGTGTGTGTGTGTGTGTGTGTGTGTGTGTGTGTATGTATTATCTCAATGATTTTTCAGAAATCAATCTAATTACTTCTTTGCATTCGATGATATGTTATAGCGCTATATGCTGCAGATTATTTATCTATTCCATCTAAAAGGAAATTATGTTTAATTCCTGCCTTTTAGAGTTAGTAACAAAACTTCAATAAACACTCCTTTTTATTTTTGTTTAGATATGAGGTATTATATTCTTTAGATAAACACAAAAGTTACAGGATGGTATGGGAAAAATATGCTTTATATTGTAAAAATCCACCAGGCTGTCATTTAAAGGTGTCTCACCATTTGAAAACTACAGTTTCTCCCAAATGCATTTATTTCCTCATTTTGGACTGTTGTTTCTCTGTATTTTAAACATATTTAAAGACACATGGCACATTATTTCTTGCTTTATTTACTTGCTCCAGCACCACATAATATGTAGTATATTTTCTCACACAGATTGTGTTTGGTAATAGTGTCATTTTTACTATATTGATCCTACCTATCCAAGAGTCTGAGAAATCTATGCAGTTTATAATATTACTTCAATATTTTTAATGACTTAAAATTCTTGTTATACAGATCATTCACTTTGATGGTTAGAGTTATCCCAAGGTATTTTACGCTATTTGTGGCTACTCTGAAGGGTGATATTGTCCTGAATTCTTTTTCATCTGTTTTATCATTTGTATATAAGAGGGATGCTGATTATATTGAGTTAATCTTGTATCCTGCTATATTTCTGATCGTCTTTATCAGATACAGGTGTTTACTAGTAGTTTGAAAGTAATTTGTGTATACTACTATATCTCTGCTAGTAGTGATATTTTTACTTATATTTTTCCAATTTGTATCTTTCTTGATCTCATTTTGTTATATTATTTATCTAGCTAAATCTTTGAAAACTATTTTGAATAGATATGGGGAGAGTCGATAGCCTTGTCTTGTTCTTGATTTTGATGAATTATTAAAATTTCTCTTCATTTAGCTTGATGTTGGCTGACATCTTGCTGTAAAGTGTGTTTTCTATGTATAAGGCACGCACATAATATAAACACAGCTAAATATTTCAAAATATTTTAAAATAAAATTATACATAGTATAAACATAGATATACACTCTAATTGTTTGTATGCCCTTTCAGGTATAAATACTATTTTTCTATCATAGGTACATGTAAAGATTTTTTTTTTTGTAAATGTTGCTGAATACTTGGTTGTGATTCATTGCATATCAATTTGCACACTAATCATATTAACAAACATTGTTTCATATCTTTTATCACTAATATCTTAGTATATTTGGTGCTATTTTTTCAGACATAAGTCAGAAGAACAAATATTTTATCTTTTGTGTATTCTGAACAGTTAAAGGTTTCATTTATTACTGGAATCAATAAATACCCTGAATTTTATTGACAGTTCATGACAGTAAGGTATTTTTGCCACCATTGTTTATTTCCTCATAAATTCATCATGAATATTTACTGACTCCAGTAGAAATTATCTTTGTGACACTATAGAGAAAAATATGTTTCTTTTTAATTGCCATAATAATGGAATATGTCGATACATTTCATGCTGTTAAAATGGCCTTTGTGTTGTGAAATAAACCTAGTACATCATGATTCACCACAGGAAGAAAACATTGTGGTATAAGTGGAGGATGCAATGGTTCAGAAGAAAAGTAGGAAGAAAAAGTACTAACATAAAATTTACTTTGTTCCTTTTCTCCATATCTCAGTTATACCTTAAACACCATTCAAAGCAACATTGTAGAAAAGACATCAGTGTTTATTACTGTGTGTAGTCCTTTCTCTCTATAGTACTAGCAATGGGAGGTTTAAAAGATGAGCCTTTACCCCTTGCAATGTCTCCATGTCAGTGAATATTTGCTCTCTTAATTATTTAGATTTTCTTGTTTGTTTTATGTTACTGTTTTGTCTTTCCTTATTTGAATGTTTCCTTATTTGAATGTACTCAGAATGTTTGTAGTTTTGATGAATACAGATTCAAATCTTTTCTCTCTCAACTAAACTTCATTTAGATAAAACACATAAATGAAAAATTCAATTGTTTTTATCATTTACGTGGTTATATGGCTTCTAGTCAGTGTACTATTGCTTGTAGATGATTGCAGAGGTCACATCATACAGTGTGTAGCTTCAATTATTCACTTTCCAAAATGTTTTGGAGTACATTGTATGCCCATTATGCAGAAAATAAAAGTCACAGATTCATAAAAAGTATTCCCTATTTATAAGAAGAAAGGAGAAGAGACAAGAGAGCTTGCTACCTGGAAACTTAAGCCTATAGAATATGGAGAAATCACACTCTGGCTTTGATACCTGAGTGTACTCAAGTCCTAAAACATTATCAAGGGACAGGACATTTGTGACACTTAGATTAAGGAAATGGTGGGTGAGGTTGTCTTTCCTCCATGTGGTAAATGTGCAAGATACAAGGGTCCATTTCTAATATCTAAGCTTGGGTGATGCAGTAGACATCATGATAAATATTATATTTATAATTGAGAACAACCTGTAAGACTTGAGATACCATAGATTTTTTTTAATAAATAACTACTTCTGGCATGTTCTCTGAATGTTTGAAGACAAGATAAATAGACCAAAATATAAAATGACAGGCAGATAATCACATATGTGATAAATAGACAGAAAATACTTATCTTTCTATTGGCATACAAATCCATAAAACAATAGAGATCATTCATGAATAATTGCCTAAGATTATTTTTCCAAATTTTCTAAAAATTATTTTGTTCAATTTTATGTCTTTTAAGTGCCCTCTTTTGATCTCTAATTTCATCTTCACATTAATAAATTCTAAAAGCTTAATTTTGTGAAAGATTGTCCTACAAAGTTGCCTTTAACTATAATATATTATAAGATAAACATTAAATTATTTGAGGAGAGTGTTCATTGTGTGCATCAGAGTAACAATAGTCACATTTTATTACCACATGGGGTGAATGTTGTTAAAATGGTTTGAATTTGAGTAATGTGTGTGTAAAGTGGGACAACAATGTCATATCCCCATCCAGATGCAACATTTGTCATTGGATATAGCATAAAATATGTAAAAAAAAATAAAAGACTAGAGGATTTGTGAATTAAAGCAGTCATTAGAACTACGGGAGCTATGTCCACCAAAACATATACTCTGAAATGACAGTTATTCCTTTCAGTTATATATATGTATAAACTTGTGCAAAATGAAGTTAAGGGAAGGTCTGGGGCATAACAGACATTTAGGAATTTCTGACGTGATACCATGAATAAACAAAGACAGTTAAATTGGAGAAAATAAGGGAGAAAGCATTGGAAATCTTTTTTTCACTTTTTGTCTTATTTTATTCATTTTGTATAACAACCACTGATTTTTTTCTTTCCCCCTCCCACTTCCCCTCTCCTAGCCTCCCCCTGCATTCCATCCATCAACCACCATGTCTTCCCCTAAAAGGGTAAGGCTTCTCATGGGGAGTCAACAAAACCTGGTACATTCAGTTGAGGTGGGACCAAGTCTATCTTCATTGCATCAGGGATATGCAAGGTGACCCATCCTAAGCAATGGGCTCCAAAATGCCAGTTTATGCACCAGGAATAGATCCTGATTTCACCACCAGGGGACCCTTAAACAGACCAATGTACACAACTTACTCCATATGCAGAGGGCCTAGTCTGGTCCCATTCAAGCCGGACAGCTGCAGGTCTAACTTTTGTGAGTACTTATTAGCTTGGTTCAGTTGACTCTGTAGATTTCCCCACCATGATCTTGACTACCCTCTGCTTATATAAACCCTCTTCTCTCTTTTCAGTTGAACTCCCAAAGCTTCTCCCAGTGCTTAGCTGTGGACCTTCGCATCTGCTTCCATTAGTTCCTGGATGTTTGTTCTCTGATGACAGTTTATACACCAATCTGATTACTAGCCTAGGTCAATTCAGGAATCTTCTCCTCTATTGCTACCAGTCTAAGCTGGTTTCATCTTTGTGGACTCTTGGGAATTTTCTTAGCAACACTTTTCTCCCAAACCCACAATCTCTCTCTCTCTCTCTCTCTCTCTCTCTCTCTCTCTCTCTCTCTCTCTCTCTCTATATATATATATATATATATATATATATATATATATATATATATATATATATATATTGTGATATCTCTTTTATGAGCACTGGAAATCTTAGAAGAGGAAATAAGTCCAGGACAAATGGGTCTATATTTAAGAGTATTGGTTGCAGTTGTAGACAACCTTGTTTTATTTTACAGTACCTTCCTAGTAGTTCACTATCTTTTGTAACTCCAGTGCCAGGGAATCTAATGTCCATTGATCTCGGTCAGTACAGGAATACATGCTTTCATACTTGGATACAGGCAGAATCACTTTAATACTTAAAAGAAAATAAATTAAAATAAACAAACAAACAAAAAACTGAACAGCAATAAGAAGCTGAAAAAAAAAAAAGAGTACAGGGGGAGAAATGGCTTGTGATCCAAAGATAATTCTATGGGTGATATTCAGAGACAGAAGGCAACAGGCTACACAGATAAGAACACCCTAACTTATCCTTACACCATTTATTGTTTCCGTGAGTCTTCTTCCATGGTAGTCTGTCTTTGAGCAGACTTTTCTATCATGTTCTGTATCTCAGAGAGTGAGCTAGCAGTGGTGCAGAAGAGTCAGACCATGGAAGACACATAGGTCAGAGTCTTCAAATACCTTGGTAAAGGCCAAATAATATTATTTAAGGGTAATCAAGGAATATGTTGCCCTTAGTTCAATGAACTGATTAGCCACATTCCTATATTTTATATTTAATATATTTTTGTATTATTTTTTTTACTTTTTATTGGTACTTTTCAGAGATTAAAATCATTTTAAAACCTATTCTCTCACAAAGGCAACTTAATATAGGATTGGAGGCAAAATAGATCATGTGTGAAATGATTGAAGGGAGAGGTACTAAGAATAATAATTAAGCAGTGAAATGGCAGAGGACTGTGGGAAGGGAGAGCAGTGAATATATTAAATAAAATGTCCCATGATGGCCAACAAGGTAAAAAGCTATTTTAAAAATACGAATTACAAGAAGAATTTGGAAATTTAACAGACATTATTGGACTCTGTTTTTTGGAAAGCATGGGATAGGATATGAAAATTTTAGAATAAGACATGGGGTATCTTAATAAGAGTTCTTGGTCAGGGAGTGAGGCTTTAGAGACATTCAAAACATCGTAAGATATTGATATCATTCTTAGTCATCTACTATGACTCTATGGCAAGGTCTTATTCCTGAAGATACCACATATATGTTAGGTGTATGATATAGACAAACCAATGTCACAGGTGCCAATAAGCTTCCATCATACTAATCATACTACTTAGTTTTATGTTTTTGAAAAATGTTACAGAATTGGTTTCAAACAAAAACATCATTAGTCTTCTCCATGAAAGGATGATGAGCGATGTAATGGCAGAGCTTATATTGGACAACTAAGGGTTTTGTGATTCAATTTGAGCCCTGCTACACTGGAGGTAATTTCTTTCTGTTCCTGGTCCTGTAACTCTGATCAAAAGTCTCTGGTTAGGAAGGTCATAGACAATAGGGTAGAACTTGCAAATGTTTTATTTGTTTGCTTGTTTGTTTGTTTATTTTTAAAACATATGCTATCAAGATATGTTCTAAATATTTTTATGTCATATACTTAGGATGCTCTCAACCCTTCTATGAGAAAATATTTTTGCCAGTGTATAATGGTCAATGGGGAGAGAGGAAGAGAGAGAGAAGAGAGAGAGAGATAATAGAGATATATAAACTAGTTCAAGTGTTGACAAAATACATTGGGTTCTCACCCTTAAACAGACATATATTAATGCAGACTGTAGGATGTCAGCTCCCAGATCAGCACAAGGTAATAAAATTAATATCAGTAACAAGGACTTATGAGACATTTTGTCTGGGGGTATTTAGAAATAATTTTCTAGCTATCTGACTGGTAAAATAAGAAAACACACATGCTTTCTGATGAATATTTTTTTTACTTCCTCTTAAAAATGGTCTCTGGCACTTTCTATCTCCACATATTACCATATCATAACACAATTACATTCTATACATTTTGCTATATATCTTTCTTTACATACATATGGCTATACATCTCTACATATAGTTACATCAATTTTCAGAATGATGGACATCTTTCTTTTATGTACATTTCTCTCCTACATCTAGATTCTTACACCTTCATCATCATTGCTTTTCATTACAAATCTCCAATCTCCACACAGTCATATATAAATCTCATTTACACAGCTCTTACCACACGTCACTTTACACAATGACTCCACATCTTCATAAAACTCTACATTTTCTATACCTAGCAGTAGAGCTCTTTCATACAGCCTTTTCTTTCAAACATATTTCATACATCATTCACTTAATCCTTCTTACTCTCTTACTGTTTCTTTTTCTCTCATTCACTAAAACTTTATCTCTCACCAAGAAACATGCACTTCAGTCACATAGTACATACCTTCCTCTCCTATATTGCTGATGCCTTTCCTTAGCTAAAATCTGGAAAATTGTATGTTACTTTTAAAAGTTAAAGCCCATATTTATAACATAAGATGAGTCACATTGTTTCTCTTAGTCTATGAATATCATAATCATACTGACCAGCCAGTGAGCAAATGCTTGGACTTGCAGGTAGATTTAGGTTGGAAAAGTTTCTCAGCCAGTTAAAAATTGGTTAAACCTGTAGACTGAGGCTGGGCCTAGAGGCAAAACTATATTGTTGAAAGGTTATGTCTTATAAAGTTGCTTCTATCTAGATCTTAAAGCAACTGAACAATACCTGGTAAAAAGATCTTGTGTATTTTTCTCTTGGGGCAATTAAATATTTATATCCAGGGACAATCACGTTGCTTTGAATTTGCTCAAAATCCAAGTTAGCTGTCTGTACATAAGGCTGGTCTTTGGAGAACCCTATGTCAGTCTGTAATTTAAAATATTTGAATATTATTTATATACACCAGAAATATATAGCCTAGGTATAAATCAACTTCCTGTCTATCTACAGCTGTATGTAGGTCCAATAAGTGTAAACAACACTAATGAAGGGCTATGGAAAAAATCATACAGCTTTTCTTATTTGGGAGGCATAGTAGTGGCACCTGAGAAGGTTATGGAAAGAAAACAACCAGTTATTTAATATTTGTAACCCAATGGCTTTGCCAGGTGTGGCCCACATAAAGGGAATCATGCATCTGGTTGGTCGACTTGTTAACCACTAGTTGACATTACTGTATATTTCCATGGTCCCAAACAATCTATTCAAACCCACCATCACTAAGGCTTACAAACAACTCAGAAGAAGAATCAGAACAGTTTCTGGAGCCAGAGGATGGAAAGAAGTGCTGTGAAATACTATCTTCTGAACATAACATGATCATGAACTCACAGTAGGTGTGATTAGCTACACAAAACCTACACAAACTTAAGCAAGACAAACTCTGATATTAAAAGGATAGAAAATCTCTAGGCAACACTGTTTACTGAGAAACTTTCGGCTATGGATAGCTCTTGGAAAGGAGATGGTTGCTATGGTCCTATCTAGGTTCTCTATGCTCTTATGCATGGTCCCAAACCCATGAACATATTAATAATACTAACTGAACTTAATGAGTCGTCATAAAAGAATAAAATGGTGTTCAGAAAGAGAATGGTGAAGGATATATAAAGGAGTTCATAGTGGAGAAACACAGTGAAGATATTTAGTTGTGTGTGTATATGAGATATTTAAAAGTAAAGAAAAAATTCTACAAAGATTAGGGCATTTAGTAAGCAATAATATTGTCACGCCTTGTTATTTTTCCTTATTCACATTTATATTTCCTATTTCCTTATTCTGTTCTTTTTCATCTGGTCTTTCTAATTTTATCTTTTCTTCATACTTTCTTCATCACTTTATTACCCTCATTTTTATTAGTTTTACTTCAATATTTGCTGTATCACTACTTCTGTTTAATTTTTGACATTTTGTTTACTGGTTATAGGTTGTGTACTTGATAGCTTTTGTTAATTTAACTGTATTTCTATGTTAAATTTTTATTATTTTGTTATCATGGTGATCTCCTTTCTGACTACTGAGTGGCACAGGGATTAAATAGCAAAGAGAATGCTAAGAAAGCACCCATGAATATAGAAAAAATTTCCATTCCCCCAAAATTCATAAGCCACAACCAATTTTTAAGAAAGATGAAAAATAAAGAGAAGTTGATTCTTTTTACGTTTATGATTTTCAACAACTGAAATGACAGATAATAAAATATCTGGTCATGTAGAATAACTCAAAATTTACTGTTAAAAGTGATATAAGCATGCTAGAGAGATAACTTAGTGATTAAGATCCCAGGCTTTTCTGGGTGGTAGTGGCACAAGCCTTTAATGCCAGCACTCTAGAGGCTGATATCTGAGAGTTCAAGGGCAGCCTTGTCTACAGAGCTATTTCCAGGACAGCCAGAAGTACATAGAGGCACTTTGTCTCAACGTACAAAAGAAAGAAAAAAAGAAAGACAGAAGAAAAAAAAGGAAAAAGAAGCTCCAGTTCCAAATACAAATAAGTGTTTTTAAGACATGCAGGCAAAATATCCTACATATAAAGCATTATGTATTCTGTAAACCTAAAAATCATCTTAAAAGTGATTAACATGAAAAAGGATTTAAACATTCAAGTACAACTATACAAGACTGTTGGGAAGGGAAGTGAAATTTGTGAGAACAGATAAAAATAACAATAACGGAAAAATAGACAGAGATACAGGGTGGAGAGTTAAACAAGCAAAATGGCAAGCCAAGGAGGGGGAAGCTGAAAGCAAGCAGCATTAACTGTCTCCTGACAAAAGGAAATTATTTAACTTCTAGTGAAATGAAGGAAAAATCAAAGCTGTATACAGTATTATCGGGAATGTCAGTTAGTGTGGCTTCTCCAGAAATCAGTAAGGAGGTTGCAATAAAAATAAAAACAGTCTTCTTCACTCCCCAGAGAACACAGCTAGCCATGTCTAGTCCTTAACACAAAGTATTTAAGTCAAAAATTAGGAGAGACGCTGACACACATATTTATTTTTAATTTCTTCACAATATCCACAGGAGAGAATATACCTAAATGTCTAACATATTTAAATAGGTAAATAACACATGGTGTATCTACACAATGTACTGGTGGTCATATGAGAGAAGCATCTAGCGGCAATTGGAGTTCCTGAGGTCAGCCAAGCAGGAAGCAAGACACTGATGGACCATGAAGTGGTACATTTGCCCATGAGTCATAGAAAATAGTTACTGCTTGGTCACTTCTCTGATAGGTAAAGGAATAAAATGAAATAAATATTTGTTTGTGCCATAATAATTTTTCATTCAGCTGACAAACCTCATCTTGTGAGTCAGAAGAATGGCAAATTGTCCAGTTAGGTTAAATTCACTAGATCTATGTCCTTGTGATTTGTGGCAGATGGATGTTACTAATAAATGTCTTTTGTAAAGCTTTTTTTATGTATGTGTGGATATATATTTTCATGTTATTTCTTGGAATTCATAGTTTAATAGCTATCATAGAGTCTGTTGAAGCTGCAACAATTGCTCTAATTTTACAGATGAACACTGCTAATAATGTGATCTCATTATCTATGAATGTTTCATTAACATTGATTACTCAGGAGAAGATTGACCATGAATTGGTAGATAGGCTTAACGCTTAACCACAACATATCATGTTAATTATATGTGGATATGTTTTATTCCCCTGCCCTTAAATGGCTCAGAGATGTCCTCAGATCAAGTACAGTCACAGCTATAAGGTATTTGGAATAATTCTGAGCTTGCTATCAGTATGGGTGCTCCTTATTCTCAGATTAGTACTATTAGGTTTTTTTTTTTTTAAGTTACAGGTATTCACTGGAGATGATGTACTTAGTCACCACTCCAATTCACTTAAAATTTTGTTTAAAATAATAGATTTTCTTGCTAATTTGAATTAAATTGAGGATGATTTACTCTCCTTTTATTCCTTCTTCTAGTCATCTTTAGATATTTAGGATAAGCTATATTCTCTGCCCAAAGAGAAATTCAAATTCTTCACTTATTAAGCAAAATAGGAGGAGATGCCAGTAGCCAGAGGATCAGCAGATGGCAGCTGACATTTAGGTTGTCTGTTGACTAGGAAACAAACTTATGATAGGTCAATCTCAGATAAGCAAGGCCTCAAGACTTTCAGTTCCAAAATGCCTTTTGCTACTGTTTTGTCTTTATATATATAGATATACGGTATGCTGTGAATGAGGATGGGAGGACCCCACTGCCTTTAATGTAGTGTGATTAGCTCTTGGATATATCCCATTCTCTTCTACTGTGTATTTTTACCTATTGTGAAAAAGATTTCCTCCTATGCTCTACTGCTTAACTGAATTAATGATTTTATACAATAGAGTGTTAGTTTTCACAGAATTTCTATGGTTAAGGGCTATAAATAAATATAGTGAAGAATTATAATAAAAGATAGTTTAGTGGAAAATTAATACAATAAAGGTAGAATAAACTGTTGTCACTACCTCTGATAAATCAGAACATGCAGAGGATAAAAAATAAGAATAAGAATTGCCACATATCTAAAACACATAAATTATTTTGAGGAGACACATAGACTGTGGCTTAGATTAATTATTAAGAAAAATAATTGTGTCCCCAAACCTATGTTAGACCAAGTTCTTTTCACCTAAATGTGGAGAGATGTGTTCACGAGTTTCAGTATACATCATAGCTGAAACAGGGCTTAAATGAGATTTAAGATTAGGTTAAAATATATTTGTTAATAGCTTTAAAGTGAAAAGCTCTGGGAAAGAAGTTTAGAAAGTCAATAGTTGAGTGAGGGAGTGCATGAGGTCAAGAGACAATAACAAAGTAGCTCAGCTATTATTATCTGACATGATGCTTATGTTAGATTTGGTAGGCAATCAAAAATGATAATTCCTTGTACCTATCACTCAGCTCACTAAAAATATATTAAAAAATAATTATTTGTAATATATCATATAAAAGATTAATAATTATTAAGGGGTTATGTAAATACTCATTGATATATATTAAACCTTAATATTATTTTTGGAGAGGGGAACTGTCTTATGCCAGGCTGCCGATCCACTCCCCAAACACAGAAGGAACAAATAGGGAAGGATGTCAGTGTTCCCCATGACCCAATCTTTTCTCTCCATTACCTGTGAGGGGTCTGATTCTCAGGAGTGACTAAGGGTCTCTAAATAATGCTTGAATCTCACTATATGTTGAAGAGTAGGAATGTACTCTAAAGATGTAAAATAAAGATATTTTTTTCATATAAAATTTTAGATTTGTAAGTCTTTTAAGATTTCTCATAAGATTGTCTTCTAAGAAAAGCAATTAAAGTATCTGTTTATTTCTTTGTACCTCCAAAATGCAGCCTGTCAGTGAGGAAAAATACCTTGCTTGCTTACACTCTATTAATCTATATCAATTTGCTTAGGTATTAATGTATGTGGGGTTTGGCATGGTTTTCTTTAATTATGCAAAGGAATGAGAAACATGTTTCTCAACTGTATTTATTATAATCATTCACTTGTAAAACAGGATGTAGCAACATTGTGATTTTTATATATTTTGAAAGATATTTTGGGATATATAAGTTGTAAAGAAAACATGATGACAGACATAAAGCACAGAAAAGGTAAGAGAGACCCTAAAAGCAAGTGTGTGTGTGTGTGTGTGTGTGTGTGTGTGTGTGTGTGTGTGTGTGTGTGTGTGCTTGTGTGTTGTTATCCGTGTGTGATATGTGTAGTTCATTTTTTTTTGTCAGCACTAAAGAGTTAAATTTAGTCCCAGTCACTAGCCCCAGAATATTGTTTTAGTCCCTCTGATAGATAATTCAAATTGTGTGATTATATCACTGTCTCCATGGATTCCACTCAATCGAGAAGATGCTGAAAGCTAATTCCTACAGCAGCAATTACAATGGCTGTTTACTCTGCTGTAAAGGGGAATTAACACATATGCAGAAAATGTGATAGAACTAAAGATGAATGAATTAGGCAAAGTAAGAAAAGATAAGAACGATTGCCATACATTTTATCTTGTGTGGAATCCATACTACATATGATATATTATATAATGCATATAAAGTGTGTAAGTAATAAAATATTTGGAAAAAGAATTATACAAAAAAAGATTTCTGGGAGAGCTGGAGAAATGAAAACACAAATGTGATATAGTTCTATTTTCTCTGTAAAGATTCAAACAAATTTTTAGGAAGAATAATATAAAAATAAATGAGAGAGCAAATAAGAAATCTGGCTAACACCACACACTTGTGGAACTCAAATCTCTTAACACATCTTCCTTGTCTTCATGTTGATGGGAGCTCTATGAGGTGACCTTTAAAATGACTCTGGTTTGAAGAGAAGTCAATGAAGTGCCATTTAAATGCACCATTGTATATTCTTTGTTGTATTTTTTTTCTTCCTCATTGCAAGGTTGCAGATGTGACATCCAGATGACCAAGTCTACATCTCAGACTGCATCATTAGGAGACAAAGTTTTTATCAAGTGTCAAGCCAGTCAGAGCATTGGCAGTGCATTAAGCTGGTATCAGCAAAACAGAGAAATCTCCTGAGCCTTGATCTATTAAGGATCCATTTTTTATACTTGATCTCATCAAGGATCAGTGTCAGTCTAGGAGAGATTATAGTCTCATTCTGAGTAGTGTAGAACCAGAAGATATTGGGACTTATTACTGTCAACAGTACAGCAGTTACCCACCCACACTGGAACAAGTCAAAACATAAACTGTTCAGAGAAGCAGAAGTGCAAAGCACTGGTGGTTTGAGCTACAGACATCATTATTCAGATGAAGTTGGCATTGAAGACCATTGGGTAGATATGAAATATGAGACTATTGCTCCTCTTACTAGATCTAGCAGCTAAGGCAAAACAAGATAAATGTTGATTGAATTAAGATACTGTTGAAGAGTAAAAAGACATTTGGATTATGATAACTATTTGAATTAACACAACAAAATGGAAAGAAACAAAACATATTTCCAAAGATGAAGGATAAGGAATTAGAGTCTGCAGTGAAGTCTCATAAAGGATTTTTATTGGTTTTACAATCTTTTTATAAATGCATGTGAAGGACTAGACACTAGACAAATCCTTGAAAGTTAGAAAATAGAAACGAGGCCACATATTGATAATAACACTAATAAATAACCATATTACACAGATGGCACACTTCTCTGCACTTTCTCATATGCCTGTGCTGACAGGCAGCAAATACCTAAAGATCTAGTAAGCATTTTCTTCTGCCAGTCGGGTCAATTTCATTCAAGTTCAAAGCTGGATCCAAACACATTTGCTGCAGACTTGTGATCCTGTCAGCCACCCTGGCCTAGTGACAGCTTACCAACCATAAATTAGAGGAGGAAGACACCTCAAAGTTCTTAGAATTCACAGCCTTCAAGGAGACACCAGGGTTTCTGAGTCCTTTGCAGAACAGAGGATCACCTTTGTGTACCTCAATGTATATTCCTCTCCTAAAGACAACCTTTCTACATCTACTGATCCTGTTACTATATACTTGAGATTTCCCTGCTCCTACTATTCCTGCTGCATAATTCTTTAGCTGTCTGAGAAATTAATGTCTTCCAAAGGAACTAAACAATAATCCATCATGTGTTGATATATTGTGGATTTAATAAAACTTCTTGTAAATCAGAGGATAGAGTCGAGAGACAAAAGTCAGGAAGTGGTGAGCCACGCCTTTAATCTAGTACTATGGAGGCAGAGATCTGTCTGGATCTCTGTGAGTTCAAGGCCTCAGAGAGCTAGGTAGTGGTGGCACATACTGTTAATCCCAGAATTTGTGATCCAATGTTCCTGTTTCCAGTAATTAGGAAAGACAGCACTTTAATCCTAGCACTAGGGAAGTTGAACTAGGATGTGAAATAGCTGAGTAGAGAAAAAAATATATAGGGCTGGAGAAGGAGACAAGAGTTCTTCCCATTTACCTGGGACCTCATGCATGAGATGACAAGGGCTGAAATTACAGGTGTTTACCACCACTCCTGGCTCTGTTAGGCCTTGAACTCAAAGAGATATAAAAGGATCTCTGCCTCCTGAGCAATGCAATTGAAGGTATTTGTCACCATTCCCTGATATTAATGTCTTGGCTCTGTCACTGACTTCCAAGCAATATTTACTAAATTCACAACATATCATCACATATGCATGGAGTAGTGTTAACATTTTTTGGTTCCAAACAGTGAGAGCTTGCATTCCCAAACTTTGAAAAGATGACCACAAAGAAATAGTGGAACATTTAAAATAATTAGCCTTTTACCTATGGAAATTTTTTTGAGTGTGCTAATCAGTATTGTACTGTGAACTTGATCTATTCAGCTAATAATATGATGGTGACAAGCTCTAGGGCACAGTCTCATCTGCATATTTGTCTAAATATAACTGAAAGAGAGTGTGGCGTGCTCTCTTTGGGTGGTCAGAGCAGGACAGTTTGGGTCATTGCCCTTGGGCTGAAGGGAATACAACAGCTGTATTAGCTGTAGAGTCTGTTCTGTGTCTTGCAAATAGCTTCTTGATGTTATTTCCCTAATAAATTTTATCTAGTACAGTTATTTGTTGTCTCCTGCACCAAACATGGTCTGAGCCCATTAGCTGTGTACCTAACCCAGGTAACAGCGCTTAGGCACATAGAACCCACTCAGAGCACGTTCGTGAATTTTCTGTGTGTTTGCATATCATTTTCTGGTGCTTTAAAAACAAACAAACAAATTAGCTCCATGCTGCCTGCATGTATTCTGGATCCAGTTCTCAGAGCCAGAGTGAGTTACAGCTGCACTTTCATATGTGTCCGTGCCCTGATCTGTCTTGTCTTGCCTCCTTAGGCCTGTTTGGACCACAGGATCTAGTCCCACTGACTTGCATACACCTGCTCTTTCTAACCAATTTTGTTCAGTACAAACCATTTCTAAAGCAGAATCTGCTGTGACTCAGGTATGAAGAGCCCTGATCTGTCGTGTCTCCACCTGCTGGTCAAACCCTGTAACTACATACTGACACCTTGACATCTCGTTACAGACCAAACCCTTAGTGTGCCAGCTTTTCTAACTGTTGATTAATCAACATTGTTCTAACTTTAACATTTTTTTCTGTAGGTTTTGAAGTTTAATTAATTAACAACATTAAATGTTTAGCTTCTAAGTAATTAAAAATAATTTGCAAACTTTTCCAATGTCAAGGTTGGAAAATATCACTATGATGTTATTAGGTATTTGTTCATTTCTATTATGACCAAGATGCTAGGGATAAAGAGCTTAGCTGTGACAAATATCTTTTTATCTATAGTAGTGTGTCAGTTTATGTGTTATTCTTAAAAATGATTTGATAACATTGCAAAAAGTGAGAAACTGACTAAAATGATATGGACTTTGCAGAATGATAAAGAGAAATTGGACAAAAAATACAAATTATGAAGAATAATTATAAGAACTGTCAGATATGACATTGGCTTTGAAAGTTAACATGTGAGTCATTGTGATAGTCACTAAGGGAGAAAAGACAGCATTGGCAGATGAGATGGAAACTTTAGAGTATTTTATATATGATAAGAACAAGAAACTGATTGATCTTATGAAGGCTTTGAGATTCCATTGTTAAAAATACAACTACTAACAAAATTTAAGAATTGAGAAGTTGTTAAGACTGACAAAGAGGGAGTTTTGATGCAAATGGAAGAAGTCAGAGATCTGTTATCCTCCCCAATTCATTACAGATTTAGAGGTGACCTGCCAAGTGTTGTTAGAGGAACTGCAAAAATTTATTCTGCTACTGTTTGTGACAGGCTAGCCATTAACAATTATCCGAAAGGACATGCAGATAATGATAGGAACATACAAACACAATCATACAAACACACATACACCCATATCACACATACACATACACACACATCTATAAATATATGGATGATTTAAAAATATTAAGGAAGCGATAGTTTCTTGTGGTAGGCAATTATCATACACGAGGCAGTTGTTGAATAGATGATCAGAATTACTCCAAACTACTGGAATCAATTAGACTCAGTAATATTATGTTTCTTAGTTATGATGTAAAAGCTTTTTGAGAGAACAAGGTAAGAGTTTGGAATAGCAAGGTAAGATTAGAGGTTTGAGATTTCCCAAGATCAAATACTTGACAAGGGCAATCATGCTGATGTAAATAATCAGGATACACTTGATGAACACAGCTTGTCCTTATGCAGTTGGCAGCACTAATGGCTTGGGATGAAAGTTAAGAATCACAAAACTTTGATCCATTTATTAAAGTTATATAAGGCTCAAAAAACCTTCACTGACTGTTTGAAAATATCTACTAAAGTTGTAAATGGAGTATGGCTTGGATTTGGTGCTTTAGGACATTATTAGTTAGAAGACAAAAAGATAATTGGACCTTTAAAGGTCAGATCAGAACACATAAGAAATAGATCCAACAGACATTCAACACTGATTCTAGGCTTGATTATGACAGAAAATTTCCAAAGTCCTGAAGAAAAATCAAGTGTCAAATGTTTTAATTTTGGAGAGAGAGAGAGAGAGAGAGAGAGAGAGAGAGAGAGAGAGAGAGAGAGAGAGAGAGAGAGAGAGAGATTAGACACAATCCTAGAAACATTCCTTTTTGTAGGGATGACCCAAGGGTATGGTCTAAACTACTAGATTAGGCAAAAGTTGATGTAAAAGCCTATATTGGAACAATGAAATAAGATCAACAAGAAACACCCAAGTCACCTTTCACCATCAGGAAACACAATGGGGACATTAAACAGGTCCCCATATTGAACATGATATAGTCATTCCCTGTCACAGTTGGGAACATTTCTCCCCAAAACAATGAGAAGACCCACTCTATAACTGAAACAAAAACAAAAACATGTTGCTCTAGATGATAGACAGCTTTGGAGGATGAATCTAAAATTCCCGGAAAAATCATAAAAGAAATATTTTGGTAGACATCTATGAATTACTGAAAAACAAAGCTAAGAATAAAAACAAAAAACAATATAATTGAGGGTCTATTGGACACAGGCTGAGATGTGGCTATAACAAACCAGAATAATGGCATCTGAACTGGATGCTTTAGGAGGCAGATGTTCAGTTCTTAGTAATGGGAACCTTCTTTCTACTAAAACAAAGCACAAGATGGGTTGAATGTATAGGATTAGAAAGACAGATAAGACAAGTGAGGCCATATATGGATAATGTAGCTGTGAATCTATAGGGTCATGGTCTGTTACAGCAACGAAATATGCAGATTGATGTTCCTTCATTGTCTCTCAGAAATAGACAAAAACCAATTTAAGTTTCTGAGAAGAATATTATTAGGCACTACAAAAAACAGTTTCTGCATATTTAGGATATTAAAAATCTGTCAATCTTTCAGAGGTATGAACATTCTTATTCATTCAACTGTTTTTATTGAGAAACCGGATGGGTTGGGTAATTGCCTTTGACCTGAGAAAAACTGCAGTCTTTATAACAGTGAATTCAGAAGCAGTTAAATCTCAACCTACTGGAGAATCAACCATCCCTTGCATTCTCTTTTATTATTTATAGAATAAAATATAGAGAATGGGATATGCTGACAGTTCTTAGGGCAATAAAAAAAGTAAATCAGCTGATGAGTGCTCTACAGCCTGGAAATACTTTGCTTTCTCTGTTATGTAAAGGCTGATATATTGAAGTTATTGACTTAATATGCTCTCTTTCCTACACATTTACAAAAAGAGGTTAGGGAAACTTGCTTTCACAGTACCTATTTATAATAATTTTTATCCCAGTAATAATAGATATCATGGAAGTTTCTCCTACAGAGCTGGATGAAGAGCAAGACACTGTGCTAATATTTTGTCCAACTGCTATTGCTAACAAGTTGTATACAATTTATACAATCTATAGCTTACCATTATGTGGATGATATCATCAGAAGGGCAAGTGACTTCTAAAATCTAGAAAGGACAGAGATGACACCTATTTGCCTGGACAGTCACCCAAAGTTCTTTTATGAAGTTGGGGCATCCATCTTCAGCCTACAGGCCCAGAGTCTCTTTTCATTTCAGTGAAGCAGGAAATCTGCTCTCCCTATTCTGGTACAGTTCATCAGTTGCTTCTCCTCGAGTCTTGAAGAATGTCTGACAGTTTTCAATGTAAAGCAGGAACCTGAATGAACATCTCGGTTTGTTCTGCCAAAGTTCAGAGGTCTTCTTCTTATGGAACCTACATGTCCAGTTTAAACAGCATAATGTCAAGCAGTCAATATAAGAACAAGATCTTGTCCAGTGGCTAACCATTGCCACAAGAGAGTAGACTCTATATGGAGTTTTTCCGGTGCCCAGTTTTCTCTTGAAGAAGATTGGTGCTCCAGGAGGAAATCTGTCTCACTGTCCAGAAAAGTCTATGTTTTTAAAATATTTTAAATGCCATATTGTGTAGGTCTTAGAAGTGTTTGAAAATTACATATCTAATTGAATTATATCTTTGTATACCTAAAAATCTAACTAACATGCATTTCTTAATTATACATTATAATTTTAAATCAGTTACAAAAACATCATATCTTAAACAAGAGTAGAAAAATCTATACAGCATATAAGGATTGACCTTAAGTTCGTATCACTAAACCAAAATCCATGCCAATGTAAAACATTTTGAGATTAACAGCTGATTTTTTGATCTAAATAAATTAAATAATTGAATTGTCTTCAAAAATTATTCATATACCATATCCCCCTTTTCTTCTTAGAAGGAGATTAACTATGACCATTAACCATTTATAATGAAAACAAACATTTAGAAACAATATATGGGGAATTTGGGCATAGTTTTCCATTAGTACTTCTTGCTGATTAAAGGGCTTCGAAAATCTCACGAGTTCTTGAGATGGGATCATAGTCTGCAGCTCTGAGGCTGATATGGCCATCACTTCCCATCAGAGGTTTTTCAGGGGGTCTTGGTAGATGAAACCATATTTTCCTGGAAGCAATCCACAGGTTCTCATCTTCTGTGGAAACAAAAGCAGAACTCTTCCAAAGCAATAAATCCTTAGACACAAATTTCAAATCAAAATACCTTTAAAATATATATTCTTGTTTAACTTAGAAGCCTTTGCATTTGTAATCTGTTGTCTTTCTGCAGTTAGCTCATTAACAATTAAAAAATTAAAAGAAAACACAATAACAACCAAAATTCAGATTTTATGTCTATTTTCCATCTTTATGTGGCTTATTATATTTTCATTACTCTATTTCTCTTTTTAAAGTTTTTCTCTACCTTCTATCTTTTCTCTCTGAAGAATGTGTACCTTTTACACACATTGTAACCCGTTTACAGGTTTTTTTTTTAATCTGAATCTGTTTTATTGTGAATCCTTCATCATTTTCCAACTAGAAGAGCTTTTAAAATACTCTCACTCTTGCCACATAGTTTTTGCAGATACAGCTGAATCAGTAAATTCTCTTAAAGTGACTGTGTCTCTGTTCATGGTCAGCAAACAAGAGCACACCCAAGAATATGCAGCTACTAAGAAACCGTCTATGTTTCCTTTTTTTTTTCCCAAAACAAACAGAAATCTAAAATCAATCACATGCTACTGAGCCTTCTGTCAGATTTTAAGAACCGGCCTGATTGCAACTTACACTGCCTTCTGCCAGTTCACTGGTGCCATGTTGAATGTGACCCAGATGCCATGCTTTCTTTGTACAATGACCTGTTTTGTATATACAATTTGGAAGCTGCTTTGGCTCAGTTTCTGTGATCTAGAACCGTTTCTAATTTTTCTCAGGATTTAAGTGGATAATTGACTCGCATTCGATGCCATCTGTTGCAATGAAGCTTAGTCATCACTGGCAACTGGAGGCCCAGACACACAGACCTGCACACCAGACCTATTAGCTGCCTGCTGCTGCTGCTCAGGCCCCCAGAAATGACTCAGATGCTTTTATTAACTGTATGCTGTTTGGCCTATGGCTCAGGCACATTGATATCTTTCTCTTACATCTTAAATCAACCCATTTCTATTAATCTATCTGCCACGTGGCTCATGGTTCACCTGTGTTCCTTACATGTTGCTCCTTGGGAAGCTTGTTCTATTTTCTTGACTATGTCCTGCTTCTCCTACCTATGCTCTGATTTCTCCTCCTGCTTCTTCTATGGTGCCTGTCACAGCCAAAAACAGCTCCTTTATTTAAAGACTGATATACATAACATACAGAAAGGCATTCCCACATCATGTTAACACAGAAGAAAGATATTATCTTATAATGAATATTATTGTCACATAAACAAAGTAAAAAATTAAAGTCATATTTGAAAAAGTTTCCATATTTGATTTTAAATGTAATTAAGATAGCAGAGGGAATCTACCTACAGTCTATATGGGAATGTAATAAAAGCTCCAGGAGATTTGGAGATAAGAGGGATCTAACAACAGGCAGTCTAGGAGGATCAGAGTGTGGTGATTTACAACTTTAATCACAGCACAGGGAGTATCCTGGCAGTGGTGACCTATACCCTTTATCCTAACTGAATTCAAGATCCTCTTAGTTTACAGAAGTAATTCCATGTTCCCAGGCAAGCAGTGGTGGGGTCACGCCTTAATTTACCAAGAGAGTACTTAAAACAGGCATAGAGAAACAGAGGAAGAGGAAGCCAAGAGAAGGCAGGGTGAGGAAGCTGGAAGACAGATGGGTAAGATCTGACTGTGGTGTTAACTCTCTCTAATATATCCGATTTACTTAGAGATCTGTCACAAAATCTCATTTATTTGTGTGACACTTAGCCATTCTGAAATGTGTTAGATATTATCTCATGCAACTTTGCAAAATGTTAATTGCATTGATAATTTATTTCTATACATCCAGAAACACATCCAGAAGCCAAAGGATTTCCTATGGCTAGTCTGGCCAATTACTTATTCGTTTGTCTAGGTGCAAGAAGGCCATTTCTCTAAAACCACCTACTTACCATCTTATTCTTATGCATAAGATCTATGACATTATTGAAGTCTACAGAGCATCAAGGAGAACAGAGGGACTTCCTTCAGCAACTAATGAAATAAATGCTGAGTCCCCAAACCAAACATTAGGCACATCTCTGAAAGTCCTGTGGAGGAGGGAGAGAAAAGATCAGAGGAAACAGAGTGCTTGGAAAGATTGTGGGAACATAACTCAAAACCACTGACCATGACTCATGGGGCTCAGAAAAATACCGGAACTTGGATAAGTCTAATATAGATCCTCTGAATATATGTTAAGACTGAGTAGCTTGGTGTTACTAACAGTGGGAGTAACATCTGTCTCTGTCTCCTTTGGCTGTCTGTGGAGACTTTATCCTGTACTGTAATGCTTAGGGCCTGGGCTTATTGGAGAATATTATGCTGTGCTTGATTGATGACGCTTCAAAGTCTGAATTTTCTGAGGGGAGATGAATAGAGGGTCAACTGGAGAAGAAGTGAGGAATGGAGTGTCAACCTAGAGAAGAAGAGAGGTGTGAGGGAAAGGCAGAAAAGGGATGGTAAGAAAGAGCACTTTCAATGTAATGTATGAAGGAAGAAAAAAAATAAATGGTTTTGATAAATTATTCTATTAATTTGTAGAAATAACCAGTCTGAACAAACAGTTCACAAGGATTCAACAGCTTTATAATCCTTGAGAATTAGTTGAATGAAAGATTTAATAGTCCTTCCTTTGTTGTATATTCTTTGACAATCAGATATTTGTGTGTATTAACATTAATATATCTTTAAAATATATTATTCAAAAATAGTTTATGTACAATCGAGTAGTTTTAACAAAAGCTCAGAAATATCATCTATGATTTTAAAACTGAGAAAAGAAGTACATTCTACAAAGGAACTTGAGTGGACTGATTTTGAACATTTGGGGACAGAGAACTTGTACTCCATTACTGAGATGAGGAAGCCTTGTAGCTGTGCCCAGCCCTAACTGGTTCTAGTGATTTGCATGCACTCACTGCACAGCCTTCAGGACTTCTTCATATACCAGTAACACCCTGTTCAGTTGTCACTGCAATCAGGACTCAGCATGGACATGAGGGCCCCAGCTAAGTTCCTTGGGCTCCTGTTGTTCTGGATCCCAGGTAAAAGAAGGAATAAAATGGGAATTTCACTATCACAAAGTAATTATTTTTGACTGGCTTTTACGGGAGGTCCTCTCTTATCATGCTTAACTATGTGGATATCTGTCTCCATTTCTAGGTGCCTTGTGTGACATCCAGATGACCCAGTCTCCTTCTTCCCTGTCTGCATCTCTGGGAGACAGAGTCACTATCACATGTCGAGCCAGTCAGGGCATTAGCAATGACTTAAGTTGGTACCAGCAGAAACCAGGGAAAGCCCCTCAGCTCCTTATCTATTATACAAATAGGTTGGCAAGTGGGGTCTCATCGAGGTTCAGTGGCAGTGGTTCTGGGACAGATTATTCTCTCACCATCAGCAGCCTGGAGTCTGAAGACTTTGCAGATTATTACTGTCAACAGGATAATCAGCTTCCTCCCACAGTGATACAAACCATAACACAAACCTCATGGAAGCAGAAGTGAGAGACTGGTCTGCCTCAGCTGCTCCTGCTCATGACTCACTTACTGAAACTATTTCTCAGAAGTCACAGAAATTTGACAAAACCTCACAGAGACTTTTGTTTAGGTAGAAGAACCTAAACAGTCCTCCCTGTCCCTAGTTATTTTTCTTCCTCCTCATCTCCAGCACTACAGAGAACCAATGCTCTTTTTTTCTTACCAAAGAATACTCATTCTGTGTCAGGAATCTAAATTGTGTCTCCAGCTGGAACACATACAGAAGGGAACGAGCATCTGTGGACATTCCAGAAGACATCATTTAAATGCAATGGATTAGCTTCTATGCAACAACATTTAAATGACAGGAAAATATTATTGAGAGAAGTTAACAGTAAATAGATTCCCTTGTCTTTTCACAAAATCTACAGAACATGTGTCAAAAAAAGGGAAAATTTCCTGAAGACGATTTTCTGTTGTGCCTTGAAATTGCAACCATGTGTGTTAATACTTTCTGCTGCAGCACTCCACACAGGATTCCAATTAGAATACTGTATATGTTTCACAGAGGATTTCAACCCTCTGTCAAATACAGTGGGGAAAGCACTTGGCTGATGTATGAACTTCACAACGATGTATTTCACATGTATATAAATAATGAGTATGAGGTAAAGTTGTAAAAAAAAGATTGAATACTATCATCTGAGAAGAACAGCAGACACTAACAATCTCAGTCGACTCTTCTGCTCCATGTCAGTGGTGTTGTCTGTAGAAATATCAACCTGACTCCAAAAATTAACTTGATAATGACAACATTCTCTCTCCTACAGTATCATGTACTGTGGGGTAAGATCCAAAAGCATTGAGACTAAGGCACATTTCCAGATTCACTAAGATACACCATTTAAACTGAACTTCTACCTTCTACTCTTTGAACTGTGAACTTTCTCTCTCTCTCTCTCTCTCTCTCTCTCTCTCTCTCTCTCTCTCTCTCTCTCTGTGTGTGTGTGTGTGTGTGTGTGTGTGTGTGTGTGTGTGTGTGTGTGTGTATGTCTTTCTTAGACTGTGGGAGGTAAAGCAGTATCTAAAGTTAACATGATGCTGAGCAGTCTCTGAAATGACCAGAACTCAGTAATAACTTCACTGATTAACAGATAGTCTTCAGCACATTACCCACAAAACTGGAAGATTTCATTTGGGGACTGTGAAAAAAATTACTTCTAATTTTAGTCCTTTTAATTTTTATATAGTTTTAATTTTTATTTTATTTCATTGCTGTCTTTAGAAAAATATAAAGTTGTATGAAAGCTCTGCCCTTGATAGAACCCTTAGTAATCAAGAAGCTCATCTCATCTATATCCAATTATGTTTAGTCCCAGGTAAAAATAAATGTAGATTATTCTGCAACAATGCCTCGTCTAATCAAGACATTATTATTACTTAACAAATGTTTTCCAGGTTGATTAATGGAACAAGAAAACGGCCACTTGCTCAAACTTAAACCTGTATCATTATTCTCTCCTAATCTAGATGCAAACCAGTTGGGTGTTCTAGGTTATGTGACAGACACATTGATCAATCCTATGTACTAGGCATGGGTTACCTACATAGCATCCAATAGGAATGTTTTTCTAACTGAGAATCTACTGTCACTATCCATTAGCCTCAGAGTCTCAGTCTCACTCCTAGCATTAGTCAGAGCCTGTTGGCTAGCAGAGTAAATATTTAATTTGAATTTGTACCTGCAACCTTCTCAGTTCCTGATCTATATGGTTTTTAACAGTTTTCTGAGGTCCTAGACAGATTTTTTGCCAGTGTGATAAAGATTTGGCACTCAAAATTAGAAGGGTAGAGCCTTATAATTTAAAGATTTACTATTGCTTTTAAGATACACATCTTCCTCCCATGGTGGTACACTTTTAAATAAAAACCTTTGTGTTTTTATCATAGGTCAGCTGGCCCCATGTTTCTCTGTAGAGCACCACAGGGATCACCACAGAGCATCTTGGGGGCCAGTAAGAGGTGAGGGTTGATCATTTTGGAAGACAGGTCACAACTGTTGCATTTCCAAGTTGTCTTGCACTTACCTGGTTTCTCTGTCAACTGGTACACTGTTGGTTTGTAACAAACATCAGGAGATTCTGCTCACATTTTAAATTCAGACTGCCACAGTGCAATTGTATATACCTAGTCTCAATGCTTTGTCTATGGCTCCAGGGGTTAGTGCTCTTATTCTCTTGAATCCAGTCAAGGTACAAGCTCACAGTGATACCAATGGATCATGCTTCAAATATCCACATGTATATTTCTACACAGTTTTTCTCTGAAACCTTCTCCTGGTGAATGGAAAAAAAGACTATGACATATTTTACATTTGTTGTAAGCCTCATGAATTTTAAACATAGTATATCTTACTAGTGTCATAGAATATGTAGTATTTCTCACAATATCTTGTAACACTAAAATAATACAACTCATTTCACTAAAATTATAAAAAAACAAACCAGAAAATTCTAATTCTTGAATGTATAGGTGGGACTATTCCCTAAACAATAAGAAATAGAATAATTTAATCATTTTTATTGTATTTATAATTTTTATGTGTTTGAAAATACATTCCTATACTCTTTCAATCTTTCCTACCTACATAAAACACTAAGTAATATTAACTGCAATTACTGCTCCTTCTTGGTGGTGTGTTAATTTTGTTTATGATTGAGTCCTGGTTCCCCTTTGGGGGATGGGGCAAGAAGGTGTGGAGAGCAATGACTCTGAATCCTAGAATTAGTTGAAACAAATGAGTTTCAACTTATTGAGAAAAGAAAAAGGCTCTTAAATACCCAGGGAAAGGGCTTTGTTGTAGCTGACATCTGCTGCTGCAATGTGGTCATCTCTTGCTGGTCTAGGTCATCTCAAATTAGGACTCTGCCTCTAGTGCCAAGGCCCTCAGTGAGACCCCTGTTGGCTTATGAGGTGGATATGAGGAAATGATATGAGTACAAGTTTTAAGGCACCAGTTATAATCAGTTTAAACTGTTTTAGACCAGGTTGGCCCCAGACACTTTGAAGCCTCTAAGCCTTATACATCTCAGATATCCACCTATTTCTTCTTAGTCATGTGACATGCTAAGTGGGAGCCTTGGTGCTTTGTCCTGACCTTGTTGACTTCACCTTAGGAGGGCTAAGCATTTGGACTGTGCCTGTCTTAGATTGGCCTGCCAAAAATGAGCTCTTACTTATCTCTGGTCCTAAGTCCTTGAATATCATCATATTTAGACGTTAGTACTGGTTGGTTGTGGATTTAGACAGTAACCTTTTGAATCTCAGTGAGCCATGCATACATTACCTCTCTAAAAAGGCTTTACACTACATGCCTAAGAACCACTAAAACATGAAGAATCAGTTTGATGGCCACTATTTTCTGGGAAATGTGCTGTAAGAGACTCTTTAAAAAGAATTAAAAAAACATCACTCCACCCAGAAACACACATATAAGGATCCAGAAGGGATCCAAGCATTCTCTAAGACTGTTCCACATATTAGTTAGGAAATCAGTTTCCAGTGCCATGGTCGGCACCTTACTTATATTTAATTAATGGATTTGTTTCCAAAGCAAGGTGAAGTAATTAAGGAACTTATCAGACAAGTTCCTTCTTAGGTATGGTACCAAACAGTTTCTCTAAGGTGAAATATTGCAGACCCTTTAGTGGCTGGGCAACTTACCTGCTGTCTTCAATCACAAGCTAATAGTGACATGTCCCTCACCACTGCTAATTCCTCAGCCATTAGATCAGTTTGCTGTTGTAATATATGTATGGCCTGATGGAGATATTGATTAATGACTTTCTTAGCATGTAAGGCCTCAGCAGACTGAGTTATCACCTGGTTCAAGGTGTCTGCTGTGGCTTCCATTTGAGTTAGTAAGACCAACAGTCACTGTTCCTTTTACAGACAGGAGAATTGGTGTAATAATGGCAGCTGTCAGTCCAGTCTCTTTTTTCCTATTGCCAATTGTGTTTCAGTCATGATGTTAATATCACTAAAGTGAGTGGCACTAACAACAGGGATTAGAATGGCAGATGGTTCTTTCATCAATATAGCTTTGTCTGAATATCCTTGCCAGCAAGCTGATAGAAAGCAAATTCTTCTAGAACAGTCAAGAACGTTTTTCTTTCTTTCTTTCTTTCTTTCTTTCTTTCTTTCTTTCTTTCTTTCTTTCTTTCTTTCTTTCTTTCTTTCTTTCTTTCTTTCTCCTTCCTTTCTTTCTTTCTTTCTTTCTCTCTCTTTCTCTTACTTTCTTTCTTTCTTTCCTTATTTCTTTTTGTATTTTTTTTTTTTTTTACAGAAGAGGCGTTAGTTACCAATAAGAGAACTGGAAGGTTAAATTTAATTTATCTTGCTCTCTCTCATATATTCTTCAATTAACATCTATGCCTTCAGTCTCCATGAACATGTGATCAGATTTGGAGGTCACTTTATGCAAAAATAAATTCAAAGTAAGGGGTCATATTGTCAAAACACTTCTAAAAATCCCTTAGCTGTCCAGAGTATAATTCCCAGCAAGAGCAGTTCAGGCTTATGGTGCTGCAAACTGGCAGTGGATAACATGGTAAGCACCTTTTGAATTACATCCATTGCATTTGGAGTAAGTTCCATCAGCTATGAGAGACACATGGGACCCTCTATGAGTGAAAACAAAGTCTCCATCTCTTGTTCTAGAATTGGTAAAAGGGGGTTTAAGACAGTTTACAGTCCCACATAATTGTTGTCATTTTGTTATCAATATTTATCTTTTATATCCAAATTAAAGGATAGAGACAAATATCATTGACAATAACAACCCCCCAAAATGGAGGAGGGCAGTATCTGAAACTTATCTGGAGCCACCATCAAGCTTAACGAGGCCAAATGAAGGAGCGCTAACTTAATGTGATGTTGCAAATAGGTCAGATTAGGATGCAGGAGAAACACATCATCTATGTAATGTACCAAGGTGATGTGTTTTGAGACATTGGCCAGAGATTGTACAATAATAATTTGGTACATAGATGGACTATTGTTCATTACTTGTGGCAAGATTCTACTTTTTAGCTGGTTTAAGTATATTGAGTTCCTATAATGTGAGGGCAAAATGTCCTCTAACTTGAGGAGCCAGAGGAAATTGAAAAAAAAACATCCTGAATATATATCATTATATAATGTGATGGAGGAATGGCACTGGAGTGTATAAGACCAGAATGTGACAATCCCATCTTTTCTAACTGATTATTGATTGCCTTTAGATGCTGCACAAGATAATATTTGCCTGACTTTTTTGGAAGAACAAGAATGGGAGTATTATGTCTGCTTGTAGAAAGTTCGCCTTTAGCTGTTTACCAACTAATAGTTTTTAATATATATTATTTGTGTTCAAATATAGGCCACTGTTCTACAAAGATATCTTGGACTGACCACTAATTAATGGAAATAAGGTTGAGGTTTTTAACAACTTCTGACCTCTGGGGGAAAATGGTCTTTAGAATTGGGGGTGAAGGACTCATAAAGGATTATTATTTGTAAGACACAATTTTTCATTTTTTACAATATCACCACAAAAACCTTTGTCATCAAAAATTTAAGGACTACATTCATGTCCTCTAATATGTCATGTCCCCAAAAATATTTCTAGTCATCTTGGATACAATAGGCTCTTCTATTGCCATCTATGTTTTTCCACCAAACAGAATGGGTAATAATTTTTGAATCTTGCTGTACTCCTAAACACTAAAGGGCCAATCTTAAACTTCCAATTTTAAAAGTGGAGTGTTTCAGTTTCAGTTAATAAAGTAGCATCAGCACACTAATCTACCACTCCCCTAACTGGCCGGCCATCAAAAAATATAGTCATCGTAGTTGAATGTGGAAAAATAGACAATGTCCAGAAAAACCATGTACCATTTCAGTTTCAGTTAATAAAGTAGCATCGGCACCTAAATCTACCAGTCCCCTAACTTGCCAGCCAGCAAAAAAATATTGTCAACATAGTTGAATGTGGAAAAATAGACAATGTCCAGAAAAACCTTTGGATTGATGTATCTTTCTCTTATGGCCAGGGCTGAGGAGGGGTCTTCACTGAGAGTTTAAAGGAACTGACATTTTCTCAGGCTAAAAGCTGTGGTGTTTAGCCCAATAAAAATCTGTATTGCATTTTGGGTTCTTGGTCTTAAGTTTTGTCCATGGACAGTCCTGCCTTAAATGGCCAGGTTGCCAAAATGCCAGAATAACCTGTCAGCTAAGGCTGTCTGAATCTTTTGTTTGTTTCTCAGCAGAAAGAGCATTGAAGAATGTGATGAGTGCTACAGTTGACCCTGTGAATAGATATAGGTCTTTGATAGCTGTTATGTATTTATGTATTTTCTCATATGGAATGCAGCCTAGTGCATTGCTGGTAGGGGAGTTGAGAGAGAGAGAGAGAGAGAGAGAGAGAGAGAGAGAGAGAGAGAGAGAGAGAGAGATCTTCCAAACATGGGAATCTATGACAATTAGCAGCATTAGGACCCAATTCACTGGAAAACTCATAAATTTGGTAAATGGCCATCAGAGTGTCATTTGTCGTGTAGAAATGAGGATAATTTGTCTTCCTTTTCTTTATCAGGTTCTGACAAAAATAAAACAAACAAACAAAATAAAATAGGCTTAAACAGAAAGATCCTATGCTGAAAAATTAGTAAATACAAAGATTGTTGAAAATGTTGCCTTGGTTCTGTGGTACTATCTTGGCATGCTCTGGCCTTGTAAATAATAGATGTCCCCATTCACACAGACCTGAGTTTTCACAGAGGAGTACTTCAGTCTTCGCTATAGGCAGAGGAGAATGTATCCAATTTTCCTATAAATACAGGAGATACCTTTTGACACATCTGTGGTTTTCTGTGTAACAGTCCTGGCTGTCCTGGAACTTGCTTTGAAGAATAAGATGGCTTTGAAATCACAGAGATTCTTTTGCCTCTTCTTCCTAAGTGCAGAGACTAACAGTGTGTGCCACCCCTGCCTGCCTGAAAGCCTGGAACTACTTCTGTAAACTACGATGGCCTCAAACTCAGATTTGGTTGGATTAAGGGTGTAGGTTACCACTCCTGAATATTCCCTGTTCTGGGATTGCTAATTTTTTCCCCTACTGAACCAAAGTTTTATGAAAGGGACACATTAACTTTTCTCTGTAGACAGTACAGAAAAATATTATTTGCTATAGAGACAGAGACAAGATGAAAATGCACTGAAGCTGCCAGGCCCTGCTTACTCCCCATATCTTGTCTTTTGTGAGGCACATATTCATTGTTTCTCTAATGCTTTCCTCTATCCTGAGACACTGCACTTGGATCAGGCTACACATATACCTATTCTGAACAACTTAAATAAATTATTACCCTTACTAAAACTTTAGTTATAATGATCATTCATTTTTAGATGTCCAAGAACACATCCAGAAGCCAAGGGAGATACATTAATCTGTCTCACCTTTTGTTAGTCTATGTGCAAGTTGACTGAATCTCCTCTAAGTAAACTTTCTTCTGTTTACTATCATAGGCTTATGTGTAATATTTGTGTCATTACTGATGATAACAAGCCATCAAAGTGACCAGAGAGACTTCATTCACCAACTAATGAAGCAGATGCAGTCACAAAAGCCTGAGCACTGGCAGTCCTGTGGAAGAAACAGAGGAAAGATCAAAGGAACCAGAGGATTCAGGGGCAACATGTGAATATGGTCCACCTAATCTATTGACCAGCACTCATGGGGCCTCAGAGAGATCAGGAGCCCTTATGGGTCTGCTATGGATCCTCTACATATATGTTACAGCTGAGCATCTTGGTCATCCTGTGGGATTCCCAATAGTGGGAGAGGAGATTGTATCTAAGTCTTTGGCTGCAAATCTGAATTAGTTAAATATTTAACAGTCCTTACTTTGTTTTATATTCACTGGCTGTTAGATATGTGTCTATTTTACCACTAATATATCTTTAAAATATATTATTCAAAAAGGAGTTCATGCACAATAAAAATTTCAAAGAAACATCCACAGTGTTATTTATAGTTTGATTTTGAGAATCTGAGGACACAAAGACATGTGCTCAGTTACAGAAATAATGAAGCCTTGCAGCTGTGTCCAGTCATAACTGGTTCTTATGATTTGCATACACTCATTTTACACCCTTGAGGGCTTCTTCATATACCACCCTGTTTAGTTGTCATTACAGTCAGGACTCAGCATGGACATGAGGGCCCCTGCTCAGCTCCTTGGGCTCCTACTGCTCTGCTTTCCAGGTAAGAAAGAGAGTAAAATGAGAATTTCACTGTTACTGTGTGATTTTTGTTTACTGACATTTGGGGGAGATCCTCTCGTTTTATGCTTAAATATGTGTGAATTTATTATGTCTTCACTTTTAGGTACCATATGTGATATCCAGATGACCCAGTCACCATCCACTCTGTCTGCATCTCTAGGAGACAAAGTCAGTCTCAGTTGCCGGGCAAGTCAAGGAATTAGTGGTTGGTTATCATGGTATCAGCAGAAACCAGGAAAAGTTCCTAAGCTCCTGATCTACCGTGCATCCAACTTGGCAGATGGAGTCCCATCGAGATTCAGTGGCAGTGGGTCTGGGGCAGATTATTCTCTCACCATCAGCAGCCTGGAGGCTGAAGACATTGCAGATTATTACTGTCTACAGTATGATAAGCTTCCTCCCACAGTGATACAAGTCATAACATAAACCTCATGGAAACAGAAGTGAGAGGCTGGTCAGCCTCAGCTACTCCTGCATAGGATTCACTCATCCAAGATGATTATCAGATACTACAGGAATTTTATAAAATCTCACAGAGAGATTAAACTGTCTTCTATGTACCCTGAATACCTTCTTACCTCTTCATCTCCAGAACCACAGAGTACCAATGCATTTTCCTGCCTTAACACAGGACACAGTCTTTTTTCTGTGAGGAGTCAGAGTTATATCACCAGTTGAACTCATTCAGACGAGTAGAAGTCTGTGGATATTCCAAGCACACATCATTTAAATTCAATAAATACCTTCTAAGCACCAGCACTTAAATGGAAGAAAATAATATTGAGTGAATCAGTCAGTAAAAATAATTTCTTGTTTTCTCACAAAATCTAAGACACATGTGTCTAAGAAAGTGAATGTTGCCTGATGTTGATTTTCTGTTGTTCCTTGAAATTGCAGCCATGCATACTGATACTTTCAGCTGCCTGTAGCCCTTCAAATAAAATTCTTCTAGTTCCTATGTTCACTGGTCTATTTACAGGTATTAAACAAATTTTTTCACTCTCTTTGATGTTCAATACCACTGTGTGAAATGAAACGTAAGCTTGTGTATATAAAATTACAGAGAGTAAAGGCCTGTTTGGAACTTTGTCTTCAGAAGTGTTGTCATTAAAGAATTGATATATTACAGCACAATTTTAGAAACAAAACCAAACACCAACACAATAGTGATGTATCCTCAATTATATTTTTTTTTTACTTGTTTGTGGGTAAGATCTATTTACTGTTTGGATTTGTGATTTTTCATATGATTTTTTTTGGGTGTGTGTGTGTGTGTGTGTGTGTGTGTGTGTGTGTGTGTGTGTTTATCTCTGAACATAGTGCACATATAGACTTAATTACTATAATTTTGTACAAAAGAGAACATGTCACAAGCAATAATATTGCATTTCTGGGCTTCAAATTTTCTTAGTTTTTCTGTCTTTGAGTTTTCTACATAAATTCTGTATTGAGTTAATTAACTTCAAAAACACCATCAAAATATTAGTTGCAATACATTTAATTTATCTGCAAATGGGAGAACATGTACATGTAAATGTAGTTTATAGAGCCAGAGAGAATGTCCATTGGTTTGAAGACCTGATACTTTTGAAGAGTATTTGACTCTCAGAACCCACATGATTACCCACAGCTACCTTTGACTTCAGTTCCAGAAAACCATCTTTTGGCCTCTAAGGACTCCTGACATTCAGGTAATTTGTTAAACATACAAGCAAAACACCCCTTCATGTAGAAATATTTTTTAAAAAAGTGCTTCATGTTATGACACAGATAAAATCTGTATTCAGTTGTATGTCTGTTATCACACAGGAGCTATTTCACTGCCCTTTGTGTATGTACAGATTTTATTGTTATTATGTTGAGATTCTCTTCTTACAAAATTGAATACTAATCTTATCAGGCAATATTTTACTTACTTTATGTCATTAATTGATCATTTTAATGGAACTGATGTATCTGTGATAATGTTTTAGACACGTGATGGCAGTAGACATTTTGTTCTTTTGTGTAATTTTAGATGAAAGGCCCAATTCTCTTTCACATGTTATGACTATTACATTTGCCTAACATTTATAGGTAATCATGACAGTGAGGTATTTTGTGACTGTGTTTGCTTTCTTGAAAGTTTGTCATAAAAGCTATTTACTCACATATAAATTATTTCTGAGATATTATAGAGATAATTGTATATTTTTCGTCCTTAGTTGTCAGAAGGATTGACTATATTGATCTATTGTTAAAATGACATTCCTTTGTGTAGGATGGTGTTTCTGCGTTCAGTGAGTTTGTGTTGCTACCATAGGTAGTAAAGATGTTGCTCTGGCTCTCTTATGACAAGGCAGAGAAATCAAAAGAGATAAGTAAGGAGAATAGTGAGTGAAGGGTATGAAAGAAAATGCTTAGAGTTGCTGTTCAGGAAGGGAGATGTAATGGGACACAGGTAAAATCACAGAACACATGTCAATAAATTGATTAATAGAAATGGGTTGAGTTAACTTGTAAGAGCTAGTTAATAATAAACCTGAGCCATATAAAAAACAGGTTATATTTAATAAAACCTTCTAACTAATTATTTTATAAGTGGCTATGGAACCTCTTGTGAGAGAGAATCATTATGACCTCATGCTAGGCAGGATGAGAAACGTCTTTCTACAATTAGTCTTGTGAAATACAATCAACAAGATTATGAAGTATCATCGGAGACAAATACAAGGAGGAAATGCAGAGGCTAAGAGTTGGGAGAGGAGAGGAAGAGGAAATAGAGACACTGGAATAAAATGACTAGATTCCTTTCCTGTATTTCCATGTTTAACCGTACACTTCCATCAAAACAACTGTGTTAGAGAAGACATTTTCAAGAAAATACCATTTTTAATGGTTTCTGAGGTTTTAGTGCTGAATTTAGCTCATGACTAAAGGTAGTCATGGTGATTTCTATTGTCTGTGTGCTCTCCAGCCTTATCTCTAGGCATATCAAGAGATCAATAAACTAACATTTCCTTCTTCCAATGTTTCCATCTTAGGGAATATTCACTATTTAATTTTTACATATTTTCAAAGATTTATAATAGCCATTGTAATGACAATGATGTCCATAATAGAAATAATAATAAGTATTGAGACAACCAAGCTATTTTTATTTGTTTTAGATTATATATTTTTCTTTGTTCTTCTTTTATTAAGAATAGATTTTTCTCACACGGTAAAGCCTCATTATGGCTTCTTCTTCCTGCTAACACTCAATTTCTCCCTCCCCCCTTATTTTCTGTCAGGGTCCACTCCATTCGATCATGGTGTATGATTTTGGTGCATTATTTAATTTTCTTTCCATCCAACCTCTAGGAAAGGTAGATTGTTCCAAAATTCTATGCTAGTCAAAAGCATTCCCAGTAGTTTGACAGATGAGTGATGAGCCCAATGTCACTGCAAAGAACAAGATATACTGGGCTTTTACAAGTGGAGGGAAAAAAAGCAATGGACATTTAGCCTCTTATAATTTGACACTGACCACACACTGGATCCAAATCAATAATTTTTTTCTAAAATTCTTCGAGCCTCAATGGGGGACAAAGATAGAGGTCCTTTAATCTTAGGCATATTTGGTTTTCTCTTACGTTCTTGAATGTGACTTTATGGCCTCTGCAATAAAATTTTCCATTCAGTCTATAATATATGTTTATTCTTTTTGGAGTTCAGTACATAGGTAAAAACCCAATCTGGTCAGTTTGCCTTTAATCTCAATAAGACCTTCAGCCTTGCTTTTAATAAGCTTTTCTAGATACAATGAGTAGAATGTGCCATACAATTGTACTTAAACTGGTGTTTTCTTAGAAAGTTCTGGGAAGAGGCTGCTTTGTTAATATGTACGATATGATATTTATTTACATGCTTTCTAATCATGTTTTTATTTTTTTTTTTACTGTAACAGCCATTCTTGGATCAATGCTTTTTGGTTTCATTTCTGTATAATAGTATATGGAAATTGAACTAAGTTCATCTACAACATTTATATTTTCTCATCTTGAATGGTTTTATTCATTTCCCTAACCTATTTAGTTGTGTTTTCCAGGATTTATTCATTTATTCTGTACAGAATCTATCTATCGTCTTCATAAAATTTATTTAAAGATGATTTTCTTCTTCTTATACTATGTTGGAATATCCAAGGCTTACTGTAGTAGTGTTTCTGGGGTCTGATAATGCCATATTGCAAACGGTATTGTTGATTATGTTTTTACGCCGGCCTCTAGTCATCATGGTTTGGGTTTATTATTGCTTTATCTCTGTTGGATGAATGCTTCTTAAATGCCCTTGCCCATTGCTTTCCCTTTAGTCTCTATATTTGGGTCTGAGTGGACGATTGTTCTGGTCACCAGGGAGTTTGCAGGCTTTGTTTCTGGAGTTCTAGAGTCTTAGAAATTATTCTAACCATTGGGAGTCTGGATATGTAATAATCTCTATGTCTCAAATAATCAAAATAATTAAATATACCTAAAATCTATTGTTATAAAAATAATAAAAGAAAACAAAGTTAAAATATTTTAGGACATTATTACTCTCATATAAGATTCTAAAAGCACAACAATACATTGAGATTCCCTTCCCTTCTCTTCTTTAATTTATAATGCACATCTTTTCTGTACCACCTCAGCAGGTGCCATGAACATCTCTTCTTCAGTTTACCTGCAAATACCCTAAGAAGGAAGTTTGCTCGTCTATCTTGGCCTTTGCAGGTGAGCATTGGACATCTTGTCCTCTTTCTTCTCTGGTGCTCTCAGAAAGTTCCCTAGAAAGGATTGATATTTGTGATGTCCAAACAACACCTGCAACAGGTTAGTCACAGTGAGCTCAATAAAAAAAATGTGTGCCTCAATTTATGCCACCTTGCATTTTTTTAATAAAAAATTATCAGGAATATATTCTGTAGGTGTGATGTAAACTATCATATATTTAACAACCAGGGACATATAAAAGGTGCCAGACAAGGAGTGTGGGACAAATGGACTCCCAAATTTATCTGAGGTCCATTCTTGAAAAGGCCACAGAAAAACTGGAGCAAATTAATGAGACTGACAAAGGCTGGAAGGGGAAAGGCATCTCTGATAGATTTTTTGTGTTGGGACAGAAGGCCAGATCAACTTTCCCAAGGAGCACTCAGCATCTTTTAATCACCACCTTAACTGTGGGCCTTCTTCTATTTTCTAAAGTCACACCTTAACAATTTCATTAGGTTCAAAACCTAACAACTTTAATTTGGATTGGATATATTTTATTTATATTTCATTTATAGTCTGTTGTTGTGTTAAGTCACAGAAGGAATTAATGCAGAAACCTTTAGGCAGGAACTGAAGCTGAGACAATGGACTACAACCTAAGGCTGTCTAGTAGTAGTAGTATCACTGTGGACTGAGTCCTCCCACATCACTCATTAATAAAGGACAAAGTTGCTCACAGGAGAATCTGATAGAGGAAATTCCTTAAAGAAAATTTCCTCTTCTTAGATATATCTATGTTTGTGTCAGGTTGCCAAAGTACAACCAGTATGCTTAGGCCCTTGAGTATATTTAAGGCTGAAAGCAGAAGGAAGAAATAGAAGTACATCCTTCATGATTGTAGCTGTTTACCCCCAGGCTCTTAGAGTCCATCTTACTCATAATTCTGTGGAAAAATTTAAAAATGAAAGAGGTAAGATAATATATTGTCAGTAGATATAAGAATATCTGGGAAAATGCTTTGGAACACTGGATTAAATTAAAAGGAAGTCACAGATTTTAGGTAAACTCAGATAAAGCACTGGTTCTACCTTCATTACTTTGTCAATCTATCCAGCAGGGGTCACCATGAACACATGTCTTCAGTTAAGGATTCCCCAGCAGGAAGGTTAGTAAAAGAGCACAAACAAGGGTTGCTTGTACACATGGGAAGGAACTGGATCATAGCAATACAAGATTAGCTTAAATTAACTTTCTTGAGCTTTCTCTCTGGAATCATCTTTAGTTTCAGTAATCTTTTTAATGAATGTAAGTTGAAGTATGTGTCATCAGTAAGTCTTTACTGAATGTATATTCCCTATGTGTGAAAATATATTTTCTGATAGTCATAGAAATATTTGGGGTTGGAGATAATTAATTATTGTTAATTAACTAACATTCTACATCTTGAAGTCCAGTTTCAAATCCCTATCCTGCCATTCAGTAAATAAAGTTGATATCAAAACTACCTTGTGATTCAGGGGAACATATCTGAACCAAGCTTTTCAAAGCTGAATCACTAGGTAGAGGGGAAAATGATAAATATTTTCATCTTAAAGATATTCAAATAGTATTTTTACCACAGTATTTTAATTCTAAAATCTACAGACTTCTAAATTTAAATTCAGAATCTTTCCATGTTCATATATCATACATTTTTAGCACATAACTAACTGGGGATAGTTTTAAAATAAATGCTCATTTTGCTGTACTGCTGGTTATTATTTTATTTGAAAAACACATAGAAAACCCATCAATAGACATTGATATTACACCAGTAGTATGTATGATATCAATAGCAATGGCAGTAGTGTTATGGGATTTGATAGCTCCTTAAGTGAATAATGGACTCTGAACACTGGCAATTATCACTGAGCCCTTTGACCAGAGACCATCATCTATCAGGATATTATTCACCCATAGAACAATCTTATCTTTGTTTACAGCTGCTAACTGTCTTGTTCTTAAAAGGTGGTGGAGAGCTTTTAGTGTCATCTGAGAGCTCTGTTTCTCCCTCTTGAAGAATCAGTCCTCTACTACTGAGTGGCAGGTGTCTCCATATCCTATACTGCAATGTAGGAACACCCCTCAGTCTGTTGCTGCATCACAGTTCATGATGTGTTTTGATCTCCACACCAACAAATGATGTCTTATACACAGCCTTTGCTCAATAATCTGTCTTCATCTGCTAGACCAGACCCCTGTTATGGACAGAAAGGGAAAAAAGAAAGAACAAATATACACACACACACAAATGTACAGTAAGATTGGATTAAGTAAGATTTCCCTAAAATGCAGAACCCCACCATGTTTATTTTGTACAGAAAAAGAGCAGGGAATTAGTTAGTTTCCACAGGAAGTCTCTGTAGACCAACAACTTCAGGATATACATATCAAGGAGAAGAAAATTCTTCTACGCACTGATAAATTATTCATAAGCACTCATGTTTGGATTTCCAGGGTAATGTTTGACAGCCATTTGAACATGACCTGAATAAGGAACTGGCTTTCCCAATGTTTTATGGGACCAAGGCCTTGGAGTCCTCCACATGTTTGTACCCATGTAAACTCAGGACTTCCTTCACTCAATTCTTCACCTGTTTTATTTTAGTCAACTGTTAAAGGGGTCACACTCCTGAAGCATACATTAAGAACTTTTTTATATTATGGAATACAGCCATGGTTCACAAGGGATGTAAAGCTTATGGAACATTTCTGAATGGTTGCTGAGAGCACAAAACTTTTGGGGATAAGGTCTTGTGATTAGCAAGCACAGTCTTGAAAACCCCACAATAGTCATTAGGACAGGACATTCATTATGGCCACAAAGCTAAAAAGTAGCTTATATATTTTCAGTACTAAAGATTCAAAATCCCTGATGCTGATTCTCTTTTAGAAAAGGAGAAGGGAAATACATTTCAAAAAGGAAGATAATAATCGATAGTTATTTGAAGGCAATAGATTGACGTTACATAGTGTTCTCACGGCTGGTCCATACTGGGAAGACATAGTACAATTTTACACATATTACTTATTCTCTATTTTTACAGTTTTTAAAATTGCCTTGTCAATAACTAAGTTTATCTATTATTATTATTATTATTATTATTGTTATTATTATTATTATTATTATTATTATTATTATTATTGAACATTTCCCCAGCACTGATTGGTGGTATAGATGGGTAACTATAGCAGAGATTTCTAAGAAACTGTTCAAAGAAGATTCTCTGACTTCAAAAATATCCACAAACCCAAAAGATGTCTTTTAAAACATCTTTCAGTATTTGGAGATGCCTTTGTGTAAGAATGACAATCTTATTTGGCTACCAAAAAAAAAAAAATCTGTGTCAATTCATTCCAGAAAAATTTCCCTCTCAGGACAGTAGTTGGAGTTTTTCCAGTGGAAGAAATTTTTTTTTCAGAAAACCCTACAGTACATTGATATAGTCCATAACATGGGGTCCAGAGACTGATATATTGACACAGCCCTGCAGCTGTGACCACATACATCATCTAGGCTCTGATGATTTGCATATAATGTGTGAACACCCCACTGTTCTGAAAACTTCTTAATAGGTTGGTCATATACTGTGCATAAGTCAGTCACAATCAGGACACAAGACAGACATGAGGGCTCCTGCTCATCTCCTGGGGCTACTGATGCTCTGGATCCCAGGTATGAAGGACTGCAGGGTTATTCTCAGTGTGGTCATTTTTGAAGGGAATTCTATGAGTTACCTTTTAAAATGACTCTCGTTCAAAGGCAACTCTATGAAATGACTTTAAATGCAGTATTGAATAATAATTTTGGTTGTATTTTTTTCTTTCTCAATACTAGTTTCCAGATGTGACATCCAGATGACCCAGTCTCCATCTCAGACAATATCTCTAGGAGACAAAGTCACTATCAAGTGTCAAGCCAGTCAGAGCATCGGTAGTGCATTAAGCTGGTATCAGCAAAAACCAGGGAACTCTCCTAAGCTCTTGATCTATAGTGCATCCAGTTTGTATCCTGGGGTCCCATCAAGGTTCAGTTGCAGTGGGTCTGGGACAGATTTTAGTCTCACCATCAGCAGTGTTGAACAAGAAGATATTGGGACTTATTACTGTCAACAGTACATCAGTTACCCACCCACAATGGAACAAGTCAAAACATAAACTGTTCAGCAAAGCAGAAGTGCAAACCACTGGTGGTCTGACCTACAGACATCATTAGTCAGATGAAGTTGGCATTGAAGACCATTGGGTAGATTTGAAATAAGAGACTATTGCTCCTCTTATTAAACTCTAACAGCTAAGGCAAAACAAAATTAATGCTGAATGATACTCTTGAAAACTAAGAAGGCATCAAGAATATAATGTCTTTTTGAATTGTCACAGCAAAATTAAAATCAAGAAAGATTCACAAAAAATGAAAGAAGAGGAATGAGAGTCTGCATTGAAGTCTCGTGAAGGATTTTTATTGGATTAACAATCTTTTTATAGATGCACGTGAAGGTCTAACAGCTAGACAGATCATTAACAGGCAGAAAATAGAAACAAGGGCCACAGATAATAACACTGATAAATAATAATATTACACAGATGGTACACTTCTGCCCGCGTTCTCATGTGCCTGATCTGACAGGCAGCAAATACCTAAAGATCTAGCAGGTGTTTTCTTCTGCCAGTCTGGCACTTTCATTGAAGTTCAAAGCTAGATCAAAACACATTTGCCCCAGACTTGTGATCCTGTCAGCCGCCCTGTCCTAGTGACAGCTGCCCAAACATAAACTAGAGGAGGAAGACCCCTCCCATATTCTTAGAATTCAGAGCCTTCAAGGAGACACCAGGGTTTCTGAGTTCTCTGCAGAGCAGAGGATCATGTTTGTGTCCCTCTCTGTATATTTCTCTCCTAATGACAACCTTTCTTCATCTATTGATCCTGTTGCTGCATCTGATGTTTTCCCTGCTCCTACCTTTCCTACCCTTTAATTGTTTAACTGTCTGAGAAATTAAAGTATTCCAAAGGAAGTAAACAATAATCCATGCATGTGTTGATATATTGTGGATTTAAATCAGAGGACAAAGTCAAGCTATAAAGGTCAGGAAGTGGTGAGCCATGTCTTTAATCAAGTACGTTAGAGGCAGATATCTATGTGGATCTCTGTGAGTTCAAGGCCTCAGAGAGTTAGGTAGTGGTGGCACACCTGTTGAATCCAGCATTTGTGATCCCATGTCACTGTTTCCAGTAATTGGGAAAGACAGAACTTTAATCCTAGCACTAGGGACATTGAATCAAGATGTGAAATAGCTGCGTAGAGAAAAAAATACAGAGTTGGAGGTGACAAGAGTTATTCCCATTTACCTGGGACCTCATGCATGCGATCACAAGTGCTGGAATTAAAAGTGTTTACCACCACTCCTATTAGGCCTTGAACTCAAAGAGATACAGAAGAGTCTTTGCCTCCTGAGCTATGCAATTAAAGGCATTTTTCACCACTCCCTGATCTTTATGGCTTGACTCTGTCCACCAAATTACAGTCAACTTTACTAAACACACAACATATTACCATATATGCATGGTTTTGTGTTACTATATTTGGGTACCAAACAATGAGAGGGTGCATTTACAAACTTTGAAAAGATAACCACAAAAATAGTAAAATATTTAAATGTTTAACCTGTGGAAAATTTGGGATAATGATAGTGAATAATGTTGTGTGAACTTGATCCATTAGCCAATGGTATTGTGGTGAAAAGCTCTAGAGAGTGATCTCATCTGAATATTTGCCTATATCAAAACTCAGAGAGAGGAAGGAATGGTCTCTTTTGGATGGTTAGAGCAGGACAGTTTGTTCCCATCACACATGGGCTGAAGAGAGTACGACAAATAAATTAGCAGTAGAGTCTACTTTGTTATGTGTCTTACATATACCTTAATGAACTCATTTCCCAAATAAATATTATCTGCCTATTGATATGGTGTCTCTGGCTCTAAACATGGTCTGAGTCCATTAGCTCTGATGCTAACACAATTACAGCTGCTTAGGCACATGGAACCTACTCAGAGCAGATTCTAGCATTTTTGTGGGCTTGCAGCTCATTTTAAATGATGATTTAAACATCAAACAAACAAACAAACAAAAATAACAAATAAAAGCAACTCCATGCTGCCTGCATGCATCCTGGAGTCAGCTCTCAGAAACAGAGTGAGTTACAACTGCACTTTCATGTGTGTCCATACCCTGATCTGTCTTGTCTTACCTGCCTAAGACTGCTTGGACCACAGCCTCTGGTCCCATACACTTGCAATCAGCTGCTCCTTCTAACCAATTTTATTCTGTATAAACAATTCCTAAGGCAGAATATTGTGCAGCTCAGGTGTGAATAACCCTGTTCTGTGTTGGCTCCACTTTCTGGTCAAACCCTGTCACTGCATACTAACACCTTCCTTCTACCCAGTTAAAGACCAAGCCCTTAGAGTGCCAGCTCTTCTAAAGCTGGTCAATCAAGATTGTTCCAACTTTGACATTATTCTGTAGGGTATAACAAAGGGCAATTACCTGAAATTTTTAAATGTTTGACTCATAAATAAACTATTTAATGTAATTTGTAAACCTTTCCCATGTCAATCATGGGAAATATCACTCTGCAGGCAATTAGGTACCTGCTTATGGATGGGATCCTAGAAAAGCTTAGCTTTGATGAATGTTTTTACTTATAACAGTCTGAAAATTCATATGTTATCCTTAAAAATGATTCAATAACATTGCAAAAATAAGAAACTGACTAAAACTATATGGACTTCTCAAAAATGGTAACTGGGAAGTGATCAAAAAATAAAAACCATGAATAATAATTTTAAGAATTGTCAGATACGACAATGGCTTTAGAAGTTAACATGTGAGTCATTGTGATAATCACTAAAGGAGACAAGACAGCTTTGGCAGATAAGATGAAAACTTTAGAGACGTTTATGAATGATAAGAACAACAAATTGATGGATCGTACGAAGGCTTTGAGATTCAACTGTACAAAATGCAACTACTAATATAATTCAATCCTTGAGAACTTATTAAAAATGACAAAAAGAGAGTTTTGAAACAAATGAAAGAAGCAAGAAAATAGTCAGCCTCATCATTACATTACAGAATTAGAGATGACCTGCCAAGGGTTGTTAGCACACCTGCCACAATTTATTCTGCTATTCTTTGTGAAAGGCCAGCAAATACCAATAATCTCAAAGGATCTGCAGACAAAGAGAGAAAAGTACAAACACACATACACACACAACACAAACATAAACACACACACGGATGGTTAAAAAAATATTAAAGAAGAAATAGTTTGTTATGGTAGGCATTCATCATATGTGAGGCAGATGTTGAATAAGTGGTCAGAATTAATTATTCCCTATTACTGCAATCAAATAGACTCAGCAATATTAGAATGTTTCTTAGTTATGATGTAGAAGCTTTTTGATAGAAAAAGGTAAGAGGTCTTGAATAGCAAGGTAAGATTAGAGATTTTGAGATTTCCAAGATCAAGTACTTAGCAAGGGAATCACGCTGATGTAAATAATCAGGCTACACTTGATGAACACACCTTGTTCCAATTCTGTTTGGCAGCCTTAAAGGCTAGGGATAAGACTTAAGAATCACAAAAAACTGAGCCATTTATAAAGTTATATAAGGCTCAAATAAACCTTCACAGCCTTTTTGAAAATATCTACTAAGGCTGTAAATGGAATATGACTTGAATTTTGGGCTTTTGAAATTGATAATTTAGAATGCAAAAAGGTAATTGGACCTTTAAAGGTCAGATCAGTACTCATAAAAAAATGGATCTAAGACACATTCTACATTCATTCTAGGCTTGAATATGACAGGAAATTTCCAAAGTCCTGAAAAGACATCAAATGTCAAGTGTTTGCATTGTGGTAATTAAAAAGAAATTGTAGACACAAAGTCCCTAGAAATATTTTGGATCAATAAACACTGACCAACAAGAAACAAACAAGAAACACAATGGGGAGCATCCAAAGGTCCCCATATTGAACATGATACAGTCATTCGTGTTCTGGACATTTCTCCCATAACAATGAGAAGATACACTGTATAATTAAAACAAAATGAAAAAAAACCAAACACTTGTTACTTTAGATGATAGAAGTGCTTTGAAAAATGAATCAAAAATTCCAGAATAAATTGTAAAACAAATGTTTTGGTAGACACCTATAAATTATCAAAAACCAAGACTAAGAATAAAAATAAATAACATTATATTTTAGGGTCTATTTGATACAGACTGAGATGTGACAATTAATCAGAATCCTGGCATCTGTATTGAAATTTTTAGTAGGCAGATGTTTAGTTCTTAGGCATTAAAACCTTATTTCAACTAAACCAAAGCAAAAGATGGGTTGAATGTATAGGGTTAGAAAGACAAATAAGGCAGCTGAGGCCATAAGTGGATAGTGTAGCAGTGAATCTATAGGGTCATGGTCTGTTACAACAATGAAATACACAGATTGATGTTCCTGAAATAGCTCTCAGAAATAGACAGAATAAAACTTATGTTTCTGAGAAGATTATTATAAGGCACTATAAAAACAGTCCCTGAACATTCAGGCTGAAAAAAACCTATTAATCTTTTAGAGGTACCAACAGCCTTACCCATACAATCGTATTATTGACAAACCTGTCTGGGTTGGATAATGGCCTATGACATGAAATAAACTGCAGTCTTTAGAACAGTGAATTCAGAAGCAGTTAAGTACTCAACATATTGAAGAATCAACCAGCCCTTGAAATTTTCCTATATTATCTATTAAAATAAAGTGTAGAGAATATAAATGCTGACAGATCTTAGGTCCATAAATAAATTAACTCAGCCAATGGGTACTGTACAGCCTAGAATTACTTCTGTTTTCTCTATTATGTAAATGTTAGTCTATTGAAGTTGTAGACTTAATATACTCTCTTTAGTATAGCTATACAAAAAGATTAGCGAAAAAATTGCTTCATGGTGCATATTTACAATAGTTTTGATCGCACTAATAGATGTAATAGAAGGTTGTCCTACAGAGAAGGATGAACAACTAAATGCTGTGCCAATATTATGTGCAACCACTATGTCAAACAATTTTGTGCATTTTGTACAATCTATAATTTACCATTATGTGGATGACATCATATTAGCTGATTCAAATGTAGATACTTTAGAAAAAAAATTGAAGAAGTAAAGAAAAATTTATCTCACTTGGGATCAAAATTACTCCTCAAAAATATAGAGATTCTATTAATTACTTAGTATATAAAATATATCTACAAAAATTTGACCACAAATGGTACAAATTAGAAGAGCTTGACTGGGAACCTTTAATAACATTCAAAGATTGCTAGGAGACATTTCCAATCTATGGCCTAGTCTTGGGGTAAAAATTGATAAACTGAGTAATTTATTGAAAACCTTAAATTGTGACAAGGCTTCAAATAGTCCAAGAGAATTGTTAGATGGAGCTGAGAGAGAATTGGCTTTGGTGGGAAAGAAATTACAGGACACATATGTGGATCATATGAACCCATACCTTGACTACATTCAGGTTATATTATCCTCTATGCATTCATTATAGGGTTTTTAATACAGAAGGAATATATTATCTTTAAATGAATATTTTATCACATAAGCAGAGTAAAAAATTAAAGCCATTTCAGATTTTATTCTAAAATATAAATTAATATATTGTCAGTATACAGAAATTGAACCAGGAGAGATTTTAGTACCCTATCTAATATAAAAAAAAATCCTCTTTTTGGGCAGAAAACAAATATTGTCAAAAAGGCTGCAGCAGCTTTTTGGGGAGAGATTAACAATAGTTTTCCCATAAGCAACATGCTTAGATTTTTATAAAGAACCACTTTGGTATTTTCTCACATTGTATGGGGCAAATGAATCTCTGGAATGCCTTCACTCTCTAATAATACAGATAAATAAAAGAGGCAATTCATAGATCAGAATATTTAAGTAAAGTGGTTCAAAACCCGTATTATTCTATGCACAATTCAGAATTCTATGTCCTTTTCATCTTTCATCGTATTAATGTATTTTACACAAATTATCAATAAATTGTTGCCTCTCGATATGCAGAAAGAATTTGTTTTCCACATTGAAAAACAGCTAAACTTACTCCAGATGAAATAGTATTAAGTTCATATTTTATACATTATAGGAAATAGTAGTAGTAATCATCACAAATATTTAACATACATCAGATCCCATATGGGTTTACTAATTTTCTAGCACAAGGAAATAATACAATCAACTGGTTATTTATTAATAGGATATATGTTAGAATCCTCAAAATTTTATAAAATTTTATAAAAATCACCAGGTAAATAGCAAAGCTTCAAAAGAATTTTTCCATAACTTGGCAACAAGTCAAGGCAATTAAACAAAATGGTCCTACATTTTTCCTTCATTAACCAAACTAAATTAAGTGAAGGAAGTAATCCTAATGGTTTTCAAAGAAATAAAATTTGACAAATAGATGTTTTTCACTTTGCAGAATTGCTAATGTAAAATATGTTTCAAGGCCCACCAACAAGTCACTGGGTTCCTAGGGTAAGGTATTTGGCTGAAGAAGAGAAGCAGATAGTGAAGTACCTTGAGATGGTCAAGCAGTTTGAAACAGCTAGAACTCCAAGTTATTTTGATGAGTGCTTATATAAATTTTCAAAGCCAGAATTTAGACAAAATATAGTACAAGCAGTCAAACCCTATCTTGTAAAAAATTCTGTGCTGCCCTTGAATCAGGAAGCTGGCAACTTCACTATTACATTTTTTATTTGCCTTCTGCAGCTCAAATAGCCTACACTAGCAAGATAATAAATTCTTTCCCAGGGCCTAATCAGGCTAGTCTCATGGTTGTCAAAGATAAAGCAAGGAGCAAGATGAACTTATCTAAATTCTAAAGAAGCTAAATTACTGTAACTCTTAGACTCTACAAGTCAGGAAAGAATCCTATGGGAATCTGAGCCACTGTATGAGTCTCTCCAAAATTATGTACAGTATATGATAGTTAGGTTTTCAGGATTTCAATTGGCAACTGCTTTGTGATCTGAAAAGACTGATTATGTTAAAGCATGCCTATTAGAATTCATGGCCATCATGGGACTGTCTGTACAAGTTAAGACTGATAGTGCTTCAGAGCATGTCTCTGGTAAAATAGAAAGGGTTTTGGCTATTAAAATATAAAGCATATTGCAGGTATATCGTGCAACCTAAAAGAAAAAAGCAGTCTTAGAACGATTTACTCTTACTTTAAAAGAAATGCTTAATAAACAGGGAAAGGTAACTAAATACCACAGAGATAGATTACAAAATGCCTTACTAAACTTAAATTTCCTAAATACAATTTTAAAAAGGAGATAACAGTTCCAGGGTAACATTGGACAACAGGAAAAACAAGACTAGTGAGTTAAGTCAGCCGGTTCACATTTTGAGGGTAAAATGTATTGACCTCAGAGTGGAAATCAAGATGTGTGTTACATTGGAAAAAAGGCTTCACTTTTGTTTTCCCAGGAGAAAAAAAAGTTATAGATACTATCAAAATCAATAAAGATTTTATCTGAGTAGAAGAGAACACTTACTAAGAAGTGATAGTTTATTAACTGATGTGACAATTGTACATGCCAAGACAAAAACTCATAAAATAAGGGTCTGAGGAGAGTTCTCATTTACCTTTGTAAGAAAATAAAAATATCCATATTCATGAAGTCAGAAGCTCTTGGAAATCTAGACATCTAAATAAGCAAATGCTATTTATAAAAAAATTATCAATAAAAAATATGGATTCTCTTGTCTTTAAGCCACCAAAGTAGGTATGTTCTGTGCATCTGGTTTTATACGTTACAGGACAAACTTTAGTAGTTCCAAAGTAAGAGCCTATTATCAGAAATTTAGGACAATATCAGTTACAACAGGCTTAAATAGAATGGCTATTATGTGAACTTCAAAACTGGAGTTAAATCTCATATTTAGACAGCATAGAAACATGTACCTTAGTCAACATAATTGGAATAAATAAAAGGTAATACAAAACTAGATTGATCTCAAGGAAAATAAAAAATTTAAGTCTTTGGTTATATGTAGTAAAACCAACAAGAAATGTACATGTGAGAATCAATTTTGATTCAAATTTGTTACTGAAGAAGGTAAATCAATGATGTGTTATGAATGTGATATAAGCTGAGGTGTATTTCCAGTCGAGATTTACAGGTTATTTACTGTTGTACCTGTAAACTCTGGTACAAGTGACACATCACATGGGTATGTGGCTCTGTATGGCAGTAACCTTCACTTTCAGTATCTTGCCATTCACTGATATCCTCAGAGAATATATTACCCTACAGCCTCTATTTACAACAAGTAAACTCTATAGGTATACTACATTTACCTTTATACCATAATTATAATGTATCTATCAATTGTTTAGATATACTTCAAGCTACAATAGTGACTACTGTGTTATTACTAAGCCAAATATATAAACATCTCTATAGGTGCCTTGCTTAGGAACAATGACATATAGTAAAAGCCTGGGTAAGTAGAGGGCTTTATAATCTAAGCGTGAATTAGTTTCCTCTGTGATAGTTACACAATTACAAAACTGTCTCATGAAGAATTAGACTGAATTTATTTTTATTACTAAGCTATGACTGTATATAACACTATATACACTATAACACTTTGAGTTGTTTCTTCCACAAATTCTTTATCCCCTCTTTGCATATTCTGAATAATGCTGATGTGAGGAGTAGGGTGAAAACTTTGAATTTCTTAGCCAAGGAGCAGGCTCTTCATTAGGTCCCATATTTTATATGGGTCCTAACTCCTATGCATGTCCATTAACAATTTATGATTTTTTCAGAGTTACACTGTTTGGAATTTTTTCTATTGTCATTTATTAGTGTGGAGGAATATTTTATGATTATAATCTTAATCCCTTATACATTTAATGTTAGTTTGCCAAAGTTTAGCATCAAAGTGAAGATTCTTTCTTTTATAATTTGGTAGTAGCAATCTCCAGAATAATTATCTTTGGCTCATGTTTCATATTTCAGTTGCCATAGTGCAATAGTATAGACCCAGTCTCTATACTGTCTTCAGCTCTAGGGGGTTTAACTGCCATCATCGTCAATCCTTCAAGGTACAAGCTGACACTGATAACATAAATAACTGGCTCAGACTGCAAATAACCACATATGAATTTTTTATTTTCTTTCTCTGAATGTTTCACATGGTCAGTGAAAAAAGACAATGTGATATTTCATATTCATTGTAAGCATCCTAGATTATAATGACATTAATACCTCATGACTGTCATGGAATTCCAAGCATTCCTCACAGCATGCAATAACAATGAAGAATCTCTAACTCATTCAACTAAAAAGATAGACCAGAAAATACCATGTTCTAATTATTCTATGTATAGGTGGGACTATACCCTATGCAATATGGGGCAGGATGATTATTGGTTCCTCATCAGTATGTTCATAGTATATCTTAATGTGTTTTTGAATACATTTTAACACTTTCAATCTTTGTTTATCCAGATATATAAGATTGAGTAAAAGTTAACTCTAACTAGTGGGCTTGATATGTGGTACTGTTCAAATTTAATCCTCATATTTCCTCCTAAGGATCCCTTTATACACATATGTAATACTTCTATAGCTTCCATTAATCCCCATCACTAAGGAGGTTTGCCTTCCTTCTTTAATGCATAACAAACTTTCACTATTGCACATTTTGCACTGGAAAATCATCATCTTATTCATTACTATTTTGTTTCTTTTGAATTTTATTTTTAATATTTTCCAGTATAATGAATGTGGCATGAGTTGAATGAAATATAGCATGCTTTCCCTAAGATACATAGAGTGAGAGAGTCTACATTGGAGGTCTTTGTTGGATCTCTCCCCCAAAGATCAGGGAATCCCACTGAACTGTAGAAAGGAAGCTTGTAGGAATCAGAGTGGATGCTTTAAATTTTTCTTATTGTATCTTTTTTTATTTTTCTTTCCTGTTTGGAAATCTGCTACTTCCTGAAAATGAAGCAAAATAGAGCATGAGTAGCTCTAGGAGAAAGGGAAAGTGGGTGAACTAGAAAGAGAAGAGGAAGGGAAAACTATGGTTGGGATGTATTGTTGAGAGATAAATCTATTTTCAGTAACAAAAAAATAGTGTTTCCTGGATGTATGGTTTGCATGTGTGTGGATGAGTAGTAGTGATAAAGATGTGAAATTTAGAGCCTGGAACTTGGTGTCTTATTATCAGCAGTTTGAATGGTTCCATATCTCTGCATTAACTGCTTCCTGATGTAGGAATGCCTTTCTGTATACTGTGAATATCAATCTTTACATAAAGGAGCTGTTTTGGGCCATGACAGGCACCATAAAAGAAGTAGGAGGAGAAATCAGAGCATAGGTAGGAAAAGCAGGGCAGAGTCAGACAGACTGAGCTGAAGCCCAAAGAAGCAACAAGTAAGGAACACAGGTGAGCCACAGGCCACATGGCATACAGGTGAATGGACACGGGTTGATTTAAGATGCAAAAGGTAGCTAGCAATGTGCCTAAGCCATAGGCCAAACAGCATGAAGTTAATATAAGCATCTGAGTCATTTCTGGGGGCCTGAGCAGTGGGCTGCTGGGCAGCTAAGGGGTCTGGTGCCCCAAAGGACCAAGAAACCCCACTGCTACAGCTTCCTGTTGCAAAAAGAAATGTTTTACTGAGGTTGTGAACAACCCAGATCTGTGGGCATAAAAGTAAATATTCAGAAAGCAATTTACCAGCACAACCATTTAATAAATGCCAACATCATGCAGTTACCATTGTTGTGCTTAACTGTACAGAATCAAGAAAACCAAAGTTTAGGCATAGATCTGAAAAGCCTTCTCCATTCCTACATCCCTTTATGAGAAGCTCTAAGGTAAATGAAAAATGCTGAGGGAGGGAGATTCATTACATTTTAAAATGGGACCACTGGTAATTTTCTCATGATCCAGTGCATAAACCTACACCCATGACCATATAGAATATAATAATTGGACTTAATGGTTTATCATGAAACAATGCAAAACAAAAATTGAAGACATAATGTTAGGAGGATGAGGTATTAGAAAGGCACATGGAGGTAGAAATTGGGGGAGAGATACCATATTTTATTTTACAAATTTTTAAGTATCCAAAAAAAACCCTTACAGACCAGACTGAAAAATATCAAGTAAAACCTCACTAACCCAAATGAGATGTAATCTCTCTCCATGCCCTAAGTTCCCAACATTTGATCAAAATGTTTTCTACAGCAATTTGGAGACACAGAATTGCTTTTTATATATATGCTGAACACAAAATTTACAAGTATAGAAATTTCAAGAAAGTAACACTATGTATATTTGTAAATGTATTCTTGGCCGAGGCCTCAGGACTTGAGTCTCAGAATCTTTGTAGCAATTTCCCAAGTTCTAATATGGAATAAACAGAAAGTTTTCAGACTGAAATAGCCCATAGACTATTGTGTCTGCCTATTTGAGCCCTACAAATAAATGGTAAAAATTCTGCTCATCTAACCAAGATTTGCCTAAGTAACAAATTCTATTGAATATTACATATGTGTTTTCAGAACTTTATGCCCCTTTTCCAGCTTTTAATGTTTCATCATCCTTTGGTAAATGGCCATTAGAGTCATTTATCATGTAGCAATGACTTGCCTCTTCAATTTTATTTTTCAGATTTTGATAAAATTAAAGCAGCAAATAAATTCAGACAGGCTTAGACAGGAAACTGCTATGCTGAAACACAAACAGTATTAAAAACTTTGTTTTGGTTCTGTGGTGCTATCTTAGGATGCTCTGACCTTTCACAAAGATCCAAGGTTTCACAGTGGAGTCCATCTGCCCTCTGCTATAAACAGCAGAGGTCATTGTGGGGATATTTTTAAATATAATAAATACAGTTGAAGATATCAGAGGATAGATCCACCTCCTCCAGTCTTGTTTGTTTGTTTGTTTTTCCAGACAGAGTTTTCACTGTAAGAATCCTGATTGTTCTGACACTTACTTTGAAGATGATGCTGGCTTTGAATTCACAGAGATTCTCTTGCTTCTGCTTCCCAAGCACTGGGACAAGAGTATGAGCCATGGCTTCTTCTGCCTGCTCTGCCTTTCTATGCAGAAAATACTGTCTTAAATACTTTCTTCACTAAGTTAAGGAGTGGCATCACAACTGCCTGCCTGAGAGCCGGGAACTCCTTCTGTAAACTAAAATGACCTGAATGTCAGATTGGATTACAGGTTTAGGTCACCCCTCCAGGGATATTCCCTGTGCTGGGATTAAAGTTGTGAGTTACCACTGTCTGATGCTCCTAGACTGACTGTGGGTAGATCCCTCTGATATCTCTGAGTGTTTTTATTATGTTTGAAAATATTCCCACAGATCATATTCATTTTTTTAGAGAAATAGGAGACATCTTTTTTATTTCACTTTTAGGAGTGGTCTTTTTTGTCTCTTGGTCCTTTTTACACAACTGTTGTAACCTCTTCATTTGCTTATCGCCTCCTAGGAAGTACCTCTCCTTGCAGGTCCAGGATAAATGCTATTCTGTTTCTGCCTTGACTACTCAGAATTATTCAAACCATGTTCTCAGAATGAAGTGCTCTGCTCAGGTCCTGGAGCTTCTTGTGCTGTGGATCCCTGGAAAGGAGAGAAACAGATGAAGAAAGAGAACTGGAGTACTTTATCTTATAAGAAGTACTGGAGTATCTTTATGTTATAGTACTATTTTATTTGTACATAACTTTTTTATTTCTGTTATTTCAGGAGATGTTAAGGATATTTTGACGACCCAGGATGTACGCTCTAATCATGTTACTCTTGGAGACTGTTTCTCTCCTGCAGGTCTACAAAGAGTTTCCTGCACAGCTATGGCATCAGTTACTTGAGTTGGTACTTGTAGAGACCAGGCCAGTCTCCTAGACTCCTGATCTATCAGATGTCCACTGGTGTCTCAAGAGTCCCAGACAGATTTAGTAGCACTAGGTCAGGAACACATTTCACCGTGAAATTCATGGAGTGGAGGCTGAGGATGTCAGTGATTATTACTGTCATCAACATCTAAACTCCCTTTCTAAAGTGACATAGGCCTGAACTCCAACCTCCCAGGTTGAAGTGTTAAAGCTGCTTCATAAGTTCCATGTTTGGGGTGCAACAAAGTACAGTCAGCATGACTGAAGCTATACATGAGACAATTTCCTCTGACCTTCAGCTCTTGAAAAAGAGAACTCATGGAAGAGAGGGATGTTCAGGACAATTTATGCTAGGGGAAGGAGCTTGGATTCTAAAAGTGGATTCAGTTATATGCAATGGTATACAGGGTTGTATCTTGAGTAGGACCACTAAGGGTGCATATTTTTGGTCTGGTGTTTAATCTTTAGTATCATTTTAGGACTGCATAATACTCAGATATTTCAATGGATGTATTAGTTTCACATTTCAAAATGGCCACAATGAATAAATTATTTTTTCTGAATTTTACTTTCAATTTTGCTTGTTGAGAACAAGGTTTCTAGGCCTGGCTGAGGGCACAGAATATGAATCCACATTAGGTAGTTGCTGAATGATTCAAAAGAAAGAGTGACTGAGTCATAAGAACAAATAGTAATTATATATTTAACAAGAAAATATTACCTAAAGTAGACAAAGACCAAAATATAAAAATAACCAATTTATCAACAAGGAATCTAACAACACAGTCTACATATGACCTAATAAAATAAACAATTTCTAAAATATAAAATACCAATGAACATTAAACAACCTCTGTTAATACAATCTTTCCTCTTCTGTAATATTCCCTGTGTCTTGGAGATGAGATATGATATAGCTGCCCTATTTGTATCTGAGCATAGCATTAACACTTATTCTCGGGGTTTTCCACATTTCTGAATCTCTCTTTCAGCCACCATACTCTGCAAAATGAAACATCTATAATCAGGTCTTAAAGTTGCACTAATCTATGTATAGAGAGGTATAAATTTGAAGATAGTTTGACAGAGTCTGTTTAGCAAAATAATAATAGTTGGTTGTTTCATGAGGACTGTGAGCTCGGAAACTTTTGATTTGGGGCAGATTTGCCTCACCAGGCATGTGTGGGGAAGGCCTTAAACCATATTTTGAAAAATCTATTGGATAACCCATCTGTGCCATTCTTATCAAAGGATTAAATCTTACATACAGATCATAATTGCAGTTCACAAGTTTATCATCTTTGTATGAATGTTCATATATTTATTCTTCAGTAGCTCATAAACCACTTATCTATAAGGGGAAAACTGACCATCTGGGTCTCCCTTATCTTTTATCAGTACTGATATGACTTTTCCCCATCCCTTTACAAATGTGGGCACTGTCTATAGAAATAGCATCTCACCATAAAATTCTGGTTGATAGCTATCTTTGTGTGCATGCAGTTTTTTAGATAAACACTATGACCTCAACAATTTATAGAAAGGTTTTAACTTGACTTATAGTTTAAGATTAAAATCCATGATGCTGAAGAGAGGACATGGTGGCTAGAGGAGCAGGTAAGAGCTCAATTCTTGACCTACATAGAGGAATAAAGAACAACATGTGAATGATGAATAGCTTTGAAATCTCAAAGCTTGACCCTATTAGCATACTATTTCCAGCAAGCCTACAGCCCCAATATGTACAGTGAGAGAAAATAGGGACCAAGTATTCAAGCACTTGAATTTCTGGGGTACATTCTCATTCAAAACACTACAGCCACCAAGAACAATGACCATCACCTGCATTGTTTGGTGGATCTTCATTATGGCTCTGATCAATGTCCTGAAGAGAAACATCTCAATACTGAGTCAGGGATTTTTATTTGGCAACATACAGCTTCTGTGATGAGTATAATGCCCAGAGCAGGCTAATACTATTTAAATTCTTTTCTATTAGTAAATATATGTACATATATATATTAACAAATACTAGGTTATTTTGGTGGGTTTCTTTTTTTTCTTTGCAACATCCTTAATCAGTTTTCTCTTCCCCATTTCTTCTATAGAGTCATGGACCTCCACAGTGAACGCTGCCTATCCATTATTTTCTACTCCCCTTTTATGTCATGCACTATCTTCCCATTCATGTTTTGAATATGTCATTATGGTTTTAGAATACACTAAGATGAATAACAGGTTTAATGCATTTGTTATAACCTTTATTAATGCTATAGACAGACAAATCAAGGAAAATACTATAGTAAAGTGCTAGAGGAGAATTTAGTTCCCAGCACCAGAGACAAACAGAATGGCAGGGTCTCTGCAGGGAATCAGGGAATACAAGGGACAAGTGGGACCTGTTTCTAAAGACTAGTGGAGGTTTACAGCAAGAGCCTATAGCCAAGCTCTCTGATTCCCAGGTAAAGAAGAGAGTGTAGATCAGGATGTACCTGGTACCAGTAGTGCAAGAACACCATCCTTTTATTTTATCTCATATACCAGGTGAGAGCTCTCATTTTCAATTACCCTGTAGAGCACTTGTCAATATCGATGAATATTTAAAGAGCTCCTGTAAAACTGCCACTAAACTCAAGCATTACATATTTGTAGAAAAGAGATTAATGGGTATGGGAAGAAAGTGGAGTATGGAGAAGGTATATGATGAAATAACCTCAAAGATAGTAAGCCCATGCATGAAAAGTCAGCAAATAATTTTTAAATGCTGTTATGTCCTTATTGTCAATGATAGTTTTAATATTTTTATAAAACAAAATGTCTTTTTTATCTATGTATCCTCCTGCTCCCCCTCCCTTCCCTCCTCCCAATCCCTTCCAGTCAGTCTTCAGCCTAACCCCTCTATATCCACCCATCTCATCCCCAAAAAGAGCAAGAAGTCATAAGGTAGGTCAGCTCAGTAGGTCACATCCACTCCAGACAGTCAGATTTGCTCATCCCAAAGGCAATGTTGGGTTAGATGTTCTTCTGCAGAGAATGGGCTCCAAAGGGCCAGCCCATGCACAGGAACACAGTCTGATCCCAATCTTCAATGGTCCTCATACTGCTCATGCCAGTTAACAGTTGTCTACCCTTGGAGGGCCTAGCTCCTTTCCCCCAATGGACCTCCAGTGGCTATTCTTCACCCAGTGAGCCTCCCCCACCCCCGGAACTTCAGCTAGCCATCACTGTGGAAATTTTCCTTATAAATCCTATCCTCTTACTCTTACAGACTCTACTCCTCTGCTCTCAGGTGGACCAGAAGCTCTGCCCAGTGCTCAGCTATGAATCTTTGCCTCCACCTCTATTCTTTGTTGGATATCAATTCTGTGATGACACTTAGAGTGGTTACTCATTTGATTATAGGGGAATTCCTGTTTAGGCACCCCTCCACTATTGTTTTGAGACTTGTCCAGGGACATTTTGTGAGTTCTATGATGTTTCCTAGCACCCAGTCTCTTTCCAACCCCACCTTGGCTTTCTCTATCGAGATGCCCATCACATTCTATCTCCTTCTTTGCTCTTCTCACTCAACCAACTCCTTCTTTCAAGATTTGTTCTTAATTTTTCTTGGTTTCAACCCATTATGACCTCAATTTGCTAAGATGATCCTCTGTATTTTTCCCTTCTTAGGGAAGTCTCTGGATGTCTCTCTTAAGTTCTTTCTGATTCCAAGATGTTGAGGGGTTATGGTTTGTAGCTTGGGTATTTTTTACTTTTTGTCTAAAATCCACATATGAGTGAGTACATCCCATGCCTCACTTACAGGACTTGTGATACCTTTCTCAGGAGGATATTTTCCAAATCCATTCATTTTCAGGAAAAAAAAGAACTCTAAATTTGAAGTTCAGTGTATCTAGGTGTAGTATCAGGTTTCTGTTCCAGACTTTTGGGCCTAACTCAAGGTTTAGACCTGCAGACTCACAGACCCACAGAGACACACAGATGCTTACAATAGTTTCAGGCAGATCAGCCTAAGGCCCAGGCATATAATTTGCTAACTCTTTACCCTTAATCTAACCCATGATTCTATTCCTGTTCAGCCATGGGGCTCAGTACCTTTTCTTAGAGCAGCATAGTTGTCCTCTGCTTCATCTGCATTCTCTCTGGCATTCTGATCTGTTTCTTCCTGTTTCCAGAGTTCTCCTAGTCTGGTAGCCCTACCCACACTTCCTGTCTTCCTTTGGCCAATCAGTGCTTTTTATTAAACCAGTGGGTGGGACAATTATTTACAATGAAATAACACAATCCCCTACAGTTGTGTTTATGTTGAGGTCTTTGTTCTACTTGTACTTGAGTTTTGTGCAGGGTAATAGGTTTGGATTTATTTACATTCTTCTACATATTACTATCTAGTTATGCCAACACCATTTGCTGAAGATAGTATCTTTTGTCCATTGAATATTTTTGTCATCTTTGTCAAAATCAGGTGTTCATAAGGGTGTAGATTAATGTCCAGGTCTTTGATTCAATTCCATTGATCCAGAAGTCTGTCTTTATGCCAGTGCCAGGCTGTCTCTGACTCCTTCAGCTGCCTTTGAAACCCATTTTCCACTACTGGGTTGTCTCATCCAGCATTGATGTGATGCTAAACGCCTGGTCTTATTGTAGTATATTATTCTGTGTTTGTTTAATGATCTTTGGAGGACTGTTTTTTTTTTTTTGAGGGGAGATGCATAGAGGGTAGACCTGGAAAAGAAGTAGGGAAGAGGCAGAGAAAGGGGAGGGAAGGGAAACTAACTGTTCTCAATGTAATTTAGGAGAGAAGAGTAAAATTAAATGATTTTGATAAATTATTATATTAATTTGTACAAATGTGACCACTCCAAACAAACAGTTCAAGAAGAAGAATATAACAGGTTTTTTTAAATCCATGTATATTAGTTGAGTGAAAGATGTAATAGTCCTTCTTCTGTTTTATATTCATTGATAGTCAGATATTTGTCTATATTACCCCTAATATATTTTTGAAACATATTATTCAAAAATATTTTATGTACAATTGAGCATTTTAATGAAACAAAAGAAATATCATCTATAATTTTAAAACTTAGAAATGAAGTACATTCTAAGAAGGCATATGAGCAGTCAGACCTTGAGCATTTGGGGACAGAGAACTTGTACTCAGTTACTGAGATAAGGAAGCCTTGCAGCTGTAACCAACCCTAAATGGGTTCCAGTGATTTGCATACACTCACTGCACAGCCTTGAGAACTTCTTCAAATACCAGTCACACTCTGTTCAATTGTCACTGCAATCAAGATTCAGCATGGACATGAGGGCCCCTGCTCAGCTCCTTGGGCTCCTGTTGCTCTGGATTCCAGGTAAAAGAAGGACTAAAATGCGAATTTCACTATTACAAAGTTATTATTGTTGACTGGCTTTTGTGGGAGGTCCTCTCATATCATGCTAAACTATGTGGGTATTTATTTTTGTCTCCATTTCTAGGTGCCTTATGTGACATCCAGATGACCCAGTCTCCTTCTTCCCTTTCTGCATCTCTGGGAGGCAGAGTCACCATCACATGTAGAGCCAGTCAGGGCATTAACAATTATTTAAGCTGGTACCAGCAGAAACCAGGGAAAGCTCCTAAGCTCCTCATCTATTATGCGAATAGTTTGGCAGATGGGGTCCCATCCAGGTTCAGTGGCAGTGGGTCTGGTGCAGATTATTCTCTCACTATCAGCAGCCTGGAGTCTGAAGACATTGCTACTTATTACTGTCAACAAGGTTATGAGTATCCTCCCACAGTGATACAAGTCATAACACAAACCTCATGAAAGCAGAAGTGAGAGGCAGGTCTCCCTCAGCTGCTCCTGCTCATGATTCACTTACTGAAAGAATTTCTCAGAAGTCACAAAAATTTGACAAAATCTCACAGAGAGACAATTGTTTAGGTATAAGAACCAAAACAGTCCTCTCTGTCCCTAATTATTTTTCTTCCTCTCCATCTCCAGCACTACAGAGAGTCAATGTCCTTTCTTTCTTACCAGAGAATAGACTCATTCCCTGTCAGGAATCTAAATTGTGTCTCCAAATGGAACACATACAGAAGGCTTCAAGCTTCTGTGGACATCCCAGAAGACATTTTTTAAATGCAATGGATTAGCTTCTATGCAACAACATTAAATGACAGGAAAATATTATTGAGAGAAGTTAACAGTAAATAGAATTCCTAGTCTTTTCACAAAAGCTACGGAACATGTGTCAAAGAAAGAGAAAGTTTCCTACAGACGATTTTCTGTTGTGCCTTGAAATTGCAGACCTGTGTGTTAATACTTTCTGCTGCAGCACTTTGCACAGGATTCCAGTTACAATACTGTATATGTTTTGTAGAGGATTTCAACCCTCTTTCAAATACAGTGTGGAAAGCACTTTGCTGATTTATGACCTCCACATAAATGCAATGTATTTTACATATATATAAAACAATGTGTATGAGGTAAAGTTGTACAGACAACTGTAACTTCTGAATACTCCCAGAGGTTTCTTAAATAGATTTAGTTTTGTTATTATTTTATTTCATTTTTGTTTTTAGATTTTTGTGGTAATCAATTAAGAAATACTTTCCTAACATTTTTTTGTTTACTTTTAAATTAACCGGAGACCAATTCATTTTTTTTTTTTTTGAGTAATGATAGTGCCTAACCCCTGCATTTAACATTTTGTAAAAGTTAAAAAAATGTGGTGATATCCAGATTAACTTTATCAAATATATATCACAACAAATAAAGTTCCAGATAGGAACAGAAAGCTAACACTTACAACAGAGCAGTAGGAGTGCCAGGGCCTCAGGCACTGTTTTTCCATTCTGACTATTTTCAGGATTCTGTTATTCAACATTCATGAACTGATACAGATTATTTTACTTTTGTCCCTGATTTTGAAGTCATTCTATTTGACTTTTCAAACATGAGAGTCCTGCATCCTTTATGGAGCAGATATTTCTGAACACCCCTTGGAGGTGGGCGTGTAAATGGCATAAAGTTTATGACACAACCCTGGGAATCAGGAGAGAAGCAAAAGGCAGACTCTCAGACACCTTTATTGTGGATATAGGACAAAACTCTATACTTCCTCCTCGTTTCCCATTGGTAACTTGAGACACTCCTGGCTATGTTGTCTTTCTCACTGGCCTCCAGGATCTCAATGACAGTGAGTCAACAATCACCAGGTGCAGTGGAAGAATCCAGGCTGGCTCAGCAGGAAGTGGCTAGTGCCATGCCTAGGCACAATATCTGGAATAGGCAACCATGGCTTCATCAAGCTCACCGAATGTGTTCTCCCCACATATCCACCTTTTCATTTTTTTTCTACGCCATCTTAGCAGGAAGGGAGTTCTGGGAGCTGAAATATTGTTTCCCATACAGATTTGTATAGCAAAAGAGTCACAGTGACTCAACTATTCTAGAATTTGAGTAAGTTCAGTTTGCTTCTTGCAAGGCCTTGATAACCATGGGCCTAGTCTGATTATCCCTTGGGAAAGAATTCATATCTTACTACTCAAGCTAGCAGGATGCACATGATGTGATAGTGAAGCTACATACTGCCTGACTCAAGACAGAAGGGGGTATCTCAAGATAATATTTGAAGATTTGTACGATATTTAGTTTGAATCCTCTCTTGAAATGTTTTTGAATCCTGGTTTTGAACCACAGGGTCCCCTTGATTTTTCTTTCCTATTTTCTGTTAACTCTTCAACAAAGTGCCTGCCACTGCCTACCTTGGTGAATCCTTGGAAGGACCCCATAGAGAGCCAAGGCTCTGTACTTTATGCTTGTTATTCCTGCCTCTTCTCTCATCCAGCATAAAGGACTGTGGCATCCTTAGGTTTCAATCACTGACTATCAGTCCTCAAGGGATGGCTACTGTGGGAAGGGTATCAAAGTGGGAAGAATGCTAGTTAAAAGACAGACAGTCCTGTGGATTTCTGTAATCCAAGCCTTTAAGCCAATATCACAAGAAGACCTGTGGTAAGAAGACTCTAATGCCATAAGCACCTTGAAGGTGTTCTTTTTGATGGCAGACAGGTGTTCTGACACATGCTATAGTAAATTTCTGCAAATGATAATTAGTAACAAAAAGTTTGCAGACTAGAGAAGACAACAACAAAGGTATGTTAGACCCAGATGTCTTGTACCTAGTTGGGCACTTCTACGGTTTGCTAGGCAATGGCCATGTATCTACACAGTGTCTCTGGACTAGCATCAGCGGTTGGAAGCCACTCTTGGGTTTCATCTCCTGAGGGATCAGTCCTTATGTAGAGATGCTTGATGAGCCAAAACAAAAAGAAAATGTCTCCCTGCAGTGAACAACATACAGACAAAAGAAAAGAGTAGAAAGGGAATCCCAATATTCACATCTAAGAGGACTGAATTCACAGAACACTGAGGGGCCAAGTCCCTATACTATCATTGAGCATGAGGTGCTGAACCACACAAGAGGGGGCAGAGAACTGCACTGCAAGAGGAAATGGATATCCAGAGGAATGATGACTGGGCCTGCATCAAGCCTAAGATCATTTAATGGAATGTTAGCAGCAAGTGGCAAAAATCAAAAGATGCTAACCAACACAGGATCAGTGTTCATGCCCACATAGGCACCATGACCTATCTTGGGAGCCAGATGTTACCATGGAGATGTGTCTGAGCACCCTTGGGGAGCTGGTGTGAAGGCACAAATTCAACTTCACATTACCCAGGAGTTATGAGAAAAGCAGATGCTAACTTTCAAACTCTTTTATTGGGGTAAGCAAATATACCCCCTCCTGATTTCCAATTACTAACCAGAGACTCTCATAGCTGTGTTGTCTCTATTTCTATTGACCTCTAGAATCTTAATGATTATGTATCACAAATCACCATGTGCAGTGGCAGACTCCAAGCTGGCTCAGCAAGAAGGCGCTAGTGTGTGCATGCCTAAACACATGACCCAGAACAGAACAATCAAGGCTCTATCAGACTAGCTGGATACAATCCCCTACACTGCATAATTGTTCCTTCTATCTAAACTTTTGTATCTATCCACAATGATATTTTCATATTGCACCACAGGAGGGACCTACCTTTACTGATAAGAGATAAAAGTTCATCAGTAATGTCATAACTCTTCAGACTCCTAAGTTCATTTTCTCACAATGTGGAGCCTTTTTATCAGATACTGGAGCTACTAATACTATGAATTTCTGGTAAGGAGAGAAAAGGAATACAAACAAATAAACAAACAAACAAAAACTAAAAAACAAAAACACCCACTAGGACAAGGACAAGGTCTTTCATCAGACTATAACAATAGGTTATCCTAAACTCCACAGTTCCTTTCTGAGGCTTTTCCACACAACTATTAGCCTTTTATCTGTGAGAAAATGATTTAAAAAAAACAATTTGTGCACTTGTTCATTTTTTTTCTTCATGGTAAGCACAAGTGCATAGGAAAAAAGGGTGTGTAAGGTCCCCTGGATCTTGACTTATAGGCAAGTGTGAGCAGTTCAGAATAGGTGCTTGTTAATAAACTCATGTCCTCTGGAATGTACATACCTACTCCCATCCCCTCACCCATTCACCTCACACACAATGAATAAACAAACAAATACATAAAATACAATTTCATTGAGGTATAATTTCTGAATGAAATGTTATATGTATATATGCATATATATATTGAATTCATGTAAGACAAGTACATTTGAATTTACACATGGAGCATCAATAGCCACAAATGCAAGCAAACCATTCCATCCACCCTAAAATTTCCTCAAACTATGATTCCTATGACAATAATTTTTTAATAAACATTCATTTTATATTTTTATGATAAACACTCAAGATACGCCTTCCCAGAATTTTTTTTTTTTTAATTTCCATGCTCCTACAGGGAAAAGAAAAAAAAAGACAGTAAGGATAACTCTAATTTTTACATTTAACATTCATAAAATGATATTTCCCTGCAAAATTATTGAAAGGAGAATAATAGCATAGTTACTGAACTGATAGGAAATGGTCCCATCTATTTCTGTACTTTTCCTAGTGTTTCTGTAATGCAGCATTTGTGTCTAGAGTTCATTGACAGTTTATAGGATATTCATTTCCTATTAAGTACTGCATTTTGTTTTCCTGTTGTCACCCCTGAGATAGAAGATATCCTATGTGAATTTTGCAATCATGAAGACTCATCTCTCTTTCCTGCAACATTAACACAGATGGAATGGAATGGTACAACTTATGCCTGATGTTCCATAAAGCTTTCAATTCACTTGCTTTACCAATAATAAATTTTTAGTATATAAAGAATTGAGTGTAAAAATATCTCATTCAAAATAAATATCAAAAAAGTATCCACAAATATTATTTCTTAATTGTGTACTTAACTTCATACTTCCATGTCTTTATTTCAGCTTCCATACATGATGTTGTAATGACCTAAACTCCAACCTCCCTGTCTATTAGCCATAGAAATAAAGCCTCTATATCTTGCTGGTCTAATCAGATCTTCCTACTAAGTGGTGGAAACACATATTTAGAATGGTACCTGTAGAAGTCAGGCCACTCTCTAGAGCTCCTGATTTACAAGGTTTCCAACTGATTTTCTCAGATCTTAGACAGATTCATTGACAGTGGGTCAGGTACAGATTTTACATGCAAGATCAGCAGAGTGGAACCTGGGTGCATAGGAGCTTATTACTGCATGAAGGAGTCACATCTTTCTATTATAGTTATGAAGATGCTAACAAATGCATCCTTGGTTGGGGTGCCTCAGCTGCAAAATATGTTACTTATCTGTGTGAGAAAAGTGTTGAGGAAATCCAGATTATTACTTGCAGATGTACTTAGCATGAAAGCCTGTCTTAGTTAAACCTCAAGTCATGCATCTCAGTTCTTTTCAGCTGCAATTCTCAGGATTAAGAGTGAATATATGCATTCTCAGAAACCAGGAATGGCTGGCCTAAGTTAAGTAAAAACCCATTCTGAGTCTACAGCTCTTGTCTGCCTGCATCACTCAAAATTATTCAGTAAAGCAGGCAGGAAACAAACATATTCCTTTGTTAATCTGTTCCCTTCACCATATAATTACTTCATTTACCACATTTTATGCTTTTAACTTAAGTTTCATTTTATTAATATAAAGACTGCATATTCTACTCCATTTTGTTTCCTATTTGTGTAAGGTAGGTTTATTGGTCTCTAAGTGTAGACTATATTTTACACATAAAGTTTTTTTTCTTTTCTTATGTAAAAAATAAAAATTTAAACTCCGTTCAACTGTTGTTACTATTTTGATTCCATGTCTTATACCAAATCACATGGACAGTCAGTGATGGGTGGGAACTTATCCATGTTAGAATTTTTGGTTGTCATGAATATTTTCCTTCCATTGATCTAATGTGGTTTTGTTTTGATGGCTTTATATATTAATAAACTTTTAATTTTTATTCTATAGTTGTATAAATTTGTTTAATTTAATGCAAATCTATTTTTAGTTTAAATTACCTTTTCTGTCATTTTCCAAAGAGTACTTACTTTTCTTTTATTTCTGTTTATTATATTTTTTTGGTCTGTAGGGAACAAACATTTTGCTCTTTTTTTATCTATTAGAACTTCTGCTGTATTACCTAGTTATTTCCTACTTGCTATATTCTTATAAAGAAATTAATATCATTCTAATAGGATTCCATTCAATGTATCTTAGCCCACCATATGCCTGCCTCAAATACCCTCTTCTCCATGTGGTTTCACATCCAGGTTAAGATTAAAGGCATGGGCTACTACTATTTGATAATTACCTTTGAACTCAGAAACATGGAAGATTTCCTCTGTCTCTGGAGTTATGGGATTAAAGGCCTGTCACCATCACTGCCTAACCTACCGGAGCCTGGAACTCCCTCTGGAGAGTAAACTTGGTTCAAACTCTGATCTGCTGGGGTTAAGGGCATAGGTCATCACTCCTAGTCAGGCATAGGTTACCACACCCAGATATTTCTTGTTCTTGGATTAAAGGTATAAATCACCACTTTTTAATCCTTCTGATTTGACTGTGCATAGATCTTTCTGATATTTCAGACTGGTTTTTATTAAATATGAAACATATCACCACATATCCCCTTTTTGTCAAAATTAAAGAAGGTTATAGTTAACCTAAGAAAAATCATATATAATAGGTACATTATTATATATAATATATTCAAAGAGTAATTACATGGGTAATGTCCAGTCCATGAACAATTGACAATTAAAAGAAAATATTTCATTAATTATCCTATTTTGGTGAGTCCAAAGGATTATACCTAATTCACTTTCTATATAACTTGTATTACTAACTAAAAACCATATTTTGATGTTTCTTAACCTTATACACTTTAACTTCAAAGATTCTTTTCTATAATTGTCACTAGAAAACTATAACTATAGCTATCTCATCTTCAACTACCTCAGAGACACAAGAAGGAAAAACTCTTAACTAACTGAATACCATAGGTAAGCAAGCAACTTCAAAAAAAATGTAAAGTGTAAAAAAAAATAAAATGGAACAGCTGGCTTCCTGGACAGTCACCCCAGGTTCTGTATCATTGGAGCATCCATCATTGGCCTACAGGCCTAGCATGTCTGACAGACTTTTCAGTGAAGCAGGATATTCTCAAAGACCTTGCTTCCTTGCCTTGGCAAGGTTTGGCAGTTTTCTTGTGGGTGTGTCTCCTGCTTGTCCAATTTGAACATCATTATGTCAGCAGTCAAGTCAAGGGTACTTTCTTGCCCAGTGACTAAATTTGTCTCAAAGAAGGTTAACTGTGTATAGTTTCTCTAATATCCAACATCTTCCCTGAAGTAGATTGGTGCTGCTAGGAGCAATTGTCCCATTGCTATAAAAATAATAAGAACCGATGTCATTAAATGTCATCTTCTATAAATTTCTGAAGGGTTTGAAGAAGACCTGTTTATCTAAAATATATCTGTTTGATCTAGAAATAACATTTACTATAACTATGTTTGAATATAATATCTAATTACTAACTTGCATTTCTTTATATCTTAATTGGTAGGTAATTAAAACTTTCATGACTAGCAATTTGTATTATATTGTTAGATGAACTGAATAAATACTTGAACAATCATAGAGATATATGTATAGGCACAAAATTAATCTTAATATACACAATTTGTATACAATATACAAAAATCCAATCCAATGTAAAACATTAAAAGCTAGTAAATCTTCTTTAAAAGAAGATACAATAATCTACACTTATATTATATCTATATCCTCTCCTTCTTTCTTTCTTTCTTTTTTCTTTCTTTTTCTTTCTTTCTTTCTCTTTCTTTCTTTTTCTTTCTTTCTTTCTTTCTTTCTTTATTTCTTTCTTTCTTTCTTTCTTCCTTTCTTTCTTTTAAAAGAAACCTTGAATCTAATTTACCTTCTTTAACCTTTTAAACCATAACTAATAATAATTTTTAACTAATTACCTTAAACAATGACAATCATCCATAATCCATTGAAAGGCTCAAATCCACCCACCACACCTCTTGGGAATGTGGACTCCATAATCTTAAATTAACTTCCTGCTATCTGGTGGTTATGACATCTTTAGGGGATTCTGGAAAGAAAAATTTTGTCAAGTCCTGAAATGAATAGTTGTGTCATTAGTTGTCCAGTCTCTGCACAACTGGAAAGTGCACAGCTTGTCTCATGTTATAGCTATAGTAGTCTATGAAGCTGGTTCATCTCAGTGAGCTGCCTCAAAATATTCCTGAGCAGTTCGTAGTCCAAATCTGATCTTTGGTGAGCGTTTGTTAGCCTACTGGATTTTCATTGTCCAGGTGAAATCATTGTTGTGGGGACCCATCTTCCTTTTGGATACTTTAAGTTCGCATTTAGACATTGTCATGGATCACTGCAGAAAACTGATAAGAGACTAAAACTCAACACAATATATAGGAAGCTTAATATATAAGTATTTATTCAGTATAGGATTAGTAACAATAGAATAGTCCCTTATTTTTTGTTATTTTTGTGTCCCATACCAGGTGGCTTTTCTGATATGATACAGAGATTTTGCATTTTTTCTTTAACAATTATTCTTGAGTTTAAGGAAGAAGAGAGCCACACTCCAACTAGCTTTAAATTATACTTAAACTGGGACTTCAACTTACAAATAAAGATATATAGAGGATAAGCAATTAGATTTTACATTATAGAGTATATTGGTACCAATTTTATCCTATAGAGTATACTGGTACCAATAGGTCTGAAATTTTTTGTTTGTAATTTTTTATGGATAGCCTCCCTTTTGCTTTAGATGTCTAGATGTCCAAGGTCTTTTAACTTCTTGAAGATGGGTATTCCCAGTTTTCTGTAAAGATAAAAACAAAAAACTGCCCCAAAACTTTGTTTTTTCTTACAACTTAAAGAATTGTTACATCAATTCTTATTTTAATGGATTACCTGGTTCAAATTGAGGATCAATTTTGTTGGTATCCATAACTTCTCTTCACCTGTGGAAACAAGAGAAAAAACCCTTCCCAAACTTAGCACATATCCTGGCCTACATTCAGAGCTCAGTACATCTTTGAAGTAAACAGGCTGATTTAGCTCAGCTGTTTTTTTTTTTTTTTTTTTTTTTTTTTTTAATCATCCAATGACTGTTGTTCATTTCTCATTAGCATTAATTCAAAGTTAAAGCATTATGTAGTCTATCTCTGGGGATCTTTGTTATTCTTTTCTGTTTATTTAACATATTCTTTAGAGTTCAGTTTGATCTCTCTATGACTGCTTGCCCTGTAGGATTATGTGGTATTTCTGTAATAAACTTTATGAACAAAAACTGTTTCATTTTACTAGAGACATATGCCAGAGCATTGTCAGTCTTAATTTGTACAGGTATTCCCATGATGATCATAACTTCTAACAAATGTGTGAACTCAAAGCAGTTTCCCTTTGAAATACTGAAAATGTATCTCTTGTATGATGTACATATCTTAATTTTTCCAAATTCTGTAAAATAAAATACATCCATCTGCCAGATTTCATTTCTATATATACCTTTTAGGATTACTTCCTGCTGGCAATTGAGTTTAGTTATAGAAGGAATAGGTGGGACACATTCTATCATTTCTTTGGCTTGTTTTCAAGTGATAATAAAATCTTTTTTTAATCTTTTGCTATTGATGTGATGCTTTTTATGAAACTCTGAGGCCTTTAGCACATTTCCCATTAATAGTTTATTAATTTCATCATTACCTTGTGCAAAATGACCTGGCAGACCTGTATGGGGTCAAAAGTGTGTTATACTGAAGGGGTGATTTCTAGTCCTGATCATTTCTTGTAACAGAATAAATAATGAAGGTAATTCTAGCTCATTCTTAATAAAATCCACAGTTTCAAAGTGTAAAACAACTCTTTCTGCATAGTGAGAGTCAGTGACTAGGTTAAGAGGTTCAATAAGATCCATTAATAGCATCATGCAGTGTGGACTCATCATGAACATGAGGATCCTTGTTTAGGTCCTTTGGGCTCCTATTGCTCTGGTGTCCAGGTGAAAAATAAAAACAGAAAAAATAGGAATTTGTGTGTTACACTGAGATTTTAAATAATTTGGCATAGAAGGTGCTAGTTACTAAACTCTTGTTCTCTGGGAGAACAGCAAGAACTCTTAACTGCTACGCCATCTATCAAGTCCCAGAGATATTTTTTTCCACTATAAAATTATGATACTAAATTTGGTTTACTGAGTGAGCTCCTGAGATGCCTCAACTATTAAAAGTTATTTCCATCAAGGAAAACAACTTGACATGTTCTCTGAACTTTGTACTACTTTGTCTTTATTGCAGCTTTCCAGAAGTGATGCTGTGATGACACAAACTCCAATCTCCCTGCCCTTGGAAATGAAACCTCCACCTCTTGAAGGTCTAGACAGAGCCTCGCACTAAGTAGTAAAAACACATATTTAAAATGGTACCTCCCAAAGTCAGCCCAGTCCCAAGTTCCTCATATACAAGTTTTCCAATCAATATCTGGGGTTTAAGACAGATTCAGTTACATTTAGTCAGCTACAGATTTCATATTCAAGATCAGCAGAGTGGAGTCTGGGAATTTAGGAGTATATCACTGCATAACACATCTTTATCTTACTCCCACAAGTGATGCAGGCCCCAACAAAAGCATGCTTGCTTGGAATGGTCCAGCTGCCAAATATGTTAGTTATCTTTGACAGAGATACAGCTGCAGAGAAACAAGATTATATCTTACAGCTGAGGGTCTTGAGCATAAACACCTACCTTGGCTGAGCCTCACAGGTCATCTATTTCTTGCCTCTTTAGCACAATAACAACAACATTGCATCTGCCTCAGGAGGTGCCCTCTCAGCAGGAGGAACAATGGGGGTAAAGCTGAGTGAAAACCAATTATGACACAAGGGTCTCTTTCTGCTTGTCTCACTCAAAATTAGCCAGTAATAAACACAAAAAACTGAGTCTTATTTCTATAACTGTATTCTGTACTACATAATAACTTCTTATGCCACATTTTGTTTTGACTTAAATTTCATTTTATATATAAATATCATGTATTATACTCCTTTTTATCTTCGTGTAAAGTATGTTCATTGTTTCCCTAACTTCAGACTATATTTTATTCATGAATTTTTTCTTTTCTTATGATCTTGATGAAAAAAGAGTTCTTTTTTATCTTCATGAAGCTATGGCCACTATTTTGAGTCCATGACATTTCATGTTATATGAACAGTTACTGATGGGTGGGAATATATTCATGCCGGTATTTTCTGATAATTTTGAATGTTTTTCTTTCTCTGTTCCTATTTGTTTGTGGTTTTGTGATTTTATATATTGATTATGTTTTAATATTTTACTTCTATACTTGTGAAAATTTAGTGATTTACTGCAAACCTGTTTTCAGGTAAAATTACCTTTTTTTTTTTCCAGAGAGTGTTTGATTTTCTTTAATTTCTAAAGCTTTTGGTAATTGCCTTTTTTTGACTTGTAGGGAAGTTTGCTGTTATCTCTAGCCAGAACACTAGCTACATTACCCATTTGTCTCATATGTGTAAGATCTTTGTTAAAAAAATTACTGTCAGTCCAGTAAAATTCCCTTACATGTAAATTTTATCTTTTGTAGTGTTTTTCCTTTATTGCTTCCTAGGACTTTAGCTCTTGAACAGTTTTTTCCTAGAATTATTTGAGAGGCCTGAATCTTCCATGACCTGGATGGATCTTCAGATAGAACTTCATTAATTCTGTATGCTCATTTTGATTTCCTCCTTGTAGAAAGCCCAAAATGTAATTTTATGTTAATTTAATGATGTCCCATATAGTGACTATGATTTTTTAAAATTTTAATTGCTTATTATATACTTTGAGAATTTAAAATAATGAAATGGTGATTACTTTGTTTTAATTTTACCTCCAGTTATACTCTTTCTTTAACACTATCATTCCATTATCTACAATCCCTCTCTGCTTGTATAATTTTTTGACTAAGTTACTTAATTGTCTTTGCTCACACTAATGTGAGTAGGAGCTTATCTATTAGACCATAACAGCTTCTTATCAGCTTATGGCTACAACACTGAGGATGGCACAGCGTTTTTCAGAAGTCACCAAGGACTAATAGAATGTTAGTAAAGAGTGAGAACTTGTTGGCGCCTCCTCCATTCATGATTAAATGACAGCAAGCTCAATCTTATATAAATCTGAGTGGCTTTTTACTTGCTGTGACAAAACAGCATATCTAGAACAACTTATAAATAAAAAATTGTGCTTATAATTTCATATGGTTAAAGTTAATGTTGACTAGTCAAAGCATGGTAGCAGAAACATGATATGGATGTCTTTCTGTACAGTGTGAATTACCTTTTGATAATAAATAAATTGCTTTGGCCTATACTAAAGCAGCTCAGAAGCAAGTGGGAAAGCCAAGAATACATAAAGAATAAAGAGGGTGATGTCAGAAGAGTCACTGTTACCTGTTTCCCAGAAGAGCAAGATGTAATGGAACACAGATAAAGCCACTAGCTAAGAGTAACAGAAATGGATTAACTCATAAGGGCTGGTTTATAATTAGTCTAAGCCACAATCAAAACAGTTTGTGATTAATATAAGCCATGGTGTGATTATTGTATAAGCTGCCTCATGACCACAGGTGGAGATATTCTTCCATACCACAGGCATGAATGAATCAGAAACTTCTGGCTACAAAGAGCACCCAATGTGGGGCATATGTACCCATGTAAAGACTGAGAAAGCTTCAAAAGGGTTCTAGAACACATACATTGAACCAAAACAACTGCCTAGTTTTGTCTGTCTCTCAAGTGGACCATGGTATAGAGAGGCATTCAGACTTGAGATACAAAATGCCAGGTTTTCTACACACTGCCTGAGCAACAAGAACATTTTTCCAAAGTCTTACAAGATCCTGAGTACAAACACAAGCTACTTATAATAGATTTAAGGTTAATGTTCATACAGACAAAAGGGAAACAGAGTCAAGCATGGCTTCTTAGTAGCAGCATTTGCTCAGGAGGGCTCGGTTTTATGGTGGCAAGCAGAGGCAAGGCTTTTATAAAGACATGTTTCCTGACTCAGCATTACTGGCAAAATTATGTGATTCATTTAAGAGGACCTGCTGTCAAACATTTAAATGAGGTTCATGAGCAGAAGGTGGAAGTGCTTTACTTGTTGATTATGTGGACCCTAAAATTCTTCAAAGTTAGGGTGGTAAATGTGGTTCTTGCCAGTAACTTTGCCAAACAGCCATATCCAAGACTTTAATCTTAGCCATATCTTAGCAGATTAAAGGTGTAGTCAGAAACAGAAAAAAAGAGAAGTGATATATAGTAAAGACATATTTACAAACAAAATTAGCTCTAAATAGTTTGCAGTGTGTTTAAGAATATATGTAGCCTTGAAAGATATATATAAAGATATATATGCACCATGTAAAGATGGAAAATACACAGAGTCTAGATACTGTATGTAATATTGTCTTCAAATTGTTTGACTGATAAGAAAAAAGAAATATCTGCTAAAAGACATTTGATCATTGTTGCTCGATTAATACAATTTATGTATGTTGTTAATGACTTGACTTTAAAATTGAAATGAAAATATATGATACTTTGGAAAAGTGTTTTTTTTTTTTCCATTTCCACAGAAAATGAGAGCATCTGGATTTATTTTAACTTACAGAAAATAAGGTTTGATCGGGAAGACCCCCTAATATATTTCTGATGGAAAGAGATGGCCACATCAGTTTTAAGGCTTCTGACTGAAATGACTCAGCCTCAGCACCCCATAAGATTTCCACTGCCAATAATCAGCAGGAAATGGTCGAGAAAAGTCTACCCACATTCCCAAAGAAAAAGGTTATGGATGTTTACCTTAATTTAGGGTTGTTGGTTATTGGTTATAGTCAATCTCTTTCTAAAAAGGGGGGACATAAATATAATAGGATAAAAGGGTAGAGTAGATTACTAAATCTACTTTTAAAAAGCAACTACTTGTTTTAATTACTTTACACTGATATTAATTTTAGTTTATTGATACAAATATAAAGTTAATTTTGTTATGCTATATGTATATTTCTACTTTAAGATACTATTTTATGCAATTCCTTATAAATTTTACTGCATAAATAAGAAATATAGGTTAACAGTTAGTTATTTTTAATAATCAAAATTATAGTCATGTTAGTTAAGATTTTCAATATGCAAAGATATATTTTAATTACATAGGTAATCTTCTAACACTTGAAAGACCTACAGAATATGCCATTTAAAATGTTTTATGAGCTTAGACTTCTCTGGGCAATGATATATGTCTGTTGCTTGTATCAACAATCTACTACAAGAGGATGATAGGCATCAATGAAACTCCACATGAGAGTTTACTTTCTTTGTGGCAAAATTTGACCACTGGGCAAGGGTCTGTTCCTGCTTTGACTACTTGAAAATATGCTGTATAAACTGGACATACATGATCCATAGGAAAGAGACCTCTGAACTTTGCCAAAACAAGCCAAGATAAATCCTTCAGACTTCTGCTTCACAGTGATTGCCAGAATTTTACAGAACATAGGGAGAAGCAACTGACAAAATTTGCCAAAAAAGACAAAATTTTCCTTCAAATTTCCTGTTCCAGTAGTAATTCTGCCAGAGAGTCGTGGCCTGTAGTTTGAAGATGTGTTTCTCAATGATCCAAAAATTTTTGAGTGACTGTCCAGGTAGATATCGCTGTCATTTCCAGATTTTAGAAAGATTCTTGCAGATTTATATAAAGAATATTTTATCCTTCTTTAGACTTTGATATAGTTGATGATTAGATAATTATAATTAGAATTGTCCTTAGTCATAATAAAATGTAAATTAGATATAAAACTTTGGACTCAAGAGTACGAGATGGATGATAGAATGATTTTTTTTTTAAATTTCACTAACTACAAAAAGACTAAATATTGTAACTGTAATTCTTTCTTGACAGATGTTTTGTTATATGTGATTTTGCTATGTTAAAACTGAAACCTTCCTTTTTGATTAGACAGAAAATGGGAAGTGATGTGAAATTTTTATGTACAATGTAAATTACCTTTGAATAATAGAAAAATTGTTTTGGCCTATGCAAAAGCAGATTAGAGACAGTCAGGAAATCAAAGCATAAATTAAAAGAGAAGTAGGGCAGTCAGGAGAGCTACCACAGATTGCCACTCAAGAGAGCAAGATGTAATGAAACACATGTTAAGCCATAGTTTAATATGAGTCTTTGTGTGCTTTTGGTTTTGTAAGTGGCATTTAGAATGCAGGTGAGAAGATTCCTTCAGACCATAGGACTGGATGGGTCAGAAACCCCTGGGTGCAGAAACATCTGAGAGCTCATGTTTAAACCCACAAGTAGAATGTACAGACAGTACAAGGCAAGACAACAGGCCTTTGAAACTTCAAAGCTATTCACATGATACACCTCTTCCAAAAATGCCACTACTCCTAATCATTTCCATCTAGTTTAATCTATGGGGATCAAGAATTCAAACATATCAGTACCTGAAGGCTCTTTCATTCAAACTACTATACATGAATATTAGTAAATCAGAAATACAAATGTATGTGATAAAGAATATTCTCCATAATTGTCCCTTAGTTTGAAGGATAAAATAATGAAATTTATTTTTGCTAATTCATCTTTTATGAAACTACAGTACATAAAATTGTGATAGAGAATTATGACTCATAATTTGCTTAAATTTAAAATAAAGATTTAGTCTGGAAGCACATAAGTAATAAAATAAACTTCCTTGAGAAAAAGTTAGTATAATCTGAATTAAAAACAGAGAAAATAATCTTTGATTTGTAGAATCTTTCGTTGCCGTAGAGATTTAGTCATCACTATTTAAAGTGCCCACACAATAGATATATATTCAGAGTATCAGTAGGCACCTGTTTGGAAAAAAATGACTCTGTAATTTTAATTTTATTAGAAGTCATGACTATTATTGGAATAACTGAGCAGATTAAGACTGACAATGTCTCATTGTATGTCTGTACTAAAATAAAAGATTCTTATATATTACAACAAAATGTATATTACAGCCACACCACATAATAGTACTCAACAAGCAGTAATAGATAAAATTAATGACACTTTAAAAAATATAGGGGAAATAAACCCCCACAGATAGATTACAAAACGTTTTAACTCTAAACTATTTTTATATTCTTTTTAATTTTTTAAAAAAATTAACATAACTTTTATTGATGCATTGTGTTACAATGTGGTTTCTTGGTCCCAGGCAGCCCGAATCCCAGACCCACAGACCTGCTGCACCAGACCCCTTAGCTGCCAACCTCAGCTGATCAGGCCCCCAGAAATTACTCAGACCCTTATATTAACTTCATGCTGTTTGGTCTATGGCTTTAGGCACATTGCTTGCTAGTTCTTACATCTTAAATCAACCCATTTCTATTAAGCTGTTTGCCACATGGCCTGTGGCTCACCTGTGTTCCTTACATGTTGCTCCTTTGGCCTTCTGGCTTGGTCTGTCTGACTCCACCCTGCTCTTCCTACCTATTCTGATTCCCCCTCCTACATTTTCGATGGTGTCTATCATGGGCAAAAACAGATCCTTTATTTAAAGATTGCTATTCACAGCATACAGAAAGACATTCCCATATCAGCGTTGGAATTTTCAGATTATGCTCTGAAATCTGACTCATATCCCAGTCTCTTGATAATTCCCTCTCATCCCTGTACTATGTCCCCCCAATTAACTAAAAACAAAGCAAAACGTTAAAAAAATCACCATCATCTTCCAAACACTTCTTTATTCTTGAACGTGGCACCATTAGTCATTTTTGTCACTCACTATACCACTTTTACCAAATCAGCCCTACCCACAAAATCTTCATTGCAATGAGTCTATGGTCTGGCTCAAGTCCTCTTGTATATCCTGCTGTTTCCCAAAGTTATGAAGAGCTTTCAGTTTCTGTTCTGCAGAACCAGTTCCTTGGAGCAATCCAGAAGGTCATAGTTAGGGCACCTGTCCAACCCAAGGCCCAAGATGTAAGTTTGTGTGGTAGTTAAGGTGGTCAGTCTAGACAAGAATATCCCCTCAGGAGAAGGTCAGAGCCAGCTCTCCTAGACCTATGCCATCAGGGTCAGCAAAGGAGAAAGGAATGACAGCTATGAAGAGACATTGGGTAGTAGAAAAACATGCTAAATTAAATAAGCCTGTATACTTTAAAGATTCATTGGTCTCAGAATAGAAAACAAGTTATGTGGTATTTTGGGAAAATGTTTTGCTTTTGTTTCCAAGGGAGAAGAAAAACTATAAATATCATCAAGAGTGATAAAATTTAGATTTGAACAGGAAAGACATCTTGATTAGAAGAGGTGATAATTCATTAATAGTAAGGCCATTCAACCTAAACTAACATATAAAACTAACAAACATTTTTAATTTTTTCAGATATAACCTGCAAAATCAAAAAAGAACTTTCAAAAGATAGGGTTGAAGCAGGACTTCATTTTCATGTTTTTAGAAAAACAAAAGCATCCCACAAGGAAACTGAAGAAAACTTTTACCAATTTTACTGAGACATCAGAAGAAGGAATAGGAGGAAGAGGAGGAGGAGGAGAAGGAGGAGGATGAGGAGGAGGAGGAGAAGGAGGAGGAGGAGAAGAAGTCATCAAATAAATTGTTCCAAAAAGAAAAGAATAAATTTGTCTATTGCATAGCACACTTTCAACAGGATACAATTTGATATACTTTCCCAAATATATTTTTGCTGTTCTGTATGTACACACAAGGTTAATGGTCTATTTGTAGTCCTAATTCAATTAATAATTAAATATTATCTTGGAGTGGAAGTATTGCTCTCTTCTCCTCTAAACCTAAGCATGCTTTTTAAAGAAAGATCCAAGATCTCTTTCTCATGCCAGAAGAGCCACCTTCTATGAGACAGAAGAAAAGCCAAAATTAAGGAACTATTGTAATGCAATAATCTCATAATCTTTTGGTTTTATTTTGATTCTTTAAAACTTTTCTTAATGTATAAATACTATCCCAAAATTATATATACATTTAAATATTATATATTTAAAACTTTCTGTTGTTATATAAATGGTCAAATAGAATACTAACTAATTCTAGAAATAGGCTTTATTTAGCTTCCTGTATGTGATTTTTAGGGTTGAGTCTATAGCATGCAAATAGGAACTTAATTTATGTATGCCAGATGTATTTAGCACATTGTAGTTCTTTAACCTCTCCAAGATTTCTGCTTATGACATTTAAAGGTTTAAAATTTCTATAGTGAACTGTGACCATTCCTAGAAATTACCAATGAGGTCTCCAAGAAGATGGTGGAGTCCTGCAATAATAAATCCACCTAGAGTATGCTATCACCATTAAGATGACAAACATCACCAAAAAGTTCAACTACTCAAGATGACTTTTAGCAGTTAGGTAAGTTGGTCCAGGCTTGTAGACGACTTTAATCAAGACATTTAATAAGCTCTAAGTTTTCCCATCACATCAAGACTGAACAACTACTAGATCTCCCAGGACTTCATCAGGGTCTCAATTTTCTCAGTCTTCTAAACATACTATCACCTCAGAGAAGAGAAGGTAACATTAAGAAACAATGTCAATATTCCCAAGAGGTAAGTAGGTGGGTTTGGGTTGATTGATGTGATGTAGGATGTCTCTCTATATGCTATGAATGTAATTTATTGCCATTTGTCAATAAAGGGTCTGTTTTGGCCAATGGCAAGGCAACTAAATGGCAGGCCAGCAAAACAGACCTCCTGAGAAAATCTGTTAGCAAGAAGCAAAGAGACCTTGTTTCCTTTTTGTCTGTAAGAACAGAAATGTTAAATTTATCATATATAGCTAAAAATTGTACTAAGGCTCTTATGAGACTTCAGAAACCAAGCCTTGTTAAAGCTTATATTGTATGCTCAAATCCACTTAGCACTCTGTAGCCAGACCTACTTAAGAGACATAGCTAGAAAGCTGGTGATTTTGCTTTATTTCTGTCTTTTAGAACCTTTTGTAAGCTTTCTCAGGCTTTATGTGAAGGTATGTGCCCCATATTGGAATGCCATTTGTAGTAAGAAGTTTCTCTGTCCTGCCTGGATGGTCCTGCAGCCACTTAGTCCCAAAGAAACATAGAGATGTTTATAATTATAAGGTGTTTGGTCTATGTCTCTGGTTTGTTACTTGTTAACTCTTATGTTTTAAGTTAAGCCATACTTCTATTTATATTTAGTCACGTGGCTTGATATCTTTTGGATTAGAGCAGCATTCTAATCCCACTTCCTCTGTGCCTCATTCTGCTCTTTGACTTTCCAGAATTCTCCTAGTCTAGTTGCCCCACATATACTTCCTCTCTAGCTAGCTGACCAATAAGCATTTTATTAAACCAATAGGAGTGAGAAATACAATGTACAAAAACATAGTCCCTCAACAGAAACATCCCTTTCTGAGAATCTTCTGTCCATTAAATGTTGCTGACAAAATTAGATTTATTACTTTTAGGGTGTGGCCACTGGTAGTTTTTCCATAATCCATTGTTGATGCCTACACCCATGAACACGTGGAATATGTTAAGTGTACTTAGTGAAATACCAAAAAACAATACAAAACCCCAAAAGAAGACATAACATTTGGGGGGCTAAGTATTAGGAAAACAAATGGAGTCAGAAATGGGAGAATAAATATGTTTTATTGTATACATGTATGAGCTTATCATAGAAAAAACCTTTCAGACCAGACTTGAACATGTATCAAAGAAAAGAAAAGTAAAACTTTCAGACCAGATTAGATATCAGGTGATACCCTACTGATACATGTGTGATGCTGCCTCTCTCCATGTCCCAAAGTCACAACATGTGGTAAAACATATTATCTACAGCAATCTATAGACACATACTATTACCTTTTTACATATTAAATGCAAATTTTGTAATTGTATAGATTTCTAGAAGGAAATGGTCTCTAGACTGAGCACATAATTTTCAACTAAAGCCTTAGGAATTGAGTCTAATTGATATTTTGTATAAATTTCTCCAGTTCTAATATGGAACAAACGGTATTAACAACTTTTCACTTAGAAGAAGTTTATAGATTGTTTTGTCAGCCCATTTAAGTTCTCTAACAAAATGGCGAAAATTCTGGCATCTAACCAAGATGTGACTAAGTAATTTCTTATGATGGGAATTATATATATATATATATATGTTCATTCCTTCTTTTTCAGTATTTAATATTACTTCCTTTATAAAGTCATTTGTTATGTAGAAATGAGGATTACCTGTGTCTTCAGTTATCTTTAATGAATTCCCAAATCTGACAATACTGAAACAAACAAACAAGATCACATAGGGTTAGAGAGGAAGACACTATGCTGAAAAATATAATCAAATACTAAGAATCTTGAGAATATTGCTTTGCTTCAAAAGTCCTTGGCCTGCTCTGGCCTTATAGACCATGTTTGTCTCCATCCATATGGATTTAAACTCTTACAGTGGAGTCCTTCTGCCTCCTGCTGTAACAAGCAGAGATTTTATCCATTTTTATAAACATAGGAGCCACCATTTGACACTTTATTCTGTTTGTTTGTATTTATTTTTTTAAGTGTCATTTTTATCTATGTATCCCATGTTCCCCCTCACTTTCCTCTTCCCAGTCCCTCCCAGTCATCCTTCAGCCTCGCCCCTCCTAATCCACCCACTCCCTTCCCGCAAAGTGCAAGCAGTCCTAAGGTAGATCAGCTCAGCTTGGCACATTCACTCCAGGCAAGTCCGAATTACTCATCCCAAAGTCAAAGCCGGGTTGATTGTTCCTCTGCAGAGAATGGGCTCCAAGATGCCAGCCTATGCACAGGAACACATCTGATCCCACGACTCAAGACTGCACATACTAATCATACCAGTCGACAGTTGCTTATGCTTGGAGGGCCTACCTTCTTTTAGATCTCCAGTGGCTATTCTTGATTCAGTGAGCCCCCGAGCTCCAGCCACCCTGCACTTTGGGAATTTTCCTCATAATCCTTATTCCCTTAATGATACATACTCTCCTCCCCAGCTCTCAGCTGGACCAGAAGCTCTGCCCAGTGCTCAGTCACGGATCTCTCTGCTTCCACCTCTATTCTTTGTTGGACGAAGGTTCTGTGATGACACTTAGGGTGGTTAATCATTTGATTACAGGGGAAGTCCTGTTTAGGCACATGCCTTGGAGACTTGGTTGGAGACTTTTCCAGGGACATCCTGTGAGTTGTTGGAAGTTTCCCTAGCATCCAGTCTCTTTCTGTCAATTTATTCTCAAGAGTCTTCATTCTGTCTATTTGTTCTTTTAAGACAGCTGTACTAACCTCATGATTTGCATATTGCTCCATAGGGAAGCCATCTCTTTGCAAGTCCAGGATAAAAACTTGTCCTGCTTTCTGCATTAACTACTAAGAGCTCCTCATATTAAGTTCTCAGAATAAAGTGCTCTGTTCTGCTCCTGGGACTGCTTGTGCTCTGTATCCCTGGTAAGGGGAGAAACAAAGATGAAGAAGGAGAAAGCATGTGGAAGAATAAATATTTCTGGGGCCGTGCTGATATGATGTATTTTCTGTTCATGCATGAGATTGCCTGTCTTTTTTTCTAGAGTGGGCTTGTGAGATTTAGAAGGTTAAGGGAGAAGCACTCGTGCTTTTGTGGCCACTCTGATAAATACAAAAACGCATGGTCCATGTGATTTCTAGAGAGTCTGTATGCTCTCTCTACATACGTGTTTTATGACAAATAATTTTAGAATATAAATATAAATCAAGAACACAATAATTGAAAAAAAGAAAAAGAAAAATTGTTTTGTACTTTATTTTGTTTGTTCATAACCTTTCATTTCTGTTTTTTTTTTTTTTTTTTTTTTCAGGATCTAGCGGAGATATTGTGATGACACAGGATATTCTCTCCAATTCTGTTAGTCTTGGACAGTCAACTTCCATTTCCTGCAGGTCTAGTAAGAGGCTTGTATATGATGATGGCAAGACTTACCTTCATTGGTTCCTACAGAGACCAGGCCAATCTCCTCAGATCTTGTTCTATTTGATGTCCTCCCTTGCCTCAGGAGTCCCTGAGCGGTTCACTAGCAGTGGGACAGAAACAGATTTTACTCTGAAAATAAGTAGAGTAGAAGCTGAGGATGTGGGTGTTTATTACTGTTTTCAAAATGTAGAGTATCCTCCCACAGTGACACAGGCCCAAAGAAAACTTCCCTGTCAGAGGTGATAAAGTTGCATCAAAGTTTCTTGGTTTTGGTGGAATATCCTGCAGTCACCATGGCTGAATGTGTACTTAAAAACTGTTTGCCTCTAACTTTGAGGCAAATTGAAATTTGCCTATTGAAATTCAGCTACTGAAAATATTGTTTCCTGATATTAGCCATTCTGGAACCTGTAGGGTGTTTTGATTTGCATTACTCCGATGAATAAAGATATTGAGCAATTTTTTATTTGCCTTTGAACCATTTATAATTTTACCATTGAAAATTCAGAATTAGTACTGAACTCAATTTTTAATTGGGTTATTTCAGTTTAGGGGCTCTAGTTTTTTGAGTTCTCATACATTTTAGAAATTAGTCCTCTGACAAATGTAGGGTTGGTAGAGATCTTTTCTCATTCTGTTTTGTCTTATTGACTGTTTCCTTTGCTTTACAGATGCTACTCCATTTCAAAAGGTCCCAGTTATTAATTGTTGCTCATGTTGTCTGCTACTGGTGTTATATTTAGGAATTGGTCACCAGTGCCAATGCATTGGAGAGTATTTCCCACTGTCTTTTCTGTCAAATTCAGTGTAGCTGAGTTTACATTGAAGTCTTTGATCCACTTGGATTTGCATGTTGTGTAGGTGATAGCTATGGATTTATTTGCCTTCTCATATTACAATGCAGTTATGACAACATCATTTGTTAAAGATACTATCTTTTTCCCATTGAATATTTTTGGCCTCTTTGCCAAAAATTGGGTGTTCATAAGTGTGTGGGTTAATGTTGGGATCTTTGATTTGATTTCATTGATCCATAAGTCTGTTTTTTGTCAGTAACAGGCTGTGTTTATTACTGTAACTCTATAATATGGCTTGAAGTCAGGGATGGTGATACCTCCTGAAGTTCTTTTACTAAGCAGGATTGTTTTAGCAATTCTGGGTTTTCTGTTATTCCATATGAAGTTGAGTATTAGTCTTTTAAGGTCTGTAAAAAATGTATTGAAATTTTGATGGTTATTCAATTGAATGTGTAGATTGCTTTTGGTAAAATTGCCATTTTAGTATGTTAATTCTACCTATGCAGGAGCATAGGAAATCTTTCTGTTTCCTGATACTCTCTTCAAATTCTTTCTTTAATGATTTAAAGTTTTTGTCAATCAGGTCAGCTTCTTCTTTGGTTAAAGTTACACCAAGATTTTTATTGCTATTTTCAGGTATTATAAAAGGTGATGTTTCCCTTATTTCTTTCCAGCTATTTTATCCTTATTATAAATGAGGGATTTTGATTTTTTTTTTTAGTTAATCTTGCAATTTGCTATACTGCTGAAGGTGTTTATCAGTTGGAAAAATTCCCTGGTAGAATTTTGGGACACGGACACACACACACACACACACACACACACACACACACACACACACACTCACACACTCACACACACACACACACACACACACACTCACACACTCACACACTCACACACACACACTCACACACACATACACACACACACACACACACACACACACACACACACACACACACACACACACACACACTTCTATCATCTGTGGATAGAGACAGATTGTATTCTTCCTTACAATTTGTATGCCCTTAATCTCCTTTTGTACCCTTACTGCTTTAAGTAAAACTTTGAGAACCATATTGAATGGACAAAGAAAGAGGACAGTCTTGTTCTTGATTTTAGTGGATTGCATTGAGCTTTTCTCTATTTAGTTTGATGTAGGCTATCAGCATTCTGTATACTGCATTTATTATATTTAGGTATTTTCCCTGTTTTTCTGATTTCTTCAGGACTTTTATCATGAAGGAGGGTTGGATTTTGTAAAAGGCTTTTTAAGCATCTATTGAGATAATAATGTGATTTTTTTCTTTCAGTTTGTTTATGTGATGGATAGCATTCACAGTTTTTTGTATGTTGAAACATTCCTGCTTTTCTTATGAAGCTTACTTGATCATGGTGGATGATTTTTTTTTTTTTTGAGAGGCTGGTGGATTGTCTTGCCAGAATTGTATTGAGTATTTTGTCTCTATGTTCATGTGGGAGATTGGTTTGTAATTCTCTCTCTTGTTGCACCTTGTAGTAGCTTTTCTAGCAGGGTGATTTTGGTTCCTTCAGGTTCTAGTGTATGGAAGAGTTTTGAAGAGTATTGGTATTAGTTCTTCTTTGAATGTCTGGTAGAAATCTGTGCTGAAACCATGTGGTCCTGGGCTTTTTTACTTTGAATTCTTGTTAAAACAGCTTCAATTTCTTTTTGGGTTATATGTCTGTTTAAGTCATCTGTTTGAACTTGATTTAAATTTGGAAAGTTGTACCTGTCGAGAAAGCTGTCTAATTCTTTTAGTTTTACCATTTTTGTGGAGTGTAGATTTTTAAAGTATGACCTGATAATTCTCCAGATTTCCTGTGTGTATCTTGTTATGTTCTACTTTTTATTTCAGATTCTGCTAATTTGAATATTGTTTCTGTCTACTTTATGGTTAGTTTGGATAAGACTTTATCTATTTTTTTTTTTACTTCCCAAAGAACCAACTCTTTGATTCATTGATTCCTAGTAACTTTCTCTTTGTTTCTATTTTATTGATTTTTTTCCAGATGTTTAATTTTTTCCTGCCATCTACTCCTTCTAGGTGAGTTTGCTTCTAGTTGTTCTAAAGACTTCAGCTGTGTTGTTAGTTCTCTTGTCTAAGATTTAAGCCAATGTTGGAGAGGATGAAGAGCAAGGGAAATACTCCTCCATTGTTAGTAGGAGTGTAAACTTGTGCAGCCACTCTGGAATACAATATGGCAGTTCCTAAGAAAACTTGGAATCAATCTCTCCAAGGATCCAGCAATACCATTATTCACCATATACCCAAAGGATGCACATTCATACCCCAAAGGCATTATCTTTACCCTGGTTATAGCAAAATTATTTGGGATAGCAAGAACCTGGTAACAACATAGATACTCCTCAACTGATATAATAATGCAATGAAATTTACACAGAAGTCTAAAATAAAGACATCCTAAAATTTGCAAGCAAATGGATGGATTTGGAGAATATCCTACTGAGTGAGATAACACAAGAACAAAAATATATGTATGTGATGTACTCACTCATAAATGGATTTTAGTAAAAAATCTAAAAACCACAACCCCTGAACATCTTCGAGTTAGAAAGAACATAAATCAGACATTCAGGGATTCCTTAGTAAGAGAAAATAAGGAAGATCACCTTAGCAAACTGAGATCATAACAGGGGCCCAACAAAGATGTGGTGGAAATAATCATGAGAAAGGAGGTTATTGAATGAACAAAGCAACAAAAAAGGACAAAATAAAGAGATGGATATCTTGTCAGAGGAACCCTATTTGGGCCTTGAAAGAGACAGATTTCTCGGGGAAACTCTAAGAACTCACAGGATGGCCCTGGCTAGGTTTTCAAGGAATAGCGAATTGGGTGACTACAAAGGACTTCCCCTATAATCAAATGAATAACCATCCTGTCAGCACAGAAACTACATCCAACAGTGAATGGAGGTAGAGGCAGAGATCCATCACTGAGTACTGGGCTGAGCTGCTTGTCCAGCTGAGAGGTGGGAGGGAAGACAGTCATTATGAGAAATGGGATAGGGATTATGGGGAGGAGTCCCACAGAGATAGCTGGCTGTAGTTCTTAAGAGCTAACTAAATCAAGAATAACCACTAAGAAACCATCTGGTAAAAGGGTGATGTTTCCAAGTTTGTGCAACTGTTGATTGGTATGGGTAGTATGTGTAGTCTCTAGGAGTGAGATCAGACTGTGTTCCTGTGTGTGTGTTGTCATCTTGGAGCCTATTCCCTGCAAAGGAGAGCCTAACCCAGTCTTAATATTAGGATGAGTAAATCAGACTTCCCTGGATTGCATGCTCCATGCTGTACTAACACACCTTGGGACATCTTGACACTTTTGAGTATGGGATCAGGGTATGAGGGTATGCTGAATGCTTATGGGAGAGATTGTAGGAGGGAAGCAATGGTGGGTAGGAGGATACATCGAAAAATATGTTTTGAAAATAATTAAAAAATTATGATACCATGTTGAAATCAGGATAGATTAAATTTTCTTTTCCAAGTGAATTTGAGAATTGTAGAACTGATACTACATCTTTGTTACTGCTTTTAGATTTTTAATCTGACAGACTTGCATCTTTAGGCCCTCAGTCAAAATAAGCTCTTTGATCAAAATCTCAGATATTAAAATGCATGCATTTACAACTAAGAAAAAACAGAAAATATTGTTTCCTAGGAATGGACACTTTACTGAGAATATATACTGGAAGATAGCATGGCAGCAGGCTGTCTTCAAATATCAGGTGTTACCCTGTTTTACAGGATGTGACAAGTGCCGTCATTTATGTTTGGCAGGAGACAGGACCACGTCTTGAGCAAAACCACTTCAATGTGCATATCTTTAGTCCTTCACTTCATCTTTAACCTCATTTCAAGACTGCACGTGACTCAAAATATTTCTATGAATGTACTTTTCCCGCTTTCCAAAATGATAGAATTGAATACAGTAAGTTTTTCAAAATTTTATTTTCAAGTTTTCTTATTAAGGAGATTTGTTGAATATGGGTGTCAATCCCATGCCTTCTGTCTCTGGTGCCAGACACTGGACTCTCCCTCAGTGATACAATCCAACTATGCTATTTCCCTCTGATCCCACATTATGCAACAATAGAAGATTTTTTGAGACTTTGTAGGAAGAAGTTGCTGGAAGATTCAAAATAAGAATAGCTGAGTCCTCAGAGTAAGTGGCACGTCTATACTTAAAAAGTAATTATTGTCTAAAATAAAGAATTAAATTTAGAGTCAACTTAATCAATGATACATATAACAACCTAGTCAAGAAATGAGCTGAAAAAATAAACATGTATTTCACAAAATAAAATAAAATAAACAACTTCTATTCTTAAAATTTTCTGTCACCTATTTCTATTCCTGGGCTTGGAAATGAATAATATAGCTCCCTATTATTGGTTGAGCATAGCACTAACATTATTCTCTTCTTTGATCATCTGTGAGTCTCTGTTTCAGTCACAGTCCACTGCAAAAGGAAAAAAACTATAATGAGATCTGAAGACTGAACTAACATGTGTGTCTATAGATATAAATTTGGAAGATTACTTAACACTGAGTGCATTTAGCAAAATAATAAAAGTTGATTGGTACTTGTTACTAAAATTTTGATTCTTAGGCATATTTGCATCATCAGACATATATTTCTACTAATGGGGCGAGCCTTAAGATGAAGTTTAAAAAGCTGTTGGGGAAAAAAACAACATCTGTGTCACACTTGATCTTATGATCAAATCTTGCATTCAAAGTAAGATATCACATCTTGGTAAGAATGTCCATTTTTTGACCCTCAACAGCTCATATAACACCTTTCAGTACAAGAAAAAATACCATGGTCTCCCTTCTTTCTTGTCAAAACTCCCTTGAATATTTAAAATCATTTTACAAATATGTATATGTTTATAGAAACAGCAGTTCTGCATCATATTCCAATTGGGAATGGTCTTGTTTTGCATGCAATCTCTGTGATAAACATAATAACCACAATTTATATAAAGGTTTTATTTTGAATTAATGCTTAGAATTAGTGTCAGGAGGGCAGGGTAGAGGGCATAGTGACTAGATAAAAACTGAGTACTCACTTCTTGAACTACATGTAGGAAGAAAAGAACAAAAATGAAATGGTTTGCAGATGCCCCAGTAACATACTCTTCAAGAAAGTCACCACACATGCAATAAGTACAGTGCAAGCAACTGAGAATCAAGAATTTAAACACTTGAACTTCCTGGGTACATTCTCTTTGAACTTACTACAGTAACCAAGAACACTGAAAATCACCCACATTAGTTGATAAAACTTTAGTTTTCCCCTTATCATTTCTTGAAGGGACTTATCCCAAACCTGGTTCAGGGATTTTTGTTTGACAACATACAGCTTCAGAGATGAGCATAATGCCTAGTGTAGACTAACTCTTCTAGAACTCATTTATAATAGTAAGAATATGTATGAAAAGGATCAAATAATATGTTATTTTATGACCTTTTACAAGATCCTATGAGTTTTCCTTACCCAAAGCCCTTCTTAGTACTTTCTATACATGTATTACTGCGCTTAACACAGACTATCCATTATTCTCTTTTCCTCTTTTGTGTCACTTGTGTTATCTCTCTCACTTAAGATTTTCCTTTCCCATTCCCACCTCAATAGTTTCCCAGTTTCAACAATTACTCCACATTAAGCACACAGCTCGACATACTACTAGAGACAATATATTTTTCCCCAGCTATATCCATTTTCTGGGAATTTTATAATTTCTTTTTTTCTATACAAATAAGGATTGTTTTACCAATAAAAAAAGGAAGTTATGTTGGTTGTTGGGAAACTGAATGCTACTGAAGGAAAATCATATTAATTGAAGGAACTGAATATAAGAATTACAAGTGTTACTTGGTTTCTTTCATGCATAATTATGAAACACTATATAAATACATGTAATCACATGTATGCATATAATACAAATTGGAAGTGAACCTTTCTAGAGGAGAAAACGGTTAAGTTATGGGTGTGGAATCATGGTTTTAGAGGATGCTGAGGTGAATAACTAATGATCAACGTGCTTATTAGTAAAGTTACTAATTTCATGAACAAACAGTGGGGAATAGCATAGTTGGGTTGTATCACTGAGGGAGAGTATAAGTGTCTGTCACAAGAGACAGAAGGAATGGGATTGACACCCATATTCAACAAATCTCCTACATGTAAGCACCTCAGATTTGTGTTTTGATCTACTATAGTTTTATCCAATAGAGTTATCATTTTCTACTCACAGTTATAAAGATCAAAACATATAAAGCAGGAGTATGAAACTAAGCTTCTCATCTGACTGTCAAGGCACATTTTATAGTTTCAAAGCTTGTCTCAGATGCAACTAGTCATTAAGATTATAGGCATATTTAACACAGAAAATTTAAGAGACTTCCTTCCAGTGAAACTGACCTCACTTCACCTCAACTGCACAATCACATGTCTAGAATGGTTTTCCTAACACAATAAACAATATTTTTTCCACCATGCCACATCACAGAATAAAAGGCAGTGAAGCCTGCAGGAATAGATTGGATGGTAACTACCTATTTTGATTTTTCCAAATGGAAACTGGAGAAATTTCATACTCTATATCATGAAATCAACTTCAGGCTTACAAAAATTGTCTTAGGGTTTTATTGGGGTAACTAAACACTATGACCAAGCCATTTTTATAAATGAGAACGTTTAATTGGAGTAGCTTGCTTACACTTTTAGAGGTTTGGTTCATTAATAGTTCATGGTAGGGAATATGAGAGACCTCAAAGCCTGTCTACACAGTGGCACAGTACCTCCAACAAGTTCATACCCACTCTAACAAAATCACATCTCCTAATAATGACATTCCCTATGACTTTATTGGGGACAATTACACTTAAAATAACACAGAAGTCAAGGCTACAACTCTCCATATTTTCTATGCTGAGTGTGTAATCTTTTACAAGTAAAATCATTTTTGTTCTTATAACTTACATGAACCACCAAATGCAGCTTAAAAAGCAAAACAAAGCAAAGCCAACTTCAGATTTCTTGCTCAGTGAATACAGTGAAGAAACCCACAGATATGTAGGACATGAAGGGTTCATTATTCTAAAGTTAAGTTCAGTTGTCATGAGCTCAAATTAGTAGTAAGCTGAAATAGATTTTATCAATACTTGCATTATGAATTGTCAAGATGCAAAGAATTTAGATTCTTTGTGGGGGCAGAGAAAATTGAGAATTTCTGAAACTCTATGTGTTCCTCCTATCGATGTACATGTGCAGCCTCTTTGATTATGCAAATGAATGAATTTGTTGCATTGTTTAACATCGTTTAACATCCTGATCTGGATGGATTATCACTCAAAAGATAAGATTTTTTTAGAACATTTCTGTGATTTTGTATAACAAATGCCTGTGAACAAATATATTATGGGATATAGCCTCCATTATAGAACATACTGTATTGATCCACTGAATGGTAGTAGTACTATGAACACCATGTATCACCTTTTTTCTCCAATAACTTCCAAGCACTAGTGATATTTCTGCCAATAGTTTTGTATTTTCTGGAATATCTTATAATTTAAATAATAAAGTAATGAAGTACTCAGGCCGGCTTCTTTCGATAATACATTATTACATTATCTCCATGAATTTTCAGAAATCAACCTAATTTCTTCTTTGACTTCAATGATATGTTATAGCTATGTATGCAACAGATTATTTATCCATTCTATCTAAAAGGAAATTATGTCTAATTCCAGTCTTTGACAGTTACTAATAAAACTTCAAAAAACACTCCTTGTTTATTTTTGTGTATACATAAGGCTTTATATTTTTTTGATAAACAGAAACGTTGCAGGATGGCTGGGTAAAAATATGCTTTACATTGTAACAAACCACCAGACTGTCATTTAAAGGTGTCTCACCATTTGATAACTACAGGTTTTCCCAAATGCATTTATTTCCTCTTTTTGTTTTGTCATTTCTCTGTGTTTTCTACATATTCAAAGACACATGGCCATTTATTTCTTGCTCTTTTATTTGCTCCAGCACCATATAATATATCGTAAGTGTGAGATTAATGGGGATATTATGGGAGGATATAATTTACATATTCTGTTTTATAAAGTACAATTTCAGGATAGTATACCGTATTCTAAAATTATGTAATTATATCATATTTTAATAAATATGTAAAATGAATAAAATTATTGTTCAGATTCATTGTTGGGTTGAAGAGCCCCTTGAATATTTCAACAGTAGTTCTTACTACAGAGATTTGAAAGCATCTTTGTCTCTTGTCTTTCACAGATAAATATGTGACATTTTTAAAAGTTTGTCTCATAAAACTTTTTTTCATAGATCATCAGGTTGGTGTTTACTAAATCACTTCAAAACCCCAGGCTCACTAAAGTTTTCTTACACTATGTATTAATACGCTCGAGTTTCAAGTTGATATTCAGCTTCATGATCACTATCCGTTATTTATATGAGGGCTGAATTACTTGTGTCCAATTGGAGTGGTTTATAGGTATCCACATGTCCTGTCGTTTGTTGCAGGAACTTCAATTTGTTTATTGTCTTGCTTTTCACTAATTTGTGGTCTCTCAGTACTGTTATTTGATCCCTACACGTTAGAAAAAGGGTAATCATGAATAAAATTGCTAACAGAGGAAATATGACTTCATCAGTCACTATATAATATGTAACCAACACTTGTATACAGGCAAGTAATTATTGTATGGTCATTTACTTAATTAATAACAGTATCCACATTTATTCATAAAATCTGGAAGACAAATGCATCAATGTTATGTTCATGCTTAACAGTCAATGATAATTGAAAAATTAAAATAACATTAAAAATACAGGGAGAGCTGCATGCCAGAGATAAGGAATGCATTTACACTTATGCCTAGGGATGTAGTATTTCCCAAAAGTAGAAAACAAAACAAAACCTTAAAGTAAGAATTAATGATGAAGTATCTCTAATGGATATCCATTAATGACACAAAGACTGAAGGAAGGATATACTTTATAAAATAAACAGGCTTCATTTTTATATCTTCAATGAGAGCTACAGAATATACTGCTTTGTATCTGGCCAAGAAAAAATGGAAATATATGTTTATTAACGATACGATACAAACACATTCATAGTGTGTTTATTAATAACTTCTCAAAGTACAACTTATTCATATAGAAGATTAAGTATTTTCATTAATAGAAGATTCAGAAATAGATATTCTATTTACTTATGCACAGAGATGGATGTACATTTAAACGGTTGTACTCTAAAAATAAACTTAACTCACTAAAAGATATGCTGTATGATTTCATTCAAATGACAATGGAGTAAAAAATAATAAATATACTACACAGACAGCAAGTTTAGCTTGTTTGAAATGAAAACCTAAAGGATTTAATTTAAAAGAATATTTTCATGTTATAAAATGAAGTAATATGTTTATATATGTTATGAATCTTACTTCTATGTGTGCATCACTTTATGAAAATACAGTATGTGTGGTAGTGCTTATTGTATACATTTATTTTTAAGCAAACTGCTGTGAGTCACTTTCATTATTGTAGTACTGAATAGGAGTACAGTCAATAATTTGAAGAGAGTGTTGAATAATATGCTTCCATCTTATAAAGCACACTAGAGCCTATGAGTAAAATGCTCTTGGAGTTCATTTCATCTCTTTGGATAATTATCTGTGTGTTTTAACTACATTCTCATAGACTCTGCGTTGCAATTGTGTGTTTCCAGAGAGAATTTAAGTAAACTTCAAATTAGACAAGAAGACTACTTTGTTAATCCATATTTACAACTGATTCAAACTGCATTGTCAATTTTTCAGCATCTTGCTAGTCTCCCATCAGTCATCACATTTTGTTTTATTAATTGCACTCCTCATAAGGAAGAAGATTGTTTTGAATCATTCTTGAAATTTAAGAACCCCTCAGAACTGTATACTGCTATTTAGAACACAGTATTTACATATAACCCCTCCCACAAGGAGGGCATTGTCCTTCTGGCGTGAGTTAAAAGTCCAACTGTGCTCTTGCCTTCACTGATAATTTTTCTTATATCATCTTCTCAAAATGATGTGTCCTGTCCAGTCCCTCTTTCTGCTAATGTTCCGGATTCTGGGTAAGATTATATGGAGAGGAAAACAGAGAATGGGAACAGGGGGTGAGCTGTGGTTTCTGTGTCCTGTCGATGTGTGATGAAGCAGGTTCTGTACTGCAAGATGAACATGTGAGATTTAGTTAGGTGACAATGGGAAATTAGAGGCAGGAGCTATGCTGAAATGAAGATTCTGACTTAGTTGGGATCAGACGGTCTAGATTATAAATTATACCACTCAGCCCCTAATTACTCTTTCTGAAATAATAATCTGATATATATAGAAAAGAAAAACACAAAACATACCAGTATCTGGACTTGAGATGAATAACAAGAATTTACAATGATTGCTCAGAAAATTTGCACATGACTTTGTACTTTTCTATTATAATTGCAGGAACCAGTGGTGATGTTGTGATGACCCAGACTCCACTGTCTTTGTCAGCTTCCATTGGGCAATCAGTCTCCATCTCTTGCCAGTCAAGTCAGAGCCTCTTACATAGTAATGGAAAAACCTATTTGAGTTGGCTCCTACAGAGGCCAGGCCAGTCTCCAAAACGTCTTATATACCAGGTGTCTAACCTAGATTCTGGAGTGCCTGATAGATTCAGTGGCAGTGGGTCAGGAACAGATTTCACACTCAAAATCAACAGAGTGCAGCCTGAGGATTTGGGAGTTTATTACTGCTTACAATATATACACGTTCCTCACACAGTGATACAGACCGTAGCAAAAACCTCCTTGGAGAGGCCCAGCTGTGATGGGCTGTTTGATTTGAGAGGAACAGTTCACTTCACATTACAGTGAGATGCAGGCACAAAGAATCCTGTGTAAGTGTTTCCAAATGAGAACTCTGGATGACTTATCTGGCTGGATGTCATATATATATATATATATATATATATATATATAATATTTATATATATAATCTCCATGATTTTTCAGAAATCAATCTAATTACTTTTTTGCCTTCGATGATATGGTATATCTATATATGCTACAGATTATTAATCCATTACATCTAAAAAGAAATTATATTTAATTCCTGCCTTTGAGAGTTACTCATAATGCTTCAATAAACACTCCTTGTTTACTTTTGTGTAGATATGAGGTTTTATATTCTTTAGGTAAACACAAAAGTTACAGGATGGCTGAGAAAATATGCTTTATATTGTATCAAACCACCAGACTGTCATTTAAAGGTGTCTCACCATTTGAAAACTATAGGTTTTCCCCAGTGCATTAATTTCCTCATTTTGTTCTGTTGTTTCTCTGTATTTTCTACATATCAAAGACACATGGCAGATCATTTCTTGCTTTATTTCCTTGTTCCAACACCATATATATGCATATGTTTTCTCAAAGAGATTGTGTTTGGTAATAGTGTCAGTTTTATTATATTGATCCTACCTATCCAAGAGTCTGAGAAATCTATTCAGTTTATAATATGTTCTTCAATATTTTTAATGACTTAAAATTCTTGTTATACAGATTATTCACTTTTATGGTTAGAGTTATCCCAAGGTATTTTACATTATTTGTGGCTACTCTGAAGGGTGATATTATCCTGATTTCTTTTTCATCTGTTTTGTCATTTGTATATAAGAGGGATGCTGATTGTATTGAGTTAATCTTGTATCCTGCTATATTTCTGATGGTCGTTATCAGATGTAGGTGTTTACCAGTACAATTTTGAAAGTAACTTCTGTATAAAACTATGTCTCTGCTGTTAGTGATATTTTTACTTATATTTTTCCAATTTGTATCTTTCTTGATCTCCTTTTGTTATATTATTTATCTAGCTAAATCTTTGAAAACTATTTTGGATATGGTAAGAGTCAATAGCTTTGACTTTTTCTTGATTTTAGTGAATTATTAAAATTTCACTTCATTTAGCTTGATGTTTGTGGCGGGATTAAGGTGTCAGCTGATAAGGTCAGAAGACACTTCCGGGACCCTGGAGAGGGTGTGGCCAAGCCGATTGATAAGTGGCTGCTGGGACACGAGGAGCTCTCTTCCTGGTTCCTGGCTGCTGGCTGCTGGACAGACAGAAACGGAATTCATCGTGCTTCCATCGTGCTTTCATGGCTCATCCATCGTTTGGATCCGCCAGTCCTTGTTCAGGTGCCACCATAAGCTGTTACTAATATTGTGAGTGTTAATTTATATTCTAATAAATATTAATTTTGGACTGGTGCCTTGAAAGTAAAACTCCAACTACATCTGGTGCCCAACGTCCTCGGCCCTGTGCCCTAAGCTGTAAGAAGCCAGGGGACATACAGACTGTTCACTTGGGCTTAAAGCTCCCTCTTGCTAGCCGGGCGCGGTTTCCAGCCAGCTGATCCAGTGTGTAGGGGGGGGTTTTCGGTTCATTGCCTGGGTGCGAGATTCCAGCGCAAGATGCAAGATCAGCTCAGTGCGCAGACACGAGACTTCAGTTCAGTGCGCAGAAGCTAGACTTCAGATCAGTGTGCAGACGCGAGACTTCAGTTCAGTGTGCAGAAGCTAAACTTCAGATCAGTGCGCAGATGCTGGACTTCAGATCAGTGCGCAGGACCGGTTTTCAACTCGCCGGCCTACTACAGCACTTGGCTCTGCTTTCAACCCACTGCAGCACTCGGTTTTCAGCCCGCAGCTTTCTGCTGCTGAGAGTCTTTGCATCTACCATACAGTGGGTAGGAAATTGAACAATACTGTGACACCTGTGTACTAAACAGCATAATTACATCTGAATTGACACAATAGGCTCTATGTAAATTATGAAAACAAGAAACTTGTTGACTACATTAATGATGAGAACAAGAAAATCATTAATTATGTTAATGATGGGGATTGAAAAATTGCTGACTCAGTGAGGTCTTTGGAAGGACTGCTTCATCAGGACACTCAAGCTCTAGAAAAATCAATAGTATCTAAACTTCAAGAATGGAAACCAGTAGTATCCAAAATCCAGGAATGGGAACCCGTAATATCCAAAATTCAAGAATGGGAGGATGGCATTGCAATACTGGAAAAGGGTAGTGATGCATCTTATGCTCAGAACAGTTCAGGTCAACCCCCAATGGGATATTATGGTACTGGAGGAACTCTACCCAAAGTGGTAAACATAACAGGGCTACCCCCTTCCACACCACTATTGTTCCCAGCTGCTATTCAGACAAAGATAACACCTGATGGATCCTCAGAATATGTAGAGTATAGCTATGAGCCAGTACATATGAGAGACATCAAGGATTTTAAAGAGGCAATATCAATGCATGGTATACACTCTACTTATGTGAAGCAGCTTCTAAATTCATGGTCAGCAAAAAATCGGATTCTACCAACTGACTGGATGCAGCTAACAGCTGCTGTCTTGGACCAAAGTCAGAATTTACAGTGGAGAGGCTGGTTTAGAGAGGAGGCCAAGACCTTGGAACAACAAGGAAAAATTAGGGGTTTCTTTGCTTCTCAGGACCAAATCCTTGGTGAAGGCATGTTTGCTGATGTGAGGACTCAATCTACTTATGATGAGCATACTTTATTGCTATGCCGTACTGCTGCACTGAATGCTTGGGAAAAGATTTTGGACCCAGGTCAAAAAATTGAGCATTATACTAAGGTCAAACAAGGCTTAAACGAGCCTTATACCGACTTTATACAGAGGCTCACCACAGCTGTTCATAGAGCAATATCAGATCCAGAAGTTAGGAAGCAATTAATACTTTCTCTGGCCTTTGATAATGCTAATACAGAATGTAGAAGAATACTTATGCCTTTAAAGATCAGAGCTGCACCGATAGAAGAATGGATTCAATATGTAATAAATGCTGAATGTCTCCATGGCAATGAGGAGAATTGGGTAGGCCAAGCTGTTGCTAATGTTAGGGTGAGGAACCAAGACATCACTTGCTTCAACTGTGGTAAACAAGGCCATATAAGACGGAACTGTGCACAAGGTATTCTTGGAAAAAATACCCGATCTAGGTTTAATTCGAACAGAAGGCCATTGCCTTCTGGATTATGCAGAAGGTGTGGCAAGGGACGGCATTGGACCAATGAATGTAGATCTACCAGGGATAAAGAAGGCAACCCTCTACCATCGGGAAACGCCTTTCGGGGCTTCCCCCGGGAAGCCCCCAAAAATCAGACTCCAAATTCAAGGATGGTGGGATCATATCCGGTCATAGGAGAAGACCAGCATTCTCAGGACGAATAGAGCATCCAAAACCTGATCTAGAAAACCATATGCTATTAGATAATAATATAAATTCAAAAGAAAACTCAGAAATTCCAAAAAGAATCACAAAACGAATATTTTGGCAGACTTCAATAAATGAACAAAGACCAAAATGGGGGATACGGATAGATAATATTTATATCCAGGGTTTAGTCGACACAGGGGCTGATGTTTCGATCATAACCCCCCAATCATGGCACCCCAGATGGCCTTTACAGGCAGTAGATATCCAGTTTCTGGGTATTGGAACAATATCGCAAGTAAAACAGAGTGTGAGATGGCTTGAATGCATAGGACCAGAAGGTCAGAAAGGATGGTTGAAGCCATATATGGCTGATATAGCAGTGAATCTGTGGGGTCGCGACCTTCTAATGCAATGGAATACCCAGATTAATATCCCTCCTCGTTCTGATATCAACCGGAGACTCAATTATGTTTCCAGAAATGACGCTCTAAGGTACTATGGAAAAAATTTACCAGCCATTCAGGTTGTACAAAAGAATTGCCCAATAACCACAGAACCTCAAAGGACACTCACAGAATTGCCTTTGAAATGGTTAACAGAAAAGCCTATTTGGGTTCAACAATGGCCTTTGACAAGAGAAAAACTTCAGGCTTTGGAACAGTTGGTACAGGAGCAGTTACAGGCTCAGCATATCGAAGAATCAACCAGTCCATGGAATTCTCCTGTTTTTGTTGTCAAGAAAAAATCTGGAAAATGGAGGATGGTAACGCATTTAAGAGCAATTAATAAGGTGATTCAACCTATGGGCTCCTTACAATCTGGTATTCCCCTGCCTTCTCTGCTACCTAAAGGATGGCCTATTGCAGTTATTGATTTGAAGGATTGTTTTTTTTACCATACCTTTACAGGAACAGGACAAAGAGAAATTCGCTTTTACAGTGCCTACTCTTAATAATTCAGGGCCAGCTAAGAGGTACCAATGGAGAGTCCTTCCCCAAGGAATGTTGAATAGTCCCACCTTATGCCAATATTTTGTACAACAACCACTAGAAATACTGCACAAGCGCTTCCCTCAATCTATCATTTACCATTATATGGATGATATTTTGCTGGCAGACCCAAACCCAAAGACATTAGAAACATTGTTTGAAGAACTAAAGAAAATATTACAAATTGCTCCGGAAAAAGTACAGAGGGGAGATTATATCAATTATTTAGGATATAAAATAGGTTTACAAAAAATTAGGCCACAAAAGGTAAAATTAAATAGAGATAAATTGAAGACTCTTAACGATTTTCAAAAGTTACTAGGAGATATTGCTCATATACGGCCCATGATTGGTATAAAAAACTATGAGCTAGTTAATTTGTTCAAGACTTTGGATGGTGACAAGGATTTAAATAGTCCAAGAGAATTAACTGATGAGGCTGAGAAAGAATTAGAGTTGGTGGAAAAGAAACTTCAAGAAGCACATGTGGATCGTGTGGATCCAGACCTGGATTGCATACTTGTTATTTTACCCTCTAGACAATCTCCAACAGGAATATTAATACAAAGAGAAAGCATTATATTAGAATGAATATTTCTGCCACATAGGCCAAGCAAGAAGATGAAGACATATATCGAAAAAATTGCTGATCTGATTTTTAAAGGTAAATTAAGACTTCGCCAATTGACTGGAAAGGACCCTGCAGAAATTGTTGTGCCTTTGACTAATGAAGAAATTGAACGATTATGGGCAGACAGTGAACCTTGGCAAAAAGCTTGTAGTGACTTTTTAGGAGAGATTAATAATAAATATCCTCAAAACAAGAGAATTCAATTCATAAAGGAAACTAATTGGATCTTTCCTCATGTGGTACAGGATAAACCCATTTCTGGAGCCCTCACCTTTTATACTGATGCGAACAATTTAGGAAAGGCTGGCTACAAGTCTGAAGACTTAATTAAGGTGGCTCAGAGCCCTTATAACTCTGTCCAGAAGTCATAACTATATGCAATTATTATGGTGTTGTTGGATTTCACAGAGTCTCTCAATGTAATTACTGATTCTCAATATGCAGAAAGAGTTGTTTTACATATTGAAACTGCTGACTTCATTCCTGATGATTCAGAATTGACCTTACTATTCATATAACTACAGGATATCATCAGAGGTGGATACATCCTATGTACATAACACATATCAGGGCGCACACGGGTCTCCCAGGCCCTCTAGCACAGGGTAATGATGAAATAGATCAGTTGCTGATAGGAAACGTGCTAGAGGCCACAGAATTTCATGAGAAACATCATGTCAACAGCAAAGGATTAAAAAAGAGTTTTTCCATCACTTGGAATGAAGCAAACGAAATAGTAAGGAATTGCAACACTTACTCTTTCTATAACCAAACGTATTTACCTGCTGGAAGTAATCCTAAAGGTACACAGAGAAATGAGATCTGGCAAATGGATGTGTTTCACTTCCCAGAATTCAGAAAGATGAAATATGTACATCATACTATCGATACTTACTCTGGAATGCAATGGGCAACGGCTCTGAGTTCTGAAAATGCTGATGCTGTACTAACTCACCTTTTGGAAGCCATGGCCATAATTGGAATTCCCACTCAGATTAAGACTGACAATGGTCCAGCTTATGTTTCCCGAAAAATGAAGATAATTTTTGGATACTATAATATAAAGCATATTACGGGGATACCACACAATCCCACAGGACAGGCAGTTGTGGAGAGATCTCACCGCACGTTGAAAGAGATGCTTATAAACAGAAGAAAGAAATGAAAAAACCCAGGGAGAGATTGCACAGTGCCTTATTGACTTTAAATTTTCTTAACACTGATGAAAAGGGAACATCAGCTGCTGAGAGACATTGGGTGATAGAGAAATCCTCTGAGTTAAATCAACCCATCTACTTCAAAGATGTGTTGACTTCTGAGTGGAAGCCAGGATATGTGCTTCGATGGGGTAGGGGTTTTGCTTTTGTTTCAACAGGCAAAGAAAAGATATGGGTACCGACAAAACTAATAAAAGTCTGCTTTGTAAAGGAGTCCCTTCCTGAGGAGGAGAAGTAATTGCTCACCCCTGATATGACAAATGGATACAAGGTAAGGAAAACACATTTAACAAACCTGGGGCAGGGTCTCAGTTTTGTCTTTACAGGAAAACGGATACAACTGTTTTTAAGACTAATTACTCACCTGCAATAGAAGACAGACTGATGATTAAGGAGTGTACATGACGGACTATGAGACCAACTAATACACATATGCACTACTGGGTAATATTTCAATATTTACTGCTTTGCATCTTGCATCTTCACCTCAAAAAAAAAGAAGGCGTGGTCCTGATTTGACTATTAATAGGGCTGGATTTGGATTGGGAAAAAGTGGCTTCCTCCCTCTATAAACCCAAGCATATTGATAAAGAAAATGTGAAGTATTCTGTCTCATATCAGAAAAGCCACTTGGTGTGAGACAGAAGGCAGAATATTTAGGGACCAATATTATTGACACTTCATCTTAAACCTCGTTTCTCTCTGTTTCTGTAACATTCAAACATCCTGTCTGTATACAATCTCCTGAAGTTATAGAAGATATTAATATCTTTTTTGAGTATCAACAATGCTTAAGTTTTCCATTGTAAATAACATTTCCTCCTATCAGCTATCTACAAAGAATCTGGAACCAAGATGGGGCCCCCAACGCAGCAACTCCTACTAGTGAAACAAGAATAAAAGAGAGAGTAAGAGACAGGTAGACAGACAGACAGAGGCAAAATTAGAAAAATCAAGAACCTGGTGCGCACCAATCAATGATTGTTTTCAGAAAATAGACTATTCAAAAATGGCTGCAAGATAGCTCTCTATGATAATCTCCAGATCACACTTCTAATTAGAATTCCAGATGGAGTTAACCACTATTCTGAGAATGGTTATAAATGTATATAGTCAGTCCATTAAGATCTAACCATTGTTTTAGCCTTTACAGGATCCCAAAGAGATGCCATCGCCCTTAAGTCAGCAGGAAGCAACCTTATGAAAGACTACGCCCCCTTTCCCAATAAGTTTTATGTTCTGAGGGTTGTGGGTAATTCTTATTCTGTTAGAATAGTTTTAAGTAAAAATTGGGTGGAGGATAGAACTATAATATAGCATTAAAGACCTCTTCTGAAGAAGAGAAGAGGGATAGATACGATAGATAAAGGTAGATTGTTCTGCCTACCTATACACCATTTTAGCTAAATGTATGGGCTAAGCTAAAGACAATTTGCATTGGCATAGGTATTTGTATATTGATACAAATGTAAAATCATTTTATATGTTTAATTGTGATAATTTGTACATTTGAACAAAATTCAATCTGGAATTGCTTTATATAACCAAAGCAACTTGTATTTCGATATAAATCTCAATCTGTAATTATTATGTGAAATTGAATCTGTAATTGCTATGTTTTATATATGCTTCTATCTCTGTTTAAAATATTTGCACATCATTGTCATGTACACTATGCAATTACTACCTTCATTTAACTATACTAGATATAATGTATGATTGCACTAGTTATGATATATGCACAAGATGTTTTATATACCTCTGTTTAGATGATATATATGTATATACATGTCTAAAATGCTGTGGCCACTTTACATGGTAATATACCCCTGGCTAATGTTTGATAGTCATACTAAAAGTCATTGTTCAGGGATTGTATACCTCTTATATAGGTATTCTAATTTTAGTACAGGGTTTAATCCTTAGGACAATAAAAACTACTGTCAACATTACTTAAGGTACCATATCCCAGTCATCTCAGATACAGGTTAGAATATCATAGATAGACAGAAATCTTCAACCATTTCATAGACCCAGAGAATATGGCATTTAACATTTGAAATTCGGCCATGAGAGGCACGACGACTCCTGGTGTCACTGTTCCTTTCCCGAGATGGTATGAGCATCGAGGATACTCCATTGGAGTTTGTCCTTTTGGCAGAGAATGGCCGGTTGAGTAAGGAACTGTCCTTACCTTGATTATTGACAGTGCACACATGGTGTCCAAGCTGGAGGAACAAGTTGATAGATGGAGACTGACGAAACCTGCCTGGACAGGATAAGACAGTCCCTCCAAAATTGCCCTGCTTGTGAGAAGACCTGTCAGATACCATAGGCCTGTTGCCAATATGCTAGATGCTCCAACGGCACACAAAACCAGAGATGATTGTCCAGGTAGCTGTTGCTGTCCTGTCCCAAATTTTGGAAGCCAGTACTTCCATATACTTCTGACTTTCTAGTGATATATCTTCCTTCTCAGGTCTTGAAGGGGTTGAAGAATAGGTATTTACAGTTACTAACTCATAATAATTCCTATTGTACATAGTCTTAGTTTAGAACCTTTTTATTTAGACAAAAGGGGGAGATGTGGCGGGATTAAGGTGTCAGCTGATAAGGTCAGAAGACACTTCCGGGACCCTGGAGAGGGTGTGGCCAAGCCGATTGATAAGTGGCTGCTGGGACACGAGGAGCTCTCTTCCTGGTTCCTGGCTGCTGGCTGCTGGACAGACAGAATCGGAATTCATCGTGCTTCCATCACACTTTCATCGCTCGTCCATCGCTTGGATCCGCCAGTCCATGTTCAGGACCACCATAAGCTGTTACTAATATTGTGAGTGTTAATTTATATTCTAATAAATATTAATTTTGGACTGGCGCCTTGAAAGTAAAACTCCGACTACAGATGTTGGCTGACATCTTGCTGTATATTGTTTTTCTATGTGTAAGGCACTCACATAATATAAAAACAGCTAAATATATCAAAATTATTAAAAATAAAATTATTCACTTTATAAACACAGATATAGACTCTAATTGCTTGTATGCCCTTTCAGTTATAAATACTATTTTGCTAACATAGGTACATCTAGAGATTTTTTTGTAAGTGTTGTTGAACACTTGGTTGAGATTCATTGCACATCAATTTGCACAGTAACAATATTAGCAAACATTGTGTTTCATATTTTTATAGCTAATATCTTAATATATTTGGTGCTATTGTTTCAGATATAAGTTGGAAGAACAAATATTTCATCTTTTGTGTATTCTGAACAATTAAAGGTATAAGTTATTACTGGAATCAATAAATACCCTGAATTTTATGTACAGTTCATGACAGTAAGGTATTTTTGCCATCATTGTTTATTTCCTCATAAATTCATCATGAATATTTACTGACTCCAGTAGAAATTATCTTTGTGACACTATAGAGAAAAATATGTTTCTTTTTAATTGCCATAATAATGGAATATGTTGATACACTTCATGCTGTTAAAATGGCCCTTGTTTTATGAAATAAGCCTAGTACATCATGATTCACCACAGGAAGAAAACATTGTGGTATAAGTGGAGGATGCAAGGGTCAGAAGAAAAGGAGGAAGAAAAAGTACTAACATAAAATTTACTTTGTTCCTTTTCTCCATATCTCAGTCATACCTTAAACACCAATCAAAGCAACATTGTAGAAAAGCCATCTGTGTTTATTACTGTGTATACATCTTTCTCTCTATAGTGCTAGCAATGGGAGGTTTAAAAGATGAGCCTTTACCCCTTGCAATGTTTCCATGTCAGTGAATATTTTCTCTCTTAATTATTTAGATATTTTTGTTTGTTTTATGTTTCTGCTTTGTCTTTCCTTATTTGAATGTTTCCTTATTTGAATGTACTCAGAATGTTTGTAGTTCTGATGAATACAGATTCAAATCTTTTCTCTCTCAAATAAACTTCATTTAGATATAACACACAAATAAAAAATTCATTTGTTTCCATCATTTACATGCTTATATGGTTTTTAGTCAGTGTACTATTGCCTGTAGATGATTGCAGAGGTCACATCATACAGTGTGTAGCTTCAATTATTCACTTTCCAAAAATGTTTTGGAGTACATTGTATGCACATTGTACATAAAATAAAAGACATAGATTCATTATAAGTAGTGCTTATTTATAAAAAGAAATGAGAAGAGACAAGAGAGCTTGCTATCTGGAAACTTAAGCCTATAGAACATGGAGAACTCACGCTCTGGCTTTGGTACCTGAGTGTACTCAAGTCCTAAAACATTATCAAGGGACAGGGAATATTTGTGAAACTTAGGTTAAGGAAATGGAAGGCAAAGTTGTCTTTTCTCCATGTGGTAAATACGCAAGATGCAAGGGTCCATTACTATTTTCTAAGCTTGGGTGATGCAGTAGACATCATTATAGATATTATTTTATAATTGAGAACAACTTGTAAGCCTTGAGATACCATAGGTATTTTTTTAAATAAAAAAACTCTTTACTTCTGGCACATTCTCTGAATGTGTGAAGACAAGTTCAATAGAAAAAAAGAAAATATCAAATGACAGGCAGACAAACAAATAAATGATAAAGAGACAGAAAATACTTATATGTGTATTGAAACATCCATCAATAATGCAATAAGATCATTCATGAAGAATGCCTAAGATTATTTTTCAAGTTTTCTAAAAATTATTCTTTTGTTCAATTCTGTGCCGTTTTGATTCTCTAATTTCATCTTCACATTAATAATTCTAATATCTTCATTTTATGAAAGATTGTGCTACAAAGTTGCCTTTAACTATAATATATTATAAACTGATCATAAAATGGTTTGAGGAAATTGTTCAGTGTGTCCATCTATATGACAATAGTCAGGTTTTAATAACTCATAATGGGGCCAATGTTGCCAAATTGGTTTGAATCTGAGTAAAGTATGTGTAAGACGGGACAACAATGTCCTATCTCCCCATACAGAAGAAAAATTTTGACAATAGATATAGTATAAAATATGTCTACTTGATTATGTTGGATAATTTCTTTTTTGATATATTGGTGGATTCCTTTGCCAGAATTTTATTGAATTTTTGCCTCTATTTCATGTGGGAGATTGGTTTGTAATTCTCTCTCTTTGTTAGACCTTGTAGTAGCTTTGCTAGCAGGGTGATTTTTGTGTCATAAAAATAGTTCAGCAATGTTCCGTCAGTTTCTACTGTATGGAACAGTTTTGAAGAGTACTGGTATTAGTTCTCCTTTGAATGTCTGGTAGAAATCAATGATGAAACCATCTAGTCCTTGGCTTTTATTACTTGTGAGACTTTTAATAACAGCTTCAATTTCTTTTCAGGTTATATGAAAAGTCATCTATCTGATCGTCATTTAAATTTGGAAAGTGGTACCTGTTGAGAAAGCTGTCTAATTCTTTTAGGTTTATCATTTTTTTGGAGTACAGATTTTTAAACTATGACCTGATAATTCTCCATGTTTCCTCTGTGTCTCTTGTTGTCTCCCCCTTTTTATTTCCAATTCTGCTAATTTACCCAAAGCCTTTCTTAGTACTTTCTATACATGTATTACTGCACATAACACTGAATATCCATTATTCTCTTTTCCTCTTTTGTGTCACCTGTGTGTTATCTCTCTCACTTAAGATCTTCCTTTCCCCTTCCCACCACCATAATTTCCCAGTTTCAACAACTACTCCACATTAAGCACACAGCTCGACATGCTACTGGACACAACATATTTTTCCCCAGCTATATCCGTTTTCTGGGAATTTATTATTTCCTTTTTTTCTATGCAAATAAATATTGTTTTACCAATAAAAAGGAAGTTATGTTGGTTGTTGGAAACTGAATGCAACTGAAAAAAATCATTTGAATCGACATAAGTGAATATCAGAATTACAAGTGTTACTTGGTTTCTTTCATGCATCTTTATTAGACTCTACATAAATACATATAATCACATGTATATATGTGATACAAATTGGAAGTGAAACTTTCTAGCATAGAAAACTGTTAAGTTATGGGTGTGGCATCATGATTTTTGATGATGCTGAGGTGAATAAATAATGATCCACATGTTTATTAGTAAAGTTTCTAATTTCATGGACAGAGGGGAACAGCATAGTTGGGTTGTATCACTGAGGGAGACTTCAGTGTCTGGCCCTGGAGACAGAAGTCATGGGATTGGCACCCATATTCAAAAATCTCCTACAGGAAAGCACCTCAAATTTGTGTTTTGATCTACTATAGTTTTATGTGATAGAGTTATGATTTTTTACTCACAGTTATAAAGATCAAAACATATAAAGCAGGAGTATGAAATTAAGCTTCTCAGCTGACTGTGAAGGTACATTTAATCAGTTCAGAACATGTCTCAGATGCAACCAGTTTTAAGATTATAGGCATATTTAACACAGAAAACTAAGGAGATTTTCTTTCATTGAAACTGAACTCACTCTATCTCAGCTGCACAGTCACATGTCTTAGAATGACTTTAACACAATAAATAATATTTTTTTCCACCATGCAACATCACAGAAGAACAGGCAGTTAAGCCTGCAGGAATACATTGCATGGTAACTTCCTTTTTTGATTTTTCCAAACTGCAACAGGAGAAATATCATAATCCACATCATGAAATCAACTTTATACTTAAAAGATTGTCTTAGGGCTTTATTGCTGCAACAAAACACTATGACTGTAGCAATTTTTATGAATAAAAATATTTAATTGGCGTGGCTTGGTGTGGCTTGCTTACAGGATATTATGTGAGGAATTAATTTACATATTCTGTTTTATAAAGTACAATTTCAGGATACTATACCATCTTCTAAAATTATGTAGTTATATTTTAATAAATATGTAAAATGAATAAAATTATTGTTCAGATTCATTGTTGGGTTGAGGAGCCCCTTGAATATTTCAGACAGTAGTCTTTAATACAGAGATATGTGCTGCAGACCGGCCCTCGTGGGGCATGGAGACCGAGGGAGAACACTGGTCGAAGGAGAGGAGAATGGAATTTGGCGAGTAAATGACAGACAGACACACTCAGAAGGTTGAGTTAAAGCTGCTGCAACTTTACTGACTTTTTCAGGTGATTATATACAGAAAGCAAAAGGGAACTTGGCAAGGCATCTAACCACGACATTTATGAGAACAGAACAATATGGGACATGTGCCATACATTGAATCTATTGTGAGCACCCCTTGTGGGCAGCTGTAAACAAGCATCTTCTGGCTTGTGGTTAGGGGTAGGCAAGGCATGGTTAATGATTTTTAAGAAAATAATTACATCTACTTATTAATTTTACATGGGCATGGATCATGTCCTTTTGACAAGTTTTTTTGTATGCCCATTTTTCTTCATAGCCGAATGGACAGCGAGGACCTGACCCCAAAAGGCTTTTGAGAAAAAGGGGCCAACTGGTTTGCCCATTTTTGAGTTAAGCAGACACCAGGGTTTTTGCATACGCCTTAATCTTTTAGAAAAGGGAAGTGAGTAATAGTTTCTTTTTTGTCCTTTATACACTATTCACCTGTTGCCATATTCATCATAAACTCCATTATATTGAGTTGCTCCAAAGAAAGGTCTCATTAGTTCTGCCCTAGGTGCTGTCTACTATTTGCCATTAATCTTATACTGTACGTATCCCCTGGGAGAGCCCTGGAGGGGATTTTTGCTAATGCTTGTTTTTCTGAGTTACTGTGTTGTTTATGAGAATTTCTTATCAGCTGTTCTATTTTCACTAAGTCACTGGTTTCTTAAGAACCTTTTTAATTGTCTGAAATAAAGGAGGAGGTACTTCCTTCTGTTTCTCATCATTGACTGTGCTAGTTTTACTCCTGGCATTATAAATGGGTACATTTAGCCTCTGGCATGATACAATTAGCAGGAACAAAGCAAATAAGGAAAAGATTAAGGAAAAATAGACCAGGTGCATTATGGCCGAGAAGGGAGTGACAAGGTCATCACACAGGCGCTGTATCAAGGAACCAGGGAACCATTTGCTCCAAGAAGCTCTGGCTCACCAACATTCCACCATGCGGGCCACTTGATAGGCATTGCGTCTTACACTGGAGGCACAGTGGATGTAGCAGATTTGAAAGCATTTTTGTCTCTTGCCTTTCACAGATAAATATATGACATTTTTTAAGTTTGTCTCATAAAACTTTCTTTCATAGATCATCATATTAGCGTTTACTAAATTACTTCAAAACGCCAGGCTCACTAAAGTTTTCTTACACTATGCATTAAGATGTTAAAGTTTCATGTTTATATTCAGCTTCATGATCACTGTCAGTTATGAGGGCTGAGTAACTTGTGTCCAAATGGAGTGGTTTATAGGTATGCACATGTCCTGTCGATTGTTCCAGGAATTTGAATTTGCTTACTGTCTTGCTTTTTGCTAATTTGCAGCCTCCCAGTACTATTATATGATCCCTACATGTTAGAAATAGGATAATCATGAATACAATTGCTAACAGAGGAATATGACTTCATCAGTCACTATATGATATGTAACCAACACCTTTCTGCAGGCAACTAAATTTCATATGGTCATTTATTTAATTAATAACCGTATCCATATTTTTTTCAAAAAAATCTGGAAACACATGTATCAAAGTGATGTTCATGCTTAACGGTCAATGATAAGACAAAAATAAAAAAACACTAAACATACAGAGAGAGCTGTAGGCAAGGGATAAGAAAAGCATTTACATTTATGCCTAGGGGTTGTAGTATTTCCCTAAACCAGAAAACAAAACAAAATCTTAAAGTAAGAATTAATGATCAAGTATCTCTAGTGGATATACATTAATGACACAAAGACAGAAGGAAGGACATACCATATAAAATAAACAGGTTTCATTTTTATATCTGAAATGGGGGCTACAGAATATACTGCTTTGTATCTGCACAAGAAAAAATGGAAATATATGTTTATTAACAATACGATACAAACACATTCATAGTGTGTTTATTAATAACTTCTCAAAGTACAATTTATCCATATAGAAGATTAAGTATTTTAATTAATAAAAGATTCAGAAATAGATATTCTATTTACTCATGCACAGAGATGAGTTTACATTTGAACCAGTGTACTCTAAAATTAAATTTAACTCACTAAAAATATATGCTGTATGATTTCATTCAAATGACATTGAAGTAAAGATAAATAAACTACAGAGACAGCAAGTTCAGCTTGTTTGAAATGAAAACTTAAAAGAATGTCTTCTAAAAGAACATTTTCCTGTTATAAAATGATGCATATATATATATATATGTTATGAATCTTAATACTTACATGTGTATTTCTTTATGAAGGTACAGTATGAGTGGTAGTGCTTATTGTATACATTTATTTTTAAGCAAATTGCTGTGAGTCACTTTGATTATTGCAGTACTGAATAGGAGTACAGTCAATAATTTGAAGAGAGTGTTGCATAATATGCTTCCATCTTATAAAGTACACTAGAGCCTATGAGTAAATTGCTCTGAGAGTTCATTTCATCTCTTTGGATAATTATCTGTGTGTTTTAACTACATTCTCCTAGGAATCTGCGTTGTAATTGTGTGTTTCCAGAGAGAATTTAAGTAAATTTCAAATTAGACAATGAGACTACTTTGTTAATCCATATTTACAATTGATTTAAACTGCATTGTCAATTTTTCAGCATCTGGCTAGCCCACCATCAGTCATCACATTTTCTTTTATTAATTGCACTACTGATATTTAAGAATATTGTTTCGAGTCATTCTCGGAATTTAAGAACCCCTCATAACTGTCTGAACTGCTGTTCAGACCACAGTATTTGCATATCCCTCCTCCTCCTAGGAGGGCATTGTCTTTCTGGCCTGAGATAAAGGTCCAACTCTGCTCTTGCCTTCACTGATAATTTTTCTTATATCATCTTCTCAAAATGATGTGTCCTGTCCAGTCCCTCTTTCTGCTAATGTTCTGGATTCTGGGTAAGATTATATGGAGAGGAAAACAGAGAATGGTAACAGAGGGTGAGCTTTCATGTGTCCTGTTGATGTGTGATGAAGCAGGTTCTGTACTGCAAGATGAACATGTGAGATTTAGATATGTGACAATGGGAAATTAGAGACAGGAGCTATGCTGAAATGAAGATTCTGACTTAGTTGGGATCAGATGGTCTGGATTATAAATTATACAGCCAAGCCCCCAATTTACTCTTTCTGAAATAATAATCTGATATATATATATATAGAAAAGAAAAACACAAAACTTACCAGTATCTGACTTGAGATGAAGAACAAAGAATTTACAATGATTGCTCAGAAAATTTGCACATGACTTTGTACTTTTCTATTATAATTGCAGGAACCAGTGGTGATGTTGTGATGACCCAGTCTCCACTCTCTTTGACAGCTTCCATTGGGCAATCAGTCTCCATCTCTTGCCAGTCAAGTCAGAGCCTCTTAGATAGTGATGGAAAAACCTATTTGAATTGGCTCCTACAGAGGCCAGGCCAGTCTCCAAAGCTTCTAATATACCTGGTGTCTAAGCTTGGCTCTGGAGTGCCTGATAGGTTCAGTGGCAGTGGGTCAGGAACAGATTTCACACTCAAAATCAACGGAGTGCAGTCTGAGGATTTGGGAGTTTATTACTGTGTACAAGGTACACATGCTCCTCACACAGTGATACAGACCCTAACAAAAACCTCCTTGCTTGGAGAGGCCCAGCTGTAATGGGCTGTTTGATTTGAGAGGAACAGTTCACTTCACATTACAGTGAGATGCAGGCACAGGGTATCCTGGGTAAGTGTTTGTAAATGAGAACTCTGGATGTCTCCTCTCCTGGATGTCATATATATATTATCTACATGAATATTCAGAAATCAATCTAATTACTTCTTTACCTTTGATGATATTTTAGGGTTATATATGTTACAGATTTTTTATCCATTCCATCTAAAAGGAAATTATGTCTAATTCCAGTCTTTGACAATTACTAGACTTCAATAAACACTCCTTGTTTATTTTTGTATAGACATAAGGTTTTATATTCTTTAGATAAACACAAAAGTTGCAGGATGCCTGCTGAAAAATATGCTTTATATTGTAACAAAACACCAGGCTGTCATTTAAAGGTGTCGCTCCATTTGAAAACTACAGGTTTTCCCAAATGCATTTATTTTCTCATTTTGTTCTGTTGTTTCTCTGTGTTTTCTACGTATTCATAGACACATGGCCATTTATTTATTGCTTTATTTTCTTGCTCCAGCACCATATATATGCCATATATTTTCTCAAAGAGATTGTGTTTGGTAATAGTGTCAGTTTTATTATATTGATCCTACCTATCCAAGAGTCTGAGAAATCTATTCAGTTTATAATATGTTCTTCAATATTTTTAATGACTTAAACTTCTTGTTATACAGATCATTCACTTTTATGGCTAGAGTTATCCCAAGGTATTTTACATTATTTGTTGCTATTCTGAACAGTGATACTATTGAGATTTCTTATTCATCTGTTTTATCATTTGTATATAAGAGGGATGCTGATTATATTGAGTTAATCTTGTATCCTACCATAGTTCTTATGGTCTTCATCAGATGTAGGTGTTTATTAGTAGATTTTTGAAAGTAACTTCTGTATACTACTATATCTCTGCTAGTAGTGATTTTTTTTCTTATATTTTTCCAATATTTATCTTTCTTGATCTCCTTTTGTTATATTATTTCTCAGCTAAATCTTTGAAAACTATTTTGAACAGATATGGGGAGAGTCGATAGCCTTGTCTTGTTCTTGATTATGGTGAATTTTTAAAATTTCTTTTCATTTAGCTTGATGTTGGCTGACAACCTGCTGTATATTGTGTTTTCTATGTGTAAGGCACTGTCACTTCTACCTCGCCTGCAAGGAAGACACGACACCAGGCTCTTCTTTCCGTGATTTATTCAGGACCTTGTACAGGGATCTTGTCTTCTTCTTCTTCTTCTTCTTCTTCTTCTTCTTCTTCTTCTTCTTCTTCTTCTTCTTCTTCTTCTTCTTCTTCTTCTTCCTCTTCCTCTTCTTCTTCTTCTTCTCCTCCTCCTCCTCCTCCGCCCTCCTCCTCCTCCTTCTCCTCCTCCTCCTCCTTCTCCTCCTCCTTCTCCTCCTCCTCCTCCTCCTTCTTCTTCTTCTTCCTCTTCCTCTTCTTCTTCTTCTTCTCCTCCTCCTCCTTCTCCTCCTCCTCCTCCTTCTCCTCCTCCTCCTCCTTCTCCTCCTCCTCCTCCTCCCTCCTCCTCCTCCTCCTCCACCTCCTTCTTCTTCTTCTTCTCCTTCTTCTTCTTCTTCTTCTTCTTCTTCTTCTTCTTCTTCTTCTTCTTCTTCTTCTTCTTCTGACTGGAGGGTGGGGGAGCTGGCACCCAGCTATATGCCTTCTAGATAACCAAACACCAAGTGCCACGTGGGCCTTGCGAATAGGTCCACATATGCAGAAGCAAACCAAGCACTCAGCCTTCACCAAATAAGGAGTTATTTACCCCACAGAGCACTCACCATCAGGAAGGTGGGAGGTGGAAGCCAGCACCATCTTTAAGGTGCAGCTCCACAGCTCTCTACAGTTTCCCCTTTTTGTTTAAATTAAAATTACAGCAGGTGAGTGCAGAGGTCTACTCTCTGTTGTGCAAGCAATTTTATCCCAAGACTCCTTTTGGGGCGCCCCCCTAGGGATTATGGGACTTGTTTGACACCCTTTTTTCACAGAGGTAGGACAATAGGGTGAGAAACCCACATGCAAGCAGACATGCTCTCCTTGAGCCCTCCAAAACATAGCTGAGGTGCTCAACTGCAGTGCGCTAGCCTCGCAACCTGCAAAAAACCTTAATCTTTTAAAGCAGCAAGCCAAACATTGGGAGACAGTCCAGCATCAATGGCTATAAGGGCTTGGGCAATCATGGCTGCTTCTTGGCATTGCCGGAGCCTAATGTGGCAAAGGCACCACAGGCAGACCCCGGTGGCTAGCACCATCAGGCAGGTCATAGCTCCTAGTCCTGCCCACTCTTTCAAATAATCCATGGCAGCGGCAAGCCAGGTGGCCAATCCTTCAGCTAAGCCAGCATCCATCCTGGTAGAAATAACAGTTACTACACCCACTCGAAGTTCTTCTATTAAGTTTTCAAATTGTCCAGTCCAATTACTAGTAAATAAGCATGGAAACAATCTGCCATCATGACAAATTGGCATCAGTCTCCAGAATATGGATAGAATCCACCAGCGTAGCTCCACTGCTCCTTGCAGTATTAGCAGGCTGGTCAGACTGAGCAGTAATAGGTTCTTGATCATCACCATCTTTCGAGTCCAAGAACGGGACTCTCCTGATCAGCCACTTGGGTACCCAGATTGGGTCCTGTCGGTCCTGAGGGAAAACACAAACAGACCCTCTCACCCAAGTCAACACTGGATCTGGACCATTCCAGACTCCTGTCAAGATATCTTTCCATTTTACCATGCCTTGACAGCCACCCTGAGGTGTGCAATGCCTGTCAGCAGCAGATAATCCATTGGAATCCAAATTTAAATAATTAATGGTAAATAAGGCTAAGAAAAGTCTCTCTTTAGGGGTGCGGCCATAGTAAACTCCCCCTTTTTGTTTAAATAAACATTCTTTAAGAGTGTGATGTGTGCACTCAACAATGCCTTGACCTTGAGGGTGGTAAGGTAATCCATGAAGTAATTGAACATCCATATGCTGACAAAAGGAGGTTACTTTTTGTCCATTATAAGCAGGGCCATTATCAGTCTTTAATTGTAGGGGTTTTCCCCAAGCTGCCCACGCTTCAAGGCAGTGGGCTATGACTTTTTTTGTTTTTTTTTCCAATCATTGTAGAGGCATAAATAACACCAGAACAAGTATCTATTGACACCAAAACATATATTCTGAAATGACAGTTATTCCTTTCAGTTATATATGTGTATAAACTTGTGCAAAATGAAGTTAAGGGAATTTCTGGGGCATAACAGACATTTAGGAATTTCTGACGTGATACCATGAATAACCAAAGGCAGTTAAATTGGAGAAAATAAGGGAGAAAGCATTGGAAATCTTTTTTTCACTTTTTGTCTTTTTTTAAATTCATTTTGTATAACAACCACTGATTTTTCTCTTTCCCCCTCCCACTTCCCCTCTCCCAGCCTCCCCCTGCCTTCCACCTATTAACCACCATGTCTTCCCCTAAAAGGGTAAGGCTTCCCATGGGGAGTCAACAAAACCTGATACATTCAGTTGAGGAGGGGGACAAGTCTATCTTCATTGCATCAGGGATATGCAAGGTGACCCATCATAAGCAATGGGCTCCAAAATGCCAGTTTATGCACCAGGAATAGATCCTGATTTCACTGCCAGGGAACCCTTAAATAGACCAATGTACACAACTTACTCCATATGCAGAGGGCCTAGTCTGGACCCATTCACGCCGGACAGCTGCAGGTCTAAAGTTTGTGAGTACTTATTAGCTTGGTTCAGTTGACTCTGTAGATTTCCCCATCATGATCTTGACTACCCTCTGATTATCAAAACCCTCTTCTCTCTTTTCAGTTGAACTCCCAAAGCTTCTCCCAGTGCTTAGCTGTGGACCTTCGCATCTGCTTCCATTAGTTCCTGGGTGTTTGTTCTCTGATGACAGTTTATACACCAATCTGATTACTAGCGTAGGTCAATTCAGGAATCTTCTCCTCTATTGGTACCAGTCTAATCTGGTTTCATCTTTGTGGACTCTTGGGAATTTTCTTAGCAACAGTTTTCTCCCATAAACCACAATCTCTCTCTCTCTCTCTCTCTCTCTCTCTCTCTCTCTCTCTCTCTCTCTCTATATATATATATATATATATATATATATATATATATATATATAGTATGTATATGTATATAGATATAGATAGATAGATAGATAGATAGATAGATAGATAGATAGATAGAGATAGAGATAGAGATATAGTGATATCTCTTTTATGAGCACTCGAAGTCTTAGAAGAGGAAATAAGTCCTGGACAAATGGGTCTATATTTAAGAGTATTGGCTGCAGTTGTAGACAACCTTGTTTTATTTTACAGCACCTTCCTAGTAGTTCACAATCTTTTATAACTCCAGTGCCAGGGAATCTAATGTCCTTTGATCTCTGTCAGTACAGGAATACATGCTGTCAAACTTGGATACAGGAAGAATCACTTTAACCCTTAAAAGAAGATAAATTTAAACAAACAAACAAAAAACTGAACAGCAATAAGAAGCTGAAAAAAAGAGTACAGGGGGAGAAATGGCTTGTGATCCAAAGAGAATTCTATGGGTGGTATTCAGAGACACAAGGCAATAGGCTACACAGGTAAGAACACCCTAACTTAACCTTATACCATTTATTATTTCCGTGAGTCTTCTTCCATGGTAGTCTGTCTTTGAGCAGACTTTTCTATCACGTTCTGTATCTCAGAGAGTGAGCTAGTTATAGACCTGGAAATAAGAAGTCAGAAAAAGTCAGAGAGACAGAGGCAGCCCCCAAATTCATGCTCATGGGTAGTAAGAAGTTTAAGTGTGAACATGCTGAGAAGTAGTGGTGCAGAAGGGTCAGACCATGGAAGACACATAGGTGAGAGTCTTCAAATACCTTGGTAAAGGTCAAATAATATTATTTAAGGGTAATCAAGTAATATGTTGCCCTAAGTTCAATGAACTGATTAGCCACATTCCTATATTTTATATTTAATATATTTTTGTAATTTTTCCTTTTTATTGGTACCTTTTAGACAGATTAAAATCATATTAAAACCTATTCTCTCACAAAAGCAACTTAATATAGGATTGGAGGCAAAATAGATCATGTGTGAAATGATTGAAGGGAGAGATACTAAGAATAAGAATTAAGCAGTGAAATGGCAAAGGACTGTGGGAAGGGAGAGCAGTGAATATATTAAATAAAATGTCCCATGATGGCCAACAAGGTAAAAATCTATTTTAAAAATACATCTAACAAGAAGAGTTTGGAAATTTAACAGACATGAGTGGACTCTGTTTTCTGGAAAGCATGGGATAGGATATGAAAATTTTAGAACAAGACATGGGGTATCTTAATAAGAGTTCTTTTTCAGGGTGTGAGGCTTTAGAGACATTCAAAACATCGTAAGGTATTGATATCGTTCTTAGTCATCTACTTTGACTCTATGGCAAGGTCTTATCCCTGAAGATACCACACACATGTTAGGTGTATGATATAGAGAAACCAATGTCACAGGTGCCAATAAGCTTCCATCATACTAACCATACTACTTAGTTTTATGTTTTTTGAAAATGTTACAGAATTGGTTTCAAAAAAAAACATCATTAGTCTTCTCCATGAAAGGATGATGAGAGATGTAATGCAGAGCTTATGTTGGATAACTAAGGGTTTTGTGATGCAATTTGAGCCCTGCTACTCTGGATGTAATTTCTGTCTGTTTCTGTTCCTGTAACTCTGATCAAAAGTCTCTGGTTAGGAAGGTCATAGACAATAGGGTAGAACTTGCAAATGTTTTATTTGTTTGCTTGTTTGTTAGTTTATATTTAACAACATATGATATTATGATATGTTCTAAATATTTTTATGTCATGTACTTAGGATGCTCTCAACCCCTCTATGAGAAAATATTTTTGCCAGTGTATAATGGTCAATGGGGAGAGAGGAAGAGAGAGAGAGATAATAGAGGTATATAAACTAGTTCAAGTGTTGACAAAATACATTGGTTTCTCACCCTTAAACAGACATATATTAATGCAGACTGTAGGATGCCAGCTCCCAGATCAGCTCAAGGTAATAAAATTAATATCAGTAACAAGGACTTATGAGACATTTTGTCTGGGGGTATTTAGAAATAAGTTTCTAGCTATCTGACTGGTAAAATAAGAAAACACACATGCTTTCTGATGAATATTTTTTTTACTTCCTCTTAAAAATGGTCTCTGGCACTTTCTGTCTCCACATATTACCATATCATAACACAGTTACATTCTATACATTTTGCTACATATTTTCTTTACATACATATGGCTATACATCTCTCTATATAGTTACATCAATTTTCAGAATGATGCACATCTTTCTTTTATGTACATTTCTCTCCTACATCTAGATTCTTACACCTTCATCATCATTGCTTTTAGTTACAAATCTCCAATCTCCACACAGTCATATGTAAATATCATTTACACAGCTCTTACCACACGTCACTTTACACAATGACTCCACATCTTCATAAAACCATACAGTTTCTATACTTAGCAGTAGAGCTCTTTCATACAGCTTTTTCTTTCATACATATTTCATACATCATTCACTTAATCCTTCTTACTCTCTTACTTTTTCTTTTTCTCTCATTCACTAAAACTTTATCTCTCATCAAGAAACATGCACTTCACTCACATAGTACATACCTTCCTCTCCTATATTGCTGATGCCTTTCCTTAGCTAAACTCTGGAAAATTGTATGTTACTTTTAAAAGTTAAAGCCCATATTTATAACATAAGATGAGTCACATTGTTTCTCTTAGTCTATGAATATCCTACTGACCAGCCAGTGAGCAAATGCTTGGACTTGAAGGTAGCTTTAGGTTGGAGAAGTTTCTCAGCCATTTAAAAATTGGTTAAACCTGGAGACTGAGCCTGGGCCTAGAGGCAAAACTATATTGCTGAAAGGTTATGTCTTATAAAGTTGCTTCTATCTAGATCTTAAAGCAACTGAACAATACCTGGTAAAAAGATCTTGTGTATTTTTCTCTTGGGCAATTAAATATTTATATCCAGGGACAACCACATTGCTTTGAATTTACTCAAAGTCCAAGTTATCTGTCTGTACATAAGGCTGGTCTTTGGAGAACCCTATGTCAGTCTGTAATTTAAAATATTTGAATATTATTTATATACACCATAAATATATAGCCTAGGTACAAATCAACTTCCTGTCTATCTACAGCTATATGTAGGTCCAACAAGTGTAAACTACACTAGTGAAGGGCTATGGAAAGAATCATACAGCTTTTCTTATTTGGGAGGCATAGTAGTGGCACCTGAGAAGGTTATCGACAGAAAAAAAAAAAACAGTTATTTAAAATTTGTAACCCAATGGCTTTACCAGGTGTGGCCCACATAAAGGGAATCATGCATCTTGTTGGTTGACTTGTTAACCACTAGTTGACATTGCTGTATATTTCCATGGCACAAAACAATCTATTCTAACCCACCATCACTAAGGCTTACAAAACAACTCAGAAGAAGAGTCAGAACAGTTTCTGGAGCCAGAGAATGGAAAGAAGTGCTGTGAACTTCTATCTTCTCAACATAACATGGTCATGAACTCACAGCAGGTGTGATTAGCTACACAAAACCTACAGAAACATAAGCAAGAGAAACTCTGATATTAAAAGGATAGAAAATCTCTAGGCAACACTGTTTACTGAGAAACTTTCGGCTATGGATAGCTCTTGGAAAGGAGATGGTTGCTATGGTCCTATCTAGGTTCTCTATGCTCTTATGCATGGTCCCAAACCCATGCACATATTAATAATACTAACTGAACTTAATGAGTCGTCATAAAAGAATAAAATGGTGTTTGGAAAGAGAATGGTGAAGGAGATATAAAGGATTTTGTAATGGAGAAACACAGTGAAGATATTTTGTTGTGCATGTATATGAGATATTTAAAATTAAAGGAAAAAATCTAAAGGATTAGGGCATTTAGTAAGCAATAATATTGTCATGCTTTGTTATTTTTCCTTATTCACATTTATATTTCCTATTTCCTTATTCTGTTCTTTTTCATCTGGTCTTTCTAATTTTATCTTTTCTCCATACTTTCTTCATCACTTTACTAGCCTCATTTTTTATTAGTTTTACTTCAACATTTGCTGTATAACTACTTCTGTTTAATTTTTAACATTTTGTTTACTGGTTATAGGTTGTGTACTTGATAGCTTTTGTTAATTTAACTGTATTTCTATGTATAATTTTTATTATTTTTGTTATCATGAAGATCTCTTTTCTGACTACTGAGTGGCACAGGGATTAAATAGCAAAGAGAATGCTAAGAAAGCACCCATGAATATAGAAAAAATTTCCATCCCCCCAAAATTCATAAGCCACAACCAATTTTTAAGAAAGATGAAAAATAAAGAGAAGTTGATTCTTTTTATGTTTATGATTTTCAACAACTGAAATGACAGATAAAAAATATCTGGTAATATAGAATAACTCAGAATTTATTGTTAAAAGTGATATAAGCAGACTAGAGAGATAACTTAGTGATTAATATCCTAGGCTTTTCTGGGTGGTAGTGGCACAAGCCTTTAATACCAGCACTCTAGAGGCTGATATCTGAGAGTTCAAGGGCAGCCTTGTCTACAGAGCTAATTCCAGGACAGCCAGAACTACATAGAGGCACCTTGTCTCAACCTACAAAAAGAAAGAAAGAAAGAAAGAAAGAAAGAAAGAAAGAAAGAAAGAAAGAAAGAAAGAAAGAAAGAAAGAAAGAAAGAAAGAAAGAGAGAGAGAGAGAGAGAGAGAGAAAGAAAGAAAGAGAGAAAGAGAGAGAGAAAGAGAGAGAGAAAGAGAGAGAGAAAGAGAGAGAGAAAGAGAGAGAGAAAGAGAGAAAGAGAAGAGGAAGCTCCAGTTTCCAAATACAAACAAAGGGTTTATAGGATATCCAGGCAATATATCATACATATAAAGCATTATGTATTCTGTAAACCTAAAAATCATCTTAAAAGTGATTAACATGAAAAAATATTCAAACGTTCAAGTACAACTATACAAGACTGTTGGGAAGGGAAGTGAAATTTGTGAGAACAGACAAAAATAACAATAACGTAAAAATAGACAGAGATACAGGGTGGAGATTTAAACAAGCAAAATGGCAAGCCAAGGAGGGGGAAGCTGAAAGCAAGCAGGAGTAACTGACTCCTGACAAGAGGAAATTATTTAAATTCTAGTGAAATGAAGGAAAAATCAAAGCTGTATACAGTATTATCGGGAATGTCAGTTAGTGTGGCTTCTCCAGAAATCAGTAAGGAGGTTGCAATAAAAAAATTAAAACAGCCTTCTTCCCTCCCCAGAGAACACAGCTAGCCATGTCTAGTCCTTAACACAAAGTATTTAAGTCAGAAATTAGGAGAGATGCTGACACACATATTTATTTTTAATTTCTTCACAATATCCACAGGAGAGAATATACCTAAGTGTCTAACATATTTAAATAGGTAAATAACACATGGTGTATCTACACAATGTACTGGTGGTCATATGAGAGAAGCAGCCAGTGGCAATTGGAGTTCCTGAGGTCAGCCAAGCAGGAAGCAAGACACTGATGGACCATGAAGTGGTACATTTGCCCATGAGTCATAGAAAATAGTTACTGCTTGGTCACTTCTCTGATAGGTAAAGGAATAAAATGAAATAAATATTTGTTAGTGCCATAATAATTTTTCATTCAGCTGACAAACTTCGTCTTATGAGTCAGAAGAATGGCAAATTGTCCAATTAGGTTAAATTCACTAGACCTATGTCCTTGTGATTTGTGGCAGATGGATGTTACTAATAAATGTCTTTTGAAAAGATGTTTTTTTATGTATTTGTGGATATATATTCTCATTTTTCTTGAAATTCATAATTAAAAAGCTATCATAGAGTCTGTTGAAGCTGCAACAATTGCTCTGATTTTACAGATGAACTCTGCTAATAATGTGATCTCATTATCTCGGAATGTTTCATTAACATTGATTACTCAGGAAAAGATTGATCAAGAATTGGTAGATAGGCTTAATGCTTAACCACAACATATCATGTTAATTATATGTGGATATGTTTTATTCCCCTGGCTTTAAATGGTTCAGAGATGTCCTCGGATCAAGTACAGTCACACCTATAAGGTATTTGGAATAATTCTGAGCTTGCTATCAGTATGGGTGCTCCTTATTCTCAGATTAGTACTATTAGTTTGTTTTTTTTTTAAGTTACAGGTATTCACTAGAGAAGATGTAGTTAGTCAGCACTCAAATTCACTTAAAATTTTGTTTGAAATAGTAGATTTTCTTGCTAATCTGAATTAAATGGAGGATTAATTATTCTTCTTTTATTCCTTCTTCTAGTCATCTTTAGAAATTTAGGATAAGCTGTATTCTCTGCCCAAAGAGAAATTCAAATCCTTCATTTATTAAGCAAAATAGGAGGAGATGCCAGTAGCCAGAGGATCAGCAGATGACAGCTGACATTTAGGTGGTCTGCTGACTAGGAAGCAAACTTATGATAGGTGAATCTCAGATAGGCAAGGCCTCTAGACTTTCAGCCTCAGAATGTCTTTTGCTACTGTTTTGTCTTTATATATAGATATAAGGTATGCTGTGAATGAGGATGGGAGGACCCCACTGCCTTTAATGTAGTGTGATTAGCTCTTGGATATATCCCATTCTCTTCTACTGTGTGTTTTTACCTATTGTGAAGATTTCCTCCTAAGCTCTACTGCTTAACTGAATCAATGATTTTATACAATAGAGTGTTAGTTTTCACAGAATTTCTATGGTTAAGGGCTATAAATAAATATGCTGAAGAATTATAATAAAAGATAGTTTAGTGGAAAATTAATACAGATAAAGGTAGAATAAATTGTCACTACCTCTGATAAATCAGAACATGCAGAGGATAAAAAATAAGAATAAGAATTGCCACATATCTAAAACACATGAATTATTTTGAGGAGACACATAGACTGTGGCTTAGATTAATTATTAAGAAAAATAATTGTGTCCCCAAACCTATGTTAGACCAAGTTCTTTTCACCTAAATGTAGAGAGATGTGTTCATGAGTTTCAGTATACATCATAGCTGAAACAGGGCTTAAATGAGATTTAAGATTAGGTTAAAATATATTTGTTTATAGCTTTAAAGTAAAAAACTCTGGGAAACAAGTTTAGAAAGTCAATAGTTGAGTGAGGGACTGCATGAAGTCAAGAAACAATAACAAAGTAGCTCAGGTCTTTTAGCAGCTTTTACTATGTCATTTTCAGTCAAGAAGCTTAAAGATAAGACAATAACATACAGTATCCAGACATTCTTCATATTTTCTATCTTTATGTGGTTTATTTTTATTTATTTATTTTACTCTTTATTTTTAAAGGGCTTTCTCTACCTTTTCTTTTCTTTCTCTAAGCCTACGTATATATACTTTCAACACACTCTAAACCACATAGACTTTTTAAAAAAACTGTCTTTACTGTATATTTATTTCTTAATTTTTTCTTTCTCTGACCACATCTTTGCTTGGATAGGGTGATTGACTCCACCAAGATTCTTCTATTTCTTTCTGTTTCTGAACACACCTTTAATCTGCCAGAATTCATAGGTTGGTAGTATGGGTGGATGGGTCCACCCAGCTCCTAGTCTAATTTCATAAAATTTATCTTTTTAGTCCAGATACTCTGGGAATTTTAGGGTCCATATAATTAGCAAGTAAAGCTTTGTCATCTGCTGCTCATTAACTCCATTTAAGTATTAGGCAGCAGGGCCTCTTAAAAATCTCACAAGTGTTTTGCCTCTAAGGCTGAATCACGAAGCTTCTATTAAAAAATCCACGCCTTAGTTTGCCTCAGGCAAACAGCTGATCAAAGAAAACATCACCACTAGAAAGTCTTCTTTGATTCTTTTCCCTTTTTGGCCTTATGAACAGAAGCCTTAAATACATCATTTACAACTTTTTGCTTATGTCTAAACTCTTGTGAGTCTTCAGCAACCAGCCATTTTATACCTTAAGGTGAACTCCAAAAGCCAGCCATTGTAGCTCAAGCCCATGTGCCTCACCAGGGCACCTCTATGCCACAGCTCACGTGAAAAACACAACGGAGAAGCTGTTTTTTGGCTCTAGACCATTTTCTTAAGCTTTCTATGACTTTATGTGGGTATATTTGCTCCACATTGCGTGCCATTTGTAGTATGGGGTTTCTGGCCCGGACTTTTGGGCCTAACCTCAAGGTTTAGGACCTGCAGTCCCACAGTCCCACAGTCCCACAGAGACACACAGATGCTTTTAATGGTTTTAGGCTAATCGGTATAAGGGCCAGGCATATAACTTGCTAGCTCTCTACCCTTCATCTAACCCATGACGCATCCTGTTCAGCCATGGGACTTGGTACCTTTTCCCATAGCAGCATGATTGTCCTCTGCTTCTTTCAGCTTCTCTCTGGCTTTCTGCTCTGTGCTTCCTGGTCTCAGAGTTTTTCTTAGTCTGGTGGCCCTGCCCACACTTTCTGTCTGCCTTTGTCGAATCAGTGCTTTTTATTAAAGGAGTGGGTAGGACAATTATTTACAATGTAACAACATAATCTCCCACAGGTGAGTGTTCTTTTCCAAGGGTAGATGTGATTCAGGGAAGCAAGTGAAAGTCATTGTGTAGCTTGGATGAGTTTTAAGAAGAGATGACCAAAGTGGGGAAAAAAAAAATAAATGAGAATGTATGTTTAAAAGAGATCCACAAGCCACCTAAAATTATAATTTTCAGGGCCTGGTTGGAAAGCACTTAAGTGCAATTCTTGTTATTGCAAAGGAATAAGGTTTAATTGTCATGATGGTTTTGAAACCATTTCAGTTCTAGGGTATATGTCATTGTCCTCTGACCTCTATGGTAATCAGTCATACTGGTATTACACATGCTGCAAAATCATCATATACATTAATGATCCCAAAACCTTAAAATCTCAATTATAATTTTGAGTAATGTTCAAATTAGTATCGAATAAATAACATTCTCTCTACATGTTCATATTAATGCATAGAACTGAGGTAGTGTGCACAGATTTTTTTATGCAGATTCTTTTATATAGAGAGCATTGCAAACTCAATGATTGTATACATCAAATCATTCCTGTAATTGATTTACAGGTTAATCAATTTCTCCACATATACACCTTCCTATTGTTTCTGATACCTCCCCTGTCTCTAAGTTTGTGTCATTCTCACCCTGTCAGATCTCTATGTTCTATATAAAGTTGTCTGCCCATCTAAAAGTCCTCCTATCCAAAATCTCAGTAAGTCCAGCATGGTTGTACTCCTGATATCAACATATTCTAAACCTCACTGTGACTATAACTCCCGATATTTACCTCCTACATTCAATTTCTTACACATTTCTCTCATCATGCATCTTTTATTCCTCTGCTGAAAACCTATAGTGTAATGATCTTTCCATGTCTGAAAAAAATATGGTTTTTATGCAAGTTTTAACTTATTTTAGTTTCAATGACATGAGAAATAATTTTTGAGAGGAACCTCATAGTCATTAAAGACAATTATTTGAGATAAGGAACCATAAAATCAGGTCTAGTAATTTTAGAAATATTGAATATAGATATAACACTAGTGTAATCAAGAAAGAGAATTTATATGCACAAATGCAAGGGGAGAATCCCCATGACCGTGTCTTTTATAGCTAGAAATTTTTCTTGTGTAACTGAGCTGTGTTATGTAAGTATATCAAGTAGTGTTTACATGTAGTGTTAGGTATGTGAGATTGTGTACTCCAATACAAATCATGTCTTCAAGTAGTATTATTTTACTCATGTGGGAATTATTAAAGCACGATGATTTAGGGTGAGTTGTAGAGCTAAGTCCCTATAAATACATCTATACAACACTCCCATAACCAAGGCTCAGGAATTGTTTTGAAATTGGGATGAAATGAGTGTAAAGCCATAGAATCAGGGGGCTTGAAAACATTTTGTCTCTTAGTAATATCAAAAGATATATACATATAAATTCTCACCAACCTTAGTAACCAAATATAAGATGAACAGTGAAGACACCAAAGAGCATTCAAAACTGGATGGAGGAAGCCCATGAGGATTTAAATCTCAGCAAAGAATTATAGCCCACTGAGTAAAACTCAGAGTAGAATAGGAGGTTCTTCCCAGGAAAGAGAACAATAATTGGTTGCCCATGGCCCAATGATCAACCCTGAAAACATATATGTAAGTGAAATTATGAATACTTAACTTCATATTTGGAAATGTTCATGTATATACAAGTATGTACATACATGCATAAAATAATGAGAAAATACGGAATTAATTTGAAGGATGGTAAAGAGGGATATTGCAAGGATTTGAAGAGAGAAAAAGAAGATAAAATACCTCTATTAAATACAATCTCATAAATTAAAAAAAAAGAAATGTAGCTGCCTGGCCTCAAAAAACATCTATGGATACTTATGTAAAATACTTGTATGGATTTATGTACATTCTAGATTTGTGCTATATATGATAATCCCTGTTCTGAAGAGAAACTTAACAAGACAATGCTATATAGAATATAATAGAAATAAAGTACAATTCTTAGAGTAGTGCTGTTCTTTTCTGTCCAAAATTGAGCAAATTCCTACAAATAAACCTGTACTCACTGCCTGATCTGAGACATGATATGATAGGCCTGTAATAAGTAACTGACTGGTTATGGTCCTGTGGCTATACTCAGTTATCTGATTTGCATGTGGCAAGAGCACACCCACTGCCCTTCTTCATAGTCAGGTCACACCTGTGCTGGAGTCAGTCTCTCACAAGAAACATCACAGAAATGAAGGTCCCCACAAAGCTCTTGGCATTTCAGCTGCTCTGGCTGATAGGTGAGAAATTTTAATTTGTATACATAAATTTTCAAATTATATTGAAAATGTATTCAGCTTAGTCTGTTCACTACTTTATTGTTTATGTGAAAGCCTTTTTCTAATAGAATTAATTGTATGGAAATTTATTTTCAATGTTCCAATCTTAGGTGCCAGGTGTGATGTCCAGATGACCCAGTCTTCAGCTTCCCTGTCTGCATCTCTGGGAGACAGTGTCACCATGACATGCCATGCAAGTCAGGACATTTATAATAATTTAGCATGGTATCAGCAGAAACCAGGGGGATCTCCTAAGCTCCTGATCTATAACGCAAACAGCTTGGGAAATGGGGTCGCGTCTAGGTTTAGTGGCAGTGGATCTGGCACACAGTATTCTCTCAAGATCAGCAGCCTGGAGCCTGAAGATGTGGCAACTTATTATTGTCAACAGTCTATCTATCTTCCTCCCACAGTGATACAATTCATAACATAAACCCCTGAGGAAGTTGAATTGTGTGGCCTGGCTGCCCCAGATGTTCCTCCTGATGAGTCACCCACTGAAGCTGTTTCTCAAAAGTTACTGATTTTTAACATAGCGCATGATGAATCTTTTTCTTTTTGTGTCTCTTTCTTTTTCTTTCTTTCTGTCTTTATTTTTTCATAGAAGAAGCTAATCAGTCTTTTCCATAGTTTTATGTTATACCTTATACTTCCTCTCTAGCAGCAATATATTTTCTATGTTAATATGGGACAGTCATTCCCTGTGAGGAGTCTGAATTTTTCACTAGTTTGAGCTCATACAGAAAAGGGAAAGCTTCTGTAGACATTCCAGCACATGATTCTTTTGTACAGAAAATGAATTCCAAATGTCAGTGTGTTGTAGTGGGTTTTCTCCGGTCCCGGACGCCAGAGGTCCCGGACCCACAGACCTGCCAGGGACCGCTTATCTGCGTGCCGCCGCCCGGGTCCCCAGAAACGACTCACACGCTTCTATTAACTTTATGCTGTTTGGCCTATGGCTCAGGCACATTGCTAGCTAGCTCTTACATCTTAAATCAACCCATTTCTATTAATCCGTGGGCCACGTGGCCCCGGCCCGTAGCTCACCCGTGTTCCTTACATGTTGTTCTTTGGGCGGCTGGCTCGATCTGCCCCGACTCCGCCCTGTTTCTCCTACCTAAACTCTGACTCTCCTCCCACTTTCTCTATGGTGTCTGCCATGGCTCAAAACAGCTCCTTTATTTAAAGATACAGCACACACAAATGCATTCCCACATCACTTCCCCCTTTCTCTCTAATCAAAAAGGAAGGTTTCAATTTTAACATAGCAAAATTATATATAACAAAATAGCTATCAAGCAAGAATTACAGTTATAATATCTAGTCTATTTGTATTTAGCAAAATTAAAGAAAATATTCTATCATCTACCTTATCTTTATGAATCTAAAGTTTTATATCTAATATATCTTTCAAATGACTAAGAAAAACTATACCTCTAACTATCTAATCTTCAACTACATCAAAGACCACAGAAGGACATATTTACCCAAGTAAACCAGAAGTGCAAGCGACTTCTAAAAGCTAGAAAGGACAGAGATGACACCTATCTGCCTGGACAGTCACCCAAAGCTCTTTTATAAAGTTGGGGCAACCATCTTCAGCCTATAGGCCTGGAGTCTCTTTTCATTTCAGTGAAGCAGGAAATCCGCTCTGCCCATTCTGGCACAGTTCATCCGTTGCTTCTCCTTGAGTCCTGAAGAATGTCTGACAGTTTTCTCTGTAAAGCAGGAAATCTGCTCTGCCCATTCTGGCACAGTTCATCCGTTGCTTCTCCTTGAGTCCTGAAGAATGTCTGACAGTTTTCTCTGTAAAGCAGGAACCTGAATGATGATCTTGGCTTGTTCTGCCAAAGTTCAGAGGTCATCTTCTTATGGAACCTGCATGTCCAGTTTAAACAGCATACTGTCAAGCAGTCAATATAAAAACAGTTTCTTCTCTAGTGGCTTACCATTACCACAAATAGAGTAGACTCCATATGGAGTTTCTTCGATGCCCATTTTCCTGCTGAAGTATATTAGTTTTGCCAGGAGCAGACCTGTCTCACTGTCTAGAAAAGACTAAGCTCTTAGAACATTTTAAATGCCATATTCTGTAGGTCTTAGAAGTATTTGAAGATTACCTACTTAATTGAAATATATCTTTGTATACCTAAAAATCCTAACTAACCTAACTATAAGTTTGATTATCAAAAGTGACTATTAACCTTCATTTCTTAATTATACACTACAATTTTAAAACAGTTACATGAACATCATACCTTAAACAAGAATAGAAAAACACATACAGCATAATAAAATTGACTTTAAATTTGTATCAATAAACCAAAATCTATACCAATGTAAAGCAGTTTGAGATTAACAGCTGATTACCTGTAAATTCAATAATCTAATTTTTTAAAAAAGCATTCACATACCATATCCCCCGTTTTTTCTTAGAAAGAGATTGACTATGACCATTAACCATTTATAATGAAAACAAACATTTAGGAACAATATTTGGGGAATTTGGGCATAGGTATCCATTACTACTTCCTGCTGATTAAGGGGCGTTGAAAATCTCACGGATTGTTGAGACTGGATCATAATCTGCAGCCATGAAGCTGATCTGGCCATCTCTTCTCATCAGAGGTTTTTTCAGAGGGTCTTGGTTGATGAAACCATATTTGCCTGGAAGCAATCCACAGGTTCTCATCTCCTGTGGAAACAAGAGCAGAACTCTTCCGAAGCAATAAATCTTTAGACACAAATTTTGAAATCAAAATACCTTTAAAATATACATTCTTGTTTAACTTAGTAGCCTTTGCAATCCATTGTCTTTTTGCAGTTAGCTCATTAACAGTTAAAAAATTAAAAGAAAACACAATAACAACCAAAATCCAGATTTTGTGTCTATTTTCCATCTTTACGTGGCTTATTATATTTTTATTACTCTATTTCTCGCTTTAAAAACTTTTTCTAACCTGTTTATTTTCTCTCTGAAGCCTATGTACCTTTTACAAACATTGTAACCCGTTTACAGGTTTTCTTTTTATCTGAATCTGTTTTATTGTGAATCCTTAATCATCTTCTACCCTTAAGAGCTTTTAAAATACATTCTCCAAAAAGAAACACAGTTTTTGCAAATTAGGCTGAATCACTAAGTTTTCTTAAACGGACCGTGTATTTATTTGTGGCCAGTAAACAGAGCACACCCCGAAAAATATTGCTATTAAGAAACCGTCTTTGTTTCTTTTTTGTTCAAAATAGGCAAAAATCTAAAATCGATCACATGTTACTGAGTCTTTTGTGAGACTGGTTGCAGCTGCAGCTTACACTGACTGCCGACAGCCCGCCGGCGGGGCGCCATTTTGAATGTGACCCGGACCATGCTTTCTTTGTACCCACTTTGTATATACAATTTGGAAGTTGCCTTTGCTCAGTTTCTGTGATCTAGAACCCTTTTTAATCTTTCTCAGGCACTAAGTGGATAATCGCCCCACGTTTATCCATGCTGCCACAAAGCAGATTAGTAATGAGAACAGCTGTCTCATTCTCACCCACATTTTAGTACTGGCTTACCCACACCTCTGCCAACAGGATTGGCTCTATTGTGCTGCCTAGAAGAGGTGCAGAGCCTACTTTCCAGTGTATTGCAGCTGATAAACAACACCTCTTAATAGCGCAAATCCCTAGGAGATTATGATAGCAAATTATCTTAAACCTACCTCAACTATGATATACTATTCAGTTTTAAACAAAATAAATTTAAGAAGTTAGTGCAAAAATACTATATTTTGGTTGGATTCATGTGTCAGCTGATAAGATCTGAAGATTCTTATCCAGGGTCCCGGGCTCCTGAAGGGGGAGTGGCCCACCCTACTCATAAGAGGTTGCTGGGACCCTGGGAAGGCCTGTTTCCTGGTTCCTGACTGCTGGAGAGACTAGTTTGGCATCCATTGTCCATTGCTCAGATACTCTAGTCTCTGTTCAGGTGCCAATATAAGCTGTTACCTTTATCGTGAGTGTTGGTTTATATTTTAATAAACATTAATCTTATATTGGTGCATTTTAAGAGAAACTCTGCCTACACTATATTCTCTCTTATTGGAGGCTCATAGATCCATGACTTTAGATGTAAATATATAGCCAGAATTTTTACACAAACTAGGAAAATAAAGTAGAATTTTTGTCAGAATAGGGATGTTGGAGAGCAATAGAGAGGGCTATCTAAAGGCACAAGCAGTTTGATGAGGAAAATGTAAAAGAAAGGTCCTAAAAGAGAGGAAAGAGTAAGAACAGATAAAGGTAGAAAGAGTGTGAAGGGGAATCTCATTATACAAATGAACTGATAGGAGAAATAAGGAAAGAGAGGCTGTGCATGGAATGAGATAGATAAATAAAGGAGAAGGGAGATGGATAAAATAACAAGTGGATGTATGAGAAAGACGATAAATTCATTACCAAATATAAGACCTTTAGTTCAGAAAATATAAGCATACATATATAGATTTAATAAACTTTTCTCATCTAAGGTGACAATGCTCCTCAAACAGAGACAACATAATCAAAATCCCAATACCAAATCTTCTTTTGTGTTATTGGTCAGAGCTTTCTCAGAGACTCACAAAACAAACAACCCATGCCCCTGATGGTTTCCAAGAGTTACAACTTCAGAAAGGATATTAAGATATCACTAAAGCAGCAACCGAAAGGAATGACTTCTTTCTGAAGACCAGAGGTCAAGGATTCAGATGGTACCTTCAAACTTCAAAAGGAAAGAGAAAACCAACAGTCTTACCAAGTTATAACACCGCTATAGCACAGTAACTCAATTAGTATAGTAGTGACCAATATATCTGGGCAGTAATAAATAACTCTCTAATTACACTTAAGAGGAAAGATAGGTAAATAATCAATCCTAGTAAAATTGTGATTGTTGGAGGAAAATCTACAAGCACTTCTTGTTTTAATTTTTATTAATTAAAACGCTTAATTTTTCTGTATCTACCACTGCTCCTCATTTTTCCCTCCTCCCAGTCCTTCTCAGACTTCTCTCCCATTCCCCCATGCATTTCCCAAGGAGGACAAGGACTCTCAAGGTGAGTCAATAGAGCCTGGTATATTCAGTTGAGGTAGGTCTGAGTCCCTCACCCCAGTAGTAAGGGTGGATTAGATATCCCCTGTAGAGAATGGGCTCCAAGATGAAATTCACAAACCAAGAACATACTCTAATATTACTGCAAGACACTCTGAAAACCACCCACACCATTTGACAGTCATAAACATTTGAAGAGTTAAGTTCCTTTTCATGAGGGTTCCTCAGCCATTGTTTCTGATTTGGTGAGCTCCCAATAGCTCCAGTCAGCCTTCTTTTTGGATCTTCTCCTCATGATCCTGATTGCTTGGCTTATATTTCTCTCTCTCTCTCTCTCTCTCTCTCTCTCTCTCTCTCTCTCTCTCTCTCTCTCTCTCTCTCTCTCTCTCTCTCTCTCTCTCTCTCTCTCTCTCTCCAGTTGGATCAGGAGCTTGATCTGGAGCTTATCTATGGCTTCACCCACTTTTTTTTCCCAAAAGATAGCTCCCTCCTCTGTAGAGCCACCATATTTCTATAAAGATTGAAACTCTCCATGCCCTCTATCTGCACTGCTGGGCCTGAACATTGTCTTCACAAAGAGGATATAAATGACCACCAGAAAAACCAACTGTCTTGTCTCTGCATTAACTTCCTCATACAGATTCTGAGTGTACAATCAAGGCACAAGGCCTGGCAGATATTGCTTAAGAAAGTTCTTGACAACTCAAGAATGCAGCCCTGAAATAAGGCACCATCCCCAGCCCAGGCATAGGCCAGCACCAAGGAGGCAACACCTCTGCACAGCACAAAGTGGCTTAGGAGGACTGCAGAGCTGCAGGCACTCTCTCTGCCCACCATGCCTGCAGGGTAGAGCCAGAGATAGAAAAGGATTCTAAAGGTTTCACACACTAAATAGATACTGCAACAATTAAAGGATTAAATTCCAGGGCATGGAATTTTGAATAATGGCACTGTTAACATTTGTCCAACCATAAGCTGAAAGCAGCACCTCTTGGCTTTCCTGGGCAGCTGCCCCACTCCCACCCTCAGTCTGTGCAAGAGACTGCAGGAGCCTCCTTCTTGGTAAAAGCCAAGACAGGCACAGCCCACCCTACATGTAGCTTCTTCTCCTTTAATTACTGGGAGGCACTTGCTCAGGGAAAAATGTAAAGTATCTTAGATCAGTTCTCATTTGGATACTTCTCTTGAACCCAGGCTCTGCTGGAGCCAGACTTATGGGGAAGCCATGCCTAACAGATAACAAGAAAACTTGCCTGTCTTCCCACTGTGGGGAGACAGCAGCCCTACACAGAATGGAACACATTTCTGAGAAATCTTTAAACTGCTTCCACAGTCATAAGGTTCATTAAACCCCCCCAATCCAAGCCAAGAGTTGGGGATGGTGCATGCCTTTAATGCCAGCAGTAGAAAAGCAGAGGCAGGGAGATCTCTTGGTCCTGCCTGGTCTACAAAGTTAGTTCTAGGAAATCCAGGACTGTTACATAGAGAAACTGTATTTCAAAAAACTGGAGGCTGGGGGCTGACAAAATGGCTGTTCCTCCAGAGGTCCTGAGTTCAATTTCTAGTAAGCAAACAGTGGCTCACAACCATCTGTAATCGGATCTGATTGCCTCTTCTGGTGTACATGAATACTGATCATACATAAAATAAATACTTTTAAAAATAATTTTAAAAGGCCCAGAGCACTGGGCTTGCAAGCTTCAAAAGGCTAGTTACAAGAATCCAGTGAAGAGGTCTTATGCGACCATTTTGCATCCATTTAACAAACCATGCACAAAGAGAGCAGCAATAGTTGTCCAGAAAAGCCAGTTTTGACCCCAATGTTCATAACCATTCTACATACTCCAGAGATGCCCTAGAGTCAGAGGATCTTGCTGAGCCACACACTCTATGCACTAAGATGAAGGCGAAATATGGCATGGGCAAGCTTCAAGTCCATAGACCCATCTGCCTACAGGAAACATTATACAAATGGAGACCAAAACTTGAGGTCTTGGGATCATCAGAAAGGAAAACTACCATGAAGCCCATGTTGGGGCACCATATTGAGGCACTGTTTTCAAAGACTAAAGTATGAGAAAGACACAATTTTGGGAGCAATAGAGGCTTGCACCACCCCATGGGGTTTCTGAAATGAACACCCAACCCATGATGGTCAGCAAGCACACACATTATCCGACTACTAAGTCCACAGGAGCAAACACATGGTGACAGAGCTCAGAATCTGGCTGACATAAATGATACATGTAGGACAGTATGAATGCTTACCTGGTCTCTTGAGGGTATTGTCAATTATCACTGGGGTGTCCCATAGCTGGCCAGTCACACCAATACTATGGAGAGACTAAGCACTCAGGACTACCCTTAGGGTCCAAGAAGTATATGAAGAAATCCCAGAGAGACTCAAGGCCAGACTATTCTTTTCTGAGCAGAGAACACCTGTAAAATCATTCCATGGACTGTTTAAAAACTAAAGACCTGGGCAGTTAGTAGCACAGGCCTTTAACCTAAGCACCTGAGAAGGTGAAACAGGTGGATCTCTGAGAGTTTGAGGCCAGCCTGTTCTACAGAGATAACTCCAGGACAACCTAGGCTATACAAATAACCTGTCTCAAAAAATGAAGAAAAGAAGAGGGGAGACAGATATATAGAGAGAGACAAAAACATGGTTGTGCACGCCTGTAATCCCAACATGGGAAGCTGAGGTAGAAGGACAGTGTACCAGAGGCCAGTCAAGACAAGAGTTTGAGGTATATATAAATATAACAACAACCCATATGTTATAAAGGGAGAGGGAGAAATGAATGATTAGAAGGAAAAAGGGATAACTATCATGCTGACTGTGTATAACTCATAAAGGAAACTACTCTTTTCATGTATGTGCTACTCCCCACAAACCTTTTGGGGGGGATGGGGTGGGGCCACATCATGCAGAGCCTCAGGACAGTAGTCTCTTACTCTTCTCATTTACCTCAGTACCAGGATGGATATTCTCAGGTCTGCCTAGAGCCAGGTCTTACCAGGCTACCATCCAGCACAAGGGGAGACAGGATGCTCCCCACATTCTGCTCCAGGATACCCCTTCCAATAGTCCTGATGGATCTGCAGACTCAACCTAGACACAAGCCATTTTACAGACAGTGGCCTTCCCTCAGTAGAGTGGCTGTAAAAGCTCATCACCCCTGTTGGGCAACTTCCCCATACTCTTGATTTTCAGAGCTTGGCTAGGACATTTATAACATAAAACCAGGGGTTTGGGAAGGTGGCTGCTTCCTTATCACTGCAGGCTCTTTGCATTCCAAACCCTACCATCCCCAGCCTGGGAATACACAACATCCCTGCTTTCAGAGCACCTTCAAAGAACTTGTGTTTACTGGCGAAACAACTAGCCATGCAGAGAAAACTGATATTTTGGTATCTCAGAACTAAGGGGAAAGAGAGTAAAAGCATTTTGCTGCCAAGACAAGCCTTATTCCAAGGACCTTCTTGTTGGAAGAAGAAAACCATTCTCAAGTTGTCCTCTGATCTCCATTTGGGCATGCAGACATGCACTTACACATACATATACATGTCCGCATGTGCACAAACACACACACACACACACACACACACACACACACACACACACACACACACACAGTAATTTTAAAAGAACTAAGCTTTAAAAAGATTAGCAGAAAGCTGAGCCGAAGTACTACATACTGTGCCTCACAATCCTTCAAGAACAGAACCTGGGCTTCATTCTCATGACAGGCAACTAACAAACCAGGATTCCAGCACATGTGGTTTCTCTGTTTAAGCCTAAGGCCCAGTTGTGGAAAGGCAATACTTGGTGGCCTATGTAAGCCACCCACAACCTCTCTCACAGTTGCCATCTTGCTCAGAGTGCCATCCAACCCTCAGAGCTTTCTTGAAAATCCCCACTAGGAAATCTCCTGGCCCAGCACAGGGTCTCATAAACTCAAGTGCCTGGAACAGAAATAAAGGTGGGAAATAACCAGACATAGGTCATCTCCCTCTGCTCCAGTATTCTCACTAGGTACTTCCTAAGAGGGCCAATTTGCAGTGTATTTTTGTTCAAGCATCCCTTCCAGTCTGTTGTCCTCATGAAACAATAGTTAGTGGCCAGCAGCCAGCACAAAAAAATCAATGAACTAGTGGCTCTGACAAGAGCCCTGAAGCTTATAAACTTAGCAATTGCTTCCTCTATGTCAGTGTGGACCAGAGCAGACAGATACAGCATGGCCACTGGTGTTTGGGACATTACCAAGCCTGACTCCTATGTGGAAGAAGCTGGTCTAGGCTGCTGACCCCAACACATAGTGTTGACTCAGCCCCAATACAGATAGATGACCCTGGAATGGCTGTTCTGTGCTTTCAAGCTCTAACAACAGAGTCCCAACAGCAAAGGCAGTAACAGTACACCAATACTGTGACTTCCACACTCTGTGCTATGATGTGTTCCTTCTGTCCTGCTTTTGAAGCTTCTCTCTTAACCCTCTGGTCTTCATCTTCATGGATACCTAATAAGCAGAAGTATGAACAAGTTCTCTATGGGCCCAGGAGCATGACTAGTCTGACAACTGCTCATGGAAACTAAGTTGCTTTTCACATGGGATGCTGTCTTACAGTTCTTATGACTTATCTTTCCTATTATAGTAGAAACACAGAAAGGGGCAGAAAATCACTATACAACTACTCTCAAAATGATGGCAAGCACCTAGGCTCAACTACCATTCATCGTTATCACTAAAAGCTTTGAGAAGTTGGCAGCTAAATGAGAACCATCCCTGGAATCTTCATATCCTGGACACAGTACATCACTCACAATTTACTTAATTGATTATTTCAAACAATAGCCTTCACAGAAGAGTTTAGCAGAGCTATACAAACACACACAGACACAGACACACATACACCACCTGATGACTGCTGTCTCATCCCAGAGTAGCCAGGGAGAAATCACAGATCCAAGAAAAAGTAAGGTTTTTTTTTTTTCCTGAACAGTATCTATCACAGAAAAAGACTTCACTCCCTGCCCTACTTAGCACCTTTACATGCAGCCTATAAAAGGACAGAATGCTCCAAAGCAGAGGCAGGGTCAATGAGTAACTGTGTGCCCTGGTTATGCTATTCGTGGACTCCCTTTTGAAAGTACAATCACATGTTACACTGCTCACCCCCTTGATTTATCCCAACACCCAACTATCCTAGAGTATCAGGTAGATCTGGACCATAGTAAAAAGGGTGGGAGCTCAGAACTCATCCACAGAGCCCTCAAAACACATCCTAGCTTCTGCTATGGGCTGGAAGACCAAATCTTGAAAAGTAGAGCAAGGGGCAAAAATAGCATCTCTGGGAAAGAACACTAATTTAGCAATGTGAAATCATAGGTTCCATAACCAGCAGTCTCAACTCACCTCAAGATAAGTGCAAGAAGTATTCTAAAAATCCAGAGGATGATAGAGCTGCAAGGTGACTGGGCCCCAGGTGATCAATCTGTCCAAACCTGCATGGTTTCAAGTCTTCCTCCTCCACCCAGCATAAACAACACTGAGCCCTACCTCCATCATTGATGCCCCAGCAGCAGAAAGGCACAGGTTAGTGGACCAACTTTTAAGGCTATATGCCTGGAAGCAACATGAGTAATTACTTCAAAAGGCCTATAAGCATAAATAAGAGACCCAATCCAAGGAACCAATCAAGGAATATTGATTAGAAGCTCCTGCTAGTCAACTTGAGAACCTTACTTGCAAAAGACATAAAAGTTCCAGTGTGATTGCCTTTCATGTCACACAGGTAGGAACCAGCACTAAGTTGACTGCCATACAAGGAAGGCAGGATCACAGCCAGCATGTCTCTGAGAACTCACCACTGTAAGCTTTCACATGTCTGGGAGGAAACATGTGGGTCAGCTCAGGATCCCAGAGCTTGCTACATTTAACTCATCTCAAACAAAGTGCCTCCTGTATTGAAATGTCAACAATATGCTTCACTTATAGGGGCAAAGTCAGCAAGAAACCTCCAAGCATGGGTGCTTGCCAGAAAGCTAAGGGCTTGAGTTTCCTGAAGCCACCAACTCTTGCTGCTGTCCTCTGTCCTTTACATGTGTGATAGAATGCCCGTGCACATACAAGCAAGTTTAATTTAATAAGAAATGTACAGAGCCTTCTCTAGAAGGTACAGAAGTGCACATTTTCCAGAACTAAAACAAATGCCAGTGTGGGGATTTAATAAAAGCTCCAGAATTTTCAGAGATATAAGAGGGATCTAACCACAGTTAGTCTATGAGGATCAGACGGTGGTGATTCACACCTTTAATCCCAGCACAGGGAGTATCCCAGGAGTGGTAACCTATTCCCTTAATCCAAACTGAGTTCGAGGTCATCTTAGTTTACAGAAGAAATTTCGACTCCCAGACAGGCAGTGATGGGACCATGCCTTAATTTACCAAAAGAGTATTTAAGGCAGGTATAGAAAATCAGAGAGGGGAGGAAGCCAAGAGAAGCCAGGCTGAGGAAGGAGAAGACAGCTGGGTAAGATCTGACTGTGGTGTTTATCCTCTCTAATATTTTCGACTTTCTCAGAGATCTATCCCTGAGTCTCATTTATTCATGCAACATGCCAGGTCCTCCTAGCAACCCTTCAAAACATCTGGGACTCAGTATCACAGACATATGCATAGTATGTTACCAGGAAGGGAAGGGCCATGGTCTATTGCAGACTTGGACACCTCCTATCTCAACATTCTCAGGCACACAAGGACAAACAAAAAATATTCAGTTCACCATCACACCAGACAGCACAGGTTCCTTCCTGAGCACAGCATAGCAAGTACTAATTGCTGCTGGACCTATTCCCACACTGGCATCAAACCTGTGACCTTTGGCAAACTTCCCACACTATCTCATTCTTTGGCCATTCACCAATTTACAGCCTGTGATTCACATTAGGCATAGAAAAATTGGCAAAAAGTCAGAGTGGCTAGATTTGCTCAGATGTGTACAGCACTTGTGTCACTTCTGGAAGATTCAAGATAGTCTTCCATCTTTGGCTTTCATAAGCACCATGCATAAATATGGTACATAGAAATAAACATATCCAAATCACCCAGAGACAATTTTTAAAAATTAAACTTAAAAGTTTGGCATAATTTTATCTAGTAAATTCTTAGGGTTTTTTTGTTTGTTTTTTAAAATTCAGAATTTAGAGGAGGGTCTGGAACTCTAGTGTATATGAGGCTGGCTTTGTACTTGGATATCTACCTTCCTCTGATAGGATTAAAGGTTGTACCACAACATCAGCCACTGATACATTCCTCTTTTTTTTAAACAGGGCTTCTCAGTGTAGCCCTTGTTGACCTCCTATTCAGAGATCTGCCTATTTCTGCATCTAGAGTGCTGGGGCTAAAGGTATGCACCAACACTTCCTGGCTTGCATTCATTGTTCTAATAGGATTGCTATGGTGCTCAAGATCCAAGCAGAGCCCAGTGCAAGTCAAGCACTGAGCCACATGCCAGGTCAACCTTACAGAAATATAAGCACAGATGTTATTTATGAGGGCTCATGTTTCCTTTCCACTTGGGGAACATACCAAAAAACATCCTGATTTTGAACATGTTAAATGAAACCTTAAAACAAACCCATGATCTATCTGCCAGTGTCCTGAGCCAAGACATTGAGGTCACCCAGAAGCTGTGACAGAAATATTGGGCAGCTGTCACATGAGTGTGGCATGACCTCAGATACCACTGAGTCCAACTGTGTGTGAGTGCCCTCCTGCTGACATGCTTCAGAAACTGTTCTTGTTCTTAAACTCATTAGTAAGCAGTTTCAAATAAGGGGAACAAGAGCAATGTGCTGTCAGTAACAAATGAACTAGCAGAATAGGAAGCAACTGTGATGGATATTCATGTTAACAAGTATGTATGTTCAGAGCAGCCTAACGTAAGAAAACCAAGTGAGGAATGTATAAGGCCTGGAATGAGGGATAAAACTTATATGCAAAGGAACATCAGGATCATCTTGGGGAATGCCATGATCTCACTTGAAACTAAAGTAAATAGAAAAAAGTTGGGAAGTATACATGTAGATAGAAACAGCATTTTATACGGGAACCAAGAAGCCAAGAATTCACTAAAGCATCAATTTCAAATACAATGTAATTTATTTCTATCTCAGCCTAGATTAGTACCACACCACTGGATCACATTTCAGACTTACGAAGAATCCTTAAAGGCTAAATATGATCTTTGGCATCAGAGCTACATACTGATTATGAAAATAATTGGTGAGGTGGGTGTGATAGCACACACCTGTAATCCCAGGATTTAGAATACTAAGTAAGACAGGAGCCCCATAAATGAGGCTAACCTAGGCTACCTACTAAGGATAGATACCCCGATTCTACAGTTAAGAACTTTGAAAGGCATCATAGCTGATAAGAGGTGTCCAGCTTCTGTTGGGAGCTGTGTTTGTGTGTGTGTGTGTATGTGTATATGTGTGTGTGTGTGTGTGTGTGTGTATGTGTATATGTGTGTGTGTGTGTGTGTGTGTGTGTGTGTGTGTGTGTGTGTGTGTGTATGTATGACATGCATCCTGAAGCTCCTGAGTAATGTGGACAAGGACCAAATGACTTCTATCAGGCCCAGTGGAGTTAGTATCCTGTAAATGGAAACATGATCTGTTCATGTTTCCCTAAACCTATGTTGCTTATACCCATCAAAAACCCAGGGTAAGGGTTGTCATAACCAAATAAGGCAGGGTTAAGACTTTATGGACATTGCCCCACATTTGGTACCAATGTGTCCCAACCCACAGGACTTCAATGGGTTCCCTGTTACCTGTAGGTAGAGAATGATATGGGAAGGTGCAGAAGAAGGACCACAGGTCAAGTCTCTCTTTGCGTCATCTGTCTTTATTATTTCCAGGCTGCTTATATATGCTTCTGAAGGGCTGTAGGTGTAGGGAGAAGGGAGGGCCAGTGAGGGGGCAAGACTGTGGGCCAAGGTCAGTCAGTGTTAGACAATTATAAGAAGTGGTCAGTGAGCAATCATGAGCCAAGGTTAGTGTGTTAGGCCATTATGAGTCAATGGTTACTGTGTTCCCTTGTGGCTTTTCCAAGGACGGTCTTGATCTAAAGAATGCTGTCCTATCTGAAGAATGATGAAGAAGGGAATTCTTTAGTTGACTCTTGGCTAGTGAACTGGCTTCTGATGTTAATGGACATCTCAAAAACACCAACTGTTTCCGTGACTAAGACCAATTGTTACCACAAGTACTTCTTAGCAACTCCCCACACCTCACAGCTATGGCCACTCCTGAATACCTCTTGAAGCACCCTCTAGGACCAGAGCCCGGCTTTCTGGGGGTCACATTCAAGGCAGCTTCCTGCACTCAGGCAGCTAAATCAGACTCCATTTCCCTCAGCCACATGCTTATCAGTGAAACAAACAGGACTCAAATGTGCTAGACATAAACCAGAGGCCACTTCTTAAATGCTTTAATTTAAAACATATTTTAGAGCTGGAGAAATGTGTCAACAGTTAAATATCTGCCCCAAAAAACCAAAACAATAATGCTTAGTGATTGTGACAAATGCCTTGGAAGGCAGAGGAAGATCAATCTCTGAGTTCAAAGACAGCCAGTCTTACATAGGAACCAACCCCAAACACTCCCTCTCCCCCAAAATCTGCTCTTCCAGAGGAAGAGTTTGGTTCTGAGTATTTGGAGTAGTGATGTAACTTCTTCCCTTGTTTAACAATTGAAAGTCTCTAAAGAATGCCATGTTTTCTATGATGTTCAATACACAAAGAGCATAGCCCTTTTAGGGTATGGAGACCCAGAACAGATAGAGACACAAGCTGACTATAGACAAGTCAGTGGTCACAGAAAGAAAACACAAGTGGAGGAATCAAATCTGGGTTTACTCTTGGTCAATTAAGAGAAAGCCTGTGTTTTCATCCCTTGATAGTAAGACTGTGGGATATGTTTCAAATATAATAAAACCATTCAGAGATATCAGAGGTATCTACCCATAGTCAGTCTAGGAGGATCAGTAACTCACTCCTTTAATCCAGGCTCAGGGAATATCCAGGAATGGTGATTTATGCCTTTAATTCAGTCTGAGTTTGAGGTCATCTTAGTTTACAGAAGGAGTCCCAGGCTCCCAGGCAGGTGATCGTGGTGTCCTGCCTTAACTGAGTGAAGAAAGTATTTAAGGCAGATATAGAAAGAGAGCAGGCAGAGGAAGCCATCGTTCACATTCTTAGTCCCAGCACTTGGGAAGCAGAGGCAAGAGAATCTCTGTGAGTTCAAAGCCAGCCTGGTCTTCAAAGCAAGCACCAGGACAGCCAGGACTGTCACAAGAAAATTCTGTCTGGAAAAAACAAAACAAACAATAAAAGAGCATCAAAAAAAAAAAAAAAAACACACAAAGACTGGAGGAGGTGGATCTGTCCTCTGATATCTCAGGCTGCTTTTCTTATATTTGAAACATATCCCCACATAAGACTCTAAAAAAAACAAAACAAAACAAAAACAACTACAAAAAAATCCAACAAAATAAACCCATTCATTATAGATTTTGGCTAAAGAATCTAGACGGCGAAAAGGAAAAACTGTCCTACGATTTCAAAACCTCCCAGATACAATGGGAAAATTTCATATCTATTTCCCCAAAACTGAAGAAGAGGAGACTCTTTTTATACTATGCTGTATTTCTAAAACCAGCCTAAACATACTGTTGTCGTGGGCTGGAGAGACTTATTCTCCCAGAAGACCTGAATTTGGTTCCCAGCACCCATAGTAATCTTCTTAACACTGTCTAGGACTCCAGCTCCAAGGAATCATGTGCTCCTTTTGGCTTCCATGAGTACATTCACTCACACATATGCACACGCACTCCCCCCCCCCCACTCGCAAGGTTGGGGAGACTTATCAAAACCAAATCCTAGGACTGCAGAGAAGGCTCAGCAGTTAGAGCACTCTCTCTCTCCTAGAGTATCCAATGCCATCCCCAGCATCCACATGGCAGTTTACAACTTCCTCTAACTCCAGTTGAGGGGAACTAACACTTTCTTCTAGCTTCCAGAGGCATGTGCACACACACACAAGTAGACAAGTCACTCATGCACAGTTTTACACCCAGTGTCACCTAAAATTGTACAATGTAGTGGATTCATGACGTAACCGTAACATTGCAGTTCAAGGGTAAAGAGTTAGCAAGTTATATGCCTGGGCCTTAGGCTGATCAGCATAAAATTAATGTTCACATCTGTATGTCTCTGTAGGACTGTGGGACTATGGGTCTGCAGGTCTGCAGATCCAAACTATGAGGCTAGGCCTGAAAGTTCAGGACAGAAACCTCATACAACAGTACACTGTAGTGAGATTCAAGTGTCTGCTGATTAGGTCCAAAGACACTTATGCAAAGTCCCAGACTACTAAAAGAAAAATGACCAACCCCATTCACAAAAGACTACTAAGATCTTAAAAATCCCCATTTCCGGTCAAAAGTACACCTGCATGAATATGACATTAGTTTTAAAATTATACTTTAAATTAAAAATGGTAGCTGAAGAAAGAGCTCACTAGTAAGAGCTTTGCCCAGAGGAGCTCCAGAGAACAGAACTGAATTCTCAGCACCCAGATGGCTGCTCACAACTGTCTGTAACTCCAATGCCAGGAGACCTAAGGCCCTCTTTTGACCTCCTGAGGCACTGTGTGCACATGCTGCACAAGCATCCATGCAGACAACACACACATAAATTGATGTTTACATGTGTACACTGCACATAGGGAAACACAAACAGGAATGTAGAAAGATTCTTTTTTAAGGAAAGTGAGTATTCTAACACTCACCAGCACTTCTTTCCCACCCTTAACAGGGTTGCATGCATCAGTGTCTTCAAAGTCCCTGCATAGCTGAAGTTGAGCTTGAGATTTGATTTATTCTGTGTTAGCAGATCCAAGTACTGGTACAAGCTAAGGTGAGCATCTATGAACTGTGCCCTATCATCCCCCAGGGTACATACAAGTAATTTAAATAAACTCAAGCAGCAAGGGAGGTGTCATTGTTTGTGCCTATAATCATAGCACTTGGGAAGCTGGGGTGGGCTATACAGAGAATTTCCAGTCCAGCCTTAACAATAATGAAACTTTGTCTCCCCAAACTCTCAACAAGACAGATAAACCAAACTGCAAACAAAAAAGGGTCAGAAGAATCTGAGAAAATATGCTGGAAGAAGGCTGGGGATTGCATGTTGGGTATACCAAGCACAAATCTCTGGTTTCTATCCACAATAGAGTTTTTTTTTTTTTTTTTTTTTTTTTTTTTTTTTTTTTTTTTTTTTTTTTTTTTTAAGGCAGGGAGCCAGATGGTCGTGGTGCCTGCCTTGACTCCCAGCACTTGGGAGGCAGAGGATCTACATAGAAAGTTCTAAAATAGCCAAAGCTACATAAACCTTCTGTCCACTCCCAAAAAAGCAGTGAGTGGTGGTGTGTGGGTATATGTTTTAAATATAATAAAAACAGCCTGAGATATCAGAGGACAGATCCACCTCCTCCAGTCTTTGTTTGTTTTGTTTATTTTGTTTTTGTTTTTTTCCCAGATAGAGTTTTCTGTATAACAGTCCTAACAGTCCTGGAACTTGCTTTGAAGACCAGGCTGGCTTTGAATTCGCAGAGATTCTCTTGCCTTTGCTTCACAAGTTCTGGAACTAACAGTGTGAGCCATGGCTTCTTCTGCTTGGGAAGGTGGATCTGTCCTCTGATATCTCAGATTGTTTTTATTATATTTGAAACATATCCACAAAGTGGTGCACACTTTTATTCCTAGCACTTGGGAGTCAGACAGGTACATCTCAGAGTTCAGAACTATGGAGACTCTTGTTTAAAGAACAAAATACAAGGGAGAGTTGACAGTGCACCCCGGAATATGAGTGAGGGCAGGAGAAAGAGACCCTCTGTCTACCATCGTGAACCCCCAAGAAAAGGATTCTGGAAGAGATATTCCATAAGAGGCTACACACATATATGATGAATAAAAGATAGAGCTGTTGCCTAGAGGGTCCTTGTAGTCGAAGTTTACTTAGAAGGCAGCAGTGCAGGATAGATATTTATTAAAATATAAACCAACACTCACGGTACAGGTAACAGATTGTAGCAGAGCCTGACCAGGGACTGGATTCTGGAATGGTGAACGATGGATTCCAAACTGGTCTCTCCAACAGCCAGGAACCAGGAAGAGAGTCCTCTTGTCCCAGAAGCCCCTTATCAATGGGGTTGGCCACACCCCCTCCAGGCTGGCCACATCCCCACCAGGAGCTCTGGACCCTGGATAAGCATCTTAGTACCTTATTAGCTGACACCTGAATCCCACTACAGGTCGTCCCACTGTGCCTCAAACCTGAGCAACTGGAAGTATCCACACTTCAGCCGTACAGACAGAGTCTAAGATTGTTGATGTATGTCCAGATTGATTACACATTGCTACTGAAGTCTGCCCTTAACTTCCACAAAGACTCAGTATTTTGTTTGCTGCATATGCCCAGTGACACAGCTCCAGAATCAACCCTAGAACTTTTGCCTAAAAAAAAAAAAAAAACAAAAAAAACCCAAATAAACATATAAACATGGAGAATAATCATTCACTGAACTGACTCAAACCAAGTTGAAGGATATGGAAAAAGTGAGAGGGGAAAAGAGAAATTTACAGAACACAGGAACCTCCTATACAAGGATTCTGCACAAAGCAGCCAGATTCTGAGAATAGCCCTGTATAGAAACTGAGCATCCCTTCAACAAGCTTTCAGTCAGATTTTCTTAAGATCAAACACTAAAGAGAGACCTTTTTTTTTTCAAAGTAGCAAAGTGACCTTTTCATTTAGCAAGTCATTTCTGAATAACACTGCCACACTCAACAATTCAAGCCCTCGCAAAGTGGCAACCGTCCCAGGGATTCAGCTCTCTAGGGACCAGGTATTTATTCAGCCACAGCTTGTTGAGGCTATTATAGCCAGAACCAGGAAAGCAGACAGCAGATCATCCAGGTCTATCAATTCTCTTAAAGAATGAAAAACTTTTAGGTGGAAAAATAATAAGGGATGGAGATATAGTTCAGTTTGTAGGACCTTTGCTTTATTTTGGCAAGGTCCTGTATTTCAAGTAACAGCCCAAATGTTGAAAACCTCCAACCAAAGTACTGCATTCATAAAGCAGAAGATTCAAGAAATCCAAGATCTTGACTGAGCATTTAATGTACTAAGGGCAGAGGCAGGTTGCTCTCTGAGTGTGAGGACAGCCTGGTCTAGGTGATTTCTTGGTCAGGTGAGTTCACTACCTCAAAAGTAAATAAATGTATTAATAAATACCTCTTTGTAGTGGTTTTTTTTGCCATTAACTATCTTAGTAGAAGTTGATACTTCTACTAAGTATCCAATTGAAGTTGGACATATCAGTGTAATTTTTTTTTCCTCTGTGGCTGTGGTATGTGCTGGAAAATAGGCTTCTAGAGGAGTGTGAGTATAACAGGTTTGTTGTGGACAGGAGCTAATGAAACATTTTATATTATATCTAGTGATCAATAAAGTCTGGGAGATATCATGAGATTGTATCTTCAGGAAATAAGTGAACGTATATATAGCCAGCTGAAAGCGCTCAGATACTGTGTTAATCCAACCTTAAAAAAGATGTCACACAAGTGATGTCTTAATTCCCCCAAAATAAGACAAAAGATTGGCTTCTGCATTGATTCCCTTTAGGAGCAGGATAGGTAAACCACACACAGTAAATGACTTCTACCACCTCTATTGATATGGGACATAAATAACAATTATTTCAGTTTTGCTTATACTTAGAGAATAAATACATTTCATATAATCACTTTGTGAGTAACTGTTCTGTGCCAATGTTATATGAGATCCAGAAAAAAAAAAAAAAAAAAACCGGCAGTGGTTGGGGTGTGTTTTCCAAACAGATAATTAAAAGAAGAAAATAATAAATGTGATTGTATGTTTGTTAAAAGGCCATAAATCACCTAAAATTATAATTCTTATGGTCTGTTTGAAGAGGTGGCTCAGCAGCTAAGAGCACTTTTTACTCTTGCAAAAGAATGAGGCCTATTTTCCAGTACATACATGAAGGTTTGAAACCGTTACAGTCCCAGGGGATCTGACACCCTCTTCTGACTTCTGCAGGAACCAGACATACTGGTTTTGCACCTGCAGTAAAATTGTCAAAGCATTAAAAAACCCAAATATTTAAAACCTTAATAATAATTTTGAATAATGTTTAGATTAGTATCTAAATAAATAATTTTGCCATAGCATTTATATTTTTTCAAAGCAGTTTTTGTCTGCTGTAAAACAAATTAGCATTTTTATGGATTCTATATGTTTGTAAGCATTATTTTACTGTTTAAACAAAACACATATATGGTGTCTGCACATAAAAGATGCTCATATTAATAATATAGAATTGAGGTAGAGTGCACAGATTATATCTCTATTGCAGACTCTTTGATATATCAATCAATGCAAAATCTATACATACATATATATGTGTATATATATATACATATATATACATATATACATATATATATATATCTCAGAGTCAATCCTATACTTTATTTACATGTCAATCAGTTTCTGTACACACCTGCATACCTATTGTTTCTGATACCTCCATAATCCTTTTCCGGCCCTACCTGTGTGTTATTCTCACCTGGCTGATCTCTTTCTCTTATATAAAATTTGTCTGCACATTATAAAGCTTCTCTCATTCAACCACTCACTGAGTCCATTATAACCTTACTCTTAATGTTGACACACTGAAGACCTCACTTAGGCTGTAACTTTCCATGTTTACATCCTACATTCACTTTCTGACATATTTCTCTCTTCCTCTACCCAAAACCAATAGAAAAATGTCCTTTTAATGTCTGAAAAATAAACAATTCCCATAGCATATGTGAGTCTCAATTTATTTTTATTCAAGAAAATGAGGGATAATTTCTGAGATAAAACGTAAATTCCTTAAATACAATAGTTTGTGATGAAAAAAAAGGTAGACATCAAATCCAATAATCCAAAGCCTCACAGATATACTGTGCATAGATGTAATCACCATTTAACCTAGCAAGAGAATTTTGTATACATAGATGTAAGGGTAGAAGTCTATCATCTTGTGTAATTTTGACAGAAGTAGTTCTGTGTAACTGAGTTGTTATAAATGTGTAAAACAAGACTGCTCATCTGAAAAGATGTCTTAGTTATATGAGATCCTATTCTCCCTTCAAATAGTGCCTTCAAGTTGTATTATTTTACTCATGTTGGTATGACTGTGAGCAAGAAGCTACATGGTGAATTGTAAACATAATTCCCATTGGATACATCTACACAATACTCCCATAACAAGGGCTCTGGAAACTTTTTAAAAATTTGTATGAAGAGATTGTAAGAGCCATAAGATCAGGGAACTTGCTGAGAAACTGTTTTTCTCCTAGTAACAGCAGGTGATATGCATGTTAATTCTCACCAATATTACTAACCAAATATGAGCTGAACAGTCACCACCCCAGAGAATATTCAAAACAGGCCATGGAAAGCACAAGAGGCTTTGATTCTCCACAAAAGATTACAGACAAAAGAGTATAACTGGGATCAGAAGTGAGGCTCCACCCTAGAAAAGATCGTATCAATAGTTTGCTCATGGCCTAATAATCAGCAATAACAAGCACAGATACAAGTATTATTATATATACTTAACAGTTTATATTTAGAAATATGTATATACAAGTATATATACATACATATATATATATATATATATATATATATATATATACATATGTGCAGAAAATAATAAATTAATGAAAAATAGGCCATGAATCTGAAGAAGAGTAAACGGTGGTATTGTGAGGATTTCAAGGGAGGAAAGGAAGAGAGAAATGCCATAATTGAATACAATCTCATAAATAAAGAAAAAAAGAAGTAAGGGTCTGGCTTCAAAAATATCTACAGATACCTATAAAGGACCTTTTAAGGATTTATATACTTTCTAAAATTGTACCATGTCTGAGAGTTTCTGTTATAGAGAGAATCATAACATGGAAATTCTACATTGAATATGACATAAATAAAAATGAAGTGTAACCCTAAGAGTGGTTCTGTTCTTTGTTGCCCACAAAGGAACATATTCCTAAAAATAAACCTGTACTGCTTTTCTAGATGAGACGTAAGAGGACCACAGGCCTGTAATAAGTCACCGACTTGGACAGTCTTGTAGCTATACTAAATTTTTGCTGATTTGCATGTGCCTAAAGCATGCCTGCTGCCCTTATTTATAGTCAGATCACATCTGTACTGGAGTTAGCTTTACACAAGTCACAACACGGACATGAGGGTCCTCACTCAGCTCCTGGTGTTGCAGATTCTCTGGGTTATTGGTAAAAAAAATTTTATTTCTATGTGGAAATTTTCAAATAGCATTATATTTTTTTAGCCTTGTCTGGTTGGTACTTTATAATCTATGTGAAAATATTTTTCTAATAGAATTAATTGTATACAATTTTTAATTTAATTTCAATCTCAGGTACCAGATGTGACATACAGATGACTCAGTCTCCAACCTCCCTGTCTGTGTCTCTGGGAGAAAGTGTCACCATCACCTGCCAGGCAAGTCAGAGCATTTATAATAATTTAGCATGGTATCAACAGAAACAAGGAGAAGCTCCTAAGCTCTTGATTTATGGGGCAGAATACTTGGAAAATGGGGTTCCATCAAGGTTCAGTGGCAGTGGATATGGCACACAGTTTTCTCTCAAGATCAGCAGTTTACACTCTGAAGACAAGGGAACTTATTACTGTCAACAGTATAATAATGATCCTCCCACAGTGATTCAAGTCATAACATAAACCCCTAAGAAAGTGTGGTCTGGCAGCTCCCGATGTTTCTCCTGATATGTCACCCAGATGTTATGACATTTTTAACATAGATAACAATGAGTAGAAGAGACTAACTAGTTCTCTCTGTAATCTATCATTCTGTAATCTTCATCTCCAGATTTATAGAGTATCAATGAATTTTCTGCATTGACAGAGGCACAATCCTTCCTATTAGGAATCTGAGTTGTATCACCGGTTGGGACTCATGCAAAAGAGTAAAAGCTTCTGTGGACATTTAAGCACACATTCTACATGTTCAGGTTTCTTCCTCAATCAAGCTCTATTTTCTTTAACCAGGAATAAATCCATAGCTTCTCATTTTCTGTGGAAAAAAATTAAAATCTCTTTTCCAAAATAGCATATCTTTTGATTTCAATTTTAAAGTCAACTCATTTACAAAATATACAGGTTGGATTAATCCAGCAACATTCCTAATAAAATGTCTTTTGGCAGCTTTTACTATTACATATTCAGTAAAAAAAAAAAAATAACGCAATAACATACAATATACAAACACTTTGTATTTTCCATTTTTTATGTGGCTTATTTTTATTTATTTATTTAACTCTATTTCTTTTTTAAGGGCTTCTCTATTCTTTTCCCTCATTTTCTTTCTCAAACATATATATATAAACATACTCTAAACCACTTAGAGTTTTTTGAATCTATCTTATCTATGTATGTCTTATTTCTTATCTTATTCTTTTTCTGATCCCTCCTTAGCTTGGTTAGGGTGGATGACTCCACCCAGTTCCCTTTATTTCTTTATGTTTCTATCCACACATTTAATTTGTCAAGGTGTGGCTAAGGATTAAAGGCTTCTCTAGAATGGCTGACTGGCTCCACCCAGCTCCTAGTCTAGCTTCATAGGATTTATCTTTTTAGCAGAGGTACCAGTAGAACCCACAATTACCACTCTGAGGAATTTTAGGGCTCATATAACCACCAAGTAAAGCACTGTTATCTGCTGCTCATTAACTCCATTTAAGTATTTGGCAGCAGGGCCTCTTAAAAGACTCACAAGTATTTTTCTTCTAAGGCTGAGTCAGGAAGCTTCTCTTAAAAAGCCCAAGCCTTTCTTTGACTCTAGCAAATAGAGATGATCCAAGAAAATATTGCCACTAAGAAGCCATCTTTGACTCTGTTCCCTTTTAGTCCTTAATAAGAAAAACCTTAAATCCACCATGTACATCTCCTTATTTACATCTAGACTCCTGTGAAACTTCAGGAACCAGCCTTTTTGCCGCTCAGCCTGCACTTCAAAAGCCCGCCATTTTGAAATTCAAACCTACAGGCCACTCCAGGGTGGCTCTGAACCAAGGCTCACGTGAGAGACCCAACTTAAAAGCTGGTTTTGGCTGTGATTCTGTGCTCTAGAGTCTTCTTAATATTTCTTCTGCTTTATGCAGGTTAATGTCACCTACTTTGGGCTGCCATTTGTTGTATTAGGTTTCTTGCCCAGACTTTCTGGCCTAGCCTCCTGGCCCAGATTTTCTGGCCTAGTCTGGTGGCTCAGACTTGTAGACCCAGCATCCACTGAAACACATACACACTTATATTAATTGTACACTTATTGGGCTTGGGCCCAGACATATAACTTGATAACCCTTTACTCTTAAACTAACCCATGATTCTCATCCTGTTCAGTCATGTAGCTCGGTACCTTTTCTCAGATCAACATAGTTGTTCTCTGCATCTTCTGGTTTATCTGGCAACTCTGTGGCTCTCTGCTCTTTTCTTCCTGTTTCCAGTGTTTTCTTAGTCTGGTAGACCTGCTAATACTTCCTGTCTGCCTTTGACCAATTAGCATTTTTATTAAGCCAGTGAGTGGAACAATTATTTACAATGGAACAACATAATCCCGCTACACCCAAGTAAAGAATCTCTAAGGTCTTTCTACTAAGAAGTCAAAGATATTCATGCTTTGTGGCATTTAATTCCCAATATGATACTGTAATCCAAGCCATAAAATAATAACATTTATTTGAGAACTGTCTATAAATAGGCAATTTAAAACTAGTAACCACGTTGTATACACACAGCTTAACAAGCAGTCATTAATTTAGAATTATTTAGAATCTATTAAATAATCCAAATGACTTTAAAATTTGAAGTATGAGGTAAAAGAAGAAACCTCATGGCATCAGCATATGGTTGCCGGAGGAAACCATGTATAGGTGTGACAGCAGAGAAAG